>OZ024904.1:69618753-70248753 GCA_964017125.1 Flabesymbios commensalis
GACATCGCAAGCAAACAGAAGTGGACAGTTGTACATGCGCAAGCGTGCAGGTGCACATGCGCCGCACATATATGTGTAACGCTGGGTCTTCCAGGAAACACAGGACAATCAATATTTCGTCCATTGGAATGCTTGTTTGCGTCGTCGACAATTTCCCGTTATTTTGTTATAACAATCATCAATTAACAGTCATAATAGAAGACTTTTTTACTGTTGTTAATGGAAATTTTTAGCATTATTATTTTCTTTTTACATAATCACCACTCGAATCGGCGGGGCCTAATGGTAGGCTTAGGAGCATTGCATTTGGAACGCTAGATCGACTGGCCAGGCAGCCAGCTTCCAGAGCTAGCTATCGCAAAGAAACAAACATACCGGTAGTCATCGCTGGCGCTTGATACAAGTTCAATTATAGATACAAGTTAACTAGGCCTAGATAAAGTGAACTATGTCTATGTTATGATAAATCTCTTGTTTTTATCTATTTTTTAATCAACAAACATGTGATATATCTAGCTGAAGTAACCGATAACGACTAGGCCCATATATAATTTTAAAAAATTACAATGAAATTATGGGAACCCACTAAAATCGGCACTCGCCGGCAGGGCTGGTGTACCCCTGATACTTACCAGCCCTTACACATTTACACTCGCCCCGGGCGAGCGGGCGAGCATTAGTTTCGAAACCTGTCTGGCATGGCTTACCAGATATCAGGCGTATGAAAGTTAAATAATGGCCGATAGTTGGTCATTTTGTATTTGATCGAGTTGAAATTTTTCAGGGCATATCCCTACCTGAAACCAAACAATTTGTTTTGTAAAGTGATGGTCTAGCCATCTGGCACTGATTGCCATATATCAAGCATATTGAAGGTAATTCAGGTCGGTCAAAGGTCATAAACCCCAAAAGGCACATCTACACCCTCTAGTGTGTAATATGAAATAAATCCCCCATGGGTTTCTGAGATCTGCTTCGGAAACGAAACACAGACAGATGGACGGACAGATGGCCGGACATCTGAGGCAATGCCGTAAACACGCCCCAACTTAGTCAAAGTTACAAATTGCGAAAAAAATGCACCCACCCCCACCATGTCAATTTCTTCCAAAATGGCTGCACACCATGTCCATTTTTTTCAAGATTGTTTCGAATCGATTCATCTTAAAAGATAATGAGATCATCAGAAATACCTGGAGAACCATCCTATCAAATTTAAATGCAATCCAACTGTTTATGGCTCTGTGCCCCCAGAAATATGGGAAGAATTGCCCAGTCACATAAGTCATATATATATCAAATCAATGTGAAAAACTAGGTGGGATTGGGTTTGGCCTAGGACCCTGATAGGCATTCCACATTAGAAGTGACAAGTATGTGAATGACCTCTGTTTGACGCCTAGGCCATCTTGGGTTAAAAGTAAATACGCTATTGTATGCCCATGGTGGGGTTTTCTATAGGTGAATAGTAGAAATTATAGCCATATCTTGATTACTTTTCAAGTTATAAACCAATAAAGTGTCCTAAGAAATGTCATGATAAAGTGTCAAATTCAACCCACTCAGGCCATTGTGACAGTGAAAAACACCCAACAGTCACTGCTGTCGCGCGCTCACACTGGTCTGTGGTGCAATACCTGATAAAGGCCTGATACATAGTCGTGATATTTACATACTTAACTGATTCTGTTTATACCCTTTATTAGGGAGGGTGGGTGTTGAAAACTCCCAACTGGGGGCCCTGGGTGCATGATCAGGTGCCCCAGATAAGTGGTGCCATGCCCCTTCTGAATCCTAAAAGAAACACTGCAATATAAAACGTGCGCCAATATATCCAAATTTACAGTACATATAGTATTTTTCAAAGCATAAATTTCGAAAACCACAGCTTTACAACTTGGCTGTTACTGAGTGTTTTCCTGATTGATTAATTTGTTGGACAAGTATTTGACAGTGAAAATATCTCATTCCCCAGTTTCTAAATTGTCTGTTCAATAAATCACATTTCGATCAGTTACAATTATTCTTACCTCAAATGATTTAGAAATATTAGAGCTTGCTTCTCGGGCACATTGTCTCCTGCTACGTCGTAAATCAGCATTTGAATTTGATTTGTCACTGGTATTTCCGCAACTGATTTCTCGTGATATTTCACTCTTTTCAAAATTGGGATTTTTAATTTTCTCATTCTTATTAACTGTTGGCTTCTTCAAATCTTGCTGCTTTGCTTTCTGCACCAAACGTTGTGCATAATTTACTTTGATCTGTAATCAACAAATTTCAAATAAAGAAAATTTTCTAATGAACACATAGGGTAAATTCCAAGTGTACATTACTGGTTTTGAAAGATCCATCATTGGAAATCATGTGTAGTGAACTACTCACACAAGAACTGGTTCACCATTTGCATTAGTCCACAATATTTTGCAATATTCTATCAAAACACACTCTTATCAAGAAACTGTATAATGCAATTGAAATAAGTGCAATATTAGTATTAGAATAGCAGACTGGTGTTAAGATCGAACTATGATCAGCTTTCCAGAGAAGGTGTACATTTGCGTAATTACATGTTTATTCAAACAGCTACATGTATGTTTTGTTTTGTAACTTTACATGCCATATTGAAAATATGTTATTCATGGTTCCAAGAATCAATACTAGTAAGATAGTAGTAAATTATACTACAGAACTTTTAAACAATTGTTTTTGAAACTTTTTGGGGGCATTATAATATCTAGTACTGGTCTAGCTATCTAATAAGATTTGCAAAATATCAGGCATACTAAAATCAATTATGGCTAATGGTCGGCCATTTAATTGGGTTAAGGTTCATAAACCCCAAAAGGCACATAGTTCTACAGGCCTTCAGATTTGAAAATCAGTGGCGAGTGAAAAAATGCTCACCTTAAAGTGGTGAGGCGAGTGATCACTCATCATAGTTAAATGCAATGCTGACTGGTTGATGGAAATTGAAAAGAAACTATCAATTTGAAATTTAAAAAAATCTGACAACACATGAGGTGAGCTGTATTTCGCTCACGTGACTTAACACTTGCGCAGTGTTTTATCTATCCATTTCTAACATGGCGCAGCGCCATGTTGCCTTTTGTGAGCGCCATGTTGCCCTTCAAGTGCGCCATGTTGCCCTTCTAATATTCAGACAGTGAAGTGCCTCATTGAACTATTGTTACGTCATATTTAATACACCCAGGCCATTGTCACAGTGGAAAACATCCCGATCACTGATGTCTCGCATTCACACCTATGACACAATACCTGATAACGGCTTGTGTACATAGTGGTAATAACTGGCGATGTCTACATACTTAGCTGATTCTGTTTGTACTGTTAATTGGGGAGGGGGGGTGTTGGAATTGCCCAACTGAGTCAACTGGGTGTCCGGCGGGCATTATAAGGTGCCCCCAATAATCGGTAACGCCATGTCCGTTCTGAATCCTAAATTAAACACTGCTTGCGTGTGTTATGGTGTGGGTGAGCAATAACTCACGCCAAATCTGAAGGCCTGGATCACCCCAGAGGGATGTGTGTGTGCAAATTTTTTTTGAAGATACATCAGTGCAATAATGCAGGTTTAACCCTTTCACGCCTGATTTTACCTTTGTCATCTTCATCCACTACAAGACATGTAGTGAATGAAGATATCTTGAAGTGGGTGGCAAATTAAAAAAATAGTATTGTTGTTATTGAAACAGTTCCATGAAAATTTTCATTGTAAATGGTGTAGGAAATTAAGTCATTCTTTAGATATGCAAAATGATGCTTTGATGCATTGGGCTTAAAGGGTTAAGCATGAGGGGGTGAATACTATTAGTCTAGAAGGTTATCTGGAGCACAGCCAAATTTTTATGATAAAAGATGTATTATGCTATATCTGCATAGGGCATTAACTGTGTATCATACATTTTATACATGTACACTATTAGGCATGTACTAACATAATATATATACATATGGTCGATTCCCACGAAAGTGATGCATTTGGACCTTATTTTGAAAAAAATCATTTTCTCAATATTCAAAATAAACAGCGCCTTTATATTACGCATTCTGAAGCGCTGCACCTACAGGTAATCAATAGCCTACACTTTTTTTGCTTTTGTAAATTTGAATTTTTTTAATTCATATTTTTTGAAAATTTAAAACTCAAGTAACCCTACGAATACAGCTTGTGTTATGATATCTGAGTAAATCAATATTGCACAATATAAATATTTACACATTATATCTATGACCTGGGCTGTGCTTGCTGTTTAGTTGCTGAACCGAATTCATTGTGGAGCATATCCACAAAATAATGTTGGTAATAGCAAAATAGGTGCAATAATTTAAAGTGCGTTTTTGTAACCATACAAATGCGCTTTCATGTTCTATAAAACGAATACTACTACAGATTAACACAAGCTCTTTTCTCTGAATACACTTGTGGTACCAATGTATAATATGGGCAAGGTAACGTATCGGAAAATTATACCATTTTTTTAATTTCTTCCATTGAGCACTACAGGTTTTTTTAATATCTGTAACCCTACGAATTTTAAATAAAGAAATGGCAGCTGTGGAATTCTATGAAAAGACATGGGGTTTACCACCTTGTCTAACAGAATAACCAAGGTACTGTGTACGTGATTTTTAATATATCCCACAACTTAGCACAGTGCTATATTTCACTGTGTAGGTGTGGAGAATACAGGAGTTAATTGAATATCTATGATGCATTATCATGTCATGACATGGCAATATGTGGACGACATCATTTAAAATATTCTTATGTGATAGAAGAGCCACCAGAGGCTGATGATATTGTCATTCGTAGGGTTACACAAATGTCAGGTATTCGTGGGGTTACTATCTACAAGAGAAAAACGTTAAATGATTAAAAAATATATATTGTTATCATTGCAAAACAGGCCAAGAATAAAGCTCACATCATAGTGAGAACTTATAAGGTGTAAAAATCAAGAAGCTAATAAATATTTCTATCCAAAAAATAAAATACACGTTTTTAAAACGTTTGAAAATTATTTTAACTCACCAATGCAAAGGCTAATTTACTGTTAATATACTTTGTTATACATCATATTGAAAATATATCTAACGTGTATTCTTTTGTGTATTATAAATATTGGAAATATTAATTTAAACATATCTAGCATCTAAAAGAGTTCAACACTGTGTGCATTCGTAGGGTTACCAATTTCACAAATAGCTTCTATGTTGTATAACACAATACGTGTTTAATTGGCATTGCGAGACCTTTATCTAAAAAACACGATATTTTTCAAAAACAATATATACAAGCAAGCCAAAACAAGTGGTATTTAAAAACGTGTGTGATACAATAGCGACATAATCACTGTCTGACTTCACCAGTTGGAAATACATGAAATTATTTGACAAATTAGATATTTTGTTCAATGGTCTATGTGAAGTTAATTATAGCGTGGTAAATCTATTGGATATTGAGCAGTAACATACGGGAGAACACGCATGTGTTTTAATAATATAATGAGCCGTCAATATTTCAGTATTGTGATGATTTTTCACAGGCCACCTAGATAGAGTAACCCTACGAATGACTGCGTAACCCTACAAACAAAGCTTGTATAAGCATTTTGAATCAAATTAGAGCGACCAGTTTTACCCTTTTTTGTTCATTGTAGCTCTATCTGTCAAATACCTTTCACAAGTGAATGATATATGTATATATGTATGTATATTTTTTAGGTTGACTATTAATTCAGTGACAAACAATAAATAAATTATTCTCGTGATTCTCGCGCACCTTGTTGCTAAAAACTCTTTATTCCATCCTTCTCTGATTGTTTATTAATGTGGCTGTCAAAGTAATGTTAGTTATCAATACAAATCGTTTATAAGTATAACACAACAATTATGTTAATTAATAGCCTTATTTTTCAATAAAATATCAATTTGTAACCCTACGAATACACCTTTAAAACCTATCAGAAAAAACGCTTAGATTAACAAATGATATGAAATCATGATTTTAAACAAGATGCTCCATTTACATTTTAATATTCAATGGCTATTTCTACTCTAAGTCTTGAATTGAAAGAAATATTATGTTTGACATGTCTTTTTTTGTATATTTCCTGAATATTGATTATTTGCAGCTAAGTAGAAGTTGGCTACAAATCATTATGTGCAGTATCAAATTTTCGCAACTGTTATTAAACTGTTCTAAACATTACCACCTAATTGTTACCACTTGAACTGCTGTACTCTTTGCGACCAAAGTTTTAGTTACATTATGGCATTTACATATTACATAATATGCATTGGTAGGGTTACTCTGGTGTTCGATAATGAGCATGAACTCCATTCATGTTGCAACTATCATATATTAAGAGCTCGCATATATTTTTTGTGAAAGTTCCATATGTCTGCGGTATAATCTGAAGAATTCAGGACTGTGCAACAAAGTCGTTTTTTGCCGATATGCATCACTTTCGTGGGAATCGATAATATATATACCTTATATATTCTGATAAACACCCATATTCTATTATCCCATGATTTGAAAGTAAAACCCACTATCATATACACTGAGGCCATCCTAAAAAATATTATTGTTCCCGAATTCATGGTAGTTGCGGTAGGTAGAGAAAAGTTTTATTTTAAAAGACTGCCAAAACTTCGATGAGGGATTGTGGCGTAAGTGTTTTTTATTTTTGTATTGACATAAATCATTTTGGCACGAATAATTCTATTTTGTACAAGACATGTTGTTTTTTGACAAATTATACCTAATTGAGAAACATAGAAAACAATCTTCTTTTTTGCCGGCATGGGCAACAGTTTTCTCAACGTGAAGCTGGCTAGGATTCTAGAGACCAACACGTGATCGAAAATTTGAACTCAATAAAAACTTTGTACTTGAGCGCAAAAAAAACTTTGTTCATGCGCTGATTTGATTATATATACAGGCGGAAATATTTCCTTCTACTACACAATAGGCCATGCGGTATCTTTAACCGCTATTTTCACCCATGCGGTCGGAAATCGGAAACAAAAATATTTTTAGGACAGCGTGATCATGATCATTGCACAACTATAAACTAGTAACATATCCATGGCCAAGTGAAGATGAAATGACACATAAAGACTGTAAAAACTTACATTTGTCTCTGGATTCGTGGATCTCAACCTGAAATAAAAACATCACACTGTTCATCAAAAATAGCTAATTAAAATTTATTTTATGGAAAATGCCAAGTAATAAAGAGGTATCTAATGTTCAAATTGATATATAAAAATGCAAAAATAAAATGTGTTGTCACACAAGGATGGTGCACCATACATTTAGAAGTAATTTGGCTACATACTCATCACTTTAAGACCAACTAAGCTATTTTTAGAATCTGTGATTGTGAAAAAAACACATAAAATGTAGACACCTCATATCCAATTCCAAAACAAATATGATCATTTCCTAATTCCATATTTATAATCGCCTAGAAAGTTTTCTAGGAGCTTAAAAGTCGACTAGAAATGTGTTTAGCTATTTTGGGGAGATTGAAATCATCCCCTCCGGCATTTGCATTAAAGGAAGACTATTGAAGTAAGACTATTTGTTAAGCAGATGATAATGGTAAAATACAATTCAATTTCAGCCCAAAACTAGATCTCTGTGCTTCATCTAGCCCTTTCTAACATGGCACACTTTGCCCATGTTGCCCTTCATGTGCGGCATGTTGCCCTTCTACCGTAATTACCGGACGATACAAGGCTACTTTTTTTTTAATTTGAGCTTAGAACAAGTGCGCGATGTATGCGACTAGATCACTGATTAACCTGTCTGACATGTCTGAGCGCTCAGGTGAGAGCATTGAGCTGTGAAAGGTCAGTATAGTTTTGTCATCGTGTTGGTGCCGTTATCACCTATGCCGTGAGTGTAGCCTCGTTGACGCGTGAATGAACACGGCTCATCAGACAGGGTATAGTATGAACGGATTAGTTATGTCATGTCACTTATCACTGTTACTCTCTGTCAGAAGGATTAACTTTGTACAATACATCATTATAAACACGTTGGGGATTTTTTAGCAGCCAATAATATATATATCATTATGATTGATAAATACATAATGTTACGCGTTAGCTTGTAATACAGGTATATGCATCCCAGCAAACACAGGCATTGACCCAATGTTGTTCTAATGTTAGCATCTTCAACGTCGACACAACATTAAAAACATCGGGTCAATGCATCGTGTTAGCTGGGATGTCTGCAAACTGCACATCCATGGTGCCTATACATGTACATACGCATACACCACATGGGACGATGCCACGTGCTTTACTGGGGCACCAACGGCGGGAGTCTAGACGACATTCTGGGGCTTGCAGTTTTGAAATTTCGCTCATTATGTGAAATGTATTTCTTTTTATTCCGGTATTAATGTAGGTCTATATTTCGGCGACTCATTTCTATCAACTTTCATTGTATATATATCGTCCTACTCATTCGAAGATGATATGCGCTGATAAATTATTTGCAGGTTAACCGCAGCCTCTGGCTGTAAAATGTCACACCTTCGATGCAGCAATCACCTGATTACCGTCTGCCGGAGGTATGTGTGTACTGGCTACACACTAGTTCCCGCGTGGCCGAATGACGATCCCTGGTACAGAAACGTGCGTAGGCCTATATTCGTGTTAATTACGTGACTCTATTGAGCCACAACACGTTCAAGTAAACATGAAAGTATTAATTGTTAATTATTATTGTTATACATTACAATAATACTAAACACGATCTAATAAATCTAGGACCCGAGCCGTCACAAATCAATCTTACTAACACACCATCAGCATTGGAGACTGCCATGTCACGGCGATATTTTGAATTGCACGGTAAATAACGAGTGCGCGGTGTGTAAGGCTCAAGCACTAAGAAAGGCCTATTTTAACCTTTTGCGCGGTATAGACCAGTGCATGGTATAGTCCACCAATTACGGTAATATTAAGACAGTGAAATGCATCTTTGAACTGTTGTTATGTCATATTCAACCAGCCCAGGGCATTGTGACTGTGAAAAACACCCCAATCACTGATCTATGACGCAATACCTGATAGCGGCCTCACAGTGTACATAGTGGTTAATAAATGGCAATGTTTACATGACATACCTAGCTGATTCTGCTCATACATTAATTGGGGAGGGTGGGTGTTGGAAACACCTAACTGGGTGCCCAGCGTGCATGATAAGCTGTCCCTAATGATAGGTGGCGCCATGCCCTTTTAGAATCCTAGATGAAACACTTATATATGCATAGCAAATATGAAAGTCTCCACCTTCCACAATTAAAAGTTTATTGCCAATGCAGCAACGATGGGGCTATATAACAGAAGTGCCATGGCGGCCATCTCGGATATATGCAAATTAGCCAATTTTCAAACTCAAACAGGACAATCCACCAAAAAGGGTTTAGAAAAAAATTGCGAAAATGAGATAAATATTGATGACTGGAGTGTTTACTTCGATCTTGGATATGCAAATTAGCCCATGGCGACCTTCTTGGATAATCAAATCAGCTGATTTTCGAACTCAGCCAGGATAATCTAGCAGAGCATGTTGAGAAAAAATTTATCAAAGATCAGATAAATATTGACGACTGGAGAGCGTTTACTTTGATCTTGAATATGCAAATTAGCCCATGATGACCATCTCAGATATGCAAATTCACTGATTTTCGAAGTTAAGTAGGATAATCCATCAGAGGGTGTTCAGAAAAAAATCGCAAAGATCGGATGAATATTGACGAATGGAGGGCGTTCACATTGATCTTGGATATGCAAATTAGCTGCCTTTCGAACTTGAGTAGGATAATCCATCAAAGGGTATTCAGAAAAAAAATTGCAAAGATCAAATTAATATTGGCGACTGGAGAGCATTCACGTTGGACGTCGATCTTGAATATGCAAATTAGCCGATGGGTGCCATCTTGGATATGCAAATATTAGCTGATTTTCGAACTTAAGCAGGATAATTCATAAGAGGGTGTTCAGAAATAAATTTGCGGAAATCTGATAAAAATTGGCGACTGGAGAGCGTTCACGTCGTCAATTGTTGAAGAAAAATAATAATAAGAAAGGTTTATAGTCTGATATCAAGTCTGAAGACCTGTCATCCGACTTTACATCTTACCTCCTGGTCACTGGACCTGTTCATTAGTGTGCTATTTCAACTCCACAGAGAGCATACAGTCCTGCAGCCGTTTCGGCGCATTGAACCTATCGTACACATTGCCATCTAGAGCTGTCCTACCAGGTACTCATTTTCACCTGAGACAAGTGAAGCATTTGAGGGTGAAGTGCCTTGCCCAAGGACACAAAATCTTAACAAGTCCCAAGATTGAGAGGGGAGAAACATGATATTTCTCTGAAAATCCTGCACCAAGCGGGATTCGAAACTGTACGGCAGGCAGTGACATCGGCATTGGCCATGTCCCTCTCCAATAACATATAGACAGCACTTTATCAAGTCTCCACCACATAGTCACAAAGTGGGTGGATCTAGTCATTAGGTTTTGACTAGATAGAAGGACAACTGAATTTTAGTTGTTTGAACATTTTTTAACTTTAAAAGTTAAATTTCAGACACTTCCTTTTATCCAAGATACACCAAAAACTAATCAATGCGAAAACAGGCCTACAGCTTCAATTTCCAATTGGTTCAGACAACTGAATTCGGCAGCCATTTTTTTAAATTGCCACCAGGTCACTAGAAGCCAAATTTTTTTCACCAAAATAATTCCATGGGCATATACAGTACATTACTGAAATTCAAAAACACTCTGCAGAGAGGCTTAGACAGTGGCCAAAACAAAATGTGGCGCACACAGAGTTGGTGGCAGCGCAAGGTCATTGAAAAAAAAGTAAGCATCCACCTTCACATATATCCTAAGTATCAATTTTCTATCCCTTTTGGTCAATTTTTAATTATACAGTGCAACTTGTACATACCGGAATGGCTTGGGGACGGTAGTTTTATTCCGGTTTGGACAGGATCCGGTTTGGACAAGGATTTTCCTTTTGGAGAAGAACGGAAAACGATAACTTGTAACAAGAGCACACTCGACAATAGCCCGCCATTATTGAACCTAAAGTTATTGCACCCACAAGGTCAAATTATTGAACTTGTCCGAGAACTGGTCATTTGTGCGATAACATGCAAAACACAAGGTCAAATTATTGATGCAAAATGCGAAAAATCACAATGAATCGGTCATTTTAATTTCTTTTTAAGCCATTATTGAACTTGTCTAAGAACTGGTCATTTGTAACATGCATAAAAAATTTGGGAGGGATACATGGAAAACATAACATGTTATCGCGCCCACAAGGTCAAATTATTGACATATAAAATGCGAAAAATCACAATAAATCAGCCATTTAGATTATATATAATATGTCTTTTGTGAACATTGAATTTTTAGTGCCTCACCTAAAATAACATTTAATTCTTGTGATCGTCTTTCAGGCACGGGGCATATTTATTAACAAATGCATAAGCTTGTTTAAATATTACAGTAATAGGAGAACATAATTGTATTTTTGTTACAGCTGAGTTGATTATAGTGCAGCATTAATTTTTTTTTTTGATGTTGCATTGTTGAGTACTATATATATACTACCGGTATATTTGTTTGTTAACTTTGCATATAATTTTTTATTAAATGACGCTGGATAAAATGCTTCGATACTGTATAATTATGTTATGTAATACAGCTAGAAGTACCATGTAAACATCCAAGAAGGCTCCACCTCGCACTTTTCAAATGAAAGTTATCAGGCATAGGTTAACAGACAACGCATGTCAGTGGCAAGTCAGACAAGTGATATATTGTGGGAGGGGGGGGGGGGTTGGAGGGCAAGTACCCCGAGAACTAAGTAAAACGCCAGTGGGCCATTTTGGATTTTCTTCACAAAATTTGTCGTGAGACCCTCAATTTTTTTTTTCATTCATGGATTAGCTGTTTTACATATTTTTTTCGAACTAGGTATATATCTCAAAATTCCAAAACTAACAAGAGCACACTCGATAATAGCCCGCCGCCGAATTATGATAAAGAAAGTAAAGACGAATGTCATCACGTAAATAACAACCCAAGATATAAATAGTATGTTAAACCAGCCGCTTTTCAAGTTATCGCGCCCACAAGGTCAAATTATGGACGTAAAATAAATGTGAAAAATCGCAATAAGTCAACCATTTTGATTTTTTTACCGGCCATTATTGAGCTTGTCCAAGAACTGCTTATTAGTAACATGCATAACAAACTTGAAGAGGATACTTGTGAAAATGTTGAAGTTATCGCGCCTACAAGGTCAAATTATTGACGTAAAATGAGAAAAATCGCAATAAATCGGCCATTTTGAATTTTTTTTCAGCCATTATTGAACTTGTCCAAGAACTACTTATAAGTAACATACATAACAAATTTGAAGAGAATATGTGAAAAACTTTTCAAGTTATCGCGCCCACAGGGTCAAATTATTGACGTAAAATGAGAAAAATCGCAATAAATCGGCCATTTTTTTTTTTTTTCGGCCATTATTGAACTTGTCCAAGAACTACTTATTAGTAACATGCATAACCAATTTGAAGAGGATATGTGAAAAACTTTTTAACTTATCGCGCCCACAAGGTCAAATTATTGACGTAAAATGTGAAAAATCGCAATAAATCGGCCATTTTTTTTTTTTTTCGGCCATTATTGAACTTGTCCGAGAACTGGTCATTAGTAACATGCATAACAAATTTGAAAAGGATATGTGAAAAACTTTTCAAGTTATCGCGCCCACAAGGTCAAATTATTGACGTAAAATGTGAAAAATCGCAATAAATCGGCCATTTTTTTTTTTTTCGGCCATTATTGAACTTGTCCGAGAACTGGTCATTAGTAACATGCATAACAAATTTGAAAAGGATACGTGAAAAACTTTTCAAGTTATCGCGCCCACAAGATCAAATTATTGACGTAAAAGGTGAAAAATCGCAATAAGTCGGCCATTTTGAATTTTTTTTCAGCCATTATTGAACTTGTCCGAGAAGTGGTCATTAGTAACATGCAAAACAAATTTGGGAAGGAAACATGAAAAACTTTTCAAGTTATCGCGCCCACAAGTAAATGTTAACGCCGACGCCGACGCTGACGCCGACGCCGACGCCGACGACGCCGAACTTCAATTGCAATAGCCCACCTTTTTTAATTAAAATTAAAAGGCGGGCTAAAAATGACACATAAATTATTTGTTCTCAAAATTTGATGAGGTAATTTCCTGTCATTGTTGGAGATGTGTATGAGCTTATGAGCTTATAAAAGCTTTGTTGTTATTTAGAAAACAAGTAATTGCGGTGGACCATGTGGGATACAGCAAGAAATCTGCCTATTTTCATTCATTCATCGTGTTCATTGATTTATTAATCAATAATTCATTGATGCAGTACCAGTGATAATATTCAAGAAATGATGCATGACAAGCGCTATTTGTATAAATTATAATACATTACAATATAATAACAATTAAATCTTACTTCGTGAACTTCAGTTTTACTGGCCCAGCTCTTTTATTCGATTTTGCAGAAACCAATGAGACGCTGTAGGAAGAATCACAATTATCATCACACTCCTCTACAGAATAGCTCTGAGCTACTTTCTCCTGGGCTGGTTCATCAAGGCCTTTCTCCCTTCCTTTTTTATCATTTTTAGATATAGTCAGAATTTTAGAAGTATCAGCCTGGCAGAGTGCTTGTTCACATTGATCAACAACTGAATGTGACTTTTTATTATTCACCTTTATTATTTCTTGTGTCTCTCCTTTCACACTTAAGGGTTTTATTGTTTTTCTCCGTGTCTGTTTAGTTTTCTTCATAAGAATATTGCCTGTATCAAATTTTTCAACCTTATCCTTTTTTGTTTTGGATTCTTTCGATAGAGACAATGATCCAGACTCACCTGCTTTTGGAAAAGTGAGTTTCTCATTAGATTTCGGGCAGTCAGTGATCAGTGGAATGCTTTGAACAGAACATTCTGCCTTGTTACATTTATGTTCTTCTACTTTATTTTCACAGGCAGCTCGTTGAGAGGTTATGTCTGTTCTAATTTCTATGATATCTTCTTCTGAAACAGTTTTCTTTAACTTTTCATCCGGGGTTACTACGCAAGAGTCTAAATATGTGATTGAAAAATCTGCTTGAACACTAACGTTTGACTGCACTGAGAATCTTTCAAGTGCATGGTGGTTTGCACAAGTGAGTTTTTTAGGTGAACCATGTATGTCGGCTGAAAATTTCAATGTTTTGGCAACATAATCTACAGGTTTATTTTTTGTCGCAGTTTTACTGAAAAAGTGTGTGATAGCAGATTTTCCAGATTTTCGGGGCATCTCCTCTTCAAGTGGTGGATCCATGGGAGGAGCAACAAATGTAGTTTTAATTCTCCGAGGTTCAATTTTAGGAGTACTACTCATCACAGTAATTCTGTCATCCTTGCAAAACCTTTGCTTCTCATTTAAAAAATCTGTGTATGATATCTGAACAAAATTATCCTGCTGATTTGGCATTTCCAGCTCTGGACTATTATCATTAACACTTCCTTTCTCTTTTATGTGCTCACTGATTTCCATTTGAGAATTTTTTTTTTCCATTCTGACACTGGTTTGTCCATAGGGAGGATCAGAAATATCTCCTGATGATGCATTGACAGTACAAATACCAACAAGCTCATCTTTGTTATCTTGCCCGTCTTCCCTTTCAGTAAGGAAACTCACTGTACCTGCCCCTTCATTAGAATCAAGGATGCTACCAGGTGTCAGAAAGCCTTTTTCAGATTTTGGTGGGGAGAAGAATTCTCTAATTGTCTTCATCGTATTGAAGCTTGTATCTATAACAATACATTTAAGCATTAATTTTAGCTAATTGCAGAGTTAATAATTGAACATTAGTTGCTGAACATACATGTATAAGTCTTAACCAAATTGAGTGGACGATCCCAAATTCCATAACTGTTAATACTTTTAAGATACTAAGACATATAAACAAGAGCACACTCGATAATAGCCCGCCGCCGAATTATGATAAAGAAAGTAAAGACGAATGTCATCACGTAAATAACAACCCAAGATATAAATGGTATGTTAAATAAGATAGATACATGTATAATATGATATACTATATAATACTTGCATAGACTACAAGCAGATCTATAAAAAAACTAGCCGCTTTTCAAGTTATTGCGCCCACAAGGTCAAATTATGGACGTAAAATAAATGTGAAAAATCGCAATAAGTCGACCATTTTGATTTTTTTACCGGCCATTATTAAGCTTGTCCAAGAACTGCTTATTAGTAACATGCATAACAAACTTGAAGAGGATACTTGTGAAAATGTTGAAGTTATCGCGCCTACAAGGTCAAATTATTGACGTAAAATGAGAAAAAACGCAATAAATCGGCCATTTTGAATTTTTTTTCAGCCATTATTGAACTTGTCCAAGAACTACTTATTAGTAACATGCATAACAAATTTGAAGAGGATATGTGAAAAACTTTTCAAGTTATCGCGCCCACAAGGTCAAATTATTGACGTAAAATGAGAAAAATCGCAATAAATCGGCCATTTTGAATTTTTTTTCAGCCATTATTGAACTTGTCCAAGAACTACTTATTAGTAACATGCATAACAAATTTGAAGAGAATATGTGAAAAACTTTTCAAGTTATCGCGCCCACAGGGTCAAATTATTGATGCAAAATGAGAAAAATCGCAATAAATCGGCCATTTTTTTTTTTTTTTAGGCTATTATTGAACTTCTCCAAGAACTACTTATTAGTAATATGCATAACCAATTTGAAGAGGATATGTGAAAAACTTTTCAAGTTTTCGCGCCCACAAGGTCAAATTATTGACGTAAAATGTGAAAAATCGCAATAAATCGGCCATTTTTTTTTTTTTTCGGCCATTATTGAACTTGTCCAAGAACTACTTATTACTAACATGCATAACCAATTTGAAGAGGATATGTGAAAAACTTTTCAACTTATCGCGCCCACAAGGTCAAATTATTGACGTAAAATGTGAAAAATCGCAATAAATCGGCCATTTTTTTTTTTCAGACATTATTGAACTTGTCCGAGAACTGGTCATTAGTAACATGCATAACAAATTTGAAAAGGATATGTGAAAAATTTTTCAAGTTATCGCGCCCACAAGGTCAAATTATTGACGTAAAATGTGAAAAATCTCAATAAATCGGCCATTTTTTTTTTTTTCCCGGCCATTATTGAACTTGTCCGAGAACTGGTCATTAGTAACATGCATAACAAATTTGAAAAGGATACGTGAAAAACTTTTCAAGTTATCGCGCCCACAAGGTCAAATTATTGACGTAAAAGGTGAAAAATCGCAATAAGTCGGCCATTTTGAATTTTTTTCAGCCATTATTGAACTTGTCCGAGAAGTGGTCATTAGTAACATGCAAAACAAATTTGGGAAGGAAACATGAAAAACTTTTCAAGTTATCGCGCCCACAAGTAAATGTTAACGCCGACGCCGACACCGACTCCGACGCCGACGACGCCGAACTTCAATTGCAATAGCCCACCTTTTTTAATTAAAATTAAAAGGCGGGCTAAAAATGACTAGATGGAACACAGACACTGCAGGAGGATTTATCCTGTGATACTGGGCTGTGAAGGCAAACATAGCTTTGCCCTGCTGTTAGACAATGAAAATAGGCAAATTAAACTCCTGAACGATGTTCACCTGCAGTATATCAAAAAGTGTTTTTTGCGCTCGCAAAGGCTAAGCCAAAGGCAGTTGTAAACACGCCGACACAGTTAGTAGCCTAATACGTATAATCAACAGCAAATACGTATGGTTAGTCCCATACGGGTAGACACTCCCTAGTATTAGTAACGTTATATAATAGCCACATCGACCCCCTAATTCAGTAAGCGGTAAGTGAGTAACTGTTCCTACTCAAATCAATCATATAGGGCCTATAAGACATAAGACATATAAAAAATGACTAGATGGAACACAGACACTGCAGGAGGATTTATCCTGTGATACTGGTTTGTGAAGGCAAACATAGCTTTGCCCTGCTGTTAGACAATGAAAATAGGCAAATTAAACTCCTGAACGATGTTCACCTGCAGTATATCAAAAAGTGTTTTTTGCGCTCGCAAAGGCTAAGCCAAAGGCAGTTGTAAAACACGCCGACACAGTTAGTAGCCTAATACGTATGATTGACAGCAAATACGTATGGTTAGTCCCATATGGATAGACACTCCCTAGTATTAGTAACGTTATATAATAGCCACATCGACCCCCTAATTCAGTAAGCGGTAAGTGAGTAACTGTTCCTACTCAAATCAATTATATAGGGCCTAAAAAAAATTGTTGGTTTCCGATTGCCGACCAGCCCTTGTCAATTTTTGCGGCTCAATAAATTTTATGCATGTCAAAAATATAAAATGAAATATTGCAGACCGTCCACCGTTGAGTGGTTAAAGCAAAAGTTTGCAATGTTAAGTCTTAACAAGAAAACGAGTCGGTTTATCGGCAGTGGAAGACAGTATGAAAACTGTGTTGTGTTTGTTTGTTTGGGATAGCTAGCCCCAAATAAGGCTGCCAAGGCCTTTCGACATTGTCGATCTGTCAATATCTCCCGGCAAAGATCAAATGTATCTCGTGTTTGTTTACAACATGGAACAGCTCTCTCCCAACGCACACCGACTTGGCTGTTCCTCGCAGCCCACTCACTGCATGACGATGTATCGTATGCGAATTATGAGCGGCAACAACTATGGCTGAACTAAGTAATAGCATATTCAAATCAACTTAAAACGAGTTGCTTGCCGCAGGATTCAGCATTTTTCAAAGTGTGAAAAATCGATATCCCAAGATTCACAAACATCTAGCAATATGATTTTAACAGCATACATTGGAAAACGGCCTAGGGTGTCTGTTTAGTATGCCACTAGTTTAAATATTTCTAATTCTAATATTTAAACCAATTATGAGCCTCATACATCGTCGCAGAATCTTAGATATCACCATCCAGAGAATTAACCTTTTACGATTTTGTGTTTTTAGTCACTGGGTGACACGCCAGGGCTTTACTGAGTGTGGCAGGCAAGCATGCATGTGCTGATCAGAGTTGTGTACATGACTACACGTACACTGTAACTTCTCATTTATAACATAGTGTTACACACATGACAGTAGGGGGCCTATGCTACAGGCTCTTTGAACAGTTCTCTGATTGTTGCTCATAATCATAGTCAAAAGTGTTGTCAACAAATTTTGGCCTACATGTTTTTTTCTGGGAAGACTGCTGTTATTGTTTGATGCATATGCGTCAAATGTATGTCTCCACCATCACATGAGGCCCATGTAGGCCTACTGACTCTATCTCCTCTCCCCTTGACCTAGATTTTTCTAAGATATCGCGATAACAAAGTTTGATAACAATTAGATGCACCACTTTATGGAATGAAATGACAAAATCAATATGGCCGCCGTAGCCTGTTTTTTTTGTCGCACATGAAAACGGACAATACCAATTAGACTCGCAGACATTAAGACCTATATACCAAGTTTGAAAGCACTAAGTACTGTTAATTGTAAAAAATACAAATTTAAGCTGGTGGCCATTTTGATTATCGGTGTAAAGCTGAAAATCTAATCAGGGCATCTCCATACTCATGAGTAACTTCACATAAACAAGACTACATAAGTCCAGGAGCTCCCGCTCCGAATTAGAATTTGATTTAAGCAATTTTGCATAGGGTTATTAATGTAGTCCTAGTCTAGGTCAAAAATCAAGACGCAAGACAACTAGGTCTAAGAAGCCCAGTCTAAGAGTAAGATAAGAACTAGACAGTCTGTCAGAGATTGAGAACCTCCATTGAAATTAATGAACCTAATCAGTATCCCAGTAATGGTCTACCTATCTGGCATGGTTTACCCGATATCAGGCCAATCGAGTTAACTAATAGCTGATTTACGGTCATTTTGAATTCAATATAAATTAGTTAAAAACTTAGGGTGCATCCTCCCCCGAAACCTCAAATTTTGTTTTATAGTAATGGACTAACATCTAACACAGTTTGCAAAATATTGGGCATGTGAAAGTAAATAATGGCCGATAGGGGGCCATTTTGAATTTGATCGAGTCAGAATTTTTCAAGATGCATCCTCAGCTGAAATCTCACATTTCATTCTATAGTAATCGTCTAGCTATCTAGCATGGTTTACCAAATATCGGCCATGTGAAAGTGAATAATGGCCTTAAGGCGGCCATTTTTAATTTGATCAAGTCAAAATTTTCCAAGATGCATCCTCAGCTGAAATCTCACATTTCATTCTATAGTAATGGTCTAGCCATCTAGCACGGTTTACCAAATATCGCCCATGTGAAAGTGAATAATGGCCTATAGGAGGCCTTTTTGAATTTGATCAAGTCAAAATTTTTCAAGATGCATCCTCTCCTGAAATCTCACATTTTGTTTTATAGTAATGGTCTAGCCATCTAGTACGGTTACTAAAAACCGGCTATGTGAAAGTGAATAATGGCCGATAGGCGGCCATTTTGAATTTGATCGAGTCAATTTTTTTCAAGATGCATCCTCTCTTGTAATCTCACATTTTGCTTTATAGTAATGGTCCAGCTATCTAACACGGTTTACTAAATATCAGCAATGTGCAAGTAAATAGTGGCCGATAGGCGGCCATTTTGAATTCGATTGAGTCGAAAGTTTTTAAAAGGCATCCTCTCTCGAAACGTCACATTTTGTTTTATAGTATAATGGTCTAGCTATCTAGCACGGTTTACCTGATATCAGGCCTATCGAGGTAAATAATGCTGATTGTCGGCCATTTTGAATTCGTAAGTTAAAAATTTTCAGGGTGCATCCTCCCCCGAAAACTCACACTTTGTTTTATAGTAATCAGGTAATGGTCTAGCCATCTAGCACGGTTTACCAGATATTAGCCATGTGAAAATGAATAATGGCCGAAAAGGCGGCCATTTTAAATTTGATCAAGTCAATTTTTTTCAAGATGCATCCTCATCTGAAATCTCACATTTCGTTTCACAGTAATGGTCTAGCCATCTAGCACGGTTGACCAAATAACGGCCATGTGAAAGTGAATAATGGCCGATAAGCGGCCATTTTGAATTTTATCGAGTCAATTTTTTTCAAGATGCATCCTCTCCTGAAATCACACATTTTGTTTTATAGTAATGGTCTAGCCATCTAGCACGGTTTACCAAATAACGGCCATGTGAAAGTGAATAATGGCTGATTGGCGGCCATTTTGAACTTTGACAAAATGATTTTTTTCAAAATACATCCTCTCCTGAAGCCTTACAATGAGTTTTATAGTTATGGTGTAGATATCTTGAGCGGTTTTCATGATATTCCACAATATCAGGCCTGTCGAGGTGAATAATGGCTGATAGGCGGCCATTTTGAATTTTATCAACTTCAAATTTTTCAGGATGCATCCTCTCCTGAAACCTTACAATTTATTTGATATTAATGGTGTAGCTATCTTGAGCGGTTTTCATGATATTCCGCAATATCAGGCCTGTCGAGGTGAATAATGGCCGATAGGCGGCCATTTTTAATTTTATCGACTTGAAATTTTTCAAGATGCATTCTCTCCTGAAACCTCACAATTTGTTTTATAGTAATGGTGTAGCTATCTTGAGCGGTTTTCATGATATTCCGCAAAATCTTTCAGTCGGATTTACCGATGTTATAAATTAGGTCAAAGTGCTGGGTCAACTTCAAGGTCAAGGTCCAAAAACCTGAAAAGGCACAACTAGGGACCTTAGAGAACATGTATGTGCAATATGACTGTCATCGGCCCAGTACTTTTCGAGATCTGCTCCGGAAACGAAGTGCGCGTCAAAACGTCTAAATAGGTCATAGTTCTGAACCAGAAGTAGGTCAAAGTTCAAATACCCCAAAAGGCACAACTAGACCCCCTAGGGGTGTTGTGTGTAAAATTTGAAGACAATCGGACAAGTACTTTCAGAGATATGCTCCGGAAACGAATTGTTTACGGACGGCCCAACGGCCCAACGCCGTCACATCATCATTTTCTCCTCTGCAACCTTGCGTATTGAATTCAGATTAAAAATATTTTAACCCGTCCATTAGCCACCTGGAAGTAACCCACATACCAAAAATTGTTATCCTAGCTTATTTTCTCACAAAGTTATAGGCAAAAGAAGAGGCCAAAAAAAACGGAGGTAGAATCCATAGCTCCCTTCGCTCACCTACGGTGACGGCGGGAGCTAAAAATTGGAGATATGCAATAATTACTTTCCAAGTTATCGCGTTAACAAAACCTTTTATTGAATCTTTGACCTTGACCTTTGACCTATGACCTTTTGCCAGAGGGGTTGAACATTTGCATAAATTATGAATTCAATCTGTAGGACCATTGACGCAGTAGCCAAAGCTGGCGGCGTACCACAGATTGACAAAATCAATATGGCCACCGTAGCCTCGTTTTCGGTCGCACATGAAAACGGACAATACCAATAGACTCGCAGACACCGAAGACCTATATATACCAAGTTTCAAAGCACTACTGTGAATTGTAAAAATAAATAAAAATTAAGTAAAAAAAAAATTTAGTCGCCAGCTGGCGGCCATTTTGATTATCGGTGGAAAGCTGAAAATCTAATCAGGTCATCTCCATACGCATGAGTAACTTCACATAAAAAATTGGAGAGATGCAATAATATTTTTCCAAGTTATTGCGTTAACAAAACATTTTTTGGGATCTTTGACCTTGACCTCTGACCTTGACCTTTGGTAAAAATCTTTTGCCGGAGGGGTTGAACTTCGTATTAATTATGAATAAAATCTGTGAACATGACCTAGATTTTCTTGAGGTCTATCACTGGTATTGAAATGAAACTGTTAGCTTCAGTTGTTATTGAATTATAGCGAAGAAAATAATGACTGGACGGACGGACAGCCGGACATACTTCGCTCACTTCGCGGCAGAGGCATAAATATAACTGACTGGGCAATTTGACAGATTTTGCATGGGTCTGCGGCATGCCCATGATGATGTAAGCTGTTTCAATGGTTGCAAGGAAATTGTATATAATCTGATGATCACGTATTAAACACGCCACTGTGTGTGCATTACTGGCACTCGACCGCTAGCCAATGCGAGTATGGAAAAGAACGGGAGAGTCCATATATGTGCACATATCCTGTTGTTTACATACCACTCATTATTCTTTGTCAAATGGGCGAGTGATGTAATCAGTTAGCTATTCACACTGCAAACTATAATAAGAAATAATGCGATGTCGTATAATCCTGCCATCTTTAGGTGTCTTTTCGGTGACGCTGGACTGCCCATTAAAAATACATTGCAGTGTATATAAAATTTGATATATACACTGTGTGGGACGTACTAAACACGATACAATATAAACTAGATTTGCCTGAGGGGCAAAGCTTGCGTCTCCACACGCCCCCACATAGTACATTAATTATAGAGAAATACAGTACTGTCACCAAATTTTTATGTAAAAAATGTGATGTCAGAATCACACCAAAATCTAATCATCATATGGCCAGGGTAAGTTTCTCCCTTGGAACAAATCAGTGAAGAGTAACATGTGATCTTGAATTTTGTTGAAAAAATGAAAAAAGAAAAACAATTCTCCTGACTTTTTTCTCAGGGCCACCGAGCATTCACAAAAGATAAAATTTGAGCTGTATAACCATATTACCAAATTTTAATAATAGCCAAAATGAGCAAAACTGAAATATCAGCTAAAATGCTAAAAAGTAAAAAAATATAAGTTTTTATCATCATAATCACACAAAAAACTAATCAGCACACATCCAGGGTAGGGTTATCCCTTTGAATCAAACATGAAACAAATCCATAAAGCAGGGCAAGCTCTAGAGAGTGACATAGGATTTTGGCGGCCATCTTGGCTTTTGTTGAAAAAGCTGAAAAAACGCCAGAAACATTTACCGGGCAAATTCCCTAGGGCCAACAAATATTTAGAAATAATCAGAGCAGGGGTGTATAGCTATAAATATATTACAAAATTTTGATCCTAGCCAATATGAACAAAACTGAAATATTTGCTGAAATTCTGAAACGTAAAAAAATCAAAGTTTTTTATTATCGGAATCACACCAAAAACTAATCAGCATGTGCAGGGTAAGGTTTTTCCTTCAAACCAAACATAAAACAAATCCAGGAAGCGGTTCAAGCTCTAGAGAGCGACATAGGATTTTGGCGGCCATCTTTAATTTTGCTGAAAAAGATGAAAAACGCCCAAAAAAATTACCAGGCAAATTCCTTAGGGCCAATATGCATACTTCAAATATTTTAAAGTAATCCGAGCAGGGGTGTATAGCTAAATTAACAAATTTTAATAATAACCAATATGAACAAAATAGAAATATCCGCTAAAATTCTAGTTTTTATTATCAGAATGACAGAATCACACCAAAAACTAATCACCACATGTGCAGAGTAGGGTCTTTCCCTTAAACCAAACATGAAACAAATCCACAAAGCGGTTCAAGCTCTAGAGAACGACATAGGATTTTAACGGCCATCTTGGATTTTGTTTAAGAAGCTGGGAAACGCCGAAAAAATTTTACAGGGCAAATTTCCTAGGGCCAATATGCATACTGCAAATATTTAGAAATAATCCGAGTAGGGGTGTATGGCTATATTACCAAATTTTGATGATGGCCAAAATGAGCAAAACAGAAATATCCGCTAAAATACAAAAATGTAAAAAAATCAAAGTTTTTATTATCATAATCACACCAAAAGCTTTTCACTCACGGCGAGGGTATAGTCTTTCCTTTAAACCAAACATGAAACAAATCGATGAAGCCATTTGAGCTCTAGCGTGCGCCATAGGATTTTGGCGGCCATCTTGGATTTTGTTGAAGAAACTAAATAACGCAAAAAAAAAATTTACTAATCGAATTTCCCAGGGCCAGTATGCATACTGTAAATATTTGGAAATACTCCGAGTAGGGGTTTTTGAGTGAGAGCAGAAACAAGTGGCGGCGGCGGCAGCGGGCGGACTCAGCAAAAACAATAAGTCTCCACCACCACATAGTGGGTGGAGACTTAAATATTTATTTACTATATCGTCCACCCCTTCTTTTTGTGTCTTTTCGGTAAAGCCTCAGTATACTGTGTAGTATACTGTGTAGGTCTAATGTCTGACCGCCCTTTGACGTATATTTAAAAAAGTTATTATCATTGACGAACTTTAATTTTAAAATGCTGAATTAGCCGAAGATATAATTTAGCCCCAGGTTTCAGCCACAGATTGACAGTGTACAAAATCGTGGGACATTTCATATCTGAATATACCGGGGAACAATCAGGTAGAAAAAAGTTTTTTTAGAATCGGTAACATTTCAGTTCCATGCCCGCAGAGGTCGCACAGTCATTAAAAAGTTATTGAAATTTTTCGAACCTTGATCTTGGGGTGGAGATCACTCTCACTCTCAGACATGTCAGAGACTCAGTCAAAGTCACGGCTATGTTGAATTTTTCGAGTAAAGCAAATACATCAATCCACGGTCTCGAAAAGGATGACACGGCTGGATATAATTATAATTTCCCCACCTCCCATATATGTTATTCACTGAGGGTGGGTGCTGGAAAACGCCTAACTGGGTGCCCGGCGTGCATGATAAGGCGCCCCAAATGTTAGGTGGCGCCATGCCCCTTCTGAATCCTAGATGAAACACTGCATAAGACATCGGAGATGGGGCTAAAGCTTTAGCCCTACCTCCCATTAATAATATATGGAAGGTGGGGGCTATGGTTTTGGCCCCATTTTTAATATAGGCCTATTATTAACTGTAAATGGGGCAAAATTAAACTGAATGACTGCATACAATCTAAAAGATAAAGTTTAACTGAATCAGGGTTTCCCCCAGAAATAAATGTAAGCGTGGTGGCTTTTGAGAATAATGTGAAAATTTGGGAGCGCGAATCACGCGTGCTATTGTGTTCGCCTGAAGGGTGAACACAAAGCAGGGGGGTAAGTCCACCCCCCCCCCCCCCCAAGAATTTTTTTCAATATTAGGTGTCTTTTGGTGCTTTCTGAGGATATCTAAAATGGATTTCACATATTTTTTTTGTTGATTAAAAAATGGAAATATTTCATGTATAATTTCATGAATTATATTTTTTTTAAAGTAATGGGGGGGGGCTACAAAATAAAACACATTATTATTCATGGGCCTATATTTCTAGTGTTATATTATTTTGGATTTTTTTATTATATCTATCGCCACTCTCACTGATTATTACTGCCACTAACGTTTGGCACTTTCTGGGATACCTAGAATAGATATCTTGTTTTTTTGTTGAAAAAATAAATAAATTGAAAATATGTATAATTTCATGAATTATAATGTTAGGTCCAATCATCGCCACTATTTACATGCATACATATTGACTCATGGTTGGTTCAATGCTGGATTGACGTCGCACACGATGGCCAGTACTGAGCCGGCATACATGCGGTATACTCCCAGGGTTTGTAAGGATTATGCCTATAGTACAAAGCTTACTTTAATAGCTAACACCATAGAGATGTATGGATAACATGTTACTTGTACAATAGAAACTACTAGTACCGTACATTGGCCACTGTTGGTTTAGTGTTGGGTCAACGTCATAGACAGTGGAACAACTGTGCTGAACGAGCGCGTGTTCAGTCACACCACATCTTCCACAACAAGTTATCTTACCCACGAGCACGCAGTGCGATAACTTGCTTTATCGAGCAAAGGGTCCCACTATTTTAAATACTCAGATACCTTGAATGTCGCGCGTCGCAAGACCGGCCAGTTAGAGAGCCCTTGACCAGGCGTTGACAGCTGACTGAGAGCATAGCTTGCTTGCTTCCGTTGGTATGCTAGACAGAAGCTGGGAATCTCACGCTGATGTCATTGTGTTCACGTCACTGCCCAAATGAGAGATTCCCAACTTGTCTATATAATACATCTAGCAACGGAAACATGTGACGATGAACAAGAGGTCAATTCTTTGCGACCTTCTATGACATAATTATAAACCTGAAACATCCAATGAGGTTTGAATCTCAGACACACCCCCAAGATGACCATGTTGACAGAATAACTGATTGTAGTACTCGATACGGCCAGGCTCCTGCAGTATGCACTCGCATGAAGATGTCACACCAAGGAATAGCGATTCCTTGTCAGACAAGACACGCTCATCTCTAAAGCAGTCAGCAGGTCAGTATCCGAAAACCAGTTCATAATTCTGCGGGCCATCTATGGGTAAACTCAACTATTTTATTTTATCTGGCATATTTTATTGTATGTTCCCAATTATGTCTTTATTGCAATAAGGGATATTTGAAAATACAAAATAATAATAATGTGAACTCAATCTCCCAATTTCCAAGATTCATTATCATACACGAATAACGCACCAGGAAAATTATTATTAGCGGGATTATTGTGTATAGGACAGGACCAGGGTGCACAGGCTACTTAATTTCAGGGGGTATCTATTGCCGTTAAGGGAGAATCCCACAACCTGAAACCAACCCTGTGATGATGGCATTGAAACACGCGTTATAGGCCTCACAAGGTAACTTTCTATTAATGTCAGCTTTTGTGGCATATCATGCATATGTCTCGATCTATTATAGAACGTGATGTGTAATTTAAATTCATAACTCACCATGTAGGCCTACACTTTTTTAAATGTACAAATAAAAAATTAAAAAAATTATCAAATTTGTTTTTTTCAAATATCATTAATCGATTACGGACAATGCACTAGACATATTAAAATGATCTTGTAAAACCGTTGTTTGAAAAGTACCGCACTCATGGATAGCCCTGCTTACCCTCGGAACACTCAGCACGCGGCGGGCAGGCCATATTACAGATACACTTATTCACCACCACAATGTTGGGCCAGCGTAGTAATTGGTGGCACAACATTGCTTCAACATTGGGTCAATGTCTCATGTTTGTTGCGGTCACAGTACATGCAGTAGACAGATTGCTGATTAGGACCACGTGTGATAACCATTGCGCGCGCTCAAAAAGGCCATACACCATACACCTCCCTGCTGAGGCTTACCTAGCGCTGGTTCTAGTGGCTGCCGTCTGTAGTTTTACGGCAAGCGTAGCGGCAACTATTAAAGCGTATCGGTAAATCAGTAAAGCGTAGCAGCATTTTGTAAGCTTAGCGACAAAAAAGTAAAGCTATAACGCTTTAGGGGAAACCTTGTGAATGACAGCAAGAGTGTAATAATGGAATAATCCTCACAGGTCAAAGGTCGGTTACAATCATGGTGCAAAAACTAAGTGACGCCATCATTCATGTTCGTCATTCAGTTACCTAAGGTGAATGACTTTAGGCTACTTACTGTGCAACTAAATGACTGCATGAGCTACTGTATTATCCCTAATAAACACGCCGGGCGCGGAGACGCAGTTGGGGGGCGCGCTTATTATGCGCACTGAATGTCAATCTGTATTTCACGGACGTATTCGGCCGCCGTGCCATCATCAAGCCAGGTGACATTGGTGAGAGCTCACTGCACCTGCAAGCCCCTATCCACTCTAACGCCGCCACTCGTGAACGCTAGTAGCAGTTATCACTTATGTGTTAATACAGGCCGACACTTTATGTAGCCAAGGCCCGCTATATAGATCACAAATTCAGGGCCGCGGTTACCATCGCATTTCTTCTTGGAATGTTCTTATTTGGGCACAACGATATCTAAATATGGTATTTGTATTTAAATATGTACAAATGTGTAGGCGACATGAGAGCTTTAAAAAGACGTAGGCCCAACTGATTAAATTTCCTATGTCTAATTTCAAACAGTGTGTGTAGGCCTCAGAATATCGGCTAAATCAGACAGTCCCGATAAAGTCTTCTACTCTTGCCGATCTTAGCCCGCCAAATGATGGTAGCCTTCATGTATATCATCTCTGTATATATTGACATCGTCTATGTGCATTGGCTCAATGCATTGGTTCAAATTGACAATGCTGCAGCAGCAGATGCATGGTCCATCGACAAAGCATTAATGCAACAATGGGCCAATGCCATGGCTTGGTCGTCCTGTGTTAAGCACGTATCAAATCCTGTGTCGCGGCGCTACTGGTAGAACAAGGTAGCTGAGACAGATCAAGGCTGACCCTGTGCACGCTATGGCTCTGTTAATGTGTCACACACATTACACTCTCACTCAAAGCAAAACACACGGATTGATCGATAATAAGAATTCAAACAGAATTGAAATATTCAATAATTTACTATCAGAATGCGTGTTTCTGAAAACAGATGATCACCAAATCCTACGGATCGAAAGGAGGCCAATAACTTACGTGTGAAGTGTACAATGTTAATAGTTTGGGAACTGAGGGTCGTTTTCACAGCAGACGGGACTGTGGTGCTGATTAATCAGCCAACAAACACAGATGTTATTCAATGCTGATCCAACTCTACGACGTTGGCCCAGTGGTAAAACAATGTGTACAACTACTAGGCTAGGGGGAGCCTACATGTAATGTTTGCAGCACACTGCGTTTACACATACGCTCACAACACGGCTGACCGTGGCTCAACCATGTTCACACGGCCATCTGACTTTCTGGGTATACATATGACACGAAAAAACAAGTGTTTGTTATTTTTTGGGGTGTAATCAAATTAAATTATTTTTCTTACATATTAGATAATTAATATTTATCAACTAAATGATGCCGTAATTGATATGTACATAGCCATCATCTAGTTATACATGTACTGCAACTATATAATTTTCTGCAGCTAAAATACTATCATGTCTAGGTAGGGTGGTGGAGGGTATTTTCGTGCAGGGGGGTATTTTCGCTCACCTCGTTTGTTTTTTGCCCTAGTTCTTAAAGGGTAAATTTTTATCTTGTTTCCATTTTCGGTCATTGATGGGGGTTTTGATGCCTCGTATATAAAAATCATGTTGTTTCATGACAAACTTTTTTTTTCATTCGCAAATAAAAGAGTCCCTTTTTATTTTTAAAGTCCCAGAATATGCCGATTTTTTTGCTTCTAAAACCCAAAATCAGTAAAATTACACTTTTTTATATATTTTTGCAGATGGTTGTATCAGGTTGAAATAAAAAGACATGTGACGGAAGGAAGCCTAAATCCATTTGGAAACAAACTGAATGAAAAAAATATGCAACATGGGTGTCCACGCCGTGACACAATGCGGTGCGCGAAAATACCCTCAACTGCGCGAAAATTCCCCCAGAAACATGGGAGATTGAAATACTCTATGCTCCCTATTCCCAATTGACCTGGAAGTGGCTCAGACATACCAATCATAATACGCAGCTGTTGTTAATTCACTCTCAACTAGGGCCCAGGGCCATACATTTGTGTGCTTGGGACTAAGTCTTCAAGCCGATTGCAACAGATCACATTAAAGGGAGGGTGTTAAGGTTTTAAAATATAGTTTTGGCCATTATTTTGGCTTAATTATACTATTCAAAGTACATCCCAAAATAAATCATCATTAAATTTTTAATATATGCCACGAAAAAGTGCATTTGAAGTAGGCCAAATGGATCTCATATTGAGGGTCATAAAAAACGCTCCCACTATCAGCAGCTGCCGTGTGACGTCACACGGTGAAGTCGTATGCCTACAGCAGTCCACTTGCACTAATCCTATAGTGATCCCGCAGTCACTACCCAGTTGTACAGCGTCTTGTTCATGGATTGTCCTACAAAGTTTTAATGACATCTTTGTTTAAATTGTTATCATGCCAAAACGTTGCGTCTCCGGTTTGTGTAACAATACAAATGAAGATGTTACAGCACTAATACATGGCCAAAAGATTCCCAAATCGCACGCAAGTGGGATCGTTTTGTGAAACTCAACAGAGCTAACTGGAAGCATGGTAATCCCGCATATGTTCTGTGTGGTGTTCACTTCAGACAACTTAATGATTTCAAATCTTATGGTCAGTGGAGACATACATTCAGTTTTCACTCCCGGCCTACCCAGGGTAAATGTCCCAGAATATATCTAGATCAAACGTCTAGTTCTAACCGTTAGGCCTACTGCTACCAGGGCTAATGATGACGATGATGACTTCAACACCCCCATAACCACTTATTACTACCAGAACGCATAGCAATCACGACTGTTTTCAATTTCAGCTACTTAACTTTTATACACGTAGAATTGTGGTTCACACCTGTGATACCAGATTGCATTATTCAGATACATTATTATATAAATGATAATTTTTTTAATAAAACTGTTCATGAAAACTCAGCCCCACGGGGAACAAAAAAAATTCATATTAGGTGATCAGGCCTACATACTGACCGCCCCAGGGTTGTCACCAAAAACTTGGAAAAATTAGTAAGACTAGCCAAACGGCGCTGAAAACAAAATTAATATGTTTATTTACAATATTTCAAACTCTCGTCTGATAAAAGTCAATAAAAGCGCCCTTGGGGTTAAATTCCATAATTTTGAGAATTATTTTGTAAACAATTCAATGAATAAATACGACCGAACTTCCCATAACTTTGTTCTGAGACGTCGAACGCAGATGGTTTGACCATCAACATGCTACACTTTTTAATGAGAAAAGGAAAATTCCTGTGACGTATCGACATAAACCAGGGAATTACCAAGATGACATCGCCTACCCAGCAAACACAAATCATTTGTAGACCTATAACACTTGTACAATGCTGGAACAACGTCGGAGACGTTGGGCCAGAGTTGTACAAATGTTATACAAATGTTTTGTGTTGGTCCACATTGGTCCAGCATTGGCGGTGATGGGGATTTAGACAAATTTGTTGTGTCCGAGCCGTTACGCTTCGCAACTCGCATCAGATCCGGCGAAAGGGGGGCATGGGGTCATTAGCATTTATGGCAGGGCGGTTAACAAGGATGCGCGTTGTTTGAATACAATGTCGATCTTTGATGGAAGTGAAGAGAGAAATTCTCAAATTCAACGTTTTCGAAGCAGACCTTCTTTCTGATTCTATTTTCCTTGGTTTAACTTTCGTTGATAGGCTACCAAATATCATCAAAATCGTTTGAGAATTTTGACCGAGTCAGAGTGAGTTGACGGGGGAGTTCACAGGCTCACTACTCTCTGAGAAATCGAATAAATCTCCATCGCTAGTTGTAGCCATTTTGGCGGAGACCTCTTCATGACTTCAACGTGTGACGTGCCAGGCTGTTCGGTAGTTTCCGTGACCGTTACAGAATCCGAAGTGACTTCGGCTCGAAAAATCTAACAAAAACATTTTTTTACCAATAATAAAAAAAAATAAGTAAAAATTAAATTAGCTGTTTTAATTGATAGGATATGTTCCATTTATTGATGCTCACCCAACCTTAACCTTAACACCCTCCCTTATACACGCCTCTTGTGCCATTCTTGCACACAGGCCTAGATCCCAATTAGCACAAAATATTTGTATAACACTTAAACAATGTTGGACCAATGTTGAAGACGTTGGGGAGACGTTGTATAAATATAATTACAAATGTTTTGAGTCTACTCAACTTTACTGGGATGTCGCTCAAATCAGATCACATTCTTTAAATATATGGCCCCAGGCCACACACCTGATACGTGGATGGCCCCGGGCCACCCACACTTCAAATAGTTGGCCCCAGGTCACACACTTTAACTCAGTGTGCGGCCTGCAGCCACACACTTTAAGTTGATGACCCCAGGTCACACACTTGATGGCCCCAGGCCACACACTTTAAATAGGTTGATGTGTGGCCTGGGGCCATCTATTTAAAATGTGTGGAAATTAACAGAGAATTTAATTGATCGGCTTATGGTGTAATTACTACCAATATATTTCATGTTTCATGGTCTTTTTAAGCTCTTTAATATTTGTTTATAACATTTTGAGGCTATACAATTAGGCTGAAAAATGTGATAGAATTCGGCTGATAATGGGCTCAAAAAAGCTCAAGCTCAAAAAAGACACCCTGTGTCAAAGCTGGAAGCTCAAAAAAACACCCTGTCGGGCGGCACAATCCCAGTACTCCTAAGTATGCAGGGCTCGAAATTGGACTAAATTTCCACTTGTCCAGTTGGACAACTGGCTAAAAAATTGACTAGTCCTTCCCAAAAATATCATATGTCCTTCCTAATAATTGTCAAGCAGGGTCACTCGTCCAGTAGGACAAGCTCAGTGAAACTGAACTTGTCCTTTCCAGATTGTTGGTCGTCTCGGACGATCGGACAGGGCCAATTTCGAGCCCTGGTATGGAAGTGACCCCCCCCCCCCTCCCCCGGCTAGGGCCATCTACTTAAAGTGTGTGGCCTGGGGCCATAAACTTAAGGTGTGTGGCCTGGGGCTATCTATTTGAAGTGTGTGGCCTGGGGCCATCTACGTATCAGGTGTGTGGCCTGGGGCCATCTAAGCATGATTTATTAAAGTTTAAGTAATTCTAATTTGAATGGCCCCAGGCCACACACTTTGGAATTTATGGCGTAGTAAAATATCGATACGAAAGTAGTTCTCAGTTTATAAGATGGCACTGGGCCCTGGTTGAGAGTAGAAAAACAACGACTGCTCATAATACGACCCACAATATTCATGCTCTTGTATTCTGTGCACTTTGTGGGCCGTACTCGGTTAGGTGCGCGGAAACTACGGAAAATACCAACCTTTGTAAGAAAGTGACTGGCAGTTTATTTTATTTTCTTTTGTATGCTTACTATACGTATGAAATGTATAAATCTGTTCTCCAGCGAGGTGGGGGCTAAGAAAGGTGTATTTAACATCTATCCATCTATGGCCAAGTATACTGGCTATTCTGTAGACCATTACTTTATTTTTATGCAATATTACTAGATTTATAGAATGTTACTGTACTATGTAAACCGAATAAACTATTATTATTATCAGGTCTACGATATTAGTATGGTTGTTTTGTGAATGATCATAATTATGTACTGTATGGTATATATGGGTCTTGTCACCCTAAACTGGGACAGTGGCTAATTCTGAGGGTTGTCGTGTTTGAACACATTTTATCGATATTTATATTTATTTCACCACCGTAATATTTGGTGGGTGGGAAATAGACACTATGGAGAGTACTTTACATAAAAAATATCATATATTGGCTCATTCTTTGTGACTTTGTTGCTAAATTATGTTCATGACAAGTGCCTTTTCCCTATGTCAAACGTTACATCGCCAGACATCACATTTTGAGAGGATGAATAAAGGTCTCTGTTTACCGCATACTTAGCTGTTTTTCATCAAATTATGTGCAATTATGATCAGAGTTGAATTCAGGACCACAATGGGGGTAATTTACTGTTTTTTACATAGTTTTAATGCGTTCTGAACACAAAGGTAACGTACGTGACGTTCAGTCAAAGATTTTTGATCTCCCAAGAAAGTACTCATCATTTTGTGTAAATTCTCTGGCTGAGATAACAGATATCAAAACTGTTACTCTAAAGTGTCTCAAGTTTTATTTCGATGGAAGGCCATCTGTATTATATAAGCCTTGGCTTTTCAATAATCATTTGTTTCTGAAGGGATGCAAACCATTTTGAGCATCATGTACGTTACCACGATCTTTAACCACACATCAACATTTCTTACATGAGTCAATTGCTATGCAAGGGTGTGCAAAAGTTACTTGGCGAATGCTTTTTTGAAGGAGCCTTGCTGCCAAATCAAAACATGCTGCCATGTGTGAGATATGTAGGTTTTAAGTTGTGGGTGTCAATAAATCACATATGTTACCGAAAAAACGTACGTTTATTTTTTGTTCAAGTACTGCTTGGTACGTCGAAGGTGGGGTGTACAGATTGGATATATCAGTTCAAGGACAAACAGCCTAATGACAGGTAAATTTTTATTATGCCTGAGCGATAATTGTTGCTTTTATGAAAGGTTAAGTCCAGGAGGGTCAAAAACGTATGTGACATTTGACATACCAGAACAGTCTTGTATGTGATCTTTGACTGCTAGCAACGTATGTGATTATTGACATTTTCAGTCAATTGTCGAGAGTAAATGTATAGCTCTGATACTGACGCTCACAATCATGTCAACAGTCACGTACTGAGAAGAATCACGTACGTGACTTGTCAAACATCACATACGTCATTACACTCCCTGTTTTATTCAGTAATTTGCTTCCATCTTCACCTGTGGTCGCCCAGAGCAGCTCACTACTGGCAACATTATTATATGAAAACCAACAATATATCAAAGGTAACATAGTATTCATGCAAAAAAAAGTTTACGTCCCACATTTGAGTACAGTTGGGCTGGAGGTGTCAAAGGTATGTTTCTCCCCTTGGTGTCTCGTTCTGTTGACCCTGTTTGTTTTATTATATCACCCTTGTATCAGATCATCTCTTCACATCAATTTCAACAGCTTAGGTATTATATCCCCCATTTAAAACGAGAATTATGTAAGCATCACGTACGTGACCCTGAAAGCACCAGGCTCAGAAAAAAACATTTCCTGAGCTCCACATTGAGCGAATTGACTTACAACTTATCAAAAAGAAACTACAGATATTGTACTGTCAAAAAAATGAAAAAAAAATAATATACAATGTGTTTTAATTTGGTCTTATCATGTAACACTTTTGGCCTAGTTTAGTGTGACCAGACCCATATGATAACACCAGACATCATTATATCAAATAAATACAATGTTGGTAACCGCATTTACGATTTTATGTTGAGGGAAAAAGTAACAGGAAATACTTTTAGGCCTATGTCTTTGTGGCCTATTATTTTCGGACTAATTGATACAATATTTACAAGAATGACTGGAATCAAATGAATAACATTGCTGCGTTTACATATAAAACTACGTTTTCTGGTGGGTTGGGTATTCAAGTCTGTTTAGGTGGGCTTGGATCGTTTGGGCATGGAGTTCCACCCAGTCGGCAATGAATAGTAAAAGGGGGAGTATTCAGCTGTTATTTACTCTACTCAAGTAACAAAAGAATAGATACCAGATGCTATTTAAATTTAATAAACCTTAACATGGTGGCACCTAATAAACTACGTGGGTGATAACCATCCTGAATTAAGAAGCTATTACATAAAAAATACTTGTAATTACCGGTATTTCAAAATTTTTACTTTACTTCAAAATCATTATACCAAGCATATACATGTATACCAAAACAGTCTTTGTATCATTATCCAGCCAATGGTTAGAGAATTTTCTGATTTTGTGGCTGTCGGCAATCTTGGATGAGTAAATGTCTGTTTTCCTTACCTCTTTCAGAAAATATTGTTCCATATATTTTTCTTTAATGATTTTTTATAAATACGTTACCTTGTAACAAAATCAACTAGTAGTCATAAACTTCAATCAACAATCGAAACTCAAACGTGTCAACAGTCCGGCTGAACATGTGAGTCACAAGTCTGAAATATATGGTGGCAGGAGTCACACCTCATATTGTTTGTGTCTGCTTTCTGTAAGCTGTGAAGTTAAAATTGACAATAGCCGCTCAAAAGTGGTGACAGAAATCACACCTTACCGTCTGGAATATATTCTACACCTTTGTGAACAGCAATTGAAGATCACAGGGCTGCTGTACATGGTAGATCTAGACATGTTGACAAGAGTCACTCATCATGTTAGCAACTGCATGCTGCTTGCAAGCTGCGATCATCTCACGAAAGACACTTAACAATCAAAGTCATGCCACGACAGAGCAGCGTCTCAATTGCTATCGAAATCGATCTCATTAATATCCTTTATTTCAATTTAAATGACATACCTTGGCAATAAACTACCGGGTGCTATATTATCATTAACATTCCCACTGGGCACACGATGTTGTTGCGTTGAATCGACGTCAATGACGTTGATTCAACGTCGCAACAGCGTCATGTGCCCAATAGGTTCGCTTACCTATGGTGGTTTGAAAAATAAGGTAGCAGGGTTTCCCCCAAAGCGTCCAAGCGTCACGGCACCATGACGCTTTAATTTTTTACCCTGACGCTTCAGTAAGTGCCGTGACGCTTCAGTAAGTGCCGTGACGCTTCAGGAAAAATCCGTACAACATTGGCATCGTGTTGCGATGTCCAGCGATACAGATCAACGTTAGATCTTACAGCATTACATTGGCCTACTGTATTGCCGCAGCATGCCGCATGGCAGTGCGTGGCTCGTCTGTGCGCATGCCCAGTGGTCATATGATCAGCGTGTAGCTGGCTGCATTCACCCAGCAAACAGTCGATAGTTACAGTATAGTACGTGTAGTACGTTGATATAATGTTGACTTAATGTTGGTAAATCGTCTGCAACGCTGGCTCAACATTAAAGCGCGTTGTTCCACCTGCCGTGTTTGCCGCGATAACAGAGCATACGCCTGGTGTGTCACAATCCTCTACCGTGTCTACACGAACCCAACGTCAACACAGCGTTGTTTAGGCAATGAAGCGTGCTGGCTGAGATCAGTTGGGGTGTAACTTTTATATTCTCAGAAAGCAAAACAAGTGATGCCGACCTTGTTTGTGTTCATTGAAGGCTGGGCCAATGTCACCAGATGCTTGTATTTAAACCAACTTGTTTTCTGGTTTTAGCAAGCTCTGATGATAATCCATCGGCGTGGCACTGATCTATTAACTTGGCCTAATGAATTTATTTCTCAACCACAAACAAACAGCATGCTATTAAACAGATCTTGTATTGACCAATTTTGAATCATTACGTTATGCCTAGTGTCTAATGGTCTAATGATTTTTTCGAATTATTTTTTGTGAATAAAAAATGTAGGCTAGTCTATTGTTGTTCTAATTTTTCACAATGCGATTTAATCCAATAGTCTGGTCAGACAAGAATCATAGATCTCAGGCCCTCATCTCATGGTATTTCTCTGTTATCATAGTTTCACACAGGGGCATAACTAGACAAACTAGGCCTAGACACAACATATTTCATTCGTCACTTCATAGGCCTCTAGTCCCATTTAAAATAATTTGCTGTGTACATCTGAGAAAATTGGTGGTCTATATCACAAGGGTTTTAAATGTCAAACAGGCACTCAGTTTCTATATATCAGTCTACATGCAGAATCAGTGTTTAATTTTTTACCAGCACAAACAGTGGATACAAATTACTGCTATAAGCCACCAAAATGCATATAAAGAGGTTTTCTGATTAAAATTGCAAGGGGGAGCATACCCCCCAGACTGTACGCGCCGCAAATTGGGCGCCGCACGCGAATTGTGCGCAGCGTGCAAATTGTACGCTGCGCGCAAATTGTGCGCCGCGCTGAAACCGAACCGCCAAGTACCATGATGCTTTCTCATTTTTCTGGGGGAAACCCTGGGTAGGCATACAAAATATATAGCTTGGATAAACAGGGCTCCAGATAACATGCGTATATGAGTAAAATACGCATGTAAAAACAGCAAATACTCATTAATAGAAAATCTGAGGAGTAAGATTACTCATAAAAACTATTAAATTACCCATCAAAGTAAAAAACCCCAGAAAAATGAAACGATTGTTGTATTTTTTACGTTAAGAGAACTATGTGACTGTAAGAAAAAATGATGTAGTCTAAATAAAGCTTTCATGTTGTTGTATGAAAAATACTCCTCGTTTATTTTTTTATCATATTTCACTCCTCATCACCTATTTCAATGAGTGAAATACTCCTCAAACCAAAAAATTATCTGGAGCTCTGGATAAAGAATGTTGAACAAAATAACAGGTTTTAATTTTAATAACTAGGGCATTGTGATAATTAGCATGTTTTTAATCTCATTTTCACAACGAAACCTATATTAATTTTCTTAAAGGAAATTACCAGCTGCTAGATAAGGCTGTTAGCACAAATGTATTGCCGACCGAAGAAAGCACCTTCTAGATGTCATAGGCGGACTGAACGACTGGCAGATAGTTACATAGCGTCTTGATTTTGTTTGAAATTCTGAAATATTTGAGTGTTCTCTAAACTCATTTTTAAGCCTACCGAAGTGGATCCGTGGCCAGCTTATAAAAAAGAACCATAATTAATCACGTCAATCACAACACAACGAATGACAAGGGGTGACGATCAGATCTGACAGGAGTATCGCACACCAGCTACTAAGGCCTAAAAAAAATATTGTTTGTTTCCGATTCCCGACCGACCCTATCAAAACATGTGCGACCCGAATTCATTTTATGGATTTTCAAAAAAAAATATTTTTTTCAATTTAAAAAAAAAAAAAAATTTATTTTTTTTTTAGGAAATTCATAAGTTAAGGGATGAGTTACTGGCTGTAGTCAAAGTAACTAAAAACACGTTACGGAAAGGAGAGGAGGGGTCAAAAAACATACAAAAAACAAAAAATCGTTACGCAATGTACAGATAAGACATGCATGGAAGTGAATTTGGCGCCAAATAAAATAAAAAATAATTCTTACCTACCGATTGGTTGAAGTGACAAAAAATAATATAAAAAATAAATTTCCTACCTACCCACTGGTTAAAATGACAACAAATCGGAAACAAACATATATTTTTTTTGGCCTAATTGCTATCGTTACAGGTGTAAAGTGCGATGTTGACGGCTCCATGGATGACAGGTGACGATCACAACCCAGGAGAGTGACAGGTAAGGATAGCAACTCTGGGGTGACATCAGTCGCAGCTTCATAAAATATTACAACCAACATCTATGACTCACCTAATATGTAGATCACTGTCACATATACGGTCCATATAAGCGCCAAATAAAAAAATAGGAACAATAGACCTGGGCACACGGCTTCCAGGGCTAGCCAGTAGTCAGGTAGTAGCTACTTAATTAGTTGACAATAAAAGCCAGCTGCAATCGCCGACTGGCCGGCCACACATTAGCATTATTATAATATAGGCGATAATATAGACTATGGAGCTGGTCAGTTCTGTTAATTGTGTGTCGAAGTGACCACAGAGCTACTTCGTTAGGCTTATGTACCGATACACTACTAGTATAATAGTACTGTACGTGATCGATGTTATCGCCTTGATATTTCATAGTGCATTCTGATTTTACAATCCCATACTTCCCATAGCAGCTCACCACTGCTCACACAAAATGCATCATCACCTAATTATGGCATGGGAATTAATTTTATTCTCAGACTAGACCCTATGCCTATAGACCCTAGACCCTAACGTAAAGCTCAGAATTAAATGGGTTTTTTTTAAAATTAAGTTTCAGGCTCTCTCTTATCTCTCGTCTCTCTCGCTGTTCATCATTGCGGGTTTTTGAGGCTCTCTTGTGTCTCTCGTTTTTTCGTTTCTCTCGCTTTTCATCATCAGTCTCTCTCGTGTTTTTAGGCTTTGAGCCTTTCTTGCTTTTCATCACCACGCTCTCTCGTGTCTCTCGTCTTTCTCGTGTCTTTTGTATCTCTCGCTGTACTGTGTTCATCACGACCCCCTATATCTATACTATACTATAGACATAGACTCATAGTCATAGACATAGTAGGTACTTTCAATAAATTTTAAAATTGTCCAATAAAATTATGCTGAGCCTTTTTTTGTAATTGCCCACATGCTAGAATAAATAATTGACCACATTCCAGTTTTCACTGAGCAAGAAAAATGCTGTGTGATAAAAACATCCAAAGGCTGTGACCTTAATTTTGCAAATTCCGGCAGGGATACAGAAGCCAAAACATCACCCAGACACTTGAACTTTTTGAAGCAGCTGAATAAAACTACTGAGATGTTGTATCCGTATATATCAGGTTTTAAGATACATCAGGGCACCCAATAAGTGCCCCGCAATACTGTAACAGAGCAAATAGGTCACACAACAATCAGAAATTTGGGCATAGCCTCCGGCCCGACCGAGGGGGTCATGGAAGAAAAAAAATTTTGATGGATTCTCATCCTTATAGCCATGAAACTTCCATTTTTACCCTCGGTGCGCCCCATAAGGAAGTGCAGGGTAGGCAAACAAAACTTCACCCAGGTTTTACCATGGGCAAACTAGTGCAGCTTTCCCCAGGCATCTCAATTCTTCGAGATGCCCACATTGTTCTGTCCGAACGGTCTTAATGATGTCCTCCAGAACTTCCTCATAGCAGTGTGCATGATTGGCACTCGCCCGCTCGCCAATGCGAGTAGGAAAAAAAACGGGCTAGTTCGGCTGGCCACGAACTCGCCCAGGTTGGCGAGTGCATATTTTTCCGTAATTTAAACATGTAGTCTGCTGTGAAAATAATAATTTGTCAGGATAGATTTGTTTTACTATTAGTTCATGTCACGCAATCGTGACCTGCGAGGTTCTAAAAGAGTGGCGTAATTACGGCACGATTGGAGATTTTCGGATCAGCGCGATGACTGCCTGGAGTCGGCAGGCCTACATGTGTATGCATCGCTGACACGGTACGCATGCACTGAGCTCTAAGTATGCGGCACTTGTCTGAGCAATTGGTCAATTGTGTCACCCCCCTATAGGGTCAATTGTAACAGACATGCGTGCGCACACCTGCATTTGTTGACGAGTAGGCCTACGCGTGTTGTTACATACACGTGCAGTGTATGTCATGTAAACAAATATCTATGTCCTGCAACTAGATGTAAACATTGTTAAAAGACGTCACAGACAGTATGATTTAATTAACGCCCACCACTAAATGAAATGTTTATAATTAAACTGCCAACTAAAGGAATATACATGTCCATATATGTCACTATAATGTATATGTTCACATATCGTGTTACATTTATTTACAAGTCATTAGTTTTTTGTCAATTTTCCAATGATTAAACACGTCTTGGACTTGGTTGAATTAGAACTTTGTACTCCAGCAGCACCTCCAATGTGCAGGGTTTGACACAAACTTTTTTGAGCAGTGGTCCACAGGACCACCAGCTCAGAGAATCTGGTGGTCCTACAATTTTTCTGGTGGTCCTGAGAATAAAGTCTCGGCACAAATTCATACGCGTATATCATTTAAAAGTGAGTTAAAAAAAAATTATTATGGCGATTTATAGCAAGCTTGATTTTAATATTACATTCATATCATTTTGATACCAATTGATCTAGATTTGGTAACCATTTCTTGCTTTAAAAACATTGAAATCGGGAAATATAGGCCCAAGTATAAAATGTAGTCCCTATGCTGGTAGTAGCAAGGCATATGATTGACTAAGTCTGTCAGCCTCCCCCCCCCCCCCCTCCAGCCTGATACTCCACATAGGATGTGCTGCTGGAGTAGGCTAAAGCGTTTTGGCAACGCTCAGGGAAGGTACTAGGACCTTATATTCGAATGTGAAATAAAAAAAGCCTGATGTTTTTAAAGCACCCTTTTTTATTTTTCATATTGATAGAGTAGGCCCTATGTCCTGATGATTACAAAATATATATGTTTATATAGGGGGGGGGGGGGGGCCTATATTTTTTCATTTAAAGATTGCTGGATCGAGGGGTATTATGTCTGGTGAGACAATAAACAAGCAAAGTTCAAGGTTGATGGTAGACGGGGCTTTTGTTTCCAGAGGGTGAGCTGGATGTTGTTATAGACTCCAGAAATTCAAACAAAATGGCCGCCGTTTATACTGTTCATACCAGCTTGATTCAAATTTTCAATTGTTTATCTTTTCCTAACTTCACCTTAAAAACCTATTAAAAGTGGCGGGCAGACACTTTTTCGGCGTCACAAATTGATTGTACACCACTAGTCTGACTAGACAGTCAGATGAGGGCAGGCAAACAACAAACTAGTGCCTCGCGTGTTTTTTCAATAGGCAGCTGGTCAGCCGGGCTGCATGGGCTGTGACCGGCGACCTATGGCTATGTGTAACACATTGTGGAGGTTGCCGTGTCATCCTCTCCGAGGCCGTGGATGGATGTATTTGCTTTACCCGAAAAATCCAACGACTGAGAGCGATCCCGACGCCAAGGTCCGAAAATGTCCATAACTTTTCATTAATAATGACCGTGCGACCTCTGACTCTGAGCTGAGCATGCAGGCATGGAACTGAAATGTTACTGATTCTAAAAAAACTATTTTTGACCTGATTACTCCCCGATATTTTCCGATATGACAGTCCAAAGAAATGTTCCACGATTTTGTATGCGGTCAATCTGTGGCTGAGCCACTGGGGCTAATTGTGGAGGGTGGCGTTTGCTAACTACGTCAGCTGGGTTGATGTTCGATCTCGGCCTCAATAATTCATATCCCGCATGATTATAAACACATCTTTAGTTCCGTAAAAAGGGCGAGAGCGGATGGTCAATCTCGATCTCAATAGTTCATGCCCAGCATGATTATTAACACTTGTTTTGTTCCGTGAAAAGGGGCGAGAGCGGTACCATGTTTCTTGTATTATCGGCCGCGAGTGGCGACGATTGCTTCGATTTTTTGGCCATGTTACGATTTTGCTGAGAGCTGAAAATTTTGGTGGTCCATCGGACCACTGGGTTTGAATGTTCTGGTGGTCCGACATGATTTCTGGGGGTCTCGGACCACCGGACCACCGTCAGTGTCGAACGCTGATGTGGAGTATAAGGGTGCAGGGGAGAAAGAGGCTGGTAGACCAGCCGACTCTTGAACGCTGACACAGTTTTAAGAGTTAGCTTAGTGCCCCTTGTTTCGGGCGAGTTCAAATTTTACTGGGCGAGTAGCACTTCAAATGCACTCGCCCGAATGGGCGAGTGGTATAATCAGTTAGTTATTCACACTGTCATAGGGCAGTGGACATAGTCTATTTTCATTTTTTGCATTTTTTTACAAAAATTTTAAAATGGCACCTGCGTAAAAGAAATTGGCAGTGTCTAACCGTACGTGACCGTATCGCTTCCCGAGTTTGCTATTCGTACGTGTTCCCGTACAAGCTCGTTGTATTGCTAATCATACGTGACCGTATCTCTAGTTCATTTTGCTAAGAGTACGTAACCACGTACATGCCGTCTAAAGCGCTATGCGTACGTGACCGTATCACTAGTTTATTTTGCTATGCGTACGTTATCCCGTACATGCCTCCTATAGCGCTATACGTACGTGCCCGTATCACTTGTTCATTTTGCTATGCGTACGTTATCCCGTACATACCGTCTGTATCGCTAAACGTACGTGAACGTATTGCAGGCTCGCTGCGCTAATCATACATGTCATACGAGATTAGCGGTACGTACAGGCAGCCTGTATCGCTAACCGTATTGCATGTATTGCCGGTATTGTTTATCTACTGAGCTAATCATACGGAAACGTGCACCGACAACCTGTTGGTGTTAGATAGGCTGTAGTGCTGACCAAACATGACGATATTACTACTGTAAACTAGACTGATGATAGTACAAAATGAAAGTTAGCTTTTCGGTATCCAGTCAGTTAATTCTCAAGGGATTGCCACGAAATTTTGTAACCAGAGGAGCGTCATAAATAGGCCATTTACTACATGTCAAATGGTCTGACTTTTGAACTACAATATTTGACCAGACAAAAGGGTTTACAAATTTCATGTAGACTAGTAGATAATATATGGATTTTTTTAATATGAGGAAAATACAAATTACAAGCTTGTAGATTCTAAATGAAGAAATGACAAAAAAAATAACAAAAAAGACACCTTAACATGCATTTTATTGTCATGATTATGCATTGAAAAATCAGCTCATTTTGATTATGTATTCATAAATGATTATACCAAATGCAAAGTATGTATCAGCTGTAGTATAATACACTCTTGAATGTCTATGTGAATTGTCATTAAACATAGCATGTACAGCAAACCTGTGTTTTTTTCTTCACTTTTAAAAGCAGAATGAAAGGAATGTCTGGTAGGCCTATAGTGGACTTTGCTATATCCCTAGTGGGATAAGTCTAAGCTATATAATCAAGTGGATATAGGGTCTATACTAATATAGACAGTATACTTAATTTTACAGCTGAATTTTACCTAAACAAATAATAGACCTAACGTTACTACCAAGCAATGTACTTAATTAATCTGTTTAAATTCCATATGATTAGCTTTGTAGATTACTATATTAATTGACGTATGAGAAATAATACATTACACGTATGATTAGCAATACAGGTGGTGTGTACGGTATGCCGTATGATTAGCATTACAGGTGGTGTGTACGGTATGCCGTATCATTAGCAGTACAGGTGAAGTGTACGTTAATCCGTACGAATAGCATTACAGGTGGCGTGTACGCGATCCCGTATCAATAGCAAAACATACATCTCGTACGGTCACGTACGCATAGACACTCCGAAAGAAATTATCAGAAGGGACCACAGCATGCCTGTTCCACTTACCTCTTCAAGCACTTGTTGCAACAATTATGGAATTAAAGGCGAGAGCTGGCACCATTTTTCATAATTGCGAGAAATCTAATGATGGGAACCTTCGGAAAAGGTGATAAAAGTGTCATTCAAAGAAAATTACTTTTTTAATTCTACAATAATGGCTTCATTTCTACCAGTAATCATGGTAATAGTGAGCAAGAAGAACAAACAAACAGAGAAAAATATGTATTTAATTGCAGTGTATCACAAATTCATATAAATCCTGAAAAAACACGGAAAACCCCATCATAATGACTGTTTGAATGTACCTAGACATGTCATAGAAGACATAGAATCAGTATCACAGACTATAGTTATGATAGTATTAGTATACACCGTCCCAGATGAACTGAGGCTGAGCGTAAACAAATCCTAGGTCCGTATATTAAGCTATTTAAATGGAAACTAAAGATCGTCTGCTAAGCGTCTGCTCTTCTTCTCCGCCATTTCACACGGTAGGCACTAAATAAGAGACACTGGAGGCACATACATCCCGGGGATGCCCGTGCCTGGACCAATCACAGACATTCTTGCATTACAAGTCGATGGGTGCACTCGATTAATATTTGATTGGTGATATTTACAAAACGGATAAAATTACTCTTAATACAGCTGTAATAATAGACCATTTATCTGCATGTATGCATATAAAAACAAGTGCTACTAAAATAACATTCCAAGATGTCACAGCACCTTTGTTATAACTAATACATGATGATGTAACATCCTAGGGATATCATAGCTGCTTCTACATCCCAGGGACTTTATAGCACCTTTGAAATAGTCATCCCAGGGATGTTACAACTCGTTTGTTATAACTATTACATCCCAGGGGTGTCATAGCTCGATCATTTGTAATAACTACTATCCAGGGATGTCACAACTCATTTGTATAACTAGGCCTACTACATCCCAGGAATGTCGTAGCTCCTTCTACATCCCAGGGATACTACAATGCCTTTGTTATAACTACTACATCCCAGGGATACCATACCTCCTTTGTTATAACTACTACATCCCAGGGATGCTATAATGCCTTTGTTATGACTACTACATCCCAGGGATGCCATACCTCCTTTGTTATAACTACTACATCCCAGGGATGCTATAATGCCTTTGTTATAACTACTACATCCCAGGGATGCCATACCTCCTTTGTTATAACTACTACATCCCAGGGATGCTATAATGCCTTTGTTATAACTACTACATCCCAGGGATGCCATACCTCCTTTGTTATGACTACTTCACCCCAGGGATGCCATACCTCCTTTGTTATGACTACTACACCCCAGGGATGCTATAATGCCTTTGTTATAACTACTACATCCCAGGATACCATACCTCGATCGATCCTTTGTTATAACTATTACATCACATGGATGCCATAACTCCTTTTTTAACTATTACATCCAAGGATGTCGTAGCTCATTTGCTATAACTACTGCATCCCGGGGATGTATGATTACTTTATTATAACCAGTACATCCCAGGGATGATGTAGCCGTCCACTAACTATGAAAATGTAATCTTGACATCCCTGGGATGTACTAGTTTTCATAAAGTAATCCTGACATTCATGGGACGTATCAACTATTTTAAGTGAGTTACGACTTCCCTGGGATGTAATAATAATATTATAACAAGCAATCATGACATCCCTGGGATGTAATAGTTATGATAAAGTAATCATGACATCCCTAGGATGTAATAGTTATGATAAAGTAATCATGACATGCCTGGGATGAAATAGTTATGATAAAGTAATCATGACATCCCTGGGATGTAATAGTTATGATAAAGTAATCATGACATCCCTGGGCATGTATCAGCAACCTGATATTATGAGTTATAACAAAAAATCTATGACATTCCAGGGATCGATGTAGTAGTTGTAGCAAAGTAGCCATGACATCCCTGGGATGTAGTGGTTAAAACAAAGGAGTCATGACATCCCCGGGATGTTGTAGTTATAACAAACAAGTCATGACATCCCAGGGATGTCATGATTTAATCTTTACAATTAATACATCCCAGGGATGCTGTAAGTTAATCTTCACAATTAATACATCCCAGGAATGTCATAATCCAATCTTCACAATTAATACATCCCAGGGATGCTGTAAGTTAATCTTCACAATTAATACATCCCAGGAATGCATCCCAGGGATGTCATAATTCACTCTTCACAATTAATACATCCCAGGGATGTCATGATTTAATCTTTACAATTAATACATCCCATGGATGTCATAATTCAATCTTCACAATTAATACATCCCAGGGATGTCATGATTTAATCTTTACAATTAATACATCCCAGGGATGTCATAATTCAATCTTCACAATAATACATCCCAGGGATGTCGTAATTCAATCTTCACAACAATACATCCCATGGATGTCGTAATTCAATCTTCACAATAATACATCTCGGGGATGTCGTAATTCAATCATCACACTAATACATCCCGGGGATATCGTAAGTTAATCTTCACAATTATTACATCCCAGGGGTGTCATGATACAATCTTCACAAGTAATATACGTGCCAGGGATGTCTTAAGTTACATCCTTGTGGCATCTCTTAACCCTTTCAATTAGCCTGAATTTACCATTGTCATCCTCATCCCCTACAAGCCGCCAATTGCTGTTGCAATTCTCGAAGTGTAGTGGATGAAGATGACTTGAAGTGGTTGAAAAAATAAAGAAAATCACCATGTATTGGAAAGCCATTTTCATGGAAATTTTCATTCCAACACCCTTTGTTGTAGAGAAATTAAGTCTGTTTTCATGGATGCAAAATGATGCTTTAATGCATCATGAGGGCTTAAAGGGTTAATTAATGAGCAAGCGAATGTGTTAGAACATGTCAGGGATGTAGGCTAACATCCTGTCGGCGTCTCTTATTTAGTGTCTCGGGTAAATAAGAGACAGCCAAAGGATGTTATACCATCACTGAATGACGGTATACCAGAGATATTATAATAACGAGATATTCCACTGAGTGCTACTTCCGTTACCGCAATGGGTGGGAGCGCCACCTGGCCGCCTAGGAGTAATATTACTGTGAAGCACCTGTCAAGTCGACGCTAACAATGACTGTAAACAACACAACCACATCGAGTTTTGTGTGCGCGCTGGTTGATCCAACAATCCGGAAAATGTTCCAGATTTGAGTTCATTTATCTTTTGTAGTTTCGTAGAAAGGTAAGTGATACATAATTATTGTATTTTATCAAAATAATACACAGAAAACGATTTAAACATCCACCCTACCGATGCCATCAATGTGGGCGATAATGTACAGAAATGGCGATCGGTATTTTGGCCTGTGTGAATAAAATACATTTTTTTTGAGAAAAAGTAAAGTTTATTAAAATAAAATCCACCAAATTATATTTGTAGGATATGTCTGTACATATTTGTTGGTAGAATATATGTAGTCTACATCGTCACGATTAATTTAAGCGACATAACTGATGAGTGACGTGGTCGCCTGTCAGTGACAGTGTCACAGTATCAGTGTACTGTTAGCCTACTGTTAGCCTACCAGTAACCAGTGGTTACTGTGTGTGTCAGATGGTCACTTACGGTACCTACTCCATGGCACTGCTGATTCAGTGAAGCGTGCAGTGCCAGACAGGCCCCCCGTCTAGCTCAGTGAGTAGCAAAGCAAGACGTTGGCCGGACCACTTTTCAGTAAAAAAACTCATTTCTTCAAAATTTTCCAGGGTGAGCATGCCCTCTGACCCCCCAGAACAGGCCTGTATAACAGCCGGACCACTTCTACTTTGCTTCCGTTACTTAATTACTAGTCTAGGCCTAGAAGTCATTAGTCTACCATTGATAATAGGCCTCGAAATTGGCCAGTTCAGTTGTCTGTGAACATTGTCTGTTAAATAGGCTAGTGATTCTAGTCTAGGCCTAGCCTACTTCCCATTCACTGATTCATGCCCGGGATCATCAGACTTTTGAAAAGGGTGTTTTTGGGCACATATTATTTCATGTAAACATACCGGGGGACCGTACTTCCATTGTGACAAGTCCGAGGATGGTTCATAACTTAGAAATTATAAAATTTATTATGACAAAAAGTAGGCTATATTTCCAGCGGAAGTTAAGGGTGGCTCAATTGAAAATCCCCCACCCCTCCCCGGTGACAATCCTGAAATTCACAATAATATCGTGGGCGAAAGGCTTGGAAGATTTTCTGAAAAGATATTCTGGCTTTTGATTTGACCAAAAAAATTGACCTCATCCTATCATGCAATTTAAATAGCAAATATAATTTATAAATATCCTACGCCTAGTCTATTATTTTGACTTGATTTGGATAGGGTAGGCTACCTATATCCCTAACCCCAAAATGACATAAATTGAAGGTTTATGGTGTGACTGTGTTGGTCATAAAGTTGGAAAATTACTAGAGACTAGACTATAATTACAAGATAGGGCCTGCAAAGTGAAAACGACACAATCAGGCTTAAATCTTTAAAAAAAAAACAGTATTTTAATTTACGCATTTTAATATGGCCATATAAAGTGGACATGTCCATAGACTAGAATTGTGTAAGTTTTTAAATTTGTGTGTGGTCTAGCGCATTTACCAGTTAAGCGAGATATTAAGACAAAATTCCCGATTTCTTATTTCAGACATGCAAAAAACACACACAATTTTTTTTTAAATAGTTCTAGTCTTTGGTATGTAAACAGGGTAAACATGGTAAAGCAAGATATAAAGACAAAACTCCAGATTTCCTATTTCGGATGTGCATGTCCAAAATACGAAATACACAAATTTTGTCTTTAGATCCGCTCAACTGGTAAATGCGCAACACAAAAATTTTAAAAGTTAGGCATTTCTACTCTATGGACATGTTTACATCATATGTTCATATCAGGAAGCCAAAATAAAAATACTGATTTTTAATGATCATCTGATCTACCCAATAATTAGGATATCTATTATGTGAGGTAGGCTAGGACCGGGCATTGGCTCGTAAAATTGAAATAATAATAATAAGTCTTGTCGGACATTCAATAATAATGCAATGCAATAATTAGAAAAGTTAAGATTTACCTTCGCTATTATTCTAATGGAAATTAGAGAAATGTAACATGTAGGGCCTACTTGACATTCTAGATAGAAATACTTGACAACCCCCCCCCCCCCTCCTTATATAAAGACATTTTAATCAACATTTTAATTATGCAGGGAGATTTTTTGTAAAATATAATTAACCCTTGTGCTGCTAAGACTGTATTTATAAGTTTTCAAGCAAATTTTAGAGTATTAAAGGAAAATACCAAACAAATTTGTAACATATATTTTGGTATCTGCTCAGTTATTCAAATAATTCAGTTTGGGAGATGCCTATTTTTCATAGATAATATTATTTTTCCTTCATTTCATTTGAAGCTGGATATTGTGTTAGCAATTCCAGCTTCAGATGAATTAAAAATACTCACAAGCAATTCAGCAGCACCAGGGTTAAATCTGGTGCCACTTTTGGCTGAGAAAATAAATTGGCACAACCTGTTTGTGCGTGACAATTGCTTGAATAACTTTCAAAAGATATTGATTCACCTCTTAAAAGAGGGAACATGTTCATTTATCATTTTTCATGAAAAGGTAATCATGACAATGCTTGAAGTAAAATATAAAATATTGTACGACATGATTGCTACTTAAATGGCTTTGTATAATTTGGAAGAGTAAAAGTGCACAAATATCACCCAATAAATTATTTATGCATTTGTTAACGCTGACTTTAAATTCTTGAGAAACAAATCTGGTTTCAAATGGTGTGTGTAAAAATAAACTTAGCCCTTCATAATTCCCCCAGGAAATAAAATGGTCATTCCCTTATGATTATATACATGTATGTACTATTACACTGTCATAAATATTTTTTTATTACTGTATGTACATAAAAAAAATTGATATAAATTGTATTTATATCAATTTCTTTGTAGGAAGAAAATAAATTGTGGACATCTGTGCATCCATCAGTGCAATGCATATGGTTTCCAGGAAGATGATGACAAATTTCTCCCACAAGCTCATTGATAAGGATCATTTTGAGGAATGACCTAGTGGCCTCCCATAGGAGGTTGGCTGCTCATAAAAGTGGCTGCTCATAGCATGCTCTACTGTATATAATGACTTATATAACCCATGAAGGACTGTGGTATCACAAATGCATCATTTACCTGAAATTATATAATCCACTTCAATTTGGATAACCTGACATATTATATCAAGAATATACAACCACATTCTTGATTATATTTAATAATTATACATAAGACACTTTATATTTGCTTAAACAAGTTAAAGGTATTTGGTGAAATGAGATATTTCTTGCTGACTTTAGAATGTCAGTTGTGTTGCTTATCAATTTTCATGTTGAGATTGTCAAGGTTGAATTAGATTTAAAGAAAATATTTGATAACATAAAATAGTGCTACAATAAAATGTTTCATGGCACAAATTGATAGTCTATTTTACTCAAGTGAATCTTGAGTGCCCATTGTCAATAAAAAGTTTAAAATTTAGACTTTTTCTTATTTTTATAGTAGTTATGGTGTATTTTATGCCTCCGCCAGCCTGTGGCCGGAGGCATCCTGCGGCCAGAGGCATTATGTAGTCGGGTTGTCCGTCTGTCTGTCCGGCTGACTGTCTGTCTGTCCGTACGGATTATTTTTTTTGAATGGGATGGTAAGACAGGAAGGGGGGATGATCCATGTCAATTAAAAAAAATCAGGCTGGGTGGGCACATGGAGGGTTTTAACAAATATTTATTTTAAGTGTCTTTTTTTCATTTATTGCAGTAGCCTCTGTGGATTACATTTATTTACGGGCGGGGAGGGTCAGACTGAGGGGTGGGGGGGTCAAGTCCAATTTCATTTTCTTGCCATGGGGGGCTGTGGGAGTGGGGGGTTCAAAACAAATTTGAACAAAAAATAGGGGGGGTCAAGGCAAATTTTTTTTTTTTTTCTATAACCTCAGCCCGGATTACTTTTTTTCAACTGTGAGGATAAGGCAGGAAGGGGGGATAGTACAGGCCAATTAAAAAAATTCAGGCAGGGTGGGCACATGGGGGTTTTAACAAATATTTATTTTTAGGTTTTTTTTCATTTGACGCAGTAGCCTCTGTGGACGTTTATTTACCGGCAAGGAAGGACAAGGCCAATTTGATTTTTTTGCCAGGAGGGGCTGTGGGTGGTTCAAAACAAATTTAACAAAAAAGTAGGGGGTGTAGGCAAATTTTTTTTTTTTTCTGTAACTTCTGTCTGGATTACTTTTTTATCAAATGGGAGGGTAAGGCAGGAAGGGGGGGTTGATCCAGGCCAATTAAATCTTTTTGTTTAGGGGTGTTGTGCACTCAAGTTTCAGGTGTTTGGTCGCGATGCGCAAGAGGGATATCAACACTTTATTCATGTGCAGTTATATATAGCCCCAGTGCCTGAAACAGGCTTCGGAGAGGACGACACGGCTACAGTAGGCCCTATATATCTTCACGTAACTAAATTTGGGAAAAAAGTCAAAATATTGAAAAAATAGAAAAACAAATAGCACATGCGCCCCTAATATTTTTTTTTACGGGCACATGCATCCGTAGGGCCTATATATATTGGTTATTTAAATTGAACCCTGTGAACCACCTTGTCTGATGTCAGTAGACCCTAATTCATTTTAGAATTATGGACTCATTATAACCTATTAGAAAAGATAGACTAGTCTACCTGTAGATGTGTCAAAATTGGTCTCAAGTTAAATTAGGCCTAGGTCTAGTCTATATCTTGAAGTACTGAAAAATTATGAGCATGAAATACACATCAAAAATTTGCAAAACTAGGTCTATAGGCCCCCTAGTCTACATTAAAAAAATATTTGGCAATAGAAGGGGTGCCCAATGCGAATACTTGCCTCGTGGCCCAACTTCCCTCCCTCTCCCGTAGGGCCTATAGGCCTAAAGTCCCCCGCTACAGTCACGTTAGGCCTAGCTGTTGTCACTGTCACTCCCTGTTGACAATTCCATGAAATCGGAAGATCCAATTACTAGAATTAGCCTCAAATTTAGTGGCAATATTTTTTATTATAAAGTAGTAGACTAACTGTTAGATTATATTATCCATATTATTGATTTTTCCGACTGTCACTGGCCCGTTTGCCAGCGTACAACTTCTAGCTGTCTGTCACTGTTACCGCCGGTTCGCTCAAATGTGCTGTCACTCCTCACTCGATCCATCGGTTGACAAACAAACGGCGGCAATCGGCGAGTCGGTTACTTGTACAGTTTTGCTATTTTACTTCATAAAATACGACGTTATAAGTATAATTTTCAATGTGAATTTGTTTATTAAACATTTATTTCAATAAAATGAGGTGATAGTAATGTTGTCATCCATTGTAATGTTTATTTTGGCCTGTTTTCTGAACCGGTACCGACACGGCTTCTCTATAACATGTAGTTTTTTTAGGCTGTGTTTGGGAAATGTACTCCTCCAAACCGGCGTCTGGCTCGCCCATGTAGTAACACTTCCGGTTTAGTACTGTCAAGTATACTGCCAATGAGAGTGGCATATCTCGTTATTATAATATCTCAGGGTATACCCTAAATGACTATTTGAACAATAATCAATTGTGTCCTCAACATAAATGTAAGAGCGTCTGTGATTGGCCATACAGTGGAACATCCCCGGGATGTAATATCCTTCCGGCGTCTCTTATTTAGTGTCCACCATTTCACACTGTTTTCATAAGTTTATCAGTTTATGTGGGAATTATGCTGAGCCTGACTGACTGAGACTGTGAGAGTAAGACTGGGCGATAAAACATGAATACAAAACTCCGGTGGTTTTCGCTAAAGTTTGACCAACACCCCATGATAACAATGTAGTCTACATATTTATTTCATATTATGCTATTATAAATTACCAGTTGTCTATCTGGAACTATTATATTTTTAGCATGGTGTGTAATTCGAACAATTTTAAAAACAACAAATCCCATGGCGCGAACCTAAAGATTTTGTAAACACTAGGGAGGAAACTGAAAACTGGAACGAAACGAAACTTAGAATTTCCACAGCAGCAGCGCTAACAGTAACAAATATGGACCTTCGGCGCTACACTGCATTGCCTGTAAAATCCACATTCATTGAAACTGTAAAATAATTAACCCTTCCCATGCCCAACAATTCAGCCCCTGCCAATTTCTACAATGCTTAATTTATCCAGCATAATGATTATTTTTGCTAAAAAAAAAACCGAATTATAATTCATCAGTAGGCCTACAGAACATCATTCATAATGAACTCTAATATTTGTAACTAGATATGTATGGTGGAACGGTTTGGGGTTGCACTTTACTGTGGTTGAACGCAAAGGTCATGCCGAGGTCATTTGAAGGTCATAAGAAGGTCAATCTCCATAAAAAATACCCAAAATTGTCATTTTATGCCTTCTAACTTGATTTATGCATGAGCTTAGTGTTATATATATGACTGTAGTTGGATCATTCAGGGTCAAGCACTATTTCAGCAGGTGTCTCAAGTAGTTTTTGGCTAATAACAGTACCCTTCGGGTTTCCCTTATTCTCACCTTCGGATAAATTCACTAAATTTCCCCTGTCTCCAGGACTAAAATTAAATGCCAAAAAGTGACCAAATATAGTAGTGTGGAACTTCAGCTTTGCCTTGAATAGCAGCAAATGTACATATAGGCCTATGACTGTGTTGAAAGGGTAACACGGATTTAGAGTTCCACTGTACTGATGTGGCGTGCAAAGGTCGTGCCGAGGTTATGTCAAGGTCATATGAAGGTCAAACTCGATAAAAATACAACAAAATACCATTTTTTACGTTCCAACTTGATTTATGCGTGATATAAGTGTTATATAATGACTGTAGTTGGATCATTTAGAATCAAGCACCATTTCAGCCGGTGTCTCAAATAGTTTTAGGGTAATAACAGTACCCGAGGAGTGACATTTTTCGTGTGGGACGATATTCCGAAAAGCATAGTCGTTGCACTACCCTGGAGCTCTCATAAAACATATTCATAACAAGGGGGCAAGCCAGTGAGACAGACGCTGAATAATGAGCCTACAAAATGATAAGATTGGTCTCTCTCATTGAGGTAAAAATTACACGTCAACCAGAAATAGTGCTTCATGGCCCAGTACATGTATATCACACATCATATAACGACGAGAAGCGCAACAGACACAGCCGTCGGGATAATTTGCACCAATGCTTGAATAATGTTGGTCCAACGTCGCAGACGTTGGGCCAACATTAACTCAGCATCTGTTGAACGTCTTGTGTTTTCTGCAGAAAGTGGATAAATCGACATAGATATGAATAAGAGTGCACACACTGTTAAACTGTTGGGCTGTTGCTCGCCTAGTTTTCAATAGCATTGTGATTGTAGGTCAACAGTACTGTTTTAATTCATGCCAAAACATCAACACCGCCTTCGTTTTCTGTACAGTTCTGTGGTTTTGTGAATCAACCCGACCTTATACCCATACACGGCCTAACCTGCTAACAAGGGTGTAGCAAGGGCTGGTACCCGCCAAACAGTCACCAGATGGCACTGTAGTACACGCTCATAATCACCTGATAATGTTTTGATGCAAGCTGGATGCATCGGATCAAACTTGGCGACTGTTCAGCATGCAGGGGTACGTAGTGAATTAACTGTAAAGTAGCCCGGACACGGTCAGGGATTGGCATTGTAATCAGTATTAAAATTCCCGGACACGGTCCGGGAAAGGCATGGAAAGGGTTAAACTACAATAAAAAAAAAATCACAAAATATAGCGGGTTCTTAGTTGTGCTCGCTAAATATTTTTAAATGTTTAGAAGAACTATTGTTTACTTCTAAATTAACGTTATTCGAGATAAAAATAAATCTAACACATTTGTAGCACGACCTTTTTTCCACCTGACCCAAATACTTGAATCAGCCAATCACAGAGGAGCTTAACGATGAGGTGTCAATTTATATAGGTCAAAGCAAGATTGCAATTTTGGCTTTTTTAAAATTATTTTTCAAATTTAATTTTACCTTTTTATATCTCAGCATCAATCTGAAATGGTGTAACTTTTTGCTTTTCGAAATTATTATTATTTACTCCATGACTTTTGCTAGGTTTTTAGTGATTTCTAGCAGGTCAGAAAAACTGATTCAAAATCGGTCAGTGTGTGGGATTCATTGACCGACACATGACGCACCTAGCCGGGCGAGTCGCCGTGAACATCTCGGCTACAGTACTTAGCCCTGAGAGGCCCCGTTCAAACGGGCAGTTCCGCCCAACAGCTGATTTTTTCTGCATAGCACCTAATGGCTCTTGATAACTTATTCTCCTCTCTCAGTATTACCATTAGGCTACACGCAGCCGTGGTGTGTGCACGCAAGTTACGTGCCAGAACACTGGTGCATATAGATAGATATATAGATTTATTTATCATTCACTGTCACTGTGTTAGACCTACCGTATATAAAATAGGGTTAGGGCCTACATCAACATTATAAATACATTAAAGGGACATGCCCAGGTCTAAAATCATTTAAAAATTCTTTGATTTTATTTCAACTTAATACTATGACCATATGATGTAAACATGTCCATAGACTAGAACTGCAAATTAAAAAAAAAAATTGTGCTGCGCATTCACCAGTTTGGCTAGATATAGAGACGAAATTCCTGATTTCTAATTATTGACAACCATGTAAAAAATAAGAAATACGGGAATTTCGTCTCTATATCTAGCCTAACTGGTGAATGCGCATCACAAAAATAGAAAAACTTTTGCAGTTCTAGTCTATGGACATGTTTACATCATATGGTCATATTAAGAAGCCAAAATAAAATCACCGATTTTTTTACCCGGGCATGTCCCTTTAAGCATTCAAAATACATGTGTGTCTATTGAGCCTTGGAGTGGGCAGTCGCCATGTTGGCGCGGACTGCTGGCATCCAATCTCAATCCTCCTCAAACTTCAAAGTCCAGCCTGGTCGGCGGTAAGTGATACAATATTCAATAGAACTGCATGTACTTCATTCCTTGGTTTATTGTAGTCAAATCAACAATTCAATACGCTGTGCACTCTCTCGAGGTGGGGACGATTGCCCCAGCCATGCTGGCTTGTTCGGCGCTTGACGGGGTGAGACGTCTGCCCGCTTCGGTGTCTAAATTGAAAGTGATCGAGAGCGCGCGAAACATACGCAAAATATACGCGTCGGTGGGCCTGACGGAAGCGGAGCTTGTCAACTCTGATTCCGGCTGGCTAAAACCGGCCTAAGTGAGCTCGGTCAGAAAACGGCTTTCGCCGGCCCCACATGTCCACCATTCTGTAACACCAGAGATAAAAACACTGAAAGTATCGAACTGTTGGTTTGGTCAGCTGCCACGCCGACAGACTGCCCTCATCTCCGATTCACTATCATTTCGTTTACCGTTTTGGCGACAGTAAATAAATAAATCCTTTGACTCCTTCTTTCTCTTATTCTCTCTTTATTAGTTGTCTAGACATAACAATGCTGTGCACACAATCCAATAAAACGTGACGGCCTTACGCAATGCAGCTTACTCTCCGCAGTCTAGATGGAGCGTCCGTCTATCTCGGCGTCTGTAGTGAGAGTAGAGCGCGATTGGTTTGGCAGCAAAAGCTATAGCAGAACTGTCAAGTCATATAAGTTAGAATAAATACATAATAATTAAGATCTTCCTTTCATGAGAAAATTTCGTTCTCGCGACATAAGGCTAAGTTTAACTGTATATTCATCTATAGTTTGACTCAATTATGAAAATTATTTGCTGTATAGTAAGTAATTCATTGACGAATATTTCCCCCAATGAATATCATTCACTCTGAGAATCATTCGTTGTGACGTCAAAATCGGTCGCTCGCTTTGATGTGTGTTGGCACGTGTAGACTTGTGCCCGCCGGTTCAGTTTGCACGGTGTGTGTGTGACTGTTCGGCGTGCCGCACCAGCTCATAACTCACAAACATATATCACCGACTGTCATCCCTCTGTCAGCGGTGAACGCAAGTTATATGTGAAATCTGACCCGACAGAAAATCAATCACACAATGTGTGATATAATGTGTTATTTCTAAAAGCACATATTAAAATAAATTCAATCTCGCTTTCACTAACTAAATTTTTTTTTTTTTAATTTTCCAAAATATCTAGACTTCATTTCCAGACAGTGCTGCTGGCCGAGTTGGCCTTGACACATGAGCGGAATGTGCCGTGATGTCTGCCGAAACAAAATAGCGGCTTAATTTATGTAAATATATTATGAGTTGAGTTGATGGGGTGATGTTCGCTTTGCATGCTGGGATATCGCGGGTACACGTATAGCTACGGCAGCCAGAGGAGCTAAGTGATAGGGACACCGGCTGCCAAAATGGCAGCCCTAACCAAAACATAGCAAAACAGAACTGCTTCCCCTGGAATAAAAATATGGTTATAATTTTAAAATTTTGACCTACGGTCCTGGCAGTAATATATTCATAGGTCAAATAGGATTGTTTATTAACATGTATAGCAGGCGAACAGCTTTAAATGACTCTATTCTTATTAAAGTTCTCTGAGTCGAGGCGATATTTTTCAGCTCAAAATTTATAATTGTAACGTTAGGTAAGAAAAAATACTGATATTTCTTGAATTGGCCAGGAGCGCATGAAAATCGAATCACCCAATTATGGTGTTGAAAGTGAATTTAAAAATAGTTTACTCCTAGTCGCCTAAACTGGCGTAAATAGGAAGAAAAAATATTTTTAAATTCTTATCATTGAGAGTTGGACCATTCAGGCAAAATTTATTGCGCAATCCGCCGTTTCACCCATCTTGAAAAAGATTATGGGGATGTAATTGTGTGGAGTTTTTTAGACGTTAGAAGAATATTACTCCAAAACATTATGAAAAAACATTGTGGGAATATTTTGGGAATATTTAAAAAATATCCAGAGAATGTTGCTAAATAACAGAAAATGTTCCGGCGATATTCAAATAATATTGTGCGAATGTTTCAACATATTAGGAAAAACATTGTGGGGATGTTCCCAGAATATTAAAAATATATTCAATTAATACTATGGAAATGTTCAGGAAATGCTATGACAAAGTGAAACATACTATTGCGAGAACGTTCTGGGAATATTCAAATAATACTGTGCGAATATTCTGGGAATTTTCAACACGAACATTGGGAGAATAACCAATACCAAACACCAGAACTATTCAGCATAGCAACAAATTTATTTTAAATACATTTATTTATGGTAATTGTTTGTTTGTGCTCCTGGGAAACGTCGCTTTCACACAGGGCCCGCCTACAACGTTAAACAGACAAATAATTGTTAGTCGCTTTTCATGATCATGTTTACTTTTACATCTTGAAAAATGTAATAACAGCAGTGTTTGTATACACGCTACAGTAGCCCTAAGCCATATACACATGATACTGGCGTAGCCATTTATTAAGTTCACAGTGTGATAATTATTGCTTTGAATCATGGCATCTAAGTATCTGTATTAAAGCCTGGCCATAAGAAACGAAAAAAAGTGGCCAAGACGTACAACAACTGTGCACAGTGATTTAAAATGTTTATTATTAATGTCATGATCTGATGATGGTATACACAGGACTGCTAGCTACTGCTTACACTTTCGTATATTATATTGTATATTATGTATTTGTGTACATTACAGATGGTGACCCGTGGTAATACTTGTTATATTGAATGATTGCTGTATGTCAATAAAATATATATTATATTTATGCATAATATCTTTTATTGTGTTTTTTTATTAATAAAAATAATATAGCACGCTGCTCTTAACAGGATCATGATTGTTTATGCTCTTCAGTACTGTGCCTATCACTTGTGACAGCCCATTCTATTCTATGGCGACTTGGCAATCTGACAACATGGTGGCCGTCACTGGCAATCCTAATTGTCTCCCTCGTTGTTGTTATCGGTCTTTGTCTCACCTGTTTCAATAATTTTAGTCAGTTTTGATACAGTTATATGTATATTATGATGTTTATAAAATAATGATAATCTCTCATTATCAACCGATTTTCATGAAATTTTGTAAAAATCATTTTTCAACAGAATTCTTATATCCCTGAAAATTTCGTAAAATTATATTCAGTATTTCAAAAGTTAGACCATTTGACATACATAGTAAATTATGTACATAGTAAATTAAAATTATGACGTCCTCTTTAAACCCATTGAACTAGTTCTAGAATTTTATTGCATGTCGTATGGTCTAACTTTTGCAATATTAAATATAATTTTAATATAAAATTGCCTGTGCTAAATTTCAAGGAAATTTGTTGATAATTGACGGAGGTATCGACGGAGAATCGAAAAGCAGCCTGGCTGACCAGCTGCCTATATTGAAAAAACACGCAAGGCACCAGTATGATATTTGCCTGCCCTCATCTGACTGTCGAGTGGTGTAAAATCAATTTGTGACGCTGAAAATGTGTCTGCACGCCACTTTTATCAAGTTTAAAAGGTCACGTTAGGGAAAAATAAACAATGGAAAATTCGAATCGAGCTGGTATGAACAGTATAAACGGCGGCCATTTTGTTTGAATTTCTGGAGTCCATGAACAACATCCAGCTCTAAGTCTGGAAACGAAGTGCCAGACAGGTGCCCCGTCTACAGAATTTTAAAATGAATATGGCTCAGGGCATAATTCCACTTGTTGTTTTGGGCTTGAAGTTTGTCCATGTTCTCCTTTAATTAGTATTTTTGTCATGCTATCTTGTTTGTTTATTATATATATTATATAGCGCCAGAAAGGCTTGGAAACTCAAAATTCAAAGCCTTTCTGGTGCTATATAAAATCACAGCGCCAGGATAGGTGTGGTGTCTCTCCTTTATTGCATGATGGCCAACTGCATTCAGACAGCAGACGCAAGGCCGAAATCCTCAACCAACAGTTTTGCTCAGTATTTACTGATGAGGATACCAGTAATATGCCTAAATTAGAAGGACCACCAACAAGTGACATGGATAAAATTGAAATTACTGAATCTGGCATAACTAAATTATTGAGTGAATCGAACGCCGATAAAGCACCAGGACCTGATGTGCTTCCATATTTACTCCCCAAAAATGCTGCCAAGGAGATATCTCCTTTTTTGAAAGATATTTTCGAACACTCTATTCAGACCGGGAAATTGCCCGATGATTGGATCGAGGCTAATGTAGCCCCTGTTTTCAAAAAAGGAGATCGGCATACTGCTTATAACTACAGGCCGATCTCCCTGACATGTGTTTGTGCCAAATTGCTCGAGCACATTATTTGCAAAAGTATAATGACCCACTTTACAAAAAAACAAAAATTCAACACCTGTGCAACACGGTTTCCATGCAGAGCATTCAAGCGAAAGATCTGGTTCAAAATTATGGAGATAACATTCAGACAGATTTAATTGTATTAGACTTTAGTAAAGCTTTCGATGTAGTTCCCCACCAACGTTTACTTCACAAACTTGATCACTACGGAATTAAGAGATCCACATTACTTTGAATTTAAAATTTTCTTACCACTTGATTGCAAAAAGTAGTAGTAGGTGGTAGCTTTTCGTACACTGCTCATGTAGGATCTGGTGTGCCACAGGGTACAGTACTTGGTCCGATCTTCTTTCTATGCTACATTAATGACCTCCCATCTTCGATCTCAGCTGATGTTCGACTCTTTGCTGACGACTGCCTCCTTTACCGGCCCATTAGAACTAAAGCTGATCAAAAAAAACTGCAGGAGGACCTAACTAAGCTGGAGCACTGGGTAGACACTTGGGGGCTGAAATTCAACCCATCCAAGTGTTCTGTCCTCCGAGTGAAAAGACCCCGGGCTAAAGAGATAGCTTCAGACTATCAGCTCAAGGGGGTCACACTTGAGAAAGTATCAGTACACCTTACTTAGGAGTCAGTATCAGTGAGAACCTGAAATGGGGGGATCACATATCCAAAATTGAGAGTAAGGCTAATTCCGTGCTGGGTTTCTTGAGAACAAATTAAAAGGGATGTCCCTCAAAATTAAACGAGATTGCATATTTTTCAAATGTTCGGTAACTTTTGGAATACTCTGACAGTGACTTAGGGGATCCGTACAGGCAAGGTGATGTCGATAAATTAAACAAAATTCAAAGAGCTGCTGCATGTTTTGTAACAAACAACTACCAGTGTAAATCAAGTGTAACAGCTCTTATCCAAGATCTAGGCTGTACTGACTTACAAACTAGAAGAAAGATCATCAGGCTGACAAGCCTGTACAAAATTCAGCACCATCCCTTCTCCTGATACTCCACTTAGAAGAACGCGAAGTCAATAGGCCCATTCGAGTGGCTGCTTTCGTCGTCGATGTTTTTTCGTCAAAAAGGTCAAAGGTCATTAAACAAAAATTTAACGGTGATTTTTTTCGTCTCGTTTCGTCGACGACGGAAAAAAATCAAACAGCCAATCGAGTAGGATATAACAAAACGTAAAAAACGTCAACGACGAAAACAGCCACTCGAATGCGCCTAATATTTCAATATATTTCAATATTACTTCAGAGACAAAATGGAGCGCGCTGCGCGAAGGTTTATGTGATATTATGCCCGATTTCTGGTATAGATAGATAGATAGATAGCTTTATTCAGTGAAAAATTACAGGTAAAATATCACCATAATTATAATAAATACAGCGTGACACCATACTTGCCACAAGAGATAAAAACACGGAAAGAACTGAAGTCTAGTGACAAAATCTTATTTCCACAGTGGTCCCTGTTGGCAAGATGACAGCGGCAAGAGTGAGGATGGAAATAATTCCGACCTAAGTAAATATTAAAGGGACGGTGATTTTATTTTGGCTTCTTAATATGACCATATGATGTAAACATGTCCATTGACTAGAACTGCACAAGTTTTTTAATTTTTCTGCTGCGCATTCACCAGTTAGACTAGATATAGAGACGAAATTCCCGTATTTCTATTTTTTGACATGGTTGTCAATAATTAGAAATCAGGTATTTCGTCTCTATACTCGCCGTCAAATTAACCAGGATCGCATGATTTTTGGCGATTTCTCCGTCAATTCTAAACCGATTTCTTAAAATTTTGCAAAGGCCATTTTCTATTCAAATCCTAACAGCCCTGAAAATTTCGTAAAATTATATAGCGTATTTTAAAAGTTAGACCATTTGACATGAAATGAATTGAAATTACGACGTTCTTCTTTAAACCCATTAACCCTTTACATGTCTTTCCCGGACCATATCCGGGAATTTTAATACAGATTACAATGCCAATCCCGGACCGCGTCCGGGCTAGTTTACAGTTAATTCACTATATGCTGAACAGTCGCCAAGTGTGGTCTGATGCATCCAGTGTGCTGCAAACCATTATGGGCGTGTACTACAGTGCCATCTGGTGACTGTTTGGCGGGTACCGGCCGCGGCCCTGTATGGGCATTTTGTTGGGTTGGTTCACAAAACAGTGGCGGTGTTGATGTTTTGGCGTGAATTAAAACAGTTTGTCTGTATACAATAAAAATGCCATAGAAAACTAGGTGAGCAACAACTCAACAGTGTATGTAGACCTACTCTTATTCATATAGCGGATATAGTATGTCGATTTATCCACTCTCTGCAGCAAACACAAAACGTTTAACAGATGCTGGTTTAATGTTGGCACAGGGTCTGCGACGGTGCACCAACATTAACAAAGCATTGGTGCAAATTAAGGCTGTGTTTGTTGCGTGTCTCTTCGTTATCTGATGTCTGCTATATATAGGCTAGGGTCACGTCACACTATTTCTGGTTGACGTGTAATTTTTACCTCAATGTGAAAAACCGATCTTTTTAGTTTGCAGCCTCATTAGTCAGCATTATTCAGCGTCTGTCTCACTGGCGTGATTTCTTGTTCTGAATATGTGTTATGATAGCTCCCGGGTAGCGCAACGACTATGCCTTTCGGAATTTCGTCCCGAACGAATAATGTCACTCCTCAGGTACTGGTATTACCCTAAAACTACTTGAAACACATTCTGAAATAGTGCTTGACCCTGAATGATCCAACTACAGTTATACATAACACTCAGCTCACGCATATATAAAGAAGGAAGGCATAAAATGCTATTTTTGTGGGTGGGGCCATTGGCCACAGCCACATTATTATCGTGGTCCAAAGACAAATTTGGGACAAAAAGTGACGTCACTCCATTCATTAAACCGGTAGACACGCGCATTTCATTCATAAATCGGCCCCCTCCCCTTAGATTCGGGGGGCATATCCCAGCAAACATTCATGTGATGGGCCAGTATCGTTTTCTTACTGGCACGTAACGTTCGTACAGTTAATGGCAGTATGGTAATGGCCCAGTACTGGTGCGGTTCATCACAACCATAATTACTGGTAACGGTAGTGGGCCAGTACTGGTACAGTACGTCACAGCCATAATGTCAGGGGCACATATATGGCCCTAATTACGGTACCGGCCCTGTACAGTTGCGGTAACTGGAACCAGTATCATATTATTTATCACCAGGTGTCTCTCATATTTGACAACAGACGCCCCCTAGTGATTAACCATCTTGCTGAGATTTTTTACATGCTTGCTGAGAGGAAACACGTTTTTTACAATTCTACATATTTTTATCAGTTTTTCACTTGTTACTCCACATACTACTGAAGGTAAGTTTGAATTGTATTACTAAGGGTATAAAGAAAAGAAATATGTATGTTCAGATTATGCCATACTTAAGAGAAAGCAACATTTTCGTTGTGAATTTTTGTGTTGTGAGCGATAATAAGACAATTTGGATGTATATATATAACTAGAACAGCTGTTTATTTTGAGCAATTTATTAGCCCTAGCTGTGGCTGCTACTCGCAAAGTAAAGGTTTCATCCACAGATTGAAATACATTATAAGGATTAAAGTGCCAGTCCTGCTACATCTTGGCTATGAATGTATTCTTTATTACCCTGTCCTATAATTATAAACCTGCTTTTAATCTATTATAACTGTATGAATTCACACATCATGTTTGATTGTAGATGCCGTGATGAAGAATAGTCTGCTTTCTGAAGCCAGGCCTTGAAGCTATACACCGAGAAGAATGTTAATATAGTGAGGATAATGCTGTGGCTAATTAATACACCTGGCCGCTATGGGGGCTAAAAGGGGACACAGGTCTGGAGATCCAGTTTCGACAGACCAATGTCTGGCCAGTAAACACAAGACACTAAACCAATGTTGGCTCAATGCTTAGCTAGCCCAGCTTTGCAGAAGATGGACCAATATTTACTGGGTTTATCGATATTGTAGACAAGGACAGTACTGGCTCTCCGATTTTGATTCAAATTACACATTTTAATACTTGTAATTAAAATCACAAACAAGTGGTCATCCTAGGATTTATCTGCACTCAGTGAGCTAACATTTCAAAAGATAACTTTCTCACCACATCGATACAGACCTCCACCTGCCAGATCCCTTAAGACCTCAGAGACTGTGGAAGAGGTGGATAGCCAAGAAACCACAGGAGAAAAAGATCAAGAATAAATTATAAATTACAATACTTTCAGAAAATATTAATGTTGTTTTTATGTTTTTATCACCAGTTAGGGTCTACTGTGCCATTACAAACCCATTACATTTTCATAGCGGGCCTGTACAGGCATTGTACTGGCTTGTTTATGTTGCCATTACTTTGCCAGTACAAACCCTTTATGATTTCCTAACGGTCCAGTACAGGCATTGTATGGGCCATCTAATGGCAGCCAGTACAATGCCACTACGAAACCAGAACGTTTTTTTTAATGGGCATGTACTGGCCCAGTAATGGCCCCTTACCGTCCCAGTACTGTTTACCAGTACTGGGCCGGTTAATCCCCAGTGTGCAGATCGTTACTGGGCCTGTACAGAACAACGGTATGAGACCATTATAAGAGACTGTACTGGGCCACTACTGGCCCGGTACCAAATTGTTTGCTGGGATATAATGACCCAGACGCTATAGGGCGTCTTCACGTGGTTTCATGTCGCCTTTAGAGATTTTGGTAGACGGTCCCTTTTTGTCTGTTCTACACACATAATGATCACCTGATGGTTGTATGGCCATATTTGGTGTTTTGGGGTGGAAAATGAGGTCAGCTTGTCTGTGTTAACTCATCCCCAGCAGTCTTTCGCCCAAAAGTTGGTTCAATGATAGCTAGCATCGCAGACGGTGGGCCAACATTAAACCAACATCAAGGAATGTCTCGTGTTTGCTAGGTCACTGTAGGATACATGAACAAGAGTTTATATCTCCCAGTACAGACACGGCAGCTGCAGTGGGCTTGTCATGTATGTACAGCATACATAATGTATACGAAAGAGATGATGTATACGAAAGAGGTCAACCTCTCACTCACCAGACTGCTGCGCATACAGACATCCCAGCAAACACGACACATGCCTCATGTTTACTGGGTGACTATACAGCTGGCACCAGACGTTGATGCAGGGTTGGCCAACATTACGACATGCCACCCCTTGCCATACTACTTGATAACTGTGGGGTATATATTTTTCTGCTCATGATTGGATTCTAGCCATTCATTTAAAAATTATATGCCTAGTGGACAAATCTGATGTGATGTGGGCCTACCTAGTACCTAGCCTCTACCTAGGCAATGAAGTTAGGCCAAAAACACATACTGTGTAACAGTCAACCGTGCTGGTTTGGACAACATCAGATGCAATAGGCCTACACCTCTAGAATTGGGGATTTAATTTGACAGCTCAATGATAAATAGGCAAATTTCAGTTGTTGATGGTCCGACATGACTAACTTAAAATTGGGACATTCCCAACCTTAGTCAAGGTGAAGCTGTGACAAAAGGATGAGCATCATTTAATTAACCATTGATATCAGTCTTGATATAGGCCTAGATAAAATAAGCACACGACATTCCTCGTTCAGCTACTGTTGTCTCCGTTGCATGGCGTGTGTTGCGATCAACAGTAAAACATCACTATTGTATCAAAATCACAGATTTGATACGCATATTTAAGGGCATGCCTTTATGAGCGAGTATGCCATTCTGATCAATCAGAATGACACACCCTTATAATTGAACAATTTGTAGTATTTCAGAGTCCTCCCTTTGCCAAACCACATGAGGCCTTTGGCCCTAGTTTGTATTTTTATCGAGTCTGACCTTTATATGGCCTTGATATGACCTTGGAATGACGTTTGCACACCACCTCAGTATAGTGGAACTCCAACCGTGCTCCCCTTTCCACACAGTCATATGAAAATTTGCTGCAATTGAAGGCATATTCCCACACTACTATATTTGGTCACTTTTGGCATTCATTTTTAATTCCTGGCAAAGGGGGAATTGCATAGTGAATTTATCCAAAGGTAAAAATAAGGGAAATCCGAAGGGGCTATCACTACTCAGGTACTCCTCGGGTACCTTGAAACTATTTGCGACATCTTTTGAATTGGTGCTTGACCCTGAATGATCCAACTATAGTCATATCCCTGCTAACAATTTTACGATGTAATAACATCCCAACAACGTACAGCATTCGTACTTAGGACGTAACTCTGTGAACTCCTATTTACGTCCTTATAACGTAAAACATAAATGTAACATTATCGGGACGTTCTGGGGAGGTTATTATGACTACGTCCTTAGCACATCCTCGTTACGTTCATCCATGAATGACGAAAATGGGACCTTAATGAACGTTTTATTACGTACGGTGTTTGCAGGGATATAACACTTAGCTCACGCATAAATCAAGTTGGAAGGCTTAAAATGGCAATTTGTTGTATTTTTTATCGAGATTGACCTTCATATGACCTTGACATGAACTCGGCATGACCTTTGCGTTCAACCCCAGTAAAGTGCAACCCCAACCCGTCCCACCATACATTGCCAGTTACAAATATGGGAGTTCACTATGAATGATGTTCTGTAGGCCTACTGATGATTCATAATTAGTTTTTTTTTAGCTAAAATAACCATCATGCTCGAGTAATTAGGCAGTGCAGAAATTGGCAGGGGCTGAATTATTGGGCATGAGAAGGGTTAAACTAATTTTAGAATTTGATTACATGGCAAATGGTCTAACTTTTGAAATATTAGATATATTATTAAATAATTTTTACCCCTGCTAGAATTTTAATAGAAAATGGCCTCTGCAAAATTTCAAGGAAATCGGTTCAAAATCGACAGAGAAATCGCTGAAAATCATGCGATCCTGGTTGAGCATTTTTAATTTGCCGGCTAACCTACGTTAGCTGGCAAATTAAAGATGCTGGGTATACCTGATCTGGGTATACCTGAATACCTGGGTATACCTGATCTAACTGGTGAATACGCAGCAGAAAAATTTAAAAACTTTTGCAGTTCTAGTTTATGGACATGTTTACATCATATGGTCATAATATTAAGAAGCCAAAATAAAATCACCGATTTTTTAATTAGATTAGATCAGATTTATTCAGTAACCATTGACATAGGACAAAAACATGATCAATAGTGCAAATACATAAAAATCATGGGTCGCCAATCATGGTCACCAGGGAATAAAACACCGAAAAGTTTCCTGGTGAGAATACTTATTTCCACGGCGGTCCCTTGATAGTGATCCATGATGGCGAAGGCAAGAAATAATTTAGTCAATATAAATATATATAAATAATTGGTCTAACTGACCCAACAGAAATTGAAATATCACAGTAATTTGATAACAAGTCTACTCTTGCGGAGAGAAAACCACGCCGGAGAACAGAGAAAGGCTTACAACATGCAAACACAATTGGAAGCCCATCCCACGTCCCCCTGCAGTAGGCCTACACCTCCGCTAGAGTAGAATAAATACCTATATAAATATAGAAAATATGTTATAATATAATAACGGTTACTATGCTAATTTTAGACTTATACTAGTCTAAAATCATTTAAAATACTGAATATAAATAAAGTGAAAAGCTAGTAGTAAATATATACTCCATCTTCATGTCTTTGTAACTCTGTCAACACGTGTTTTCTGACAGCATGTTTAAAAGTTAAAAAGTTTTCTTGCATTCTGAGATGTACCGGTAGACAATTCCACATTTTACTGGCTGAGTAACGAAAAGACTTGGCACCCGCAGACTTTACATGTGGTAGGACCAGGGATTGCACACTTGTTCTAGTGTATCTGTCATGTTCTTGACTGACCATGAAAAATGAATCTCGTAAATATTTGGGGCTGTTCCATGAATTATTCTAAACATGTTGTTAAGTTTAATTTGTTTAACGCGTTCCGAAACAGGTATCCAATTGATAATTTTGAATTCATTGAAACCAATATGCGTCCTTGGGGAGCAGTTCAGGACAAATCTGATAGTTTTATTTTGAAGAATTTGAAGTTTTTGTTGGTAAATTTTCTGAAGACCACTAAACCATGCGGAGTATGCATAATCAAAATGACATTGAATTAGAGCTGATGCCAAAAGTTTCCTGGAATTTGTGTTTAAAAATTTTGCATGTCTCCATAAGAATTTGAGTCGTGAGTTGCCTTTCTTAAGAATATTTTCTTAAGAAAGGCAACTCACGTCTCAAATTCTTATGGAGACATGCAATGATTTTAGCCTGGGCCAGTCCCTTTAAAGGCGTCACATTGGCCTATCACAATAAAAGGGTGTATAAACCTAAAAAGTATGTCTATTTTTTTAAAGTATCATTCAAAACCGTGAACATGCTCAATTTAAAGAAATCCCACCGCGGAAGGATACTAGTGACGTGATTGGTTATGCACTATTTACCACGTGGTGCGTCGGCTGATGTTGCGTGCGTTTCTTCCTTTCTGTGTTGGGTTCTCGATGAGGTGAGACGCGTTTCAGCCATTTCATCCGTTTTGGATGATATGCAAAATACAGCACTCGTTCCCTAAATAACTCGATAAGACTTTATTTGTAGAAGGCCAAACATGTGCTGTATTTTCCCATAATGGCCATATCACACGAAAAAAGAACAACGGTCGTTTGTAATTGTAGACCTCTATAGGGATGTGCATAAAAAAATTAAATTGTCAATTATCTATTTTTTGCTATTCTATCTGATAGAGCTGATCAAGACAAAGAAAATGATGTATCATTTGTGCATAAATCATCATTATTAAGGAAGTTATGACCAAAACCGTCCTCTTTTCTTTCTGTCAATTAACCCTCTATATCCCATTAGCCATTTTTGTGATTTTTACATGTATTACACATGTAGAGATGTACGTGAAAATATGGATAATTTTAGTGAATGACATATTTCAAATGCTTGTAACTATGAGAGTTTTGAAGATATCATTCTAAAATTTGGTAGTATGGTGTAGAACTTTATGAAGTCCTGAGCAATCAGTTTTTCTGTGCTTTCTTAATAATGACCTTGACCTTGGGTACATGTCAAGGTCAATTACGTGCTGATTTCAAATAATTGTTTATTGTAGGCTAATATATCGAAGACGTAAAATTGATTTAAATCATTCAAATTGTTCTACTAGTCTACATAATTTTATGAACATAAAATGTTTACATCATGGCAAGGTGTGTTCTATTCAGGCGTTGTCATGGTAACCATTTAATTAGCTAATAATTACTTTTTATTCAGTTTGTAGATCAGAATTTTTTTATAAATTGACAGAAAATAATTAATTAACTCGTTTTTTTTGTTTTGTGTTGTTTATATTCTTGTTAATATCACAGTACATTGCATTCTGATATGAATCTGATATCTGGTTGCTGTGGAAACGGCATATAGAAACATAACTTCATAAGAGACTGTCTGTAGTTAAACTAAATTATCCAATTAAAATTATTAATATTAATAATATGTTAAATCACATCTGTTGATGAGATTACATCAATTTATCAAGCTAATAATAGTCTTTTTGCCCTTTGGCTGGTTCCCATGGCAACCATGCATACACTGTTTATTATTAATAGGAGCTTATTACAGAATTAACGGCTGTGGCTGATATGAGCAGCAGTAGCATACTGTAATTATTCGAATTACAATAACATAATTGGATTGCCCGGGCATTCCAATATAATATTAGGATTTTTCTCCTTTTTCATTGTAGATATGGTTACCATAGCAACCATTTTTTTCAAAGTAATAACATTGCCAAACAACCATTTTAACTGATTTTTCGTCCTGAAAATCAGTATGGTTTATATCCTTGTTGATATCATCATACATTGCATTAAGTTTTATCTGGTTGCTATGCAAACGTCATAGAAACATAAAAGAATCAATAGCGGTTTTACCGATGAAAGCATCATTATAATAATTTAAATTACATTAGGTAATTAGATTACTAAATCAAACAAACATTATAGTTTTTACCCTTTCAATAGTCGTCACACAGCAACCATACACCGTTCATAGTATTTCAATATTAAAATTATGGTTGCTATGGCAACGAAATAGGAACATAAAGAGAATCAACTGTAGTGGCTCATATAAGCTGTAACATACTGTAGTACTTAATTCAAATTACATTAAGATTATGTATTAGATTGTTCCAATACAGTTTATTTAAAAATTAGGATTTTTGTCTTTTAAAAAAAATTATACAGTTACCATGGCAACCATTTTTTCGGAGTGATGATATTTATATTTGGAATTCCAGTATACATTCCTGATCCATATACCATCAATACTGTGCAGTAGTTCAGTGCTGGTGGTTAATAAAAATAAAGGTGTGTGAAAAATCATACCGCTTTAAATATTGATCAGCAAGGAGTAAGATTTGCACTACACTAATGTTGCCTCAATTTCAGTAAATTGTACAAGGTGTGCAGTTTTTCCTACGCCACAACTTTGTTTTAGATGTGTGATGGTGTGCGTGTGCAATCGCACACCTACTATCATCTGACAGCACTGTAATTGGGTGAAATAATTATAGAGCACTTTTGGCATTTTGTTTCATGTTAAATCCAAACATTGGTTTCCATGGCAATTATGACATTAATCACATTTTAACTGTAGTTAGACATATACTCATATAAGAAAATATATATATACATCAGAAAAAAATGAAGTTGGTCCGCACGTGGTGGCCATTTTGAGTTTCAGTAAAACCTTTAAAAAATCACCTGCACATCTCCATATCATGGGGAATGTGATTGTAAAATTTAAATAATTTCTGACTAAGTTTTTGAGTTGTTGCGCCCACAAAAAATTGCAGTTGATCCGCATGTGCAGGGCTCGAAATTGGACGGAATTTCCACTTTTCCAGTCAGGGAACTAGCTAAAAAATTGACTAGTCCTTCCCACAAATATCACTTGTCCTTTCTAATTATTGTCAAGCAGGGACACTCGTCCGGAAGGACAAGTTCAGTGAAAGTGAACTCGTCCTTCCCACATTCTTGGTCGTCTCAGACGATCGGACGGTGCCAATTTCGAGTTTCAGTAAAACCTTGAAAAAATCACCTGCACATTTCCATATCATGGGGAATGTGATTGTAAAATTTGAATAATTTCTGACTTGAGGTTTTAGTTTTTGCGCCCTACAAAAAATTTTGGTGTTGACCTCTGGTGGCCATTTTCAATTTTGGTAGCATCTTTAAAAATCACTTGCACATGCCCATGTAATGATGTTGCTAGGAATGTTATTTTAAAATCATAAAAAAAATGATAACTAGCGCCCATAATTAAGGTTGACGCCGGACGCACTCCTGGCGCGACTGAAATTTCACTTAGGCTTCCCCAACGGCCCGGGGATAAAAACGATATTGTTATCATTAAACAGTTCAATTCTTCAGATATGTAAAAATGATGCTTTGATGCATCGTGAGGGTTTAAAGTGTTGTAATAATCTAGTATAATCATGCAGCTACATAATAGGCCAGGATCAAGACTGAAGTTTCACTGTGTTAAATTAAAAATAATGGGATCAATTTTGAACTTAAAACTCTGGCAGCATCTGCAATATTATGTAGTTTATCGGGCTGGAGGGGGGAGTCTGGAAGATTTAGTCAACCAGCTAACTCTTGAAAGCTGTTGTGCAGTTTTTTGATTCTATGGCAAATGCTGGAAGAGAATTCCAATCAGAAAAAATAATTTGGTTCTTTTGTCTGCATGCTGGGAATGAATGATCATTGAAAGTGAATTTTGGCTAGCTCATTTGAAGTTTTTAAAGTCTAGCAATTCTCTCTCTTGTTTTCAATTAAGTCCATGTTCTGAGGGAGAGATGTACGTCACACTGGAAGTTTATCAGTCTAAAATTTTCGGTGACAGGTGATCTTTGATTTTTTCTTCCAAGTTGTCAATGTCTTTTGTCTAAAGGGGACGTCCCAAACTGCTGAAGTGGAAGTGAACTCGTCCTTCCCACATTTTTGGTCGTCTCAGACGATCGGACGGTGCCAATTTCGAGTTTCAGTAAAACCTTGAAAAAAATCACCTGCACATTTCCATATCATGGGGAATAGGGCGTTCTCTCATCGATATCTGCTCGATCACTGAAGTTAGGCGACGTCGCGCCCGGTTCATAAGTGGATGGGTGACCGCCTGGGACTGCCAGGTGCCGTATACACTATTGTGGGGCTCAGAGAACCACATAAATCAGATGGCTCGTCTGACTGACTTTGAGTTGGACGTAAAAGAACCTCAATGGACGTAGGCGCAGTTTCTATCCAGCGAGACCACAAAAAATCCACAATATGGAGTACTTGGCACATATATAAGGCCATGAATGATATCATGAATGATAATAAGGCCTCGTTGAGTTACTCCCGTGGCGCGATAGCACAATAGTGTGTAGCCTACTGCCACGAATATACAGATACTGATACAGAAGTAGAGTCCCAGTGTAGCGTATAGGCTACGGTATTCTAAAGATGATCTGACCAAGCAACTCTATGTATTTAGGTCATTGAGGCCAATTATGAGGGCGCACATGGGTTCTGGGATTTATGGATTGGTCCCAGCTCACTTTTAACCAATTTTTTGGCCTCGCTATTCGCTTTTTATTATATGGGAAAAATGCTATAAATATAGATTTAGTGTAAATATAGATTTACACTATTTATCAGCTGAAATCCTCGATGTTCGGACCCTAAGAACTTGATTCGTTTTTTAAAGGCCCATACCCGGGCAGAATTCACCATTAAATCAGTGATTTAATTCTGGCTTTTTATTATGACCATATAAATGATTTTAAATTATGATGCGCATTTACTAGTTAGATTAGATAGACTGATTTCTTATTTTGGACAATCATATTAAAAATAAGAAATACGGGAATTTTGTCTCTACATCCAGTCTAACTGCTAAATGCGCAGCACAAAAGGTAAAAAACTTTTGCAGTTCTTCTATGGACATGTTTACATCATATAGTCATATTGAAAAGCCAAAATAAAATCACTGATTTTTTGATGATTTTAGCCTGGGTATGGGCCTTTAACCCATGTGCACCCTCAATTATTTGTAAAAAAATACTATTTTATTTTAAAACAGATTTATATAAATCTCAAAATACTTTTACAAAAAACCTATCAATTAAAAAAAAATACATTTTAACAATACATTTTTAAAGCTTGGATCTTTTGTCAAAGAGTAGGTTGGCTTACATTATTTTTGTTTCTATAAATTATAGATTTAGCCTCTAGTCTAGGCCTAGGTAGGTATGTCCAAAGATGTCAATTTGGTGTTTTTTAGTGTTTTTTCAGGATTTATGTGAATTTGTGATACAATGCAATAAAAGACATATTTTTCTTTGTTTGTTTGTTCTTTTTGCTCACTATTACTGGTAGAAATGAAGCCATCATTGTAGAATTAAAAGAGTTGTTTGTTTTGAATGACACTTTTATCACTGTTCTGGGGGTTCCCATCATTAATTTCTCGCAATTACAAAAAATGATGTCAGCTCTCGCAGGCCTTTATTTTCATGATAGCAACAAATGCTTGAAGAGGTAATGTGGAACAGGCATCTGATAATTTTTTTACACATGTGCCATTTTTTTAATTTTTGTAAGAAAATGCAAAAAAAATGGAAATTAGACTATGTCCACTGCCCTATGAGGAAGTTCTGGAGAACATCATTAGGACCATTTGGACAGGACAATGTGGGGAATGAAATGGAATGAGATACCTGGAGAAGGCTGCACTAGTTTGCCCAGGGTGAACAGGGTAAAACCTGGGTGAAGTTTTGTTTGCCTGTCCTACCCTTACCCATGGGGCGCAATGAGGGTGAAAATGGAAGTTTCATCACTGTTCATAGCCATAAAAAAGGATGAGAATCCATGAAAATTGTTCTTCTTCCATGACCCCCTCGTGGACTTGAAAAAAAAACGGAGGCCGGAGGCTATGCCCAAATTTCTGATTCTTATGTGCATATATGGTATATTTGCTACTGTTACTGTATTGCGGGGCACTCGTTGGGTACTCTGACAATGCCTGATGTATCTGAAAACTAACTCTTAACACGACAAGACCTCTGTAGTTTTTTTTCAGCTGCTTCAAAAAGTTCAAGTGTCTGGGTGATGTTTTGGATTCTGTATTCCTTTAACCAATTTGCAACATTGAGGTGCCATCTTTTAGACGTTTTTATAATTTAGCTCAAGATTTTGATCTAGCACAGCATTTTTCTTGCTCAGTGAAAACTGTGAAATGTGGTCAAATATTTCTTTTAGCATGTCGCCAGTTACAAAAAAAAGCTCAGCATAATTTTATTGGGCAATTTTATTTTAAATTAATTTATTGAATCTAACTGGCCTAGGGGCCTATGGCTATGTCATCCTGGTCATGTGTCATTTTCTGTCAATCTGTTTGCAGTAATGTCTGATTTGTTCAACCTATGTAGACCTAAGTAAATTAAGCTTAAGTAGCTGTAAGTGCATAAACGAATATAAAATGACAGAAATGACGCTCGCTGTACGATGATCACGTCATATAAACAAGGCTCCGTATAAACAAACGTCGCTCTAAGCGTCGCCCAAGCGAAACAATCCCCAATTATCGCCCGTCCGTGCACGTGTTTTTCCGAAAAATATCAATTAGATGTCGGCGATCAAAAGCCAACTCTGGTATGTCGAAAACGAATAAAATAGATGTATTTGACAATAAAAATAAATGAAGAATGATATACCGTAGCCTATTTTTAATTTATATTATTTTTTATGATCTAATTTTTCACCAGCGAAAATTGCCACAGAAAAAAACTTTGTTGACGGAAGGCAACTTCCGGAGGATCTCAAAACGATGCAGACGCGATTTCTGACCAATGAAAATTGGGATATGCAAATTTTATTGATGATTGACCCGTTGACCTTTAGCTTTTTTTTAGAAACGAGGTCGCGGCGGTGTCTGACCAATGAAAAAGGCGATATGCAAATTTCGGCAATGAATGAAACACGTGGCCCCGCAAAAATGTAAACAAATTACGACGTCACGTGAAGCCGCAGAAAAAACAATGGCGGCGTTAGCGATAAAATGAACGACATTTTCTTCGATCCCGTGCTGCTTAGCGCTCACATTAAATACACAAACAAGAATAGTTGTTACACATTTAAATAGTTCTCTTCCCAAATATCGGTCCGTTTTCTTTCGCAATTAACCCGTTCTTATAAAAAAACACGTTTCAAATTTTCATGTCGCTCCAAATCTCTGTAAAATCGTGAAAATACCTCGCTTCTCCCTAGATTTTCGACAAGTGCCGCAACATCCACTTGTGGTCACACCATATCAAATTCACGCTGATTAAATTACTTTTCATGAATTGGCAGCCTAAGTACTGACACCCCCCCTAATTTCGCGTTTTGCGCCATTTCCTATTGAAAATATTTGCTGAAAAAATATGACGTCATAAACGGTTTATGCACATCCCTACCTCCTATTTTCTCACACATTCTCATCATCATGACCAGATGACATCACTCGGTCATGACTCTGAGACTTGAGTCTCTGTGTCACACTCGCATGTGATGATGAAATTCACTTTTTGACTAAATGTCATTTTCATTCTGATGAAAGAAATAGGTTGTTTAAACAGTTTAATGATGTTAGTAAGCATTTTAAAGATATGCTAGATAAAGATAAAGTTACATATTTAATGAGTGTCAATGGAGAAAATATAGTTAAAGTGGCTAAATATTGTTTTGAAGGTTTTGAAAAAAGAAAAAATGCTGATTTGTATTAATCTCAAGTTTTGCAAATAAGATATGAAAGAAGGGATATCGGATGTTGTTACGGTGGTTGTATTTTCATAAATTTTGATTTTGTTATGTAGGATAGTTAAGTTTTATTATGTCTTTATTTTGTATTGTATTGTATTGACCATTTCTTTTGGTGAAAGAACAATAAACAATAACACTCGCAGTCAGTCACACTCACAGTGATCAGGTGTTGATACCGAGTCTGGACGGATCGTCACGTTGCCATCTTGGATCGGGTGACTGGCACAAAAAAAATGAAATAGTTATAGCAAGGTGACAAGTTCGATAAGATCCTAAGTTCCATCATTATTAGATTTTGGAGGCCAGCAAACTTCGACTTTTACCAGTCTGTTTCACCAGAACCTGGGAGTAGCCTTTTTCTAATTTGCTCGGTCGTTCTTTAAAATTTTTTAACAAAATTTTTCTCGGATCATTTTTTCATGTTCCCCTAACATCCCTGAAAATTTGGTGCAATTTTGTTGTGTATTTTGGAAGTTAGACCATTTGGCATGTAATAGGATTCTTGTTTCACGGCAATGGTGTTAAAGAGAGCTGTGATTTTGAAAAATTATTACATGCCAAATGGTCTAACTTCGCTAATACACAAAAAAATCTATAAAATTTTCAGGGATGTTGGGGGGAGTTGAAAAAATAATCTGAGAAAAATTTTGTTTAAAAATTATAAAGAGCGACCGAGCAAATTGGAAAAAGGCTACTCCAAGGTCCTGGTGAAACAGACTGTAGTTTTAGACCTATGGCTATGCTATGGATTTGCCTATGCCATGGCCTGGGATTTACTTGGATAGGCTGGAAAATAAACATGTTGCATGGGTAGACTACCGAAAAAACGGGAATGGGCGATAACATAGCACTTGTTCAGAATTGAAAAAAAATCAGAAAAGTAAAGAAATATTTATTTTAATTGACATCGTAATATTATGATAATATTTTTCTTGGGTCTTTTTATTGTTTTCCATAACATTCTATAACATCAGAATAAGTTCATATTTTCAAATGGGTATAAATTTTTTTCTCAATTACTTTTTCGTGGCCATTATGGTTTGAACTTTGAGGTTATGCTACAAAAACCGTCCAATTGGGGATCAGGGAAGCCAACACACACCACCACATAACATATACCAAAGCATGCCACCCAATGCAACTATATTTCGGGTATCTATATGTTATCATAAGCTCAAATATTATTCTATAAAGCTAACTGCGAAATTTTATATCAATACAATCTGCCAAATGACCAAAATCCCCAGTTTTTTATGTCCTTAACAGCATGGAGTAGATAGACTACGGCTACGCCCATTGATAATACATTGCAATGCATAGTGCTCATTGACGGACTTTAAAATGGCGAATTAGGCAAGACATTATAGGCCTTGTTAATATTTGTTTACAAAATTTGGTATATAAACTCCGTAGGATGTACTAAACATGATGTACTATCAAATACATAGTTCCTATATCGTCTACTCGTCCTTTTGTTGGTATGCGCTGATAAGCCTACAACACATTGATAATACATTGCAATGCATAGCGCTCATTGACGGACTTTAAAATGCCGAATTAGGCAAGTTATAATTATTATTTTTTCACAAAATTTGGTATATACACTCCGTAGGATGTTCTAAGTACAATAGACTATAAAATATATGGTTTCTATGTCGTCTACCCCGTCTTTTCGTTGGTATGCGCTGGTATGTAGTGGTTCCAGGTATGTGGTGGCATGCGTCTTTTAGTGTAACCGGTCCAATAGTGTTTAGCATCAAAGCACTAAGTAAGCGCTGGTGGGGGTGCTTGAACTTAGGAACGATTTTAATCACCTGTGGCGGTGCCTAATTGCCATTATCTCTACTTTTTTTGTTTAAAATGTTTTTAGCTAAATGTCTCTTTAAGGAAAACACTTTCTGATGTCCAATCTCCATGTTTTAATAGCTTCAAGGTGAATATATTTCAGGGAAAATGGTTTTACATGCAGATTACTAAAATTTATAGTTGGTAAAAGCTGAAATAATGAAAAAAATATTGATTTTCAATCTACTGCCCGATTGTTACTGAATCCAAGTGAATAAATTAACTAAACTATGAATAGCCTGGAAATATGACATGGCCTGGTCAATTTTTCGTCTTTTTAAAGGCTCTGGTCCTCATGTGGACCTTGATCAAACTTAGGCACACCCCACTCGAATTATGTGAAAAATTGATTTTTCTCTGGTCGTCCTGAGCACTTTTTCATAATTTTTTATTTTTGCTCCACATTTATTTTTTATCAACACAGCAGGCCACAACATTATTTTAAGATGTAAATATCTGGATAAATTGAATAAACGCTTAGACCTGTACACAAACTTAGGGCACTTTGCTCTACAGTAAATAGATTTGGTCATATTTATAATTCAGTGTTGTAGAGCTCATCAATACATGTATTGCTCATCAACCTGCTCATGTCTCTATCATCATTCATTGCCAATGCCATCAATATTAAGAAAGTTATGCCCAAAAAACTGAGCAAAGTTTTTCATCCAATTTCATTAGTTCCAACTTGGTAAGAATAAAAAGGGTGAGAATTTCACTCTAAGGTAATAAAATCGGGAGGATGGATGCCGCAGCAGGTCACTAAAAAGTGTCCAGAAGGGAAAGCCCAAAAGGGGCGGTCCGGCTAATTACCGAAATACAGGTCATACCGAAATACATGTCAAAACCTGCGAAATACACCTCGAATAGTGTCAGAGGGATGTCTGATAGACTAAGTAGTGGTTTTATTAGCCCGCCTTTTAATTTTAATTAAAAAAGGTGGGCTATTGCAATTGAAGTTCGGCGTCGTCGGCGTTAACATTTACTTGTGGGCGCGATAACTTGAAAAGTTTTTCATGTTTCCTTCCCAAATTTGTTTTGCATGTTACTAATGACCACTTCTCGGACAAGTTCAATAATGGCTGAAAAAAAATTCAAAATGGCCGACTTATTGCGATTTTTCACCTTTTACGTCAATAATTTGACCTTGTGGGCACGATAACTTGAAAAGTTTTTCACGTATCCTTTTCAAATTTGTTATGCATGTTACTAATGACCAGTTCTCGGACAAGTTCAATAATGGCCAAAAAAAAAAAAAATGGTCGATTTATTGCGATTTTTCACATTTTACGTCAATAATTTGACCGTGTTGGCGCGATAACTTGAAAAGTTTTTCACATATCCTTTTCAAATTTGTTATGCATGTTACTAATGACCAGTTCTCGGACAAGTTCAATAATGGCCAAAAAAAAAAAAAATGGCAGATTTATTGCGATTTTTTCACATTTTACGTCAATAATTTGACCTTGTGGGCGCGAAAACTTGACCAAGTTTTTCACATATCCTCTTCAAATTGGTTATGCATATTACTAATAAGTAGTTCTTGGAGAAGTTCAATAATTGTCGAAAAAAAAAATTGGCCGATTTATTGCGATTTTTCTCATTTTACGTCAATAATTTGACCTTGTGGGCGCGATAACTTGAAAAGTTTTTCACATATCCTCTTCAAATTTGTTATGCATGTTACTAATAAGTAGTTCTTGGACAAGTTCAATAATGGCTGAAAAAAAAATTCAAAATGGCCGATTTATTGCGATTTTTCTCATTTTACGTCAATAATTTGACCTTGTAGGCGCGATAACTTCAACATTTTCACAAGTATCCTCTTCAAGTTTGTTATGCATGTTACTAATAAGCAGTTCTTGGACAAGCTCAATAATGGCCGGTAAAAAAATCAAAATGGTCGACTTATTGCGATTTTTCACATTTATTTTACGTCCATAATTTGACCTTGTGGGCGCGATAACTTGAATAGTCTATGCAAGTATTATATAGTATATCATATTATACATGTATCTATCTTATTTAGCATACCATTTATATCTTGGGTTGTTATTTACGTGATGACATTCGTCTTTACTTTCTTTATCATAATTCGGCAGCGGGCTATTATCGAGTGTGCTCTTGTTATATTTCGTAAAATAATTAAATAACTTGTGTTTTTAGTGACAATAAATGTATTATGTGGTTACACTGAGACTAAGTCTGGTAGAATAGACCTGAAAGAATTAAAATTGACAATTTCGTTATTGAATATTGATTGGAAGATTAGAAATATGGTGTTTTTCTATGTTTTATAACCATTGGGTTTGGGCATACAGCATACATGGCATGCCATATGGAGATATCGCGATCGGCATAGAGATGTGCGCGGCGCCGAAGTGGTAATTTTTTTTATTGACCAATTGTTATCTAATCGGCTATTTTTGAACATCAGTATTAGTAGAAGGGCTTCACAAATGTCAACAAAATTAAGAAATGAACGGCCAAGATATCATTCCAATAATGTTTTAATATGGTTCACAAAACGGATCCTGGGCACTATTTTGTGGCCATATAATGTGTGTCCCTAATGACTATCACTCACATCTTCTCAAATACGGCAATACGCATAGATTAATTTTTCTGTCATTCCATAGCCTACAGTAGGCAAACCAAACGTTGTTTCTGAATAAGCATAAGGCCAAAATAAATAATTGTTTGTTCCCGGTAACCCGACCGACCGACCCAAATTTTAGGTGTCGACCCTAGTTTTTTTTTCAAGATCTGCCGACCCTAATTCTTTTTATCGATAAATAACAGAGCTGAACTTTTTTGTTTTAGGCCACACAAATTTTTTTAATTGTTTTACCTATTTTTTTCAGCATTGGGGCTGTCGGATGGAGGCAAAAAAAAAATCAGATAAAGAGGTGTTTAATTTTTTTTAGATTGGTCCACAATACAGAAAGCGATGAGTTTCCCAGGTTTGGGCCAATTATGAACTCTGACATACCGTATCCCTAATAAACGCACCTCCCCCTAATAAACGCCCCCCCCCCCCCCCCCGTTTTTCTGGTAGGGTACCCTATAAACTGGCTTGAAAAAAAACAAAAATATTTACTCTCCTCAGTCCTGTCCTTAATATCAACAAGCCATTTCGTTTGCTAAAACAGCGGCCGATTTTGCATTCGTTGTGGTCAGGTTCGTTTAGCAGAAAATTAGTCTTATTAAAGTAAAAAAAAACAACATGCTTTTCTATTTGACTACTTCCCTGGACAAACTGAGAGAGATAAGACGTGAATGAATAGCCGCCGCAGCCAGCTGGATAACTGCACAACAAGACGCTATGTGTGTCAGATCTGGATGTAAGACGGATTTGCACTAGACGCCAAACCGATGCCGGTGCAACGTAGGTCACCATTGATGATGGTGGCCCAGCATTAGAACAACACTGCCCCGACGTCTCGCGCCGACAACATTCACGCGCATACAGATGTCGTCTGTGTGCATGCGCTGTTATCAACTTCAATGCTGGGTTAACAACTAAGATACCGGCCTAGTGTTGACACTGCCCGTTTGCCATTGAATATATCAATGAGAATCATGTCATCCATAACATTTGTTTTTAGCCCGCCTTTTAATTTTAATTAAAAAAGGTGGGCTATTGCAATTGAAGTTCGGCGTCGTCGGCGTCTGCGTCGGCGTTAACATTTACTTGTGGGCGCGATAACTTGAAAAGTTTTTCATGTTTCCTTCCCAAATTTGTTTTGCATGTTACTAATGACCACTTCTCGGACAAGTTCAATAATGGCCAAAAAAAAAAAAATGGCCGACTTATTGCGATTTTTCACCTTTTACGTCAATAATTTGACCTTGTGGGCGCGATAACTTGAAAAGTTTTTCACGTGTTCTTTTCAAATTTGTTATGCATGTTACTAATGACCAGTTCTCGGACAAGTTCAATAATGGCAAAAAAAAAAAAAAAAATGGCCGATTTATTGCGATTTTTCACATTTTACGTCAATAATTTGACCTTGTGGGCCCGATAACTTGAAAAGCTTTTCACATATCTTTTTCAAATTTGTTATGCATGTTACTAATGACCAGTTCTCGGACAAGTTCAATAATGGCCAAAAAAAAAAAAATGGCCGATTTATTGCGATTTTTCACATTTTACGTCAATAATTTGACCTTGTGGGCGCGATAAGTTGAAAAGTTTTTCACATATCCTCTTCAAATTGGTTATGCATGTTACTAATAAGTAGTTCTTGGACAAGTTCAATAATGGCTGGAAAAAAAAAAAAAAATGGCCGATTTATTGCGATTTTTCACATTTTACGTCAATAATTTGAACTTGTGGGCGCGAAAACTTGAAAAGTTTTTCACATATCCTCTTCAAATTGGTTATGCATATTACTAATAAGTAGTTCTTGGAGAAGTTCAATAATGGCCGAAAAAAAAAAATGGCCGATTTATTGCGATTTTTCTCATTTTACGTCAATAATTTGACCCTGTGGGCGCGATAACTTGAAAAGTTTTTCACATATTCTCTTCAAATTTGTTATGTATGTTACTTATAAGTAGTTCTTGGACAAGTTCAATAATGGCTGAAAAAAAAATGGCCGATTTATTGTGATTTTTCTCATTCTACGTCAATAATTTGACCTTGTGGGCGCGATAACTTGAAAATTTTTTCACATATCCTCTTCAAATTTGTTATGCATGTTACTAATAAGTAGTTCTTGGTCAAGTTCAATAATGGCTGAAAAAAAATTCAAAATGGCTGATTTATTCTGATATTTCGCATTTTACAACAATAATTTGACCTTGTGGCCGCAATAATGACTTAAAGTTCAATAATGGCGGCGGGCTATTGTCGAGTGTGCTCTTGTTAAATTCTTATTTGGCAATGTATTATCGATCAATCCAGGTGTTTCGGGTTGAGTTGGAGTGTAATGTGTGTGACACATTAACAGAACTATAGCGTGCACAGTGTCGGCCTTAATGTATCACAGCTATTTTTAGCTCCCGCCGTCACCGTAGGTGAGACGGAAGGAGCTATGGATTCCGCCTCTGTTTTTTTTTTGCCTCTTTTGCCTATAACTTTGTAAGAAAATAAGCTAGGATAACAATTTTCGGTATGTGGGTTACTTCCAGGTGGATAATGGACAGGTAAAAATATTTTTAATCTGAATTCAATACGCAAGGTCGCAGAGGAGAAAATGATGATGTTACGGCGTTGGGCCGTCCGTAAACAATTCGTTTCCGGAGCATATCTCTGAAAGTACTTGTCCGATTGTCTGCAAATTTTACACACAACACCCCTAGGGGGTCTAGTTGTGCCTTTTGGGGTATTTGAACTTTGACCTACTTCTGGTTCAGAACTATGATCTATTTAGACGTTTTGACGTGCACTTCGTTTCCGGAGCAGATCTCGAAAAGTACTGGGCCGATGAGTCATATTGCGCATACATGTTCTCTAAGGTCCCTAGTTGTGCCTTTTCAGGTTTTTGCACCTTGACCTTGAAGTTGACCCAGCACTTTGATCTAATTTATAACAAGTCGATAAAATTAAAAATGGCCGCCTACCGGCCATTATTCACCTCGACAGGCCTGATATTGCGGAATATCATAAAAACCGCTCAAGATAGCTACACCATTATTATCAAATAAATTGTAAGGTTTCAGGAGAGGATGCATCTTAAAAAATTTCAAGTTGATAAAATTCAAAATGGCCGCCTATCAGCCATTATTCACCTCGACAGGCCTGATATCATGAAAACCGCTCAAGATATCTACACCATTACTATAAAACAAATTGTAAGGTTTCAACTCGTCCAAGTTCAAAATGGACGCCAATCGGCCATTATTCACTTTCACATGCCCGTTATTTGGTAAACCGTGCTAGATGGCTAGACCATAACTATAAAACAAAATGTGTGATTTCAGGAGAGGATGCATCTTGACAAAATTCGACTTGATCAAATTCAAAATGGCCTCCTATCGGCCATTATTCACTTTCACATGGGCGATATTTGGTAAACTGTGCTAGATGGCTAGATGATTACTATAGAATGAAATGTGGGATTTCAGCTGAGGATGCATCTTGAAAAATTCTGACTCGATCAAATTGAAAATGGCCCCCTATCGACCATTATTTACTTTCACATGCCCAATATTTTGCAAACTGTGTTAGATGTTAGTCCATTACTATAAAACAAAATTTGAGGTTTCGGGGGAGGATGCACCCTAAGTTTTTAACTAGTTTATATCGAATTCAAAATGACCGTAAATCAGCCATTAGTTACCTCGATTGGCCTGATATCGGGTAAACCGTGCCAGATAGGTAGACCATTACTGGGATACTGATTGGGATCAATAATTTCAATGGAGGTTTGCAATCTCTGACAGACTGTCTAGTTCTTATCTTACTCTTAGACTGGGCTTCTTAGACCTAGTTGTCTTGCGTCTTGATTTTTGACCTAGCCTAGGACTACATCAATAACCCTACACAAAATTGCTTAAATCAAATTCTAATTCAGAGCGGGAGCTCCTGGACTTATGTAGTCTTGTTCACACCTGATGTCAGCACCTGGCTGCTCGTTGAGTTGTGTCAGACTGACCGCAGCGTGTCAGTTTTGCTTACAACGAAAGTAATGAATGTTTATTGCATTGGCACAGTCAGAAAGAAACAGTTCATTTTTTTATAACTTTGACGGCGGAAAAAAATAAAAATAAAATTTTCAAAATTTCAATTTTTTTTGCCATTTTCGGAAATTTTCGGGGGCGATTCGGTAAAACAATTAGATTAATTTGTGTGGCCTAAGGATTAAAAATGACAAATTTGTTCTTTTCAGCTGAAACTAGCCCAGATTGATACATTATATAATCTTCTAGCTAGAAAATTGAGCAAATGACAATTTATTTCCCAGCAAGCACAAATCAATCACTGTTATATGGTAATTATGTTGTTGCTGGCGATGATCCAATGCTGGCTCAATGTTGTACCAGCATTGCTGACTATGGTCCATCATCGAGCCTGCATTGGGTCATTGTCTCGTGGTCGCTGTGTGGTGTATACACATTAAAGGATTTAAAGCTGACCTGAGACAAGTAATTTGTACCTAGGGTCTGTAATTGACATCCTAGCAACGGTCCGGCTGGGCGATGATCGTCCAGAACTGAAAAGAAGCCTAAACTGTAAACTTGCAGCGGACCAAATCTGAAGTGCCTCAGAATACACTCGTACTTCGCCGATTTTTATAAAAAAATTTGGGGGTAGGCCTGTACCACAGGGGGGGAAATACACTCAACCCGTGGCGAGGGAAGTAAGGGAGTAGGCCTGATGGCGTGCAGTCGCCATTTTGGCAATATATATAGGCCTAACATTGATTAGCTGATTAATTTTAGATTTGTTTTAAATCACAGATCGCCCGCTCATCATCAGTCTAAGTCTTTTTAGAGTTTCTCAAAGAAAAGTCTATATTTCCGAGCCGACAAAATATCACCGTAAAAGAATATTCATTTCAGCGCTGCCACTATATCGATATTAAACTGCCTGGTGTGCGGTTAGTGCCGGTTTAACCTAAATAGTTTTGCCAGTACACATGTAGGCCTATGTGACCATTACAGACCACACTGTCAAATTGTGAGATATTTATCGCTGGATTTATTAGTTTCACATGAGTAGTCAGCGTTGTTAGGAAATGAAATGAATAGGGCTTTAGGCCACCTTTGTGCACATATAGGCTAAACTGGGCCAGGAGAACCTCCCTGAGGATGATGAGATGACACTGTCCTCCAGACACAGGTCTGAGGCCGAGCACGCTACCTCTTGGTCACGGAGGCTCCCCGCAATACTGACTTTCACACGTGGATAGGGAAGAAACACTTTTGTTTTTTTTCAAACCGCCGAGACTGGGAACCGAACCCCCGAACTCTGGCGTGAAAGGCAGCGATGCTAACCACTACCCTAGGGCCCCAGCCCTCAGCGTTGTTAGAAGAGTAGGAAGTTTCAGCATTCAATGATCCAAAACATGCCAACAACGTTTAATTGCAGTATGCCTATAACAGAAAACGAGCTGCTGATTCCAAAATGTATAAAATGCTGCTAATAATTTTATTAAACCAAATAACTCCCTAAATCGTCGGAATATCTGATTGAGTACCATCGCCAGAATATTTTGTTAGGGTATTTCAGTCATAATAGCTGCTACACGCCACAGTCACAGGGTCGGCGCGGGCATGGGAAAATGCGTGCGCATTCTCAGTGAACATGTGACGCTGACTGTCAACCAATGCCCAAGTTGGCCGTCGCGTACCACGCTTATGCGAACCACATGGATTGATTGCTGATACGATTAACAAATAAGTTCTTGAAAAAATATATATATTCAATAATTTACTCTCGGACTGCGTGTTTCTGAAAGTAGATGATCATCACATCCTACAGCACCAATGTAGGCCATTAACTTGCTGTATAGTGTTAATAGTTTGGGAACTGAGGAATGTTTTCACACCAGACGGATCTGTGGAGTTGATCATTTATGCAACAAACACACGTGTTATTCAATGCTGGTTTCATGCTGGTCTACCTCTACGACGTTGTCCCAGTGTTAAAACAACATCTACAGCAAAGTGGTATGTGAAACCTAAAGGGGACTCAATCAGGCTAAAATCATAAAAAATAGGTGATTTTATTTTTGCTGCTTAATACGACGATATGATGTACACATGTCCATAGACTAGAACTGCTAAAGTTTTTACATTTTTTATGCTGCGGTCCGCGATAAGCAGTGAAGACAATATATGGCTATGACAGTGGATCAGATTGATGGACCAGACATGGGGACGACGCTCTTCATAATAGCAAGGAATCTATAGATTCCTTGATAATAGTGGTAATAATATATGATGAGTCACGTACATGTATAAATTGAGTTGGAGTTTATGAGCATAGCTTTTTACAGTAGGCTTTTTTGTATTGTTCAGCTTATCTTGATGTCAATTACCCAAACCCATCCCCCCCCCTCCCCCAATGGAAATCTAGCCATAAATGAAAGTCGATTAGTTTATTGGACCATGTTTAACCATTTCAGGCACAAAGGCTTGGTTATCCTATGAATCTAATATCATAATATTTATTACACGACTCATATTCGTATTGCAGACGCAAATCATTGTCATATGGATAGTTCAACGACAGGTGATTGACAGGCGTGCGCAAAAATTTGATTGGTCAACATCTCCCACCCATCTCATTGGTTTCACTTTTTTTTAGCATTTTTTTTTTATATCAAAAATAGTTATTGGCGGAAAATATCTATTTGTTTTGATTTTAATTTTACATGTCCCATTACTTAAATATCAACTTTGTTCAGAACCGCAGGGTTCTTGTCTAACGTTTTTTGCCGCTCCAACTTGGCATCTATGAACAGTGTATTTAACACTCCCGAGATATGAGATTACATCATTGTGCTCCGTGGAATCAGACTGTGTGTAGTTAACACTTCTAGAGGGCTTGCACGCCTGACACGTGACATGTACGATGCTGCTTGAATGTTGGGTCAGCGGCAGTGGTCCAACATTGAAATAGTATTTTTTTAGACAGAGAAATATAATTATTTTATTAAATTAATGTGGACAACCTTGCAATAGTACCGGCGTGGTTTAAAGATTTTGTCTCCAAATCAGGGTGTGGTTATTTATTGAAATATGGGCGTTATTAGAATAAATGTGGTACATTCAAATGCAAACTGACCAACATGATCTGTAGTCAAAAATATTAACAGCAAATTCTCTTAAAAAGTTTTTACTTTCCTTATTAGATTGATCTAAAAATAGCTTTATTCCACACACATGTGCACCCTTCCAACAGTGTTATTTATTAAAATGCTTGACAAATTTATATCGTTTCAGTGAGTCATGCCGCGAGTGCCAAGTGTATTTAGCAAGACCTATTCCACTCCAAGGCGTCCTTTTGAAAAGGAGCGTCTGGACCAGGAATTAAAACTTATTGGTGAATATGGTTTGAGAAACAAACGCGAGGTTTGGAGAGTCAAGTTAACTTTGGCCAAGATTCGTAAAGCTGCTCGGGAGCTGCTTACATTGGATGAGAAGGATTCCAAGAGACTATTTGAAGGTAAAATAGCTCATGATGTTCAATCAAAGCACTTTAATTGAAAACTAAGGATTATTCAACAGCTCTTGCTCAAGTTATGAACAGTAGTGTCACCAGCTCTTTTGTTTTACATGTATTATATATACATATATATTATATGATCTTGATCAATGTGAACAACTAATTGTTTTTTTAGGCAATGCATTACTCCGGCGATTGGTTAGAATTGGTGTGCTAGATGAAGGAAAAATGAAACTTGATTATGTTCTCGGTTTGAAACTTGAGGATTTTCTGGAACGCCGTCTGCAAACTCAAGTATTTAAACTAGGGCTTGCGAAGAGTATTCATCACGCTCGTGTTCTTATCAGACAGAAACACATACGGTAGGTCTATCAATAATCTTGTTATTTTATGATCGCTATATGTGGTAGGGCTCATACTCCGCCTTGTTGAAGACCTGTACATAGAAGCATTCGTTTTTAACCCTTTGTTTTCAAACTATTGAAAATGACTAAATGTATTTCAGGCAGTTTTTACCCCTCAGCCATCAAATCTGGGGTGTAGCGATCACCAGAGGCGGTCTGTCGTGCAGGTGGTGTGCACAGATGATTGTAAGCGCCATAACTCAATAACGCCTTTACCTCATGTGCATGGCACTAAATCTGAAAATTTGTCAGGAAAACATTAAATGACCTTGACTGTCCTAATTTCAAGGTCGCCAGGTCACGGAAACCAAAATGGCTTGTGAACATAATTACTTCATAACGCCTTGACTCTGGGCTACTCCGAAGGATAAGCTAGACATTCAGTGACCTTGACCTAATTTCAAGGTCACAACATCATGGAAATTGAAATGTCTTGAAAGCAAATTGATTTCATGACGCCTGATGTGCAGAAATTTCATAACGCCTTCAAGCCTTATGTGCAGAAATTATAATCCTTTGTTTATGGACAGAGCCCACGGCTGAGGGGTCCCGCCATCAATTGTTGACTTTTTTTAATTATTATTTTTTTAAATTAAAGTTTGCCATTGCTGGCGTCTGCATTTGCCATTAACATTTTCTTGTGAGCAAGAGTGTCTGGTATCAGATCAAATTTGTTAACATGCATGTTGCTAATAACCAGTTCAATAATGGCTGTGGGCTATTGTAGAGTGTGCTCTTGTTTGGTATTGAAAAAAAAAATTGGAGGATAAAAACTTCTGCTGCAGTCGGCAGTTTCCATGGCTGGCTATTAGACCCATTGTTATAAACTAGCAGCCAATCTGATTACATGTAAAAATAATAATGTCCTAAATTATGTTCATGCTGGTTATTCTCCCACTATTTATCGCAACATTTCTTGCAACAGGGGATGATCCAAACAGAAATTGCTATGAATTTGTACTTTTCATGTAGGCCAATTTGACATTTGTCATATGTCTACTCAATTTTTATTAAGTACATTTCTTCTTTCTCAGAAGGTAGGTTTCAATTCCCCAGACTTTGTATAAAGTATTAATTTGTTTTTAAAACGCCACAAATGAAGGTCGCCTTTCCAAAGTGACAATGTGAAATCTTGGATCTTTCAACATTGCTGGAAATTAGTGTTCAGTGGACAATATTAGCTGACAATATCAAATTTTGTGCATAGGAAAATATTTTTGCTATTCAGCTGACACAAATTTTCAGGTTTCTGTGGGAAATATATGCAATTACTGTGAAGTGGATTTTGGATGCTTTTAGTAATGTTATGTGGAAAACAGTTGCTTCCAGTTTTTAGTTTTATCAAATTTTCTGGCCCTAATAATTGTTCAAAATAATGTTCAATTGTAGGGACTTGAAATACTGCAACATTTTTCAATAATTTTAAGTCGATGGCACATTTTAATTCCAGTATTTTTTCTAATAATAATGCCTGTATTCCAATAAATACCCACCCCTCTGATTTAAAATGTACATCATATGATCAATAAAAACTACACAAAGAAGCTTTCACTCATGCCCCCCTTGTAATTTGTTATTCGATAATTTTAAAACAAATTTTACTCTGGGGGGGGGGGGGTATTCTAATTAACGCCCCAGGCGTTTATAAGACTGTAAATACTGTTTTTGACAAAATTACTCTTGTCAAAGGAAGCTACAAAATTTTGCCCACTGTTTGCGATCATTAGATGTATTGTTTTTTTTCCTTTTAAAATTTGTTTTTCATTTTATTGTAACTATTTTTTTCAGTGTTAGAAAACAAGTTGTAAACATACCATCCTACATGGTACGTTTAGACAGTCAGAAGCACATAGACTTTTCACTGAGGTCTTCTTATGGTGGAGGACGCCCAGGTAAGTTGAAGTCTGCACCGATTAACCCTTACAGCACAGGGATCGACTTTAGACGTTAGATAATCTGACGTCTGTAGTCATTAGATTTTGACTTAAGTCTATCCCTGCGCTGTGCTGTAGATGTCAGAATTCTGACGTCCAATGTTGTTCCCTGCACTTGAAGAGTAAAAATATTTATAATGGCCGTAGGCCCATGACATAAATATTCGAATCAATCGGGAAGAGCTGACATAAGACCATTATGATTTTTAATTGACAAAACCCTTTTGGTTTTCATGGTTTATACCAAAGTATTTCAGCACTTTAACCCCTACAGCGCGGGATTGACTTGGTCGACATAATCTGACGTCTGTACATGTCAGAGACCCATAACATAGTTATTCAGGAAGAGCTAACGAAGCATTTATGATTTCAAATTGAATAAAAAACCTTTGGCCTCAAAATTTAGCGTGTTAAGGGTTACCTAGATTTTTCAAAATTGACCTGATCACAATATTAAAAATTCTGACTACATTTAGTTGTTCAATTGATCTTTTGGGCCGCTATACTCATTCCTCATATACCCTTGAACAAGTTGGTTTAACTGTTATTGCAAACAACCTGATATTTAGCAGAAAGTCTCTATATATCAACTTCTGAATAATTTTATTCGACCTGGTGACCATTAAAAAAAATAAAAATGCTGACAATGTCTAGGCATGCCTTGTGTTTCTATCAAGAGGGTGGGAAGGGGCAAAATGTTCCCAGAGCATTTCCCGTAACCCGTGGAAAGGATTTCTTTCATACTGCACACAAACATCCCTTCTGGGTGATGATCATTTTGGGGTATGAACTTTGACCTACTATTATTTAGACCTACAGGCTTCTCTTGGCCAAAATAGCTAATTATCTATTTATTGCTGATATCTGACCAAATAACAAGGCCATTAACACTATAATAAAAAATCTGACCAACTAACAAGGCCATAAATACTATAATAAAAAATGTGCGGTTTCAAGTAGGGATATGCCCTGAAAACTCCTACTACTTAATCAAATTCACAATGGCAGACTTGCAGCCATTATTGACTTTTATTACAAGTAATATCTGGGATAACTGTGCCAGATTACTAGACGCACCCTGTAAAATTTAATCTTGATTGAATTAACAACGGCAGACTATCTGCCTTTTTAATTTACAGTTTTTGCAGATATATAGATGATTACTATAAAGCGAAATTTTGCGTTTCATGGAAGGATATCCCTTGACAAACTTCAACTCAAATTTGCGGCTAATATTGACTTTAAAAATGGTGGAGGGGTCACTGCCGGCCTCTTTGTTTGTACTAACAGTAACAGTAAGTGATATTGATAGTTGGCAACTTGATATGTACATCTAATGGGCTGCCCGGCTGCTGGTGCATTTAGCCGAAATTCTGACAGCACCGTGTGATTATGACAGAGTTATAAAAAACTGTTTTCAGTGGCATTAAAACGACAAATTACATTATTGTAAAGTCTAGAAAAAAATCCTGAATTTCAGACTGGCTACCAGTCTTTCCCAACAAGGTCAAAATTTTACTGGATAGTAGGTCCTGTAAACTTGAAACTTTTACCAGACCAAAAGAAATTTCAACGGAGTGGCCAATTCTCAACTTGTGAGACCAAAAAAACAAAACTGCCGGATTGTAAGACCTCTGTTTTGCCAGAAATGTCCGGTCGGTCCGACATTATTGGGAAAGACTGGGCTACGAACTATGCATTGCAATCTGATGTCAATATTTGTAAAAAAATAACTTATGTTAACAGGTCGTGTGAAGAGGAAGAATCTGAAGAAGGGTCAGGGAGGTGCTGACGACGATGATGATGAGGATTAAATGTAGCATCATGTTGCATGAATGCGAACTGAAAAATAAATCGTTCAACAGTGCTAAATTGTGTTTAAGCTGTAGTCTAACCATTCCCTCGAGGATAAGACTGGTTCTTTGTGTCAGGACTATTGTTTGGGCCAGGACTGTATCCGTAATTCACTGACATTTTGCTTGCTGTGTGAAAAATTTTCTTAGATAAAAATGGAAAAGGCTGCTAATTCGGAGTCTACTATCATTCAGTGTGGGTGATAAAAACATGAATACAGAACTCTTCTCTAAGGCCACTATGTTTTTTAGCTCCCGCCGTCACCGTAGGTGAGCGAAGGGAGCTATGGATTCTACCTCCGTTTTTTTTTGGCCTCTTCTTTTAGCTCCCGCCGTCACCGTAGGTGAGCGAAGGGAGCTATGTATTCTACCTCCGTTTTTTTTTGGCCTCTTCTTTTGCCTATAACTTTGTGAGAAAATAAGCTAGGATAACAATTTTTGGTATGTGGGTTACTTCCAGGTGGCTAATGGACGGGTTAAAATATTTTTAATCTGAATTCAATACGCAAGGTTGCAGAGGAGAAAATGATGATGTGACGGCGTTGGGCCGTCCGTAAACTATTCGTTTCCGGAGCATATCTCTGAAAGTACTTGTCCGATTGTCTTCAAATTTTACACACAACACCCCTAGGGGGTCTAGTTGTGCCTTTTGGGGTATTTGAACTTTGACCTACTTCTGGTTCAGAACTATGACCTATTTAGACGTTTTGACGCGCACTTCGTTTCCGGAGCAGATCTCGAAAAGTACTGGGCCGATGACAGTCATATTGCACATACATGTTCTCTAAGGTCCCTAGTTGTGCCTTTTCAGGTTTTTGGACCTTGACCTTGAAGTTGACCCAGCACTTTGACCTAATTTATAACATCGGTAAATCCGACTGAAAGATTTTGCGGAATATCATGAAAACCGCTCAAGATAGCTACAGGGCGGGGGCCCTAGGGTAGTGGTTAGCACCGCTGCCTTTCACGCCAGAGTCCGGGGTTCGGTTCCCGGTCTCGGCGGTTTGAAAGAAACAAAATTGTTTCTTCCCCATCCACGTGTGAAAGTTAGTATTGTGGGGAGCCTCCGTGACCGAGAGGTAGCGTGTTCGGCCTCAGACCTCCAGGGCTCGAATTTCGAATCCTGTGTCTGGAGGACAGTGTCATCTCAATCATCTCACCATCCTCAGGAGGTTCTCCTGGCCCAGTTTAGCCTATGTGTGCACAAAGGTGGCCTAAAGCCCGATTCATTTCATTTCAAGATAGCTACACCATTACTATAAAACAAATTGTGAGGTTTCAGGAGAGGATGCATCTTGAAAAATGTCAAGTCGATAAAATTAAAAATGGCCGCCTATCGGCCATTATTCACCTCGACAGGCCTGATATTGCGGAATATCATGAAAACCGCTCAAGATAGCTACACCATTAATATCAAATAAATTGTCAGGTTTCAGGAGAGGATGCATCCTGAAAAAATTGAAGTTGATAAAATTCAAAATGGCCGCCTATCAGCCATTATTCACCTCGACAGGCCTGATATTGTGGAATATCATGAAAACCGCTCAAGATATCTACACCATTACTATAAAACAAATTGTAAGGCTTCAGGAGAGGATGTATTTTGAAAAAAATCATTTTGTCAAAGTTCAAAATGGCTGCCAATCAGCCATTATTCACTTTCACATGGCCGTTATTTGGTAAACCGTGCTAGATGGCTAGACCATTACTATAAAACAAAATGTGTGATTTCAGGAGAGGATGCATCTTGGAAAAATTTGACTCGATAAAATTCAAAATGGCCGCTTATCGGCCATTATTCACTTTCACATGGCCGTTATTTGGTAAACCGTGCTAGATGGCTAGACCATTACTATAAAACAAAATGTGTGATTTCAGGAGAGGATGCATCTTGAAAAAAATTGACTTGATCAAATTTAAAATGGCCGCCTTTTCGGCCATTTTTCATTTTCACATGGCTGATATTTGGTAAACTGTGCTAGATGGCTAGACCATTACTTGATTACTATAAAACAAAGTGAGTTTTCGGGGGAGGATGCACCCTGAAAATTTTTAACTTACGAATTCAAAATGGCCGACAATCAGCATTATCTACCTCGATAGGCCTGATATCAGGTAAACCGTGCTAGATAGCTAGACCATTACTATAAAACAAAATGTGACGTTTCGAGAGAGGATGCCTTTTAAAGACTTTCGACTCAATCAAATTCAAAATGGTCGCTATCGGCCACTATTTACTTGCACATTGCTGATATTTGGTAAACCGTGTTAGATAGCTGGACCATTACTATAAAACAAAATGTGAGATAACAAGAGAGGATGCATCTTGAAAAAAATTGACTCTATCAAATTCAAAATGGCCGCCTATCGGCCATTATTCACTTTCACATAGCCGGTTTTTAGTAACCGTACTAGATAGCTAGACCATTACTATAAAACAAAATGTGAGATTTCAGGAGAGGATGCATCTTGAAAAATTTTGACTTGATCAAATTCAAAATGGCCTATCGGCCATTATTCACTTTCACATGGGCGATATTTGGTAAACCGTGCTAGATGGCTAGACCATTACTATAGAATGAAATGTGAGATTTCAGCTGAGGATGCATCTTGGAAAATTTTGACTTGATCAAATTCAAAATGGCCGCCTTTAGGCCATTATTCACTTTCCCATGGCCGATATTTGGTAAACCGTGCTAGATAGCTAGACGATTACTATAGAATGAAATGTGAGATTTCAGCTGAGGATGCATCTTGAAAAATTCTGACTCGTTCAAATTCAAAATGGCCCCCTATCGGCCATTATTTACTTTCACATGCCCAATATTTTGCAAACTGTGTTAGATGTTAGTCCATTACTATAAAACAAAATTTGAGGTTTCGGGGGAGGATGCACCCTAAGTTTTTAACTAATTTATATTGAATTCAAAATGACCGTAAATCAGCTATTAGTTAACTCGATTGGCCTGATATCGGGTAAACCATGCCAGATAGGTAGACCATTACTGGGATACTGCTTAGGATCATTAATTTCAATGGAGGTTTGCAATCTCTGACAAACTGTCTAGTTCTTATCTTACTCTTAGACTGGGCTTCTTAGACCTAGTTGTCTTGCGTCTTGATTTTTGACCTAGACTAGGACTACATTAATAACCCTATACAAAATTGCTTAAATCAAATTCTAATTCGGAGCGGGAGCTCCTGGACTTATGTAGTCTTGTTGCCTATAACTTTGTAAGAAAATAAGCTAGGATAACAATTGTTGGTATGTGGGTTACTTCCAGGTGGCTAATGGACAGGTTAAAATATTTTTAATCTGAATTCAATACGAAAGGTTGCAGAGGAGAAAATGATGATGTGACTGCGTAGGGCCGTCCGTAAACAATTCGTTTCCGGAGCATATCTCTGAAAGTACTTGTCCGATTGTCTTCAAATTTTACACACAACACCCCTAGGGGGTCTAGTTGTGCCTTTTGGGGTATTTGAACTTTGACCTACTTCTGGTTCAGAACTATGACCTATTTAGACGTTTTGACCCGCACTTCGTTTCCGGAGCAGATCTCGAAAAGTACTGGGCCGATGACAGTCATATTGCACATACATGTTCTCTAAGGTCCCTAGTTGTGCCTTTTCAGGTTTTTGGACCTTTACCTTGAAGTTGACCCAGCACTTTGACCTAATTTATAACATCGGTAAATCCGACTGAAAGATTTTGCGGAATATCATGAAAACCGCTCAAGATAGCTACACCATTACTATAAAACAAATTGTGAGGTTTCAGGAGAGGATGCATCTTGAAAAATTTCCAAGTAGATAAAATTAAAAATGGCCGCCTATCGGCCATTATTCACCTCGACAGGCCTGATATCGCGGAATATCATGAAAACCGCTCAAGATAGCTACACCATTAATATCAAATAAATTGTAAGGTTTCAGGAGAGGATGCATCTTGAAAAATATGAAGTTGATAAAATTCAAAATGGCCGCCTATCAGCCATTATTCACCTCGGCAGGCCTGATATTGTGGAATATCATGAAAACCGCTCAAGATATCTACACCATTACTATAAAACAAATTGTAAGGCTTCAGGAGAGGATGCATTTTGAAAAAATTCAACTCGTCCAAGCTCAAAATGGCCGCTAATCTGCCATTATTCACTTTCACATGGCCGTTATTTGGTAAACCGTGCTAGATGGCTAGACCATTACTATAAAACAAAATGTGTGATTTCAGGAGAGGATGCATCTTGAAAAAATTCGACTCGATGAAATTCAAAATGGCCGCTTATCAGCCATTATTCACTTTCACATGGCCGTTATTTGGTCAACCGTGCTAGATGGCTAGACCATTACTGTAAAACAAAATGTGAGATTTCAGATGAGGATGCATCTTGAAAAAATTTGACTTGATCAAATTTAAAATGGCCGCCTTTTCGGCCATTATTCATTTTCACATGGCTGATATTTGGTAAACCGTGCTAGATGGCTAGACCATTACCTGATTACTATAAAACAAAGTGTGAGTTTTCGGGGGAGGATGCACCCTGAAAATTTTTAACTTACGAATTCAAAATGGCCGACAATCAGCATTATTTACCTCGATAGGCCTGATATCAGGTAAACCGTGCTAGATAGCTAGACCATTACTATAAAACAAAATGTGACGTTTCGAGAGAGGATGCCTTTTAAAAACTTTCGACTCGATCAAATTCAAAATGGCCGCCTATCGGCCACTATTTACTTTCACATTGCTGATATTTGATAAACCGTTTTAGGTAGCTGGACCATTACTATAAAACAAAATGTGAGATTTCAGGAGAGGATGCATCTTGAAAAATTTTGACTGTTTAAATTCAAAATGGCCTCCTATCGGCCATTATTCACTTTCACATGGGCGATATTTGGTAAACCGTGCTAGATGGCTAGACCATTACTGTAGAATGAAATGTGAGATTTCAGCTGAGGATGCATCTTGGAAAATTTTGACTTGATCAAATTAAAAATGGCCGCCTTTAGGCCATGATTCACTTTCACATGGCCGATATTTGGTAAACCGTGCTAGATAGCTAGACGATTACTATAGAATGAAATGTGAGATTTCAGCTGAGGATGCATCTTGAAAAATTCTGACTCGATCAAATTCAAAATGGCCCCCTATCGGCCATTATTTACTTTCACATGCCCAATATTTTGCAAACTGTGTTAGATGTTAGTCCATTACTATAAAACAAAATTTGAGGTTTCGGGGGAGTATGCACCCTAAGTTTTTAACTAATTTATATCGAATTCAAAATGACCGTATATCAGCTATTAGTTAACTCGATTGGCCTGATATCGGGTAAACCGTGCCAGATAGGTAGACCATTACTGGGATACTGATTAGGATCATTCATTTCAATAGAGGTTTACAATCTCTGACAGACTGTCTAGTTCTTATCTTACTCTTAGACTGGGCTACTTAGACCTAGTTGTCTTGCGTCTTGATTTTTGACCTAGACTAAGACTACATTAATAACCCTATACAAAATTGCTTAAATCAAATTCTAATTCGGAGCGGGAGCTCCTGGACTTATGTAGTCTTGTTTTCTTTGTTTTAAATGAGCGCGCGTATTAGATTTAGGCCGTTTCTGCCCAGCGCGCGCATTGAATTTTTGCCGATTTTCGAAAAAAAAACATTTAATTTTGGTAGATAAAAAAACATTTCGAAGAAAAACAAGTTCATTTTGGGAAAAAAAAAACTTTTTTCCAACTATTGTTTTTTTGCTCGTTTTTTTCGTTGCATTAACTTTATTTAAAATAGGTCAAATGTTTTTATGTCGTCAACTTTTCCAGAAATTTGACCAATGTTTTTTTATTTGGTCGCCCTCATTAACTTTTACCGAAAATATGTGAAATGTTTTTTTTTCCTAAAGGCTTGTTCACCACCCTCCCTCATTAGATTTTGGTTTTTTTCTGATCTAAAACAGAGAAATAAAAACAAGTGGCCTAATGTTAACTACACCTCGTGCAGCCAGTCTCTAAAAATAGCCTGTTGAAAATTCTAGTGCTTAATCATTTTTGCAAGATAATGAGACAGGATTTAGTCAGTTTCTCGACCAATCGACTTCTAACCTGGCACAAACACTCATGGGGGCTAGGGCCAGACATGATTAGTTTTTCACGAAAATTGGCTAACTTGTGGCCAAAAAAACACAAAAATCAGCCGAAATTTCCGGACACTTTATGTGAAAAGTTTTTGACCAATGAACTTCTATTCTGGCACTAACACTCGTGCATGGACCTGATTAGTTTTTCACGAAAATCGGCCCTCTTGTGGCCAAAAATCAGCTAAAATTGAGGTTTCTGGATGCTAATGTGAAAAGTTTTTGACCAATCAACTTCTACTCTGGCACTAACACTCATAGGGGTTGGTGCCACACCTGATTTGTTTTTCACGAAAATCGGCCCATTATTGAATGGTGGCCAAAAAACATACAAAAATCAGCCAAAATTGAAGTTTCCAGACGCTAATGTGGAAAGTTTTTGACCATTCAACTTCTAACTTGGCACTAACACTCAAGGGGGTTGGAGCCAGAGCTGGTTAGTTTTTAACGAAAATCGGAACTATTATCGTACCTCTGGTCGCCAAAAACATAAATCGGCCAAAATTTAAAAAAGTTTTTGACCAATCAAACTTCTAACCTGGGATTAATACTCGTAACGGTCAGGGCCAGACCTAATTAGTTTTTACATTATTGGAACTCATTCCAATGATGTTTTAATATGGTTCACAAAACGGATTCTGGGCACTGTTTTTTTTGTGTCCATATAATGTGTCCCGAATGACTAACTCGCATCTTCTCAAATACGGCAAAACGCATAGGTTCAGTTTTCTGTCATTCCATAGCCTACAGTAGGCCAACGAAAAGTTGAATGTGAATAAGCATAAATATCTGTATTTGCAGTGTTATTAGGATTTCAGTCGTCAATTTTACGACAGTTAGGGTCTCGAAATTTTGAGCTGTGGGTTGAGCCATCAGTTTATACCCTGTAGATAGCCCATAGATTTTACTGAGGACATTGCCTACCTTGTGAGCAAACTAGTCCAATATAATCTTATGAAATTGCCACAATGAGAGTTTGAAACTGTGGGAAGCTAGCAGATGTTCTACTTTCCAAAGCAAATATATTATGATATAGATGGAATATTTTGCAATAATATATCTTGCCTTTGAAAATATAACCTTGGTCCTTATATCGCCTAGCGGCATAGCTACTATTGTCGTAAAAAAAATCTTAATGATGTTGATCTACATCTTAGGCAAACCATTGGACGGGATGACCTGCCCTGACCAAACACGACATCTAGTCACTCACATCTCTGGATATTTCAACATGGACGACAGACACGTGACATTGATACAGTGCAATGTAAATGAGGCTGAACTAGATCTCAAGCTCATCATTGGTCGAGAAAGTCATCTCGACCAATCTCGTGCACGATATCTGGGTCAGTCATGTACTGAACGGCCATCATGCTTTCCGTGAGTGAGCCGATACTGCTATAAACTCGAAGGGCAGTATCTGCTCGCTTGTAATGTAAGCAGCTACTGTGTTTGTTAATTGTGTATGTCAGTGTATACACATGATACACACCCGGCTGCAGGCTAACTGATTATGTTATATGCGAGGACTCCCACCTGACTGTGAACAAAATCCATTTAAATTGTAAATATACCAGGATTCAAGATATATATTTGTTCTTTTCATCTCAAACTATTCAAGATTGATATATTACCGACTTCCTTAGCGCCACTATTGATGAAATGATCAATTTTTAAGTCAGGATCGAACCAACTGTAAGCCAGATGTGGTATGCCTGTGAGCAGCTATTAGTACATGTCGCTATGTAGCATATCAAAATTCTGTGACAGGTTCATGTATCTATATACAACTGAACAAATAAAATCTGTTTCCATTTTTTTCCTTCGCCCAATAATGAGAAATCCAAGATGGCCGCCACTGATAAGCAAAAATCAGGTTAACACTATATTGTCACTAAAGCTGCACAAAGAATAAAATTAGTTATACCAGAAATGGATTCTGCGCTCAAAGCTGGTCAGAAACGAGAAATCACATGTAACTATTGGACCACTTCTGTAAAAGTTATATTTTCACTGGTCATTTTTTCACTTTGGTATGGTGTTTGAAGGTCGTATAACAAGAGTTGTAAGGTCACCGTTACTTACCATTACACACATAAGATTATATAGTATTGATGCCAGAAATGGATTTTGCGTGGCAAAGCTAGTCAGAAGCGACATACTGTAGATCTGGTAATTTTCGCGTGTTTGAATATTCGCGAATTTCCGATTTTGTAACTTCTCGCGAAGTGTAGAATTTGCAAATTTTCAAAATATTATATTCTGCGCCTTATTATCATCTAAACAACCATACGAAAAATACCGAACTTTTCGCAATGACGGCCATTTTGTTTTTGCTCTTAACACCAAAATAAAGCAAAATGTAACAGCACCCATACTATAAAATTACAGTCTGGTAGTAGGCCTACATTAAATCGTATGTCATGTTCATTTTGATCTCTCAAAATTCTTCAAATTAAAATAAACTACATGTATTGACCATGTGATAAAACGCCACCGACTGTGATCACATGTAATTAGTAGGTCCTATCAAGAACTTTTTATGGGCTGTAAAAAGTATTTGGTCCTATGTATATACACTTATGAACACGTTTTATGGATTATATAGAGTTGAATGGTTACCATACGACATCACGGCGCACGACACGGGTGCGGGGGGGGCGGGGGGGATGGCGCACCTGTTAGATCTTTCTGCTTACAGCTGCACTGTGGCTGGTGTTGATAGCTAATTATCTGTCAACACTTGCACTAACGAGCTGACACCTCGCCTGAGCCCACAACTGGGGAGTGGTGCGCTCTACTACTGACTAGACTGAGAGAAAGTCCGCCTGCATGTCAATACAAGCTTGGGTCAAGCAGTTTCAACATCCCCGCAGTAATACAGTTAGTTTGTTTGCAAGCAAGCGACCAAGTAGGGGTAAGGGCCAAGATCTTTGAATTATAAACTTATAGATGTCGCTCAAGTATATATGAACTTGCTGTGATTTGAGAACTTGCTCTTAATGAGGCTTTAGGTATGAAACGCATATTTAGTATTATTATGGAATAGGGACTTGGCCTACCCACGGGCACTATTGCTTTCTGGGGGACCCTTGTCCCGTGAATTTTAACAGTTGACTACACCTTTAAAAGTTGCCAAGGATACATTTACTGAGGCTTTTTAGTTGTCTCACGCAAACCGGTCAACTCAACAACGCCAGTGTCATCTAAACTCCTCAAATTGTGGTGTGATACCATTCAATTACTTTGATATATGCAGAGACAGCTGCAAAGTCCCATTATTTTGAGGTAGGTGAAATATTTGTAAACATTCAATCTGAACTGCTATTTTATAACCAAAACAATCACCCCTGAAGCGTATTCAATTTCTGTGTCAACTCAGAAACGCTCATAATTTAGCAAAAAAAACATTGAAAAAATGTTAAACTGAATAAAGTGCTTGATAATGATGGCCACCCCTCCTACCGCATCGGTGGGCAATGATACATCTATTTTAAATACATTAATGATCGTTTTATGTTGTCCGTATTCAACTCAGCAACATTATTATTTCGATCAACTCAGCAACGTTTATGAGTTGATCACTCAACTCAGAAACGTTGCTGAGTTGAACAAATTTAGCTTTCTGTCTCAGTAATGTAATTAAGACTAAAAATGTAACTATATAAATGTAAAATGCAATTAAAAAATGTGTTTTTAATTAAATTAGACTGAGAGAGTATTCGCTTATGTAGACATTTTTACAACAATGAAAAAACGTTTCTGAGTTGAAAACAAAAACGTTGCTAAGTTTACTGAATTCTGTCCCCCTTTTTGTAATAAAAACTGAAATTTTAACTCCGTCAATGTGAAATGCAGTTGAAAAGAAGCTGCTTTTTATTGAATTAGAGTGAGAGAGTATTTTAGAAGTTGTGTACATAAATAAAACTACAAATAACACTTAGTTAAATTTCTAAATCAAATTTAAGCTCATCATATTGGCATGTATGTATTGTACAATTGTCTCCGAAATACATTTTTAAATTAGGCTTGTTATGATCCCATTTCTTTTTTGTCTTTATAATGATGAACCAATTTTTTTTCAGAAAATGGGGCTCAAGTTTTTAGAGATCTTGTAAATGCGCTTAAAACATTTACGTGCAATTATCGTGTATGGCAACTCAAAAACGATAAGGTCAACTCGGCAACTAACTAATTTCACAATAAAATCACTGTTCTGTCTTTGCAATTTTTATTTCAAAAAGTGTTATAACTACTAACATATCACTAAACTATCATACAAAGCAATTTATGATCTTTAAAATTTGAAAATGATTAAATATGTATATATAATTCGTTGCTGAGTTGACATTTTTTTTTACGGTCCTTCACAAGAACACATTTTTTTTGAAATCTGAGATTAAGCTCTGATATTTTAATTGTGTATCACATAGACCCTACCCTCAATATCTGACCCTAGCATATATAATTTGAAGCGACTTATTTTATTTCAAAAAAACAGATTGAAAGACCCCTTAAAATGGATATTCACCCTTTAATCCGTTTTATTAGCCATTTAAACATCAAGATTTGTAAATTGCTTATAGTCTTAAATTACGAATTAAACAAACACGAGTTGTTTTCTGTCACTTAAAGTTGTGGGTCAAGGTAGTGAGACACAACTCCAAAAGTGTGAAAATTTAAATTATTCAATTCAGCGGTTTAAGGGTTAATATATTACTATTATTAGTCACAATGAACAAATTTTCTACAATATTCGCTGTACAAAATAAATTTGTAGGCCTATTATTATTCGTTATATATTGGCCCATTTTTTGAGAATTTTTTTGATTTTAATGGCACATATAGTCAAGTCTATATAGACATCTACACCACGTTCAAGGTAGAGATCAACCTTTAAAAATACATTGATAAATGCGGATACAACAGGTGTGGCGAAGTTGTGGCGAGGTTACTTAGCCCCATGTGGCGATGTTACCAAAGCTGTGGCGCGGTTACTCAGACTTCTGTGGCGAGGTTACCAAATATTTCGTTGGAATCGGCAACATTTCAACTACATTTTGGTTTAAGTAGCTCGTTTTCTCATTTAAATTTTATTGGTCAGCATATAGGCCTATGTTTTGGATCATGGGATGCAGAACCTAGATTCTGTTCTAACAACGCTGAATACTAATACTGAAACTAATTTAGGCCTACAGCGATACACGGGCGGCGGCCCTAGGGTAGTGGTTAGCACCGCTGCCTTTCACGCCAGAGTCCGGGGCTCGGTTCCCGGTCTCGGCGGTTTGAAAGAAACAAAAATGTTTCTACTCCATCCACGTGTGAAAGTTAGTATTGTGGGGAGCCTCCGTGACGGAGAGGTAGCGTGCTCGGCCTCAGACCGCCAGGGCTCGAATTTCGAATCCTGTGTCTGGAGGTTCTCAAGCATCTCACCATCCTCAGGAGGTTCTCCTGGCCCAGGTTAGCCTATATGTGCACAAAGGTGACCTAAAGACCGATTCATTTCATTTTTACAGCGATACACAGCTCACAATTTGACAGTGTGGGCCGTATTAAAATGGGCATTTATTGGCGGCACTACCATGTCAAAAATAAGAAATACGGGAATTTCGTCTCTATATTTAGCATAACTGGTAAATGCACAGCACAAAAATTAAAAAACTTTTGCAGCTCTATTCTATGGACATGTTTACATCATATAGTAATATTAATAAGTCAAAATAGAATCACTGATTTTTTTTATGATTTTAGCCTGAGCCAGTCCCTTAGATTCAGCGGGCAGGGCCTAGAACTGATCTTAAAAAATCCTATGGCCCACTAAAATTAACTTGTTGTGTCAAAAACAAAGATATTGCTCAAAGTGTGGCGCAGCGATAGAATGATGTCGGGTCAGTTTTATTTTCTTGTGGGAATCCCACAATTAGGTCTACTCTTTATACGTCAGGCACTGGGTATTTTTTACATCAGGCCCCAGAAACACCAGATAACACGATTCATTGGCCCAATGCTGATGTAATGCTGGGCCACTGTCTGCGACACTTGGCCAATATTATTCCTATCAAAACCCTTTACGGTCTAATCACTATATTTAATCATGAACATATATTTTATCTGAACACTTCTTAAAGACAAAAGTAGGCCTACCTAACCTAGGGACCCCAAACATTATATTTGGTGCTGCAGCAGACCCGCCAAAAAGACGTTATTTAAGGAGCAACCTGCAAGGAAAAAACAACATTAGTTACCATATACCATTGGAAAGCTTAAAATCTCAAGATTATGGCTAGGGGGGATAACAAGAACGAAATTTTGGACAAATCTGGCAAATTAACCCTTTGTGAACCAACATCACATATTTAGTTCATATTTATTTTATGTAATGGTCATCGATATATATACTTAAAATAATATGCAGCAAACCCTACATCAGCACCAAAGACATCTATTTAACCGATCATTACTTAAAAAAAAAATATGAATTTATTATTTCAAGCACCCTTTCACTGCTAGAAAACACGCAAAATAAATATTTTCCTTAAAATTGTGAAAATGTTTTCTTCATGGAGATATCAATCAATAATATGCAGTAAATAATTATTAATTACCATAAAGTAATTTTCCTACATATCTTTGACAAAATTTGTTTGTGAACATACGTTCATAGACAGACAATTTGATACCCAAAGTAGTCATATTGTAGTCAGTATGTAGTGTCTGAAAAAAGGAATGCTCACATACTCATAGATTTATTTGAATATGATGCGAAATACATTATTAAAAAAACATTATATATTTTTACTATTTCATGTGTGTCGGAAAAGAATAAAATTATAAAATAAATTTGCACACCCTTTCCGCACTAAACACTCTTAATATTTTATTAAGAACAAACAAACTTCAAATTTAGATATAGTGCTTCAGCAGACCCACCAAAAAGGCGTTATTTAGTGGGCAACCCTCCATGAAAAAAAAAACATTTGTTATCATATACCGTTGGAAAGCTTGAAATCTCAAAATTATAGCTAGGGGGAATAACAAAAAAGAAATTTTAGACGAATTTGGAAAATTAACCCTTTGTGAACCAACATCACATATTTCGTTAGGATTTATTTTCTGCTATGGTCATTGAGATATACCTGAAATAATATGCAGCGAACCGTCACTCAGCACCTAGCACATATAAGTAAATAATTATTAATTACCATACAGTAATATTTCTACATCCTTTTGAGAACATTTAGTTGTGAACATATTCTCATAGACATTTTGATAAGTGGGCCTATTGAAAAACAATATGTGGTGTATAAAAGCAGAAATGCTTAAAGCCTATAGATTTCTCTTTAATATATTTTCAATGTTGCATGTGTGTCAGAAAATAATCAAATTATACAATAAATTGACACACCCTTTGCGCGCTGGAAATTTTCATATTTTATTGAGAACAAATAAACTTCGAATTTAGATTTATGATTATAGTTGAAATAATTATGCATAACTAAAACTAACCTATGTCTGTTTAAATTTATCGATAGTCTTAAGTTAGCAATGCTGGTATTAATTAATTAAATAACCCTTTCAGGTATGATCATAATGGTAAGTACCGTACTAAAAAATAATATATATTAAAATGCCGAGCCACACAGTCGCTGTAACATCGTCATTTTTACGCCAGACAGTTAATCTCTGATGGTCAGAGGCGCAGCAGACGGAATATATATAAAATATAAATTAATTAACCCTTGTGTTGCTGGACAGTATATAATTAACTCCTGTGCTGCTAGGAAAGTATATAATTAACCCTTGTGTTGCTGTGACCGTATATAATCACCTAATGTGCTGTCATGACCTTGTATAATTAACCCTTGCGCTGCTAGGACTGTATATGCCACCTTCCACCACTCTCTATCTAGACTAAGTGTAGAAGGAACACGGAAAGTTCCATTTGTGCCATCTTACACCACAGTAATCTTTATCTAGTGTAGAAGAAACACGGAAAGTTCCCTGTGTGCCATCTTACACCACACTAATCTCTATCTAGTGTAGGAGGAACACGGAAAGTTCCCTTTATGCCATATTCCACCACTCTAATCTCTATCTTGCGTAGGAAGAACACGGACAGTTCCCTGTACAGTATGCAATATTCCACCACTCTAATCTCTATATAGTGTAGGGGGAACACGGAAAGTTCCCTTTATGTCATCTTCCACCACTCTAATCTCTATCTAGTGTAGGTTATATAGGAGGAACATGGAAAGTTCCTTCCCTCCATGCCATCTTCAACCCACTCTAATCTCTATCTAATGTAGGAGGAACACGGAAAGTTCCATTTATGCCATATTCCACCACTCTAATCTCTATCTAATGTAGGAGGAACACGGAAAGTTCCCTTTATACCATCTTGCACCACTTTAATATGTAGTAGTAGTAGTAGTAGTAGTAGTAGTAGTAGTAGTGATTTCTTCTGAGTTTCTCTGTATGATCTGATAATATACAAATGAAGCTAATTTCTTTATTTTATGTTCCTCTGTTCCTGCTAGTATTTTTATAAAACTGCTGTAAGATGTATAATTCGATCTCATTTTTGTATAAGCAGGACATAACATTAAAGGTGTAGTCAACTGTCAAAATACGCGGGACAAGGGTCCCCCAGAAGGCAATAGTGCCCGTGGGTAGGCCAAGGCCCTATTCCATAATAATACTAAATATGGGCTTCATACCCAAAGCCTCATTAAGAGCAAGCTCTCAAATCACAGCAAGTTCATATATACTTGAGAGACATCTATGAGTTGATAATTCAAAGCCCTTGACCTTTGCCCCTACTTGGTCGCTGGCTTGCAAACAAACTGACTGTATTACTGCAGAGATTTGGAAACTGCTTGACCCCCAAGCTTGTATTGTCAACCAGTAAACACAAAACATTTGCTGTTTTTAAAATGACGAATATTGATTATAGCAAAAAATGATGGTCGCCATAAAACCATAACGTATCGAAAATACAATAACTTCAATTCTGCAACATTCTTGTCGGACTTACAAAACGCCCCCTGGTTAACTAACGGTGCTGAAAACATCTCAATGGATCAATATCTTCAAAGTTTTATTTCTACTTTTACTAAAATAATAGACAAACATTTACCACTAGTCACTAAACGTATAAAACGACCAAAACAACCAGAGTGGATATCAAATAACATCTTACTTGCTATTAATAAGCGAGAAAATGCAAAGAAAAACAAAGATGAACCAAATTATAAGTATTGGAGAAATGAAGCCACAAAGTTAATACGAGATGCAAAGAAAGAATATTATTCGGAATCAATTAAACTCTACAAAAACGACCCGAAAAAATTATGTAAGGTATTTAATGAACTTAACAACATATCCAACTTTTCTAACAATTTTAAAACAATAACTTATGAAAACAAAACATTTACAGATGATGCTGATATAGCAAATACTTTCAACAAGTACTTTACTAGTGTGTCTGAAAAATATCTAAATAAAGAAAAAAGTATATCTCCAAATTTAAAGAAACTGGGAACTTTTATTACAACGAAACTACCAAAAGAAAACATTTTTAATATACCATACATAACAGAGGATTTTGTTTATAAATTTTTGACCAGCCTTGATAATAATAAAGCGACAGGAATCGATAATATATCATCAAAGATTGTTAAAATATCAGCCCCAGTAATTACGAAACACTTAACAGAAATTTGTAATCACAGTATCCGTAACAGCTGTTTTCCGTCGATCTGGAAAAAGGCAAGAGTTACTCCACTTCACAAGAGAAACTCAACCGACGACCCAGAAAACTACAGACCTATATCTATTTTGCCCCTTTTGTCTAAAGTTCTTGAAAAACATGTACACAACTCATTGTACGAATTTTTTCTGGTGAATAATCTTTTATCCCCTCAACAATCAGGTTTTCGGACCAAACATTCTTGTGAAACAGCACTTACTGAAATGACTGATGATTGGCTCAGTGCCATGTACAACAATGAATATTGCGGAGTTCTTTTTCTAGATTTATGCAAAGCTTTCGATCTGGTTGATCACGATATCCTACTTAGAAAACTAAAATTATATCAACTTGGTGAACAATCCCTTTTTTGGTTTCAATCCCACCTTTCTGATAGAAAACAATCTGTTAAAATCAATGCGACATATTCAAGCGAAATATGAAACACACATGGCGTTCCACAAGGCTCTATATTGGGTCCCTTACTTTTCTTAGTTTATATTAACGATCTTCCATTAGAAAATGCATCTGGTAAAACATCATTATTTGCAGATGATTCAACAATTACTGTCCGTGGCAAAGAGATACACTTTGTCAAGGAACATTTATCTAATGAAGCAGTACGTACGAACAACTGGTGCTATGAAAATGGCATGGCTTTAAGTTTTGAAAAAACCAAAGCAATGTTAATCCTATCAAAAGCAAAAGAATAACGTTTAGCTGCAACTGAAATAGACATCAACATAAATATTAACGGCACACAAATAAAAAATACCAAACAAGAAAAACTCCTAGGTGTGCTTATCGATAATAACTTAACGTGGCATAGTCAAGTAAAAAAAGTTAAAACAAACAATTGCTTTCAAGCTGTTTATTCTCAGAAAAATAAAACATTAATTACCTGCAAAGACCCGTATTTTGTATTATAACTACTATATTAAACCACACCTACGATATTGCTGCACTATATGGGGACAATGTAACAAAACTGACATATATTCAAAAATAAAATTACAAAAACAAGCCGCACGGCTTATTCTGGATGCAGATAAGTATTCCCCATCTAGTCCTCTGTTCAATCAACTTGAATAGCATACTTTTGATACAATTGTTCAGGAAAAACAGGCCACAATGGTATTCAAAGCTCTAAACAACCTTACCCCTGATTATATATCTAATTTATTTAAACCAACATGCACAAACACAAATCATTCTTTAAGATCGAAGACAAGCAATTAACTCCATGTACCAGCAGCTCATCACAAAAGCCTTAGGTTTAATGGTACAAAAATCTGGAATTCTCTATCCGATAAAGCACGCAAAGCAACCACATTAAAATAATTCGTACGCGAATACAAAAACGGCAATAAAAGTAGTTACAATATACATATATCAGATTTGTAATTATTGTGTTTGAAATAATATATATGTTGTCTGCAATTGTGCTTTATTTGTACTCTCAAATGTAATTTATGTATGTGTGTTTGTAGTTGTCATGTTTACAATGTATATACTCTATATATATATGCGTATATATATATGTATGTATGTTTATATATTATATCAATACCATACATTATTTTATAAGTTATGTAATATGAGGTTAGGTATTGAGTTATATAAATATACCTCAATATAAAAAATGTCCAAGTATATTTTATTTTATCAATTATTTCCATTTATACAAATCAATCATGTAAATTGTTTTACTTCAAAATGATCACTTCTTCTGTAGATGTTTGTAAAATTATATGTTGCTGCCAAATAGATTGTCAGATTTACCATGTACACGAATTTAAATATATGCTATTATTACTATTTTATATTATATAAGTAAATGAATCATACGAGTTATGTATATATTATTATATTATTTAAATAGATGTATATATCGATGTATGTTTTTTTAAAGGTTTATGTATGAGGGCCCTACGGCGGATGAGCTATGCTCAGTGGGTTGGTACATACATGTAGGCCTATGTATGTTTTTAATTTTTATTGATTTTGTACGTTGTTGTATATACCTGTACCCTCGCTAAATAAAGACTTTATTATTATATTATTATTATTATTTGTATGACTTTATGCAATGTTGGACCAACGTCGATGACGTTGGGCCGACATTGTATAAATGTTATACAAATGTCTTGTGTTTGCTGGGCAGGAGGACTTTCTCTCAAACATTGTACATTTATAGTTGTTTCAATGTTGGGCCAGCGTCGCAAACGTTATCCTAACATTAAAACACCATTAGATCAATGTCTCGTTTGAGTAGTATCTTGTAATCAGTTCTGTGGCTATATTAATGCCGTCAATCTGTACTCAATAGGCACTGTTGGCCTACACTTGACCGTCCCAGGCATGCGCGTTTTGCAGTTGAATAATTCTTTAAGAAATGATAATCATCTTCTAAAACAATAATATATAATTCTTTACAGAAAATTCACAATCTGCCATTAACAAGTTTTTATGTCGTCCTGCTTCAATTTGTAGCGTATGACTGGAACATCTTAACCTGGATAATGCCTGTCTATGTGACTTAATAATTTTAAAATTCAAATACCTTTCTGGTTCAAATTCTCTATTAAATGTTGGATAAGTTGCTGATTTACTTATATTTCCAAGGTCGGCAAACTTCCTAAAATGTATTTGTAGCTTTGTTTTAAATATTTCCATAAATATATCTACATCACCAACAACTTGGCTTATCCATACAAAACTAAAACCATATCTTATAAAAAGACATCTAATATTAGACGCCCAGGTTATTCTACACCTCTCATTCAGACTTTCAACATTGAATAACAGACTTTGAGATATATGTGATCAGGTATACGTATAATTTTAAGCAAATATTTAATACAACGAGAATATTAATAAACTGCTACAGGGTATTTTCCTATTTCTCCCATTATTGCTTGGTTAGGTGTGCATGTAATATCTTATCTAGTGTAGGAGGGACACGGAAAGTACCCTTTATGTCATCTTACACCACTCTAATCTCTATATATTATATATAGGAGGAGAACGGAAAGTTCCCTTTGTGCTATCCTTTATGCTATCTCATTTAGGTCAAAATATAGGTTTTTTTATAGGTTTATTTCATAAAAATATAGGCTTTTATAGGTTTATTTGATATAAAATTATAGGTTTTTATAGGTTTTCCAGTGACACTAATGTACCCGCCATGTGAAAATTCATACTTTTTTACTATTCCAAAGTCTTATCTACCGTATTTCAGGAAGTATACTGTATAGTACACACTTCTGAATATACAGTATAATAGGGCCTACATAATGCCAAAAATGCATACTTTTTTATACAGTATGTCCATCGTCATTTACTGGGTGATCAGCTTATGGTTAAAGCTGCATAACTGTTTTGTTTATTTCATGCAAACGATTAATCCATGGAGAATGGTGTTTTATTTTTTTATTCTACTGCTCTGGTTAACGAGTTATTAAGGATTTAAGTTTGTTGTTTTTAAATATTGTTGCCCCACCAAAAAAACCTGCTCACAGCGAGTAAGACATACTGCCTATATAATCAGGACATTAAAAGTACCAAGTGGCAGAAAACGGTCATCATAGAAAAAAGAGAGGAAGACTTTTAAAATTATTGTTATTTTTTAAGTGATCATAGATACATTTCACAGTACAACGTGTATTGTCTCATATCAGTTAGACATATCTAGAAGTTATTACTTTGTGTTATATGGATGATATATGCATGTAATGTCTTGTTTAATATCGGTACCGGTATAGAGAATGTTACTCACCCGCCATTAAGACGCTCTCCCCAGACCGTGAGAAATTGTACTCGGAATAACCATCAAATTCAGTGATGCAAATCATCGTTTTCGCTCTTTGGATTCTCGTGATTTTCTTGTAAAACATTTGCATTCTTTTATTAGGTATCTCATGGACATTTCAAAATAATAGTCAAAATGCTACTAGACAATATCATACTTTATTTTATTGTAAATCATCACATGCAGTGATATACATCGCGCTATGCGGTAAAATAAAATAATATTTAAAAACATCAGACTTTACTGTAACCGATTTGACCAAGTATCCGACATCTAGATCTGCCGCTGGTTATGGGGGCTTTGTAACTCAGCTAACACGAGACATTGATCTAATGGCAGAATAATGTCGGCCCATCGATTGCGGTACTGGCCCAACATTATGCCGATACAGTTCAACGTATGTGTTTGCTATTAAGGGGGTGGTTTCGTGGTGGCCAATGTATTATTATATCGGCCCATAACCTTACCGTCATTACATGAATATTGTACACACACCGAATCACTACTTAATAATACTTGATGGTGTACCGCATGGTGAACTAATTCCGCTACATTTACCCAGTTTTAGTGCATTTATAAGGCCTTTAAAACAATAGCAATGATTGTTTTGTACGTTTTAGGTTATTTTAATCGAAATAAACAAAACAGTTATGCAGCTTTAAATACATGTAGTATGGTCTTTCAAACTTACATAGGCAATAAGACGAACTGCTCGCCTTAACAGAGCCATGTTCAATCAGAGGAGGGCTGGAGTGTTTGTATTGGACAAATTATTTATTGCACTTACTCAATTCTTCACACAAGTTAATTGGCGATGGAGGTGAATTATTTATAGAAAAAAAATTGTCCACATAGGCTGAACCAATATCAGACAAGGTGTAGTAAAATTTATGCCGAGCGAAGCGAGGCTGGAATTTTTAAAAAATGAATTATGTACCTGATAAGCTTAAATAATTATTTTTTTCGTACTAATTTGAGGAATTAAATTATATTTAAAGCATTTCTTTTTGAAACACAGAAAGTTATTTGACACAAACACATTCCCACAAATAAAATATAGGTCAACATAATGTTTTTGTTCAAGCAAAATCAAAATATAGGTTTTTATAGGTTATATAGGCTATTTTCAGAAAAATATAGGTTACTTTTTCAAATATAGGTTTTTAAAGGTTTTTAGGTTTTACTTTGATGCCTGTATCTTAGACCACTCTAATCTCCATCTAATGTAGAAGTAACATGAAAAGTTCCATTAATGCCATTTTCCATTACTAATTTCTATCTAACACGCATGGCTTAATCTATGCCATTTTCCACCACTCTAACCGAAAGTGATGGAAACGAGTGATTGTGAATATAGAATATATTATTTTGGTAGTTTTAATAGATTTCGGGGATAATCGTATGATCTTGCATGATTAATTTGACGAGAAGATATGGCAAAAATGTACCACAGCACAGCATACTAGGCCTATTATTTGCCTCTTCAATTAGATTCTGATTTGTCAGACACAATAGGAATATTTTTACGCCTCACCAATGATGTTATCTACTGGATAGCATCATTATTATGAGAATCTGGTCTTTAGAAAGACCAGTTTAAATATAGCCACCCTTTGCTTGTGAAGCACAAAAATATAAATTTTATATTTTAACAATTTCGTAATCTACAGAATATTTAATTGTCAAAAAAATAATACAAAATCCCAATTAGCTTTACAATATGCACATTGAAATTATGTATCTTACAAATAAACTATATGAACAAATTTAAATTAACCCTTTGTGTACAAAATTCCAACATACATTTTTTCAGCATTTAGAGCTGGCATTTAATTTGCTATGATGTTATTGATATTTTGATCAGACAAGGTACATATAAAAAAGGATAAAAAAGTTAAGATACATCAAAACAAGACTACATAAGTCCAGGAGCTCCCGCTCCGAATTAGAATTTGATTTAAGCAATTTTGTATAGGGTTAATAATGTAGTCCTAGTCTAGGTCAAAAATCAAGACGCAAGACAACTAGGTCTAAGAAGCCCAGTCTAAGAGTAAGATAAGAACTAGACAGTCTGTCAGAGATTGCAAACCTCCATTGAAATTAATGATCCTAATCAGTATCCCAGTAATGGTCTACCTATCTGGCATGGTTTACCGGATATCAGGCCAATCGAGTTAACTAATAGCTGATTTACGGTCATTTTGAATTCGATATAAATTAGTTAAAAACCTAGGGTGCATCCTCCCCCGAAACCTCAAATTTTGTTTTATAGTAATGGACTAACATCTAACACAGTTTGCAAAATATTGGGCATGTGAAAGTAAATAATGGCCGATAGGGGGCCATTTTGAATTTGATCGAGTCAGAATTTTTCAAGATGCATCCTCAGCTGAAATCTCACATTTCATTCTATAGTAATCGTCTAGCTATCTAGCATGGTTTACCAAATATCGGCCATGTGAAAGTGAATAATGGTCTAAAGGCGGCCATTTTGAATTTGATCAAGACAAAATTTTCCAAGATGCATCCTCAGCTGAAATCTCACATTTCATTCTATAGTAATGGTCTAGCCATCTAGCACGGTTTACCAAATATCGCCAATGTGAAAGTGAATAATGGCCGATAGGAGGCCATTTTGAATTTGATCAAGTCAAAAATTTTCAAGATGCATCCTCTCCTAAAATCTCACATTTTGTTTTATAGTAATGGTCTAGCCATCTAGTACGGTTACTAAAAACCGGCTATGTGAAAGTGAATAATGGCCGATAGGCGGCCATTTTGAATTTGATCTAGTCAATTTTTTTCAAGATGCATCCTCTCTTGTAATCTCACATTTTGTTTTATAGTAATGGTCCAGCTATCTAACACGGTTTACCAAATATCAGCAATGTGCAAGTAAATAGTGGCCGATAGGCGGCCATTTTGAATTCGATTGAGTCGAAAGTTTTTAAAAGGCATCCTCTCTCGAAACGTCACATTTTGTTTTATAGTAATGGTCTAGCTATCTAGCACGGTTTACCTGATATCAGGCCTATCGAGGTAAATAATGCTGATTGTCGGCCATTTTGAATTCGTAAGTTAAAAATTTTCAGGGTGCATCCTCCCCCGAAAACTCACACTTTGTTTTATAGTAATCAGGTAATGGTCTAGCCATCTAGCACGGTTTACCAAATATCAGCCATGTGAAAATGAATAATGGCCGAAAAGGCGGCCATTTTAAATTTGATCAAGACAATTTTTTTCAAGATGCATCCTCATCTGAAATCTCACATTTCGTTTTACAGTAATGGTCTAGCCATCTAGCACGGTTGACCAAATAACGGCCATGTGAAAGTGAATAATGGCCGATAAGCGGCCATTTTGAATTTTATCGAGTCAAATTTTTTCAAGATGCATCCTCTCCTGAAATCACACATTTTGTTTTATAGTAATGGTCTAGCCATCTAGCACGGTTTACCAAATAACGGCCATGTGAAAGTGAATAATGGCTGATTGGCGGCCATTTTGAACTTTGACAAAATGATTTTTTTCAAAATACATCCTCTCCTGAAGCCTTACAATTTGTTTTATAGTAATGGTGTAGATATCTTGAGCGGTTTTCATGATATTCCACAATATCAGGCCTGTCGAGGTGAATAATGGCTGATAGGCGGCCATTTTGAATTTTATCAACTTCAAATTTTTCAGGATGCATCCTCTCCTGAAACCTTACAATTTATTTGATATTAATGGTGTAGCTATCTTGAGCGGTTTTCATGATATTCCGCAATATCAGGCCTGTCGAGGTGAATAATGGCCGATAGGCGGCCATTTTTAATTTTATCGACTTGAAATTTTTCAAGATGCATCCTCTCCTGAAACCTCACAATTTGTTTTATAGTAATGGTGTAGCTATCTTGAGCGGTTTTCATGATATTCCGCAAAATCTTTTAGTCGGATTTACCGTTGTTATAAATTAGGTCAAAGTGCTGGGTCAACTTCAAGGTCAAGGTCCAAAAACCTAAAAAGGCACAACTAGGGACCTTAGAGAACATGTATGTGCAATATGACTGTCATCGGCCCAGTACTTTTCGAGATCTGCTCCGGAAACGATGTGCGCGTCAAAACGTCTAAATAGGTCATAGTTCTGAACCAGAAGTAGGTCAAAGTTCAAATACCCCAAAAGGCACAACTAGACCCCCTAGGGGTGTTGTGTGTAAAATTTGAAGACAATCGGACAAGTTCTTTCAGAGATATGCTCCGGAAACGAATTGTTTACGGACGGCCCAACGCCGTCACATCATCATTTTCTCCTCTGCAACCTTGCGTATTGAATTCAGATTAAAAATATTTTAACCCGTCGATTAGCCACCTGGAAGTAACCCACATACCAAAAATTGTTATCCTAGCTTATTTTCTCACAAAGTTATAGGCAAAAGAAGAGGCCAAAAAAAAACGGAGGTAGAATCCATAGCTCCCTTCGCTCACCTACGGTGACGGCGGGAGCATATTAATGTAAACAACCATTCGTATTCAAAACGACAACAAACATGTCGTTTTATTCGTATTAGATCTACTTTTTTAGCCATTTGAAATTTTATATCGCATATATAAAGATCTGAAAACAAATTTGATATTTGCCAAAAAAGTATATCTAGCTTAAAATCATTTTCGCATTTCTGCCCTTAGCGCGCAAATAAGGCGGTTAAATTATCAGGCCTAAGCTCTTCATAAAAAACCGTAGTTAATTAAATCCTAACCCATATTTCTTACCCTAAGATGTCTTTCATAATTTGCAGATACGGTCCAGTTTACGTGCATTAGCCTCCTGACTATTAGTTTTCAGATCTTTATATATGCGATATAAAATTTCAAATGGCTAAAAAAGCCCCCCCCCCCTTATTTTCGCCAAATACTTTAAAAAGTCCCCTAAATTGGCTAAAATTTACCAAGAAAATCTTCAAAACTCCGGGCGCCACCCCCTTTTATCAGATCCTGGATCCGCCACTGGGCTAAGCCTATTTATTGTAAACACAAGTCTAGAATTTGGGAAAGTGAGCACACAAAAATAATTAAGTGTCATACACCGACTGTCCATGACATTTGGAGGGGGTGCACGCCCACCCCTTTTTGCGCCAAATTCTTTAAAAAGCCCATAAATTGTAAAAAGAAAATATTGGTTTTAGCCCCTGAACCCCCTCCTTTTTCAAATCCTGGATCCGCCCCTGCATTGTGGGCTGTGTTGCAGGTGAGGGGATCTGCAACAGAGTGTTGAAACCCAGGCCAAGACTGAAAATAATATTGCCTACTAGACCCTACAGTGGAATTGCCTACTTATTTTTTTCAAAAGACGGAAATCCGTCTTTAGGCTAGGCTATTGAACGGAAATTTCCCACCCCTGATATTATGTAATTTGTAGGCCTAGGCTATGACGCAGGCCTAAGCCTTAAACATTTAGCCTACAGTCTGTTTCACCAGGACCTGGGAGTAGCCTTTTTCCAATTTGCTCGATCGCTCTGTAAATTTTTTTAACAAAATTGTTCTCAGATTTTTTTTCACCTTACCCCAACATCCCTGGAAATTTGGTAGATTTTTTTTGTGTATTAGCGAAGTTAGACCATTTGGCATGTAATAATTTTTCAAAATGACAGCTCTCTTTAACACTATCCCTGCAAACACTGAACGTAATATAACGTTTGTTAAGGTCCCATTTCCGTCATCCATAGATAAACGTAACGAGGACGTGCTAGGGACATAGTCATAATAACCCTAGCGTCCCCAGAACGTCCCAATAACGTTACATTTATGTTTTACGTTCTAAGGACGTAAATGGGAGTTCACAGAATTACGTCCTAAGTACGAATACTGTTTTACGTCATAACGTCCCCACAACGTACAGCATTTCGTACTTAGGACGTAACTCTGTGAACTCCCATTTACGTCCTTAGAACGTAAATCATAAATGTAACGTTATTAAGACGTTCTGGCGATGTTAGGGTTATTATGACTACGTCCTTAGCACGTCCTCGTTACGTTCATCCATGAATGACGAAAATGGGACCTTAACGAACATTATATTACGTAGTGTTTGCAGGGATAGCCGTGAAACAAGAATCCTATTACATGCCAAATGGTCTAACTTCCAAAATACACAACAAAATTGCACCAAATTTTCAGGGATGTTAGGGGAACATGAAAAAATGATCCAAGAAAAATTTTGTTAACAAATTTTAAAGAACAACCGAGCAAATTAGAAAAAGGCTACTCCCAGGTTCTGGTGGAACAGACTGTAGGTGTCCTCGGTCTATAGGCTAGTAATTCGCCCTAGCCTATAGGGACAACTTCAGTAGATTATCGTCCCCATCCGCTAGGCCTAGTCTATACACATTATTTTTTTATAATCCAGGTTAGCCTAGGCTATTGCATGTAGAACTAGGCCCCTATACCATTCCATTTTGGAAGCTTAAACTGGACATAGATCTAGTCTAAGCCTAAATAATAAAAACAACTTTTATGACTAGACCCTATAGTCAGATTCACATTAAATTCATCAACCAGGATTATTGAATTTCGCGGATTTCTCAGTCAATTCTCAACCAATTTTCATGAAATTTCACACACACTATTTTCCATTCATGTCGTAACTACCCTGAAAATTTCGCGAAGTTTTGATGAGTATTGTAGAAGTTAGACCATTTGCAATGTAATACAATTCTGAGACGAAGCTAATGGCTTTATAGAGGGCAACATTTTTATTTATTTACTACATGTCAAATGGTCTAACTTTTAAATTACTTATCAAAACGCCGCGAAACTTTCAGGGTAGTCACGACATGAATGTAAAATAGTGTGTGTAAAATTTCATGAAAATTGATTGAGAATTGACGGAGTAATCGGCGAAATTCATCCACCACGGTGAATGTGAATCGTGGTATAGATCTAAAATTGTGCCTGCTCGGCACGTTCGTTTGGCAGTGATCACAGACCTGCCGACAGTGATATTGATAAGCCTAGCCAGGGCCTAAGGCTAAGGGATCTAGACTAGATTATAGCCTAGGCCTACTGACAGTCACACTGGACCTGCATGCTAATTGACACTTTGGATTTAATTGCCACCATGCAGGTGGACTCGGTTCCCGTGGCCGCATCTATAAGCTAATTGTAAGTCTCAGTATTATGTTATTCAACTAAGTAGGCCTAGATAACAAAAATTTCATCTCGTAGATGTCATTTTCAGCAAATATATATGCCAAAAATGTGTGGAAAATATATTTATTAGTACTTTTTCGAGTGAATCGACATTGAGAATTTCAGACTTAAGTCTGCTAACTTCCATGCTTAAATGTTTTGCTTAAATCAAGGGACTTAACTCTGTTAACTCAAATTAGGTCATGGTAGAAACGTGCTCAGCAAAAAGTTAAGTACAAGTAGCTCAACTACTTAAGTTTAGGACTTAAGTACGTTACAGAAACCGGCCCCAGGCATTGCAATAAATTACATTATTCGGTCATATTTCACACCAGAAGTGTATAAATTATATCAATGTGCAATGCCTTTTACTGCAGAGTCTAAAAATCTATTTTTAATAATACAAAATTTGCTATTTTTGGAGATTATTATCTTAGCCAAGACCTAATTGTTATATTGCGTAACATAACACACTTGTGTCAAGTGAGGCAGAGAGGGGTAGGAGAAGGTGGCGAGCCCCTCCCGCAACGGACTGCTTGCGTTCATGAACACCCACCCAACTATAGCGAGGCATTGACCCAATGTTGTTTTAATGGTGTGCCACGTCAAAGAAGCATTAGAACAACATTGGGTGAAATCCTCATGTTTGCTCGGTTGCGGTCACAGCTGATCAGCAAACTCGAGTCATTGACACAATGTTAGCCTGATGGTGGCCCACCGTTTACAACACTGGGCCGGCATTAGACTAAAATTGGCATACCAGTATACAGGCCTTAACACGATAAACGTTCACCCAATGCTAGATTAATGCTGGTCCATCGTCTACGCCCATGGCTCAGCTGTAAAACAGCATTGGCTAAAGGTCTCATACTCGATACCTTGACACAATGTTGGTTCAATGTTGGAAGAGTGTCATAGATGATGACACAACATTTAACCAGCATTGGGTCAGTGCAAGCCAAAAGGAGGCAGTGACATCAGAGGAAAGGAAGTATATACTTGATTTACAAGTGAGCAAATACGACCTTTCGGCAGTGCTATGGCAGAAAGAGACGGGACGCCAGCTAAAAAGCAGTAAATGCCTAGTATACAGATAATGCCTTCTGATATTGCACAGACAGAACAGATAGTAACGGGAGTTAACGACAGACGTTTTCCTGGAAAGTCAACCTAAAATTTTGTCGACAAACTAAAAATCAGTGTATTGGTTTTCCTCATGGGCCAGAATCCTAAATGTCTTCGACGTGTATTACTTCCACCACCATCACGGGTGCTGGCCAACATTCATTCAATACTTGCCTACATGTACCTGATACAGAGGATGTAGGCCTGCCCACCAAATTCCAGTTCAATGTTGGGCCAGCATTTCAGGGTAGTCACGACATGAATGTAAAATAGTGTGTGTAAAATTTCATGAAAATTGATTGAGAATTGACGGAGTAATCGGCGAAATTCATCCACCACGGTGAATGTGAATCGTGGTATAGATCTAAAATTGTGCCTGCTCGGCACGTTCGTTTGGCAGTGATCACAGACCTGCCGACAGTGATATTGATAAGCCTAGCCAGGGCCTAAGGCTAAGGGATCTAGACTAGATTATAGCCTAGGCCTACTGACAGTCACACTGGACCTGCATGCTAATTGACACTTTGGACTTAATTGCCACCATGCAGGTGGACTCGGTTCCCGTGGCCGCATCTATAAGCTATTGTAAGTCTCAGTATTATGTTATTCAACTAAGTAGGCCTAGATAACAAAGATTTCATCTCGTAGATGTCATTTTCAGCAAATATATATGCCAAAAATGTGTGGAAAATATATTTATTAGTACTTTTTCGAGTGAATCGACATTGAGAATTTCAGACTTAAGTCTGCTAACTTCCATGCTTAAATGTTTTGCTTAAATCAAGGGACTTAACTCTGGTAACTCAAATTAGGTCATGGTAGAAACGTGCTCAGCAAAAAGTTAGGTACAAGTAGCTCAAATACTTAAGTTTAGGACTTAAGTACGTTACAGAAACTGGCCCCAGGCATTGCAATAAATTACATTATTCGGTCATATTTCACACCAGAAGTGTATAAATTATATCAATGTGCAATACCTTTTACTGCCGAGTCTAAAAATCTATTTTTAATAATACAAAATTTGCTATTTTTGGAGATAAATATCTTAGCCAAGACCTAATTGTTATATTGCGTAACATAACACACTTGTGTCAAGTGAGGCAGAGAGGGGTAGGAGAAGGTGGCGAGCCCCTCCCGCAACGGACTGCTTGCGTTCATGAACACCCACCCAACTATAGCGAGGCATTGACCCAATGTTGTTTTAATGGTGTGCCACGTCAAAGAAGCATTAGAACAACATTGGGTGAAATCTTCATGTTTGCTTGGTTGCGGTCACAGCTGATCAGCAAACTCGAGTGATTGACACAATGTTAGCCTGATGGTGGCCCACTGTTTACAACACTGGGCCGGCATTAGACTAAAATTGGCATACCAGTATACAGGCCTTAACACGATAAACGTTCACCCAATGCTAGATTAATGCTGGTCCATCGTCTACGACCATGGCTCAGCTGTAAAACAGCATTGGCTAAAGGTCTCATACTCGATACCTTGACACAATGTTGGTTCAATGTTGGAAGAGTGTCATAGATGATGACACAACATTTAACCAGCATTGGGTCAGTGCAAGCCAAAAGGAGGCAGTGACATCAGAGGAAAGGAAGTATATACTTGATTTACAAGTGAGCAAATACGACCTTTTGGCAGTGCTATGACAGAAAGAGACGGGACGCCAGCTAAAAAGCAGTAAATGCCTAGTATACAGATAATGCCTTCTGATATTGCACAGACAGAACAGATAGTAACGGAAGTTAACGACAGACGTTTTCCTGGAAAGTCAACCTAAAATTTTGTCGACAAACTAAAAATCAATGTATTGGTTTTCCTCATGGGCCAGAATCCTAAATGTCTTCGACGTGTATTACTTCCACCACCATCACGGGTGCTGGCCAACATTCATTTAATACTTGCCTACATGTACCTGATACAGAGGATGTAGGCCTGCCCACCAAATTCCAGTTCAATGTTGGGCCAGCATTGCTGCATGGTTCAATGCTGGTCAATCGTCTACGACGCTGACCCAGCACTAATCTATCACCGTGTATGCTTTGCGCAAACACGTGTCATTCAACCAATACTGTTTCAATGTTGACCCACAGTCTTTGAGCCAACATTATTCCAACCAAAACCCTTTAAGCTCTTAACCAAAAATATAAACGAAGATTATTATTACTGAACACTTGTTAAAGACAAAACCTAAGGCCCTGAAACGTTATATTCGACATGTTCATAAGGACTGGTGTACAGAAATGTCAACCATTTCCCATACACAGCACCCCTCTTTCCCCTAAATAAGACACAAACTCAGGTAAAATAAACTTAATAGTACCGGCCTCCGTTGGCTCATTCGCCTCGACTTTGAACTGTAAAAGAGGGGTATCGACTATAGGCATATGCCTATATAGGCTTCACTAATAGTACATATCGGGGACTTAAAAATTTAAATTTACTCAAATACCGGTACCCAGGTACTAATAGAAGAGATAAAATAGATATTCCAGAAAAAGTTTATCTGGTGTATTAGATAATATTATATGTTGTTCTGAGTATAGATTTATGCACCTTAATTATACATACATGAAAGAGGTAATTTAATAATATAGTATGTTTTGGTAGCCTATACATTGTAGAGGTTATCAACGGGCTTTCACAGTGATAAAGCTATGCAACAAAATGAAATATAAATAACAAGGCTAAGTTTGACTGATGATTATTTATTTAGTGATAGTAAATCTAGCTAGTTTCGGACCAGAGTCGTTTTCACAGATGGGCAGCAATCACATTTACAAACATTATATAGGCCAACGTAGATGTTAGATATTCGATAAATAAAATGACAGTATGGTATATTTTGTAGTATTGCAATGCTCTCGTTTATATCAATAATTATCCGTTATCCTTTACAACTTCCAAGTATTTCAGCTTTTTTCAATCACCTTGTGTATTGTGCCACCAATGCACGAGTCAGCGTGAATGAAAAGTGCCTGATTATACTACATACTCGAATATTTTATATAAAATTTTGTACGTCTAGTATTCTGACCAATCGAAGAGCAATTCAGCCTGTCACATGAAGAGATCTGCCAATCACCGCTGTAATTCAGTTGTTATTTAAATTAGGGGGTAGAATTTTATTGGAACGAAATGTTTGTTCAAACATCAAGATTTGCAAACGTTTGTTATCAAATGAAGCAAATAAGAGCATTTTTTTTAGACTTGTGCCGAATTTTTTTTTTTGAATGAGATTTATTTGAAATGTAGGCCTACCATGTTGTAAGCCTATTGATATGGGCGATATGCGTGATTTAACCCTTTAACTGCTAAGCTATTTAATGACGTGATTCATAACTTCAAATGAGGAAAATTATTAACATTTTACAAAATAAACTGTTGTGCAATCAATCAACTATAGTCGATTGATTTCACGTTACATCCAATATGTTTAATATCTGACATGTAAAGTAATAATAAGAATGGTAAAAATCTGAACATAGTCGTGATTGGCGGCTAAAGAGCTATTCCCAATTATTTCTTCCCATTCCATTTGAGATTTCAATTACTGCTGTAATTCCAGTTTCAAGATTAAAATGGAATAGTAGACCGGTATAACGGGTTAGTAGATCGTTATAACGGAATAGTAGACTGTTATAACAAAATACACTGGATCGTTATAACAAAATACTAGACAGCTATAACCGAATACTAGACAGTCATACAGAAAAAAAAGACTGTTATAACGGATTAGTATACCGTTTTAACGGAATGCTAGATTGTTATAACGGAATGCTAGACCGTTATAAAGAAAATAGTAGAGCGTCATAAAGGAATTAGTAGACCATTAAATAACGGATTAGTAGATCGTTATAATCGTATAATTAAGTAACGGTATGGTATACTGTTAAAACGGAATAGTAGACTGCTATAATGGATTAATAAACAGTTATAAATGAATATCACACCGGTATAACGGATTAGTAGACCCTTATAACGAAATAGTAGACCGTTATAACGAAATAGTAGATCGCTAGAACGAATAGACAAGTAGATCGTTATAACGTAATAGTAGATGGTCCTCACTTATTGCACTTCCGTACATAACAGATGGTCACTGAAATGTCATCTTTCAATGGTGCTAACTCAGCCATGAAATCTACGACCCCCCTAATTCATCATTATCAGGAGTAAGCATAGTCCACTGCAGGCCCGGCGGAAGCAAAGTGGTCCGGCTCTGATACTCCCCCCGGAATTTTTTTAAGAAATAAGTGTTTTTAGAGCCATTTTGACTAAAAAGTGTCCGCCGGCCCTGCACTGTAACGACACCCTTTTACGTAATACCAATTACGACAATCACCATACACACCTGAATATTATGTCACGTGCCAGCCTTTTCAACTCATTGGTTTATGTTGGGTCAGAGCCGGAGATACCAGATCAAAGTTGTGTCAGGGTTGGTGTAACATTCAGTTTTTGTTAGGCTGGTGACAATGGCTTGTGGTAAAGTTATACCAATCAACACATTGCTAGTAATTAGGAAAACGATTCTGATCACTGACTCGTATCATATCGACATCAACAGCAGATTGGTATGGAGTATAGTATATATACACATTGATGAAGTACCCAGTACTCTACTCGAGTAATTTTTATTCATACTCACGCAATAAAGTCTACGATATAAATTGTTCTCGAGTCTTCGTAGAGGCTATAGTTAAATCTCACAGTAGAATCAATCCTTTTCAACAGGTAGCGCTGTTATAATAAAAATTATATAATTTGCGAAATTATTTTCTTTGGTCAAAATTAAAACCTCGCGCATATTATCAGACCTATAGTATATAAAACAGTCATGGGAATCAGTCAGCTAGACCAGCAGGTAGAAATAATATATAAAACAAATTTATTCTAATTATTATTCATGTTGGGCAATATATTGGTGTAGAAATGTTTTTGTTTCATTTTCATTTTGACAACCCATCTAAACACATTATTACTTAGAATCAGTAGTAATATTAAAATCAAAAATATTACGTGACTATATAAGTTTAAAATAGCTCCAGAGCTTATAAGGTATCATTCTACATCAGGCACGTGTTTTTTTGGTAATGTAGTAATAGTATATGACAATTATATATATATATATATATACATATATACACGTGTGTATACAGATCTATACACGCATTCACATATCTTTGTCAAATAAGTAATGTCCTTCAATATCACAAGTCATATATAAATAGTTTTCGTTTAGCATGAAACGAATGACGGCTCATTATCTTATCCGCTTATGCAATAGGATTTACTAATGAATGAATGTTCTCCTATTGTCGAATAAGAAGAGTTGGAGCACAGCTGTAAAAGGACAGTTCAGGAAAGTAATTCCAGGGTCACCTTCTCTTCAAATCAGGACTTGAATATACAGAAACAAAACCATCAGCACTGCCAGCTGCTAATCGGACCTGTTATGACACATATTAGAATACAGGATAATGTAAAATATTTGAGAATGTCCAGCATTTGTGAAACAATAATTTTACATGGCTCATGTCTCTAATCGTCGTTTAAAAGGTAATATCCTTTGAAAATAACTCAACTACATCTTTCAAAACGTTGACTCCACTATACCTCATAACCATTTATTTCAAATTACTTATGTTTAGACAGATATTCCCAGATATTACGCATATTCAAGTAAAATTGGCTGCATGTCGGCCATTTTAAATTTGATCGAGTTTTAGAGCATAACCCTCCAAGAAGCTGCACATTTTGTTTCAAAGTATTGTAATGGTCTAACTACATGGCATAGTCAGGCTTCAAAGTCCATTCAGGTCAAAATATAGGTTTTTTCATAGGTTTATTTCATCAAAATATAGGCTTTTATAGGTTTATTTGACATACAATTATAGGTTTTTATAGGTTTTCTAGTGACACTAATGTACCCGCCATGTGAAAATAAATTCATACTTTTTTACTATTTCAAAGTCATATCTACCGTATTTCAGGAAGTATACTGTATAGTACACACATCTGAATATACAGTATAATACATTGTGCCAAAAATGCATACTTTTTTATACAGGTCTGTCCATCATCATTTACCGGGTGATCAGCTTATGGTTAAATAGAGGTAAATATATATTATTTATAGAAAAAAAAAATTGTCCACATAGGTTGAACCAATATCAGACAAGTTGTAGTAAAATTTATGCTGAGCGTAGCGAGGCTGGAATTTTTAAAAGAAATTATGTAGCTAATAAGCATAAATAATTATTTATTTCAGAATAATTTGCGAAATTAAATTATATTTAAAGCATTTCCATCTGAAAAACAAATTATTTGACACAAACACATTCCCACAATTAAAATATAGTTCAACATAATGTTTTTGTTCTAGCAAAAACAAAATATAGGTTTTTATAGGTTATATAGGCTATTTTCAGAAAAATATAGGTTACTTTTTCAAATATAGGTTTTTAAAGGTTTTTATAGGTTTATAGGTTTTACTTTGATGCTGCATAATTTCCCGGATATTATTACGCACATTAAAAACTATAATGGCTGCAAGTCAGCCATTTTGAATTTAATAGAGCTGAAATTTTTTAAGGCATATATCCCTCCTAGACATCGCACATTTTGTTTCATAGTAATGGTCTAGCTATCTGGCATGGTTTTCCAGATATTTTGTGTATTAAGTCAATAATGGCCGCAAGTCGGCCCTTTTTCATTTTATTGAGGAGAACATTTTCAGTTCATATTGCTACCTGAAGCTGCACATTTTGGTCTAGCTATCTGGAACGGTTTTCCAGATATTATGCATATCAAAGTCAATAATGGGTGCAAGTCAGCCATTTTAAATTTGATCAAATTGAAATTTTTGAAGGCATATCCATCCGCGAAGCCGCACATTTTGTTTTATAGTAATGGTCTAGCTATCTGGCCATTTTTTCCAGATATTACCAATATTGAAGCGACACAATCAGGCTAAAATCATAAAAAAAATCAGTATTTTTATTTTGGCTTCTCAATATGACCATATGATGTAAACATGTCCATAGACTAGAACTGCAGAAGTCTTTGTTATTTTTGTGCTGCGCATTTACCTGTTAAGCTAGATATAAGGACGAAATTTGCGTATTTCTTATTTTGGAAATGCATGTCTGAAATAAGAAATTGGGAATTTCGCGCTATTAGTGAAATTGATATATGGATTAAATTTTGGAGCAATACATAGCAAATTGTTGAGTGAAAAGTGTTAACAAGAAAATTTGCTGATTGAAAAAAATCAAGGTCATACAGGTCACAGAAAGTTCAAATGTGAACTCAATCAAGGTTTAGCCAAACTTAACCTGTATATAAAGTTTAATGTGCTTTTCAGTAACGTGAATTATAGTGCTAGAAATGGCGGACAGACAGAAGGACGGACGGACAGTTCAGCTGCATGACAGTAATAAGCATCCACCAAAATTGTGGCTGAGGCTTGAAAAACATCCCCTTAAACAAATAATAAGACATGTAAGGCAGAGTATGGGTAGCCTGTTATGAATAATTACCTTATGAGGGTGAAATGCTAGAGATGTTATGGGACCTATACGTTGGCCCATAAATCCTTCATGATACTTGATTGTGCTAAGTGTATCCCCTGACTGATTGAATACACCAATAAATTGTTGTGCTGATCCACTGTAATTAAAAACATAGTGCAAATCCATACATATACTAACAGTAGAGAACCGGTTTTAAAACACCTCACTACGTGGATGATCTCCTAACACAGACTACTTTTAGCCAGTCCGGAATTTTCTGCCATTTACACTTACAGTATTTAAACATAAGTTATAGTTATAGTGTGGTAAGTTTTAGAGTGGTATGGTGTGTAATTCCTAAAATTGTGCTAAAATTTATTTTCTTGCAGATTTGACATAAAAAAATTCATGTACACTTTTGTAAGTGTAAATTTATGTATTTGTCCGAAGAAAATGAAGACAAACTAGAAATGTGTTAGCTGGGAGGTGGGAACGAATGCATTCCTCCAAGCATCTCAATTGGCGCAATAAAAACGCTGAAAAAACAAGGCCCGTCGGCGACGGAAATAGGTCTCAGCCTCTAATCATTGTTTAAAAGTGAAAATCATTTGAAACAAGACTACATAAGTCCAGGAGCTCCCGCTCCGAATTAGAATTTGATTTAAGCAATTTTGTGTAGGGTTATTAATGTAGTCCTAAGCTAGGTCAAAAATCAAAACGCAAGACACCTAGGTCTAAGAGTAAGATAAGAACTAGACAGTCTGTCAGAGATTGCAAACCTCCATTGAAATTATGATCCTAATCAGTATCCCAGTAATGGTCTACCTATCTGGCACGGTTTACCCGATATCAGGCCAATCAAGGTAAATAATGGCTGATTTACGGTCATTTTGAATTCGATATAGACTAGCTAAAAAATTTCAGGGTGCATCCTCCCCCGGAACCTCACATTTTGTTGTATAGTAATGGACTAGCATCTAACACAGTTTGCAAAATATTGGGCATGTGAAAGTAAATAATGGCCGATAGGGGGCCATTTAGAATTTGATCGAGTCGAAATTTTTCAAGATGCATCCTCAGCTGAAATCTCACATTTCATTCTATAGTAATGGTCTAGCCATCTAGCACGGTTTACCAAATATCGGCCATGTGAAAGTGAATAATGGCCAATAGACGGCCATTTAAAATTTGATCGAGTCTAAATTTTTCAAGATGGATCCTCTCCTGAAATCTCACATTTTGTTTTATAGTAGTGGTCTAGCCATCTAGCACAGTTTGCCAAATCACGGCCATGTGAAAGTGAATAATGGCCTAGAGGTGGCCATTTTGAATTTGATCAAGTCGAAATTTTTCAAGATGCATCCTCAGCTGAAATCTCACATTTCATTCTATAGTAATGGTCTAGCCATCTAGCACGGTTTACCAAATATCAGCCATGCGAAAACCGAATAATGGCTGATAGGCGGCCATTTTGAATTTGATCGAGTCTAAATTTTTCAAGATGCATCCTCTCTTGAAATATTACAATTTGTTTTATAGTAATGGTCCAGCCATCTAGCATGGTTTATCAAATAACGGCCATGTGAAAGTGAATAATGGTCTAAAGGCGGTCATTTTGAATTTGATCAAGTCGTAATTTTTCAAGATGCATCCTCTCCTGAAATCTCACATTTTGTTTTATAGTAATGGTCTAGCCATCTTGTACGGTTTACCAAATAACGGCTATGTGAAAGTGAATGCGGCCATTTTTATATTAATGGTCTAGCTATCTAGCATGGTTTACCTGATATCAGGCCTATCGAGGTAAATAATGCTGATTGTCGGCCATTTTGAATTCGTAAGTTAAAAATTTTCAGGCTGCATCCTCCCTCGAAAACTCACATTTTGTTTTATAGTAATGGTCTAGCCATCTAGCACAGTTTACCAAAAATTTTTCAAGATGCATCCTCATCTGAAATCTCACATTTCATTTTACAGTAATGGTCTAGCCATCTAGCACGGTTTACCAAATATCGGCCATGTGAAAGTGAATAATGGCCGATAAGCGACCATTTTGAATTTTATCAAGTCAAAATTTTTCAAGATGCATCCTCTCCTGAAACCTTACAATTTGTTTTATAGTAATGGTGTAGCATCTTGAGCGGTTTTCATGATATTCCTCAAAATCAGGCCTGTCGAGGTGAATAATGGCTGATAGGCGGCCATTTTGAATTTTATCGACTTGAAATTTTTCAAGATGCTTCCTCTCTTGAAACCTTACAATTTGTTTAATAGTAATGATGTAGCTATCTTGAGCGGTTTTCATGATATTCCGCAATATCAGGCCTGTCGAGGTGAATAATGGCCGATAGGCGGCCATTTTTAATTTTATCGACCTGAAATTTTTCAAGGTGCATCCTCTCCTGAAACCTCACAATTTGTTTTTATAGTAATGGTGTAGCTATCTTGAGCGGTTTTCATGATATTCCGCAAAATCTTTCTGTCGGATTTACCGATGTTATAAATTAGGTCAAAGTGCTGGGTCAACTTCAAGGTCAAGGTCCAAAAACCTTAAAAGGCACAACTAGGGACCTTAGAGTACATGTATGTGCAATATGACTGTAATCGACCCAGTACTTCTCGAGATCAGCTCCGGAAACGAAGTGTGTGTCAAAACGTCTAAATAGGTCATAGTTCTGAACCAAAAGTAGGTCAAAGTTCATATACCCCAAAAACAACTAGACCCCCTAGAGGTGTTGTATGTGAAATTTGAAGACAATCGGACAAGTACTTAAGAGATATGGTCCGGAAACGAATTGTTCACGGACGGCCCAAAGCCGTAACATCATCATTTTCTCCTCTGCGACCTTGCGTATTAAATTCAGAAAAAAAATATTTTAACCTGTTCATTATCCACCTGGAAGTAACACACATACCAAAAATTGTTATCCAAGATTATTTTCTTACAAAGTTATAGGCAAAAGAAGAGGTAAAAAACAGAACGGAGGCGGAATCCATAGCTCCCTCCGTCTCACCTTCAGTGACGGCGGGAGCTGATAATGGCCGATAGGTGGCCATTTTGAATTTGATCAGGTCAAAATTTTTAAGGTGCATTTTCCAATGAAACTTCACATTTTGTTTTATAGTAATTGTCTAGCTATCTAGCATGGTTTACTCGATATCAGGTCTTTTAAGCTAAATAATGGCCGATTGTCGGCATTTTTAAATTCGATCAAGTTAACAATTTTCAGGGTGCATACACCTCTGAAACCTCCCCTTTTTTTTCCCTGGCAATGGTCTAGCTACCTGGCACAGATATCTGATTTCAGATTGTCGGCCATTTCGAATTTGATCAAGTTACGAATTTTCAGGGTGCATCCTCTATTGAAACCTCACATTCTATTTTATAGTAATGGTCCAGCCATCTACCACAGCTTACCAAATATCGGGCATGTGAAAATGAATAATGGCTAATGGGCAGCCATTTTGAATTTGAAGCAGATTCCATAACTCCCTTCATTGCACCGACGCTAAAAATAACCGCTATCACGAGGGCCACCCAATGTGAAGTGTGTGTGTGCACAATGTAAAATTCAGAGATATGCTCTAAAAACTAAAAAACGTATGGACACCATAACGTCCACTATGACTTGGTTAGGTTTGGGGATGAAAAGTAATATTCCTCAAAGATAAACTAACATACAATTTAACATTATATTACTTGATAATTCACATTATTTTTTTATCTAGACAAATTTCCTTTTTACCAAGCCAGCAAATCTGCATGGGGATGAACTTCAAGTGCTGTCAACCCTTGAAGGTTTGTGTTGATTGTTTTCACAGATTCACTGAATCTTGGATCCCAGAACCGTATGTCTCCACCATAGCTACAAAAAAGTACCAATCAATAATTTCAAGTGTCAGTAAGTTTAATATGATGTTCACTGACAAGAAAATTATTAATACAATAAACTACAACTAGAAATGTTAATATTAGCTGTACTGGACATTATTAAACAGGAGCACACATAAGAATAGCCCATCATCAAAGTATGAAAATAAAAAAGGTAAGGTTGAGTGTTCAAAAGTAATTGATGACCCGCCCTATTCATTTATTACACATATACTTCTATGTATGATATGCATAGACTCTTGAACAGAATACATAAAGTGATTGTGTCCGCCGATCAGGTGAAATTGACGACATAGAGCTGTTTATTAGCAACATCCAGAATACATATTTCAATGAAAAGAAGAGATTCCTCTAGATAGGCGTTGAGAGTATGCCATAACTAATATATGCAAATAAATGCAGGTGTGGAGATGTTGTCATTTAATAGCTGTGACCTTGCAAAAAAATAGGTCAACACACCCATCCATGAACATGACCTTGAGTGTCATCATATGGATCACTGGTATTAATATAGAGATTGTGGCCTGTGTGGATATATCGTGATTACAAAGTTTTCCCTTTATCTGCTTCTGTGACCTTGAATAATCGGAATTTCGTTAATTCACTATCTGTATATTCCTACTATCACTGCTAACTATTGTCACTTTATCTACCCTGGGCAGTGACTGAGTAACATTTAAGTATGGTAACATCACATTTTGCACAAAAGTTTGTCAACATGACAATGACGTGACTTAAAGGGTTAATATGGAAGCAATACAAATTGTATGTGTGGAGATATTTTCATGACAAACTTTTTTCCTGTATCGGTCTCTATGACCTTGACAAGTAGATCAAGGTCACCAATCTTTAAACTTGAGTTTCATCATATGGATCACTGATAATATTATGGAAGTAATACAAAGTGTGGAGACATGGTGATGACAACTTTTTTTCTTTTATTAGCCTCTGTGAACTTGAAAAATAGGTCAAGGTGACCCATCTTTGAACATGACCTTGAGTTTCATCACATAGATCATCCGTATTAACCCTTACAACGCTCAATTATTTTTGTACAAATCTTGGAGATCAAAGGAAAAATGTAAGCAAAGTTTAAATAAATACAATCCTATGGGAAACGATGAATTTCAGAAAAAATATCCATAAGTTTGTTCCAAGTGTGTTCACTATAGAGAGCTTCAACCTTACATGTATATACATGTACAATTTTTTTAGATAATCTAACCTGGCACTTATAATTTTTCCTTCAGATCCACGCTGTAGGTGTACCTTTACAACCCACCCAGTATGTTCTCGAAGAGTCATCACACGGCTGAAATAAAAAGTACAACTTGATCAACATTTTTGTATCATTTAAACATTTTTTTCACAGAACAGTGGCGTGGCCCTTAAAAGTAAACTTAACCCTTGAGAAGAACCCTGCGGTTCCAAACATTATTGCGAGTTTTAATATGTAGCCAGAATAGTCGGTTACTAGGTTTTACCTAGAGCTATTTCAGCAATTTTAGTAGGAACTGACTCAGCATATTTTTAGACCGAGGCCTGAATTAGATCTAGCCTTCATGAATACAAGAAACAGGTACAGTTGTTTAACGTAAGATATGAAAAGTTTTCAAATAATTAATCACCAGGAAATTAATACGGCAATGCAACAATAGAAATGAACAAGTCTCAAACATTTTTTTGTGGCTATGCAGTAAACAGGGTGTGAGCCACGTAAGGTGTGACATGGAAATTTTTCTCTGCTGTCAATAATGAAAGAGATTATGTGTCGGTGTGCAAGGAGTAATCATTAATTACATTACTTGGGAATATTAATCAACGTATATGACAGTCATCTACATAAATGTAATGTGCGACTTGAGTTGTCAATTACCATCGACACACTTTTTCCAATTTCACACTTTCGCTATTGGATAATGTACATTTAACGTAGTGACGTTTATAATGTGACATTTGGCTATAAACAAGTTTGCAGGGATACAATATAGCAACTTCTTAAGTACTGTTAATTTACAATTTTTAAACAGTGATCACTTGTCCCCAAAAGCCCCACGGTGGGGCTATTTGGGACACCTGCTAAATTTTTTAAATTACATTGTAAGTTAGTAGTAAATTGTATTGATTCTTGGAACCATGAATAACATATTGTTCAATATATTGTAAGTGGACATAAATTGGAGCAGAGATCTGACATGTGCATGAAAAGAATATATGATCCAACACCCGGTGACCTGGCTTACCCTGTGATTTTCAGCCATTTTTCCAAATTAATTAATTTATATCTTGTGGTCCTGTGACCCTGGTACAAATTCACACAGTACACTGGAATTCGGGCTCTATTTTGCTTGTCTGATCCTAAAATTCATTCTCCACACATGTATGTTGCTCAGGTAAACCCCCGCTGCATCTCTGTTACTATAAGCAGACGCCATGTTTTAACAGAAACTGCTAATTTTGAGCAGTTTTGTTGTTATAAAAGCTGTAGGCTTATAAACATGCTTGTGTCTCCTAGATATACATGGCAAATATAAAATGCCACTACTCCGCGACATATGACTTTTCTATTCACAGAAAAACATAAAAAAACAATGGCAAATTAAAATTTCTTAATGACATGTGAATTATGATGGTCCAGTTTATCCATAACTGAACAGAGAAAATAGCTCTTACTCAGTAATAGCTGATAGGCCTACATCAGGTCAATCGCCATGTGTGCATATGGCAAAATCGGTATGTGATGTCAGAGATCTAATCTCTGAGGTCAGAATGCCTAAAATTGTGAATAACACAACTTTCCTGTCTCAAAACCATGACGGTCCGTACTGCATCCACACTATTCTTGCCGGCGTTGGTGCGCCATTTAGTAATGAGTAGTATATCGTCTCATGTGGGTATAGGTTTATGGGTGATTGCATTGTATCCAACGGTGGTAGGGCCTATACTACAATGGACAGGATGGCACCACAAGGGTTGAATGTTGACAGTACACATGGGGTATACACCGGTGCGGGGTGTCTATGGTCAAATCCACAATTGTTGTTGAATTCGCGCTTCTCCAGGTTATGCATACACCGGGGCGGGATATACATCGGGAAAAACTGTAATTGCATTTGGTTGTGCTTCAGAAAAATGTACCAAATTTCACACTAATGTAATGTATAACCATAAAATAGTATACGTATTTTAATAAATAATAAATACCTAGAACGCTGACGTTAATGATATTCCCTGCCATTAATTTAAGTCAATAATGGCCTCAAAGTCAAAGGTTAACAAGACTACATAAGTCCAGGAGCTCCCGCGACGAATTAGAATTTGATTTAAGCAATTTTGTGTAGGGTTTTTAATGTAGTCCTAGGCTAGGTCAAAAATCAAGACGCAAGACAAATAGGTCTAAGAAGCTCAGTCTAAGAGTAAGATAAGAACTAGACAGTCTGTCAGAGATTGCAAACCTCCATTGAAATTAATGATCCTAATCAGTATCCCAGTAATGGTCTACCTATCTGGCACGGTTTACCCAATATCAGGCCAATCGAGGTAACTAATAGCTGATTTACGGTCATTTTGAATTCGATATAAACTAGTTAAAAACTTAGGGTGCATCTTCCCCCGAAACCTCAAATTTTGTTTTATAGTAATGGACTAACATCTAACACAGTTTGCAAAATATTGGGCATGTGAAAGTAAATAATGGCCGATAGAGGGCCATTTTGAATTTGCGAGTCAGAATTTTTCAAGATGCATCCTCAGCTGAAATCTCACATTTCATTCTATAGTAATCATCTAGCTATCTAGCACGGTTTACCAAATATCGGCCATGTGAAAGTGAATAATGGCCTAAAGGCGGCCATTTTGAATTTGATCAAGTCAAAATTTTCCAAGATGCATCCTCAGCTGAAATCTCACATTTCATTCTATAGTAATGGTTTAGCCATCTAGCACGGTTTACCAAATATCGCCCATGTGAAAGTGAATAATGGCCGATAGGAAGCCATTTTGAATTTAATCAAGTCAAAATTTTTCAAGATGCATCCTCTCCTGAAATCTCACATTTTGTTTTATAGTAATGGTCTAGCCATCTAGTACGGTTACCAAAAACCGGCTATGTGAAAGTGAATAATGGCCGATAGGCGGCCATTTTGAATTTGATCGAGTCAATTTTTTTCAAGATGCAACCTCTCTTGTAATCTCACATTTTGTTTCATAGTAATGGTCCAGCTATCTAACACGGTTTACCAAATATCAGCAATGTGAAAGTAAATAGTGGCCGATAGGCGGCCATTTTGAATTCGATTCAGTCGAAAGTTTTTAAAAGGCATCCTCTCTCGAAACGTCACATTTTGTTTTATAGTAATGGTCTAGCTATCTAGCACGGTTTACCTGATATCAGGCCTATCGAGGTAAATAATGCTGATTGTCGGCCATTTTGAATTCGTAAGTTAAACATTTTCAGGGTGCATCCTCCCCCGAAAACTCACACTTTGTTTTATAGTAATCAGGTAATGGTCTAGCCATTTAGCACGGTTTACCAAATATCAGCCATGTGAAAATGAATAATGGCCGAAAAGGCAGCCATTTTAAATTTGATCAAGTCAAATTTTTTCAAGATGCATCCTCAGCTGAAATCTCACATTTCATTCTATAGTAATGGTTTAGCCATCTAGCACGGTTTACCAAATATCGCCCATGTGAAAGTGAATAATGGCCGATAGGAAGCCATTTTGAATTTAATCAAGTCAAAATTTTTCAAGATGCATCCTCTCCTGAAATCTCACATTTTGTTTTATAGTAATGGTCTAGCCATCTAGTACGGTTACCAAAAACCGGCTATGTGAAAGTGAATAATGGCCGATAGGCGGCCATTTTGAATTTGATCGAGTCAATTTTTTTCAAGATGCAACCTCTCTTGTAATCTCACATTTTGTTTCATAGTAATGGTCCAGCTATCTAACACGGTTTACCAAATATCAGCAATGTGAAAGTAAATAGTGGCCGATAGGCGGCCATTTTGAATTCGATTGAGTCGAAAGTTTTTAAAAGGCATCCTCTCTCGAAACGTCACATTTTGTTTTATAGTAATGGTCTAGCTATCTAGCACGGTTTACCTGATATCAGGCCTATCGAGGTAAATAATGCTGATTGTCGGCCATTTTGAATTCGTAAGTTAAACATTTTCAGGGTGCATCCTCCCCCGAAAACTCACACTTTGTTTTATAGTAATCAGGTAATGGTCTAGCCATTTAGCACGGTTTACCAAATATCAGCCATGTGAAAATGAATAATGGCCGAAAAGGCAGCCATTTTAAATTTGATCAAGTCAAATTTTTTCAAGATGCATCCTCATCTGAAATCTCACATTTCGTTTTACAGTAATGGTCTAGCCATCTAGCACGGTTTACCAAATAACGGCCATGTGAAAGTGAATAATGGCCGATGAGCGGCCATTTTGAATTTTATCGAGTCGAATTTTTTCAAGATGCATCCTCTCCTGAAATCACACATTTTGTTTTATGGTAATGGTCTAGCCATCTAGCACGGTTTACCAAATAACGGCCATGTGAAAGTGAATAATGGCCGATTGGCGGCCATTTTGAACTTGGACGAGTTGAATTTTTTCAAAATGCATCCTCTCCTGAAGCCTTACAATTTGTTTTATAGTAATGGTGTAGATATCTTGAGCGGTTTTCATGATATTCCACAATATCAGGCCTGTCGAGGTGAATCATGGCTGATAGGCGGCCATTTTGAATTTTATCAACTTCAAATTTTTCAAGATGCATCCTCTCCTGAAACCTTACAATTTATTTGATATTAATGGTGTAGCTATCTTGAGCGGTTTTCATGATATTCCGCAATATCAGGCCTGCCGAGGCGAATAATGGCCGATAGGCGGCCATTTTTAATTTTATCGACTTGAAATTTTTCAAGATGCATCCTCTCCTGAAACCTCACAATTTGTTTTATAGTAATGGTGTAGCTATCTTGAGCGGTTTTCATTATATTCCGCAATATCAGCCCTGTCGAGGTGAATAATGGCCGATAGGCGGCCATTTTTAATTTTATCGACTTGAAATTTTTCAAGATGCATCCTCTCCTGAAACCTCACAATTTGTTTTATAGTAATGGTGTAGCTATCTTGAGCGGTTTTCATGATATTCCGCAAAATCTTTCAGTCGGATTTACCGATGTTATAAATTAGGTCAAAGTGCTGGGTCAACTTCAAGGTCAAGGTCCAAAAACCTGAAAAGGCACAACTAGGGACCTTAGAGAACATGTATGTGCAATATGACTGTCATCGGCCCAGTACTTTTCGAGATCTGCTCCGGAAACGAAGTGCGCGTCAAAACGTCTAAATAGGTCATAGTTCTGAACCAGAAGTAGGTCAAAGTTCAAATACCCCAAAAGGCACAACTAGACCCCCTAGGGGTGTTGTGTGTAAAATTTGAAGACAATCGGACAAGTACTTTCAGAGATATGCTCCGGAAACGAATTGTTTACGGACGGCCCAACGGCCCAACGCCGTCACATCATCATTTTCTCCTCTGCAACCTTGCGTAATGAATTCAGATAAAAAATATTTTAACCTGTCCATTAGCCACCTGGAAGTAACCCACATACCAAAAATTGTTATCCTAGCTTATTTTCTTACAAAGTTATAGGCAAAAGAAGAGGCCAAAAAAAAACGGAGGTAGAATCCATAGCTCCCTTCGTCTCACCTACGGTGACGGCGGGAGCTAAAAATTAGTCACGTGGGCATAACCCCCAAAAAGGCACATCTAAACCCCTGGGGGATGTGTGTGCAATATGAAACAAGACTACATAAGTCCAGGAGCTCCCGCGACGAAATAGAATTTGATTTAAGGAATTTTGTGTAGGGTTTTTAATGTTGTCCTAAGCTAGGTCAACAAGACGCAAGACAACTAGGTCTAAGAAGCCCAGTCTAAGAGTAAGATAAGAACTAGACAGTCTGTCAGAGATTGCAAACCTCCATTGAAATTAATGATCCTAATCAGTATCCCAATAATGGTCTACCTATCTGGCACGGTTTACCCGATATCAGGCCAATCGAGGTAACTAATAGCTGATTTACGGTCATTTTGAGTTCGATATAAATTAGTCAAAAACTTAGTGTGCATCCTCCCCCGAAACCTCAAATTTTGTTTTATAGTAATGGACTAACATCTAACACAGTTTGCAAAATATTGTGCATGTGAAAGTAAATAATGGCCGATAGGGGGCCATTTTGAATTTGATTGAGTCAGAATTTTTCAAGATGCATCCTCAGCTGAAATCTCACATTTCATTCTATAGTAATCGTCTAGCTATCTAGCACGGTTTACCAAATATCGGCCATGTGGAAGTGAATAATGGCCTAAAGGCGGCCATTTTGAATTTGATCAAGTCGAAATTTTCCAAGATGCATCCTCAGCTGAAATCTCACATTTCATTCTATAGTAATGGTCTAGCCATCTAGCACGGTTTACCAAAAAACGGCTATGTGAAAGTGAATAATGGCCGGTAGGCGGCCATTTTGAATTTGATCTAGTCTTTTTTTTTCAAGATGCATCCTCTCTTGTAATCTCACATTTTGTTTTATAGTAATAGTCCAGCTATCTAACACAGTTTACCAAATATCAGCAATGTGAAAGTAAATAGTGGCGATAGGCGGCCATTTTGAATTCGATTGAGTCGAAAGTTTTTGAAAGGCATCCTCTCTCGAAACGTCACATTTTGTTTTATAGTAATGGTCTAGCTATCTAGCACGGTTTACCTGATATCAGGCCTATCGAGGTAAATAATGCTGATTGTCGGCCATTTTGAATTCGTAAGTTAAAAATTTTCAGGGTGCATCCTCCCCCGAAAACTCACACTTTGTTTTATAGTAATCAGGTAATGGTCTAGCCATCTAGCACGGTTTACCAAATATCAGCCATGTGAAAATGAATAATGGCCGAAAAGGCGGCCATTTTAAATTTGATCAAGTCAAACTTTTTCAAGATGCATCCTCATCTGAAATCTCACATTTCGATTTATAGTAATGGTCCAGCCATCTAGCACGGTTGACCAAATATCGGCCATGTGAAAGTGAATAATGGCCGATAAGCGGCCATTTTGAATTTTATCGAGTCAAATTTTTTCAAGATGCATCCTCTCCTGAAATCACACATTTTGTTTTATAGTAATGGTCTAGCCATCTAGCACGGTTTACCAAATAACGGCCATGTGAAAGTGAATAATGGCCGATTGGCGGCCATTTTGAACTTGGACAAAATGATTTTTTTCAAAATGCATCCTCTCCTGAAACCTTACAATTTGTTTTATAGTAATGGTGTAGATATCTTGAGCAGTTTTCATGATATTCCATAATATCAGGCCTGTCGAGGTGAATAATGGCCGATAGGCGGCCATTTTGAATTTTATCAACTTGAAATTTTTCAAGATGCATCCTCTCCTGAAACCTTACAATTTATTTGTTATTAATGGTGTAGCTATCTTGAGCGGTGTTCATGATATTCCGCAATATCAGGCCTGTCGAGGTGAATAATGGCCGATAGGCGGCCATTTTTAATTTTATCAACTTGAAATTTTTCAAGATGCATCCTCTCCTGGTACCTCACAATTTGTTTTATAGTAATGGTGTAGCTATCTTGAGCGGTTTTCATGATATTCCGCAAAATCTTTCAGTCTGATTTACCGATGTTATAAATTAGGTCAAAGTGCTGGGTCAACTTCCAGGTCAAGGTCCAAAAACCTGAAAAGGCACAACTAGGGACCTTAGAGAACATGTATGTGCAATATGACTGTCATCGGCCCAGTACTTTTAGAGATCTGCTCTGGAAACGAAGTGCGCGTCAAAACGTCTAAATAGGTCATAGTTCTGAACCAGAAGTAGGTCAAAGTTCAAATACCCCAAAAGGCACAACTAGACCCCCTAGGGGTGTTGTGTGTAAAATTTGAAGACAATCGGACAAGTACTTTCAGAGATATGCTCCGGAAACGAATTGTTTACGGACGGCCCAACGCCGTCACATCATCATTTTCTCCTCTGCAACCTTGCGTATTGAATTCAGATTAAAAATATTTTAACCCGTCCATTAGCCACCTGGAAGTAACCCACATACCAAAAATTGTTATCCTAGCTTATTTTCTCACAAAGTTATAGGCAAAAGAAGAGGCCAAAAAAAACCGGAGGTAGAATCCATAGCTCCCTTCGCTCACCTACGGTGACGGCGGGAGCTAAAAAAACAATCCAGCAAACAAGCGGAAACAAAACTCATCATCTGCCATCAATTAAAGGCAATAATGGCCTCAACATCGAAGGTCGAAAATAAGTCAAAAAGGCACATCTACACCCCCTGAGGGATTTGTGTATGCAACATGTAAACAAGAGCACACTCGACAATAGCCCGCCGCCATTATTAAACTTGAAGTCATTATTGTGGCCACAAAGTCAAATTATTGACGTAAAATGTGAAAAATGACAATAAATCGGCCATTTTGAATATTTTTCGAGCAATTATTGAACTTGTCCGAGAACTGGTTATTAGTAACATGCATAACAGATTTGAAGGTGATACATGAAAAACTTTTCAAGTTATCGCGCCCACAAGGTCAAATTATTGACGAAAAATAGCAATAATTCGGCCATTTTGAATTTTCTTTCAGCCATTATTGAACTTGTCCAAGAACTACTTATTAGTAGCATGCGTAACAAATTTGAAGAGGATACGTGAAAAAGTTTTCAAGTTATCGCGCCCACAAGGTCAAATTATTGACGTAAATGCGAAAAATCGCAATAAATCAGCCATTTTGAAAAAAAATTCAGCCATTATTGAACTTGTCCAAAAACTACTTATTGGTAACATGCATAACAAGTTTGAAGAGAATACGTGAAAAACTTTTCAAGTTATTGCGCCCACAAGGTCAAATTATTGACATAAAATGCGAAACATCGCAATAAATCGGCCATTTTGAATTTTTTTTTAGCCATTATTGAACTTGTCAAAGAACTACTTATTAGTAACATGCATAACAAATTTGAGAAGGATACGTGAAAAACTTTTCAAGTTATCGCGCCCACAAGGTCAAATTATTGACGTATAAGGCCAAAAATCGCAATAAGTCGGCCATTTTTGAACTTGTCCGAGAACTGGTCATTAGTAACATGCATAACAATTTGGGAAGGATACATGAAAAACTTTTCAAGTTATCGCTCCCACAAGTAAATGTTAACGTCGACGCTGACGGTCGGCGACGCCGAACTTCAATTGCAATAGCCCACCTTTTTTAATTAAAATTAAAAGGCGGGCTAACAATACGGCTTATGGTTCCCGAAATGTCGTTCAGAAATAAAACACGGACGCACGGCCAGATCGCCAGACATGCTGCTGACAATATACTTGCCCTACTTCGTGAGTGTGAAATAAAAATAGATCAAATTAAATTCAGACTTGTGTCGGCGACCACGGCGTTCAGGGTCAGCAAATAAATATTGGTCACAGTGAAGCACATAAGTCATGACTGGAAGAGAAGTGATGCTCATGAGATGATAATCACAGAGAATCCTCTAAATGATGGGATGCTTAAATAGCTTACCAATCAGCAGTAGATAACCGTCTGTCATAGAGTCTGACAGTGCCATCCCCACATCCAGCTATCAGAAGTGATTTATTCATTGCATCACAAGCTAAACTTGTCACACAACTATCAGCACCTGTTGGAAGATCCTACAGAAGATATTAAAATAAGTTATACACACAGCTTTGTAATCCTAAAATCCCAAAATTAAATCAAATAAAAAATATGTACAGTGTATATGGTGGATGTACATCAAGTCTGTAGGATATATATGTTATAATATACATGTATCAACAATTTAATTACGAGTTTGCAGCCATACCAGATTAAAACGCAGTAATTAACATTGAAACTGAAAATGAGACCTGCTGTCAATGGAAACAACCCTCAGCTCAGGGAATCATCTTTCCCATAATAAAAATACATATTTTAAATTGCATGAATTTCCCCATAAATGTCTTAGTTTGCTCTTTCCGCTATGTTATGGGTCTATGGCCATTAGAAATATTTAAATTCTTTCAGTGTGGCGGCCGTCTTTATATGTCAGAATCTGACCTCTACACACATATAAATACAGTCCCCGAGCTTAAAGGGTTAATTTAATTATCTGGAAACAGCCATATTACAATACATGCCCATAAAGACCAAACACAACTGATTAATGCCCAGCGTGTTAATTAGAATAAATCCGATGGATGTCAGTGTTTTGGCATGAAGACGTTACGGGAAAAGCTTCTTAGAAATTAGCCTGTCAGTTGGGCATGTTGGATATGATATGGACCTAGATCATAAGATGTTCAGTCATCATCCGTTCACAAGTATTATGGCAGAGTTTCGGGTCTGGTTCGCAGCAGCCCCAACCTCTTCTAACTCCAATCAGTGTTGGGATCGAAGTTGAGTACATGTATATATCCAATTTCTACTGTGATTGGTATATTAATTAAATGTGAGAATATTTTGTTCTAAAGCACTCCTAAGCTCCATCACTCAGCTCAGTTGATGACAGGGCACTGTGATTAAATATAGAAAATGCCACAATGTATGGCACCATACTCATACTGGCCAGTGGCCCATTGCTGTGCCTTTCACATTTCTAGACATGTACCTAGTCCTTTTAGTTATTGTAGGGCTTCACATGCTGGTGTGTTACAATAGTAACAAGAGTACACTAGACAAAAACCTGCTGCCATTATTTAACTTATCCGAGAACTGGTTATTAGCAACAAGCAGAACAAATTTGAGCAGGATACATGAAAAACTTTTGAAGTTATGCACCCCCAAGGTAAAATTAGTGACATAAAATTGCAATAAATCGGCAGTTATTGAACTTGTCTGAGAACTGCAATAACACGCAAAACAAATATGAACAGGATACATGAAAAACTTGTCATGTTATCGTGCCCACAAGTAAACTTCAATTGCAATAGTTCACCTTTTTTCATTACTAATTAAAAGGCGGTCTAAAATCAGTCGTCACTCACATGTTAACACTTATTGCTAGCAAAAACACAAGGTGTTTGTGGAACTAGTGTGTTCAACATATTCAATGAGGTGATTAATTACAGGTTCCTAATTACAGGTTCCTTAAATCATTGGTAATAGCTTAGATCATATGAAACCTTTCCCTATGGTTTATTGCATGCAAAATCAAACATATTGGTAGCCCTAAATTTTCAAAATATAAATTGAAGGTCATTACCCTTTCTCACACTCAAAAGGATATCACCAGCGATCACCCCATTACAATACATTTCCCTTTGTCAAATAACAATTGAATATAAACTGATGATGAGTGATGAGCCATAAATTCCAAGTGAGTGAAAATTTCTCATATTTGTTTAATTTGAGAACATTTCGCCATCTTGATGTTGAACATCTTTATGTTGAACATTCCCCAAAACAGTGATTTAACCTGCTTATAAAACGGATTAAAAACAACTCTAGTGGTGATTATCGGTGTGAGGGTTAACCCTTTAGCCGCCAAATTATTCAATTTGAATTTTCACCCACTTGAAGTTGTGTCTCGCTAACGCGATCCACAACTTCAAGTGAGTGAAAATTATTCAGATTTGACAAAATGGAGGTAAAATAATTTCAAATCTCTTCATCTTTAACAGGTTTAAAAGCTGATATGTAATGTGCTAATCTAAAATGTAAAAAACGACTAGGGACGGCACTGGCGGTTAGAAGGTTAATGGTTGATATTCTAGGATACACACACAAACTAAGCAGACACACACAAACATGAGACTGAATTATGTCTCAATGTGTGAGACGCGGGTATGGTCGGTCTGCTAGCTACATGTAAATTCATACTAACTTTGACTTTAACTGCTTTGAGCCAAAGTTGGGGAAATGTTTGCTAGGCGACATGAAGAATAACACAATCACTGTTGAAACAAACCTGAGATTTTATTTCCTTTTGTGTGTCCCATATTCTGATAATTCTTGCATCACCAGAGGCAAAAATTGTCCCTGTAGATTGTTCCCACTCAAGCACTAAACCTGCACCTGTTTTAAATACATAATTCAGTTATCAACAGTTCCAACATTTCATAATTCATGTAGACAGAATTTAAACAGAATAGCTACTCCGGTATGTATATTTTACCGGGTCTTCATTGTATTCCTGTTAGTAAGTTTTTATACATTGCGCTTTCCAATTAAACTGGAAAGAAGTGTTTCTTTACCTAGTAAACACCCATGAAAGCCCCCCGTCTTGTGTGTATGTCTACAAGAGGCCCATTACTAATTTGCCAAAATTGGAGAGTGGAACAAGGGTACTGTGGAAATAGCCTGTATTACAATTGAATAAAACAAATTGAATAATAATTATTCATATCATACATACAGCAAGTAGCTGACACTGTATTTGCCAATGTCTGCAGTCTGCTGTTTGATCAGTAACAGGCAATTGAAAAAGAAAGAAAATTAGCCAGGTTTGGACGCCATTAAGGATTATAGAACAACCTCCTCACTGAAAATAATAGTTCTCATGATATCTATAGTGATAACGAAGCCTCCCTCTGGCATAAGCATTGGAGCAGTACCATTATGATAATATTATTTGCAAAGCAAGTGATAATTGAACCATCCAAAGACAATACCCGTCTCAGCGTTGAATTAGGTCACCAGTTGAAGAGTTTAAAAAAGCAAGCTATTTTTTCTATTTTATTCAAAAAATTGCCTTTCATCCCCTTGCGAAATATCTTCAAAAAAGTTTTCAAATTATTGTAAAAATCTAAAAATTTAAAGTGCAAAATCTATGTTTTTTACAAAAGTTTAAGACACCCTCACCTCAGCACCCAAGGGACTACCATGTATAATACGAGTTAAGATTTGAGGCCTCGGATGACAGGAGAAACGTCTACCCCTCTGTATAATACGACCTCAAATTTTGGATGTGGGCAGTGTCAAGGGGCCATCATAATATGATGTAGGCCTATGGATATTACCTTGTTCTACTAATAGCGTCGTGACACAGGACAGACACATGCAAACACCGTACTCAATTGCGGGAGCACCGGCAACAGTACAGCTCTGCAAAACCAAAGGGCAGTATCTGCTTACTAGTAAATTAAGCAGATACTGTATTTTCATTTTCCACGCCAGAATGGATATCGTCAGGACTGTCTAGTTTTTGGCAGACATTCTGAGGCCTGCATAGGCTACATATACACTGTATGAAATGTAATCTGTCAGATTTTAAAATATTTATATTTTGCCTACAAATTTATATTATTATATTTCATCTATTACAAAGAACATATTTTGAAATCGTCGTATCAAATAAGAACATTCCAAGATGAAATGTGATTGTAAATTAATTGCAGACTAGCCCATTGTCTAGACACAAGAGGTGTGTGGCTGTATAAATTGTCAGGGTATAACCACTGATAACGCACATGCTACACAGCGGCAACAGTGGTAGGCGTTGATGTTATCCCAGCAAAATGGACATTCTGAGGCCTACAAGTATAGAATTTGCCATAGGAAATATGATCAGTGATCAATATCTTGTTATATCTCGCGAACGCATTTGTCTCATTCCAATACATCTTAAGAAAATATCATGTTCAGATAGGCCTACTGTTGTACACAATAGAACACTCCCATATAAAAGGTGATCTTAGAATAAATCATTATTAACATAAATGAACAGAGGAGTGTGAATTGGTTGCAGACTAACTGTGTCATTTATCTGACCATGGTTGTCAAAGGTGCCGCGCGCGTCATTGTCTTTTGGGGGGACGTGAGACGGGGGCTCCCAGCAAACACGACACATTCACCCAATGCTGCAGCAATGTTGTGTTGCTTAAATGTTGTGCCAGCGTTTTCGACAGTGTCCTAACTTTGATCCAGCATTACTTTAGTGCATCATGCTCACTGTGTGCATTATAACAATCGTCGCGAGGCCTACTTACCACACACGCTGACTGGCCTACGTTTACCAGTTTACATATACGTTTTAAACACACTCAACTTACTGCTAGAGCGCTAATTTTTTTCATTAAATTCTACATCTATTTATAATACGAGGTGACGTGAATAGGTAAGAAAAAACATCGCATTATAGACGGGGATATACAGTAAGGTAATTTTTTTATTCTATTTTTTTTGCAAAAAAATTGTCCTAACATCCATCATACCACCAAGCAAGAAAAAAATACACTTAATTTTTTTTTAAAGCTAGAGCTGTTACTGTTATAAGTAAAAAATATTCCCTCCCTGTCATACCGCCTTAGTCCCCTTTAAATACAGTCCTAATATTCACACTTGTCCAAGATAGATATTTTTGTTTATAAAAAAAACTTGCCCCGACCAGTTGACCACCCCAATACCATAAACCCCCTCTAAGAAAATAAATATTTAGAATAAAACCATATGAAGCCCCTGCCTCAAGTAGGCAGATGCACAAAAATAAATAACAATTAGATTGAAAATAAAGGAAAATCTGTTTTTTTTAATGGAAGGGGTAACACTGATTACTATGGAACAGCCCTCATCTATGGGGAGTCACCAGCAACAAAAAAAAAAAATCTGTGGAATATTAGAATGTATGGTGCTTGTAAGAAGTTGATGAGTATGTTTTGAAAGACCTGAGCTGATCGCAATTATTATGCAGCAGCTCTTATCTTCGAACCCAACCGAGCTAATATGGAGGAGTTAGACACATTAAATTTTTAAATCTATTAAATATTTACATGTCTGAGCGTATCGCACTTTCAAGGAATTGAGCTCAGACACACGGGAGGAAAGAACCACACACGCACAGATACACAGAAGGGCGGGGACAATAATAATAATAAACTCATCGAAGTTACCTTTAGTACTTGGAAGCATTTCATATAAGATCTGCCAAGCTGTTACTAATTTTGGGGTATAACTGTTTTCTCCATAATAATTGCGCCATACACGCACAGCACCTTCATCTGTAAAAGAAGCGAGATTATTATATCTAAATTTTCAATGAATAGTATTTTAAATGTAAATTTTTAATTTTCCAACGTACTTGAAGATTGCACATATTCTACAGAATTATAAAATACAAAAAATTCATACAATGACAGGATGGACCTTTTGACACTGTAAAGCTAAAAATAGTATAAATCAATAAAGAAATGTTGCGATTATTAATTACCTTAAACAAGACTACATAAGTCCAGGAACTCCCACTCCGAATTAGAATTTGATTTAAGCAATTTTGTGTAGGGTTTTTAATGTAGTCCCAGGCTAGGTCAAAAATTAAGACGCAAAACAACTAGGTCTAAGAGGCTCAGTCTAAGAGTAAGATAAGAACTAGACAGTCTGTCAGAGATTTCAAACCTCCATTGAAATTAATGATCCTAATCAGTATCACTGTTTACAAGATATCAGGCCAATCGAGGTAAATTATGGCTGATTTACGATCATTTTGAATTCGATATAGACTTTAAAAAAATTTAAGGGTGCATCCTCCCCAGAAACCTCACATTTTGTTTTATAGTAATTATTTGTTTTATAGTAATGGTCTAGCTATTTACCACAGTTTACCTGATATCAGGCCTATTGAGGTAAATAATGCCGATTGTTGGCCATTTTGAATTCGATAAGAGTTAAAATTTTCCAGGGTGCACCCTCCCCCGAAAAATACCATTTTGTTTTATAGTAATGGTCTAGCCATCTAGCACGGTTTACCAAATATCGGCCATGTGAAAGTGAATAATGGACTAAAGGCGGCCATTTTTAATTTGATCAAGTAGAAATTTTTCAAGATGCATCCTCTCCTGAAATCTAACATTTTGTTTTATAGTAATGGTCTAGCCATCTAGTACGGTTAACCAAATAACGGCCATGCGAAAATGAATAATGGCCGATTGTCGGCCATTTTTAATTTGATCCGAGTCAATTTTTTTCAAGATGCATCCTCCCCTGAAATCTTACATTTTGTTTCATAGTAATGGTCTAGCCATCTAGCGCAGTTTATCAAATAATGGCTATGTGAAAGTGAATAATGGCCTAAAGGCAGCCAATTTGAATTTGATCAAGTTGAAATTTTCCAAGATGCATCCTCTCCTGAAATCCACATTTTTTAAAAGGCATCCTCTCAGGAAACGTCACATTTTGTTTTATAGTAATGGCCTAGCCATCTAGCACGGTTTACCAAATATCGGCCATGTGAAAGTGAATAATGGCCGATAGACGGCCATTTTGAATTCGATTGAGTCAAAAGTTTTTAAAAGGCATCCTCTTCAGAAACGTCACATTTTGTTTTATAGTTATGGTCTAGCTATCTAGCACGGTTTACCTGATATCAGGCCTATCGAGGTAAATAATGCCAATTGTCGGCCATTTTGAATTTAATAGAGTTAAAAAATTTCCGGGTGCATCCTCCCCCGAGAATCATATTTTGTTTTATAGTAATGGTCTAGCCATCTATCACGGTTTACCAAATATCGGCCATATAAAAGTGAATAAAGGCCAATAAGCGGCCATTTTGAATTTGATCAAGTCGATTTTTTCCAAGATACATCCTCTTCTGAAATCTCACATTTTGTTTTATAGTAATGGTTTAGCCATCTAGCACGGTTTACCCAATATGAGGCCTGTCGAGGTGAATAATGGCCGATAGGCGGCCATTTTGAATTTGATCGAATTGAAATTTTTTAAAATGCATCCTCTCCTGAAACCCTACAATTTGTTCTATAGTAATGGTGTAGCTATCTTTAGCGGTTTTCATGATATTCCGCAATATGAGGCCTGTCGAGGTAAATAATGGCCGATAGGCGGCCATTTTTAATTTTATCGACTTGAAATTTTTCAAGATGCATCCTCTCCTGAAACCTTACAATTTGTTTCATAGTAATGGTGTAGCTATCTTGAGCGGTTTTCATGATATTCCGCAATATCAGGCCTGTCGAGGTGAATAATGGCCGAGAGGCGGCCATTTTGAATTTGATCGAGTTGAAATTTTCAAAATGCATCCTCTAGTGAAACCTTACAATTTAATTTATAGTAATGGTGTATCTATCTTTAGCGGTTTTCATGATATTCCGCAAAATATTTCAGTCGGATTTACAGATGTTATAAATTAGGTCAAAGTGCTTGGTCAACTTCAAGGTCAAGGTCCAACTAGATTTGCCTGAGGGGCAAAGCTTGCGTTTCCACCCGCCCCACATAGTACATTAAATATAGAGAAATACAGTACTGTCACCAAATTTTTATGTAAACCACGTGAAAATGTGATTTCAGAATCACACCAAAATCTAATCAGCATATGGCCAGGGTGTGTAGCTTCCTTGGAACAAATCGGTGAAGCAGTTCTAGCTCTTCAGAGTAACATGTGATTCGTCGGCCATCTTGAATTTTGTTGAAAAAATGAAAAAAGAGAAACAATTCTCAGGGCCACTGAGCATACACAAAAGATAAAATTGGACTGTATAAACATATTACCAAATTTTGATAATAGCCAAAATGAGCAAAACTGAAATATCAGCTAAAATCCTGAAAAGTGAAAAAAATATAGGTTTTTTATATTATCAAAAAGCTAATCAGCACACATCCAGGGTAGGGTTATTCCTCTGCACAAAACATGAAACAAATCCATGCAGCAGTTCAAGCTCTAAAGAGTGACATAGGATTTTGGCCGCCATCTTGAATTTTGTTGAAGAAGCTGAAAAACGCCCAAAAAATTTACCGGGCAAATTCACTAGGGCGAATATGCATACTGCAAATATTTAGAAATAATCCGATCAGGGGTGTATAGCTATATTACCAATTTTCAATGATAGCCAAAATGAACAAGACTACATAAGTCCAGGAGCTCCCGCTTCGAATTAGAATTTGATTTAAGCAATTTTGTGTAGGGTTATTAATGTAGTCCTAGGCTAGGTAAAAAATCAAGACGCAAGACAACTAGGTCTAAGAGGCTCAGTCTAAGAGTAAGATAAGAACTAAACAGTCTGTCAGAGATTGCAAACCTCCATTGAAATTAATGATCCTAATCAGTATCCCAGTAATGGTCTACCTATCTGGCACAGTTTACCCGATATCAGGCCAATCGAGGTAACTAATAGCTGATTTACGGTCATTTTGATTTCGATATAAACAAGTTGAAAAATTAGGGTGTACCCTCCCCCGAAACCTCAAATTTTTTTTTATAGTAATGGACTAACATCTAACACAGTTTGCAAAATATTGGGCATGTGAAAGTAAATAATGGCCGATAAGGGGCCATTTTGAATTTGATCGAGTCAGAATTTTTCAAGATGCATCCTCAGCTGAAATCTCACATTTCATTCTATAGTAATCGTCTAGCTATCTAGCACGGTTTACCAAATATCGGCCATGTGAAAGTGAATAATGGCCTAAAGGCGGCCATTTTTAATTTGATCAAGTCAAAATTTTCCAAGATGCATCCTCAGCTGAAATCTCACATTTCATTCCATAGTAATGGTCTAGCCATCTAGCATGGTTTACCAAATATCGCCCATGTGAAAGTGATTGGTGGCCGATAGGAGGCCATTTTAAATTTGATCAAGTCAAAATTTTTCAAGATGCATCCTCTCTTGAAATCGCAAATTTTGTTTTATAGTAATGGTCTAGCCATCTAGTACGGTTACCAAATAACGGCTATGTGAAAGTGAATAATGGCCGATAGGCGGCCATTTTGAATTTGATCCGAGTCAATTTTTGTCAAGATGCATCCTCTCCTGTAATCTCACATTTTGTTTTATAGTAATGGTCCAGCTATCTAACACGGTTTACCAAATATCAGCAAAGTGAAAGTAAATAGTGGCCGATAGGCGGCCATTTCAAATTCGATTGAGTCAAAAGTTTTTAAAAGGCATCCTCTCCCGAAACGTCACATTTTGTTTTATAGTAACGGTCTAGCTATCTAGCACGGTTTACCTGATATCAGGCCTATCGAGGTAAATAATGCTGATTGTCGGCCATTTTGAATTCGTAAGTTAAAAAATTTCAGGGTGCATCCTCCCCCGAAAACTCACACTTTGTTTTATAGTAATCAGGTAATGGTCTAGCCATCTAGCACGGTTTACCAAATATCAGCCATGTGAAAATGAATAATGGCCGAAAAGGCGGCCATTTTGAATTTGATCAAGTCAAATTTTTTCAAGATGCATCCTTATCTGAAATCTCACATTTCGTTTTATAGTAATGGTCTAGCCATCTAGCACGGTTTACCAAATATCAGCCATGTGAAAATGAATAATGGCCGAAAAGGCGGCCATTTTGAATTTGATCAAGTCAAATTTTTTTCAAGATGCATCCTCATCTGAAATCTCACATTATGTTTTATAGTAATGGTCTAGCCATCTAGCATGGTTGATCAAAAATAGGCCATGTGAAAGTGAATAATGGCCGATAAGCGGCCATTTTGAATTTTATTGAGTCGAATTTTTTCAAGATGCATCCTCTCCTGAAATCACACATTTTGTTTTATAGTAATGGTCTAGCCATCTAGCACGAGTTAGACGACTTGAATTTTTTCAAAATGCATCCTCTCCTGAAACCTTACAATTTGTTTTATAGTAATGGTGTAGATATCTTAAGCGGTTTTCATGATATTTCACAATATCAGGCCTGTCGAGGTGAATAATGGCCGATAGGCGGCCATTTTGAATTTTATCAACTTGAAATTTTTCAAGATGCATCCTCTCCTGAAACCTTACAATTTATTTGATAATAATGGTGTAGCTATCTTGAGCGGTTTTCATGATATTCTGCAATATCAGGCCTGTCGAGGTGAATAATGGCCGATAGGCGGCCATTTTTAATTTTATCGACTTGACATTTTTCAAGATGCATCCTCTCCTGAAACCTCACAATTTGTTTTATAGTAATGGTGTAGCTATCTTGAGCGGTTTTCATGATATTCCGCAAAATCTTTCAGTCGGATTTACCGATGTTATAAATTAGGTCAAAGTGCTGGGTCAACTTCAAGGTCAAGGTCCAAAAACCTGAAAAGGCACAACTAGGGACCTTAGAGAACATGCATGTGCAATATGACTGTCATCGGCACAGTACTTTTCGAGATCTGCTCCTGAAACGAAGTGCGCGTCAAAACGTCTAAATAGGTCAAAGTTCTGAACCAAAAGTAGGTCAAAGTTCAAATACCCCAAAAGGCACAACTAGACCCCCTAGGGGTGTTGTGTGTAAAATTTGAAGACAATCGGACAAGTACTTTCAGAGATATGCTCCGGAAACGAATTGTTTACGGACGGCCCAACGCCGTAACATCATCATTTTCTCCTCTGCGACCTTGCGTATTGAACTCGGATCAAAAATATTTTAACCTGTCCATTATCCACCTGGAAGTAACCCACATACCAAAAATTGTTATCCTAGCTTATTTTCCTTCAAAGTTATAGGCAAAAGAAGAGGCAAAAAAAAACGGAGGCGGAATCCATAGCTCCCTCTGTCTCACCTACGGTGACGGCGGGAGCTAACAAAACTGAAATATCCGTTAAAATTCTAAAACGTAAAAAAATCAAAGTTTTTATTATCGGAACTACACCAGAAACAAATCAGTACGTGTGCAGGGTAAGGTCTTCTCGTTAAACCAAACATAAAACAAATTCAGGAAGCGATTCAAGCTCTAGAGAGCGACAAAGGATTTTGGCGGCCATCTTGGATTTTGTTGAAGAAGCTGAAAAAAACCGGGAAAATTTACAGGGCAAATTTCCTAGGGCCAATATGCATACTGAAAATATTGAGAAATAATCGGAGGGGGGTTGTATGGCTATATTACCAAATTTTGACGATGGCCAAAATGAGCAAAACAGAAATATCCGCTAAAATACTAAAACTTAAAAAAATTGAAGTTTTTACTATCAGAATCACACCAAAAGCTTTTCAGCTCACGGCCGGAGTAAGGTCTTTCTTTTAAACCAAACATGAAACAAATGATGAAGCGGTTCAAGCTCTAGCGTGCGCCATAGGATCTTGACGGCCATCTTAGATTTTGGTGAAGAAACTGAAAAACGCAAAAAAAAATTTACCAGACAATCTCCCCAGGGACAGTATCCATACTGTAAATATTTGGAAATAATCTGAGTAGGGGTTTTCGAGTGAGAGCAGAAACAAGTGGCGGCGGCGGCGGGCAGACTCAGCAAAAACAATAAGTCTCCACCACCACATAGTGGGTGGAGACCTAAAAAGGCAAATCTAGGGACCTTAGAGAACATGTGTGTGCAATATGGCTGTAATCGGCCCAGTACTTTTTGAGATCTGCTCCGGAAACGAAGTGTGCGTCAAAACGTCTAAATAGGTCATAGTTCGGAGCCAAAAGTAGGTCAAAGTTCTTATACCCCAAAAGGCACAACTAGACCCCCTAGAGGTGTTGTGTGTAAAATTTGAAGACAATCGGATAAGTACATTCAGAGATATGCTCCAGAAACGAAATGTTCACAGACGGCCCAACGCCGTAACATCATCATTTCTCCTCTGCGACCTTGCGTATTGAATTCAGATTAAAAATATTTTAACCTGTCCATTATCCACCTGGAAGTAACCCACATACCAAAAATTGTTATCCTAGCTTATTTTCTTACAAAGTTATAGGCAAAAGAAGAAAACGGAAGCGAAATCCATAGCTCCGGCGCAAGCTAATAACGTACAACTATACACATAGGGCCTCCAACAAAATATAACTTTCTAAGATAAATTGCCAGTCTCTATATACATATATGTCACATAATAATCATACATAAATATATCTATACTGTGTGTTGCAACCCTGTCAGGTTTGTTTGATTCCTTGTTCAATGTTGCCCAATACAGGTGCAATGCAGCATGTATAGCAACCCTTACAAAAGCTATTTAACCCTTTCAAGCCTGAATTTATAATTGTCATCTTCATCCACTACAAGCCGCAAATTGCTGTCGCAATTCTCGACCTGTAGTGGATCAAGATGATTTGATGTGGTTTAAAAATTAAAGAAAAGTGCCATGTATTGGTAAACCAGTTTTTTGGAAATTTTTGTTCTAAAACCCTTGATTGTAGGAAAATTAAGTTTTTTTTCAGGGATGTAAAATGATGCTTTAATGCATCGTGAGGGCTTAAAGGGTTAATAGTAATAATAATGCGAGTATTCATATGGCGCACATATTCAGCCTAGGGCTGCTCATGGCGCCTTACATCTTATTATCCCGTGCGTGGCAGGCAGCAGCTAATTGCAAAGCGCTTCATTCTAACCATTGTGCCATGTCTCTCTCTAATTGATTTAAGATATGTGATTGCTATACACTATAAGATTTGTTATTGAATAAATACAATTCCGGTGAGAAACTCAATAATTGTAATATACACTCATTAATCAATAGCTAACACTGTTGGAAAAACAGTTATCATGTGTCTTTGACAATAGACTTGCTTTGAAGCTAACCATTCTAAAATATTGAGGTGAAGTTTCCAATACAAGATTATATTTTTATCCTGAAGGTCATTACAAGGAGGGAGAATGTTTGTATTCAACAATAAATACAGGTGTGATCTGTAACATTCATCTCTGATCTATACAAAACAGCTGTAAGAAAAGAACATATGCTTAACAAGAGCACACTCGACAATAGCCCGCCTCCATTATTGAACTTAATAAGTTATTAACTTAGTTATTTAATAATAAAAAAATAATCCGTTCTCCAGCTTGTCCTAGAACTGCTGAATAATAACATGCATAACAAATTTGGCCAGGATAAATGAAAAACTTTTCATGTCATAGCACCCACAAGGTCAAATTATTGACGTAAAATGCGAAAAATCTCAATAAATTGGCAATTATTTTTTTTTCAGCCATTATCGAACTTGTCCGAGAACTGGTTATTTGTAACATGCATAACAAATTTGGGAAAGAGACATGAAAAACTTTTCAATTTATAGCGCCCACAAGGTCAAATTATTGACCTAAAATGCGAAAAATCACAATAAATTATCCATTTTGAATTTTTTTCAGTCATTATTGAACTTGTCTGAGAACTGGTAATTTGGAACACTGGTAATTTGTAACCGCTACACTGTTTGATTTTTTGGTAATTCACTTACGTATGATCGGCGTTTTGTCAGTAGACTCTATACATGTAATTAGGACAGACACGTTCATATGTGAGAGAAATTTTATCAAATCGGTTAAAAAAACAGCTGATGCTGCATGTACTCTGGTATACAAGCTGTAGTTCAGCCTGACTTCCAAATATGGTGATTATTTTTCCTAGGATCCCCCGCCCGGAGAAAAGGGTTTGCATAATGTTCGCTGATTGGCCAGCGATGACATCATTTAGAAAACATGACTTCAATCTGATAGATCAGCTATATGTATCCGTGGCTCACGGTGAGAATCACTGATGATGAGTGAAATTGTCTACAGCGCTGAAGATGATTTATTTTTGTAAAGTTCAACAAAATCATTAGTACAACATTACCTGATCCTGTGAGTAATAAAGCTTCATCCTGGGCATTTATGAAATGCATAGCCGTGATTCGTGTATGGTGCGGGTTATTATTTTTCAAATAGCTTAGCCGCACACCCTGCTCCCACTGCCAAACACTGACTCCCTCTTTGTCCGCCACAGCTAAATGAGGCTCAAATGGCTGAAAAGTAACTAGGGTTGGTGTGAACGGATTCCTATTTATAAAGATTTGATCATCCAGACGACTGAAACCTGAAAAAAAACAGTAAAACTTAGATCATCAGTCTAATGAGCCCTATTTATAAAATTCAAGCTTTTTCACTCATATCACTAGTGTCTGTAGACACAAGTCTTGATCCGACTGATCACCCAATAACAGGGTGTGAATTAGAGTGTAAAATATGATCTGCCGCCATTTTTCTGAAATCACAGCCCCAATAATTTGAAAAAAATATGACCTGTTGTTTTAGGCATACCATGCATCAAAATCAAGATATAAACTTCATGAACTTGGGCAGCATTATCATTCATGTCATCATTGTCATGGTAATAGATAAGGGGAAAACTTTGTAAACTGGTCTCTATATGTGAATGAATATATATCTTGAATATATATTCTTATAAAAATACTGTTTCTATATACATGCAGATATTGACTGAAAGTTATCCAGAGACTATGGGAAAAACCATTGAATGTGACTTTAAAAATTGCGTTATCACTCATATTGATAGGGGAGCTATTTGTAGAAAAATTCTGTAACTAACTTTAAATATAGGACTTTTCTAAATATGTGCTATATAATTATTCAATACACGCATACCTGCTCTACGTTGTTCATGCTGCGCTTCTTGACGTACTTTACTTGCTCTTGTATATCGATATTCTTGTGCATAATGTAAAGAGCTCTCTGGGTCATGGGCATCCTTCATATTCATAACAGACTGTGCAAAATATTTGCAGCACCAATGATAATATTCTGTTTTAACGATGCCTGTTCGCTGTGTTTGCGATTCGTCTTCTTTAGCCAACTGCAACATATTTGAAACACATAGGGCATCCACGTTATATTCTTGATGGAAATACATAAATCATAGAAAACAAAAGTTACATTGTATACATTGGAATGATAGAAATTCGGCAAAATATGAATATACATGTACTAAAAAGATTTATGCCTAACTGATTAAATTTCTTATGACAAATTTTCCATGTGTAGGTCTCAAAATGTCTGCTATGAGAGAGGCCCGATGACATTGGTGCTGCATTAAGCAAATGGTAGTATATCGTCTCGTCTGGGGACATGTGTATGGGTGATGGTATTGTAGCAGCATTTAGCTCAGTACTGGACCATTGTCATACGCTGATTCACCAAGGGGCCAATGCCATGACAGGGTCACTGTATCGTGTTTTGCCCTGTGACTCGGCACCACTAAAAGTGCTGGTGGAAACAAAATGTCACAACTTGGTGGTGAAACTATTAATAATGAAAACTCACCAGATTAAGGTTTTTTTCAATTTTATCAGATCGCTTGCGCCCCAGATTTCCATGAGCATTGCTCGGGGAGTGACTGGGAATTGAAGGCAGTTCATCTGCAGGATCACAATCTACAGTGCGTAAAGTGCTTGGCCTTGAAATTTCCATTTCCCGTTCTAACGTTTCTCTAGAACAATAAAACATTTCAACAATAAATATTTTATTTAATATTAATTCTCTAGTTATCATGCAATGCTTCTTAAACAAGACTACATAAGTCCAGGAGCTCCCGCGACGAATTAGAATTTGATTTAAGCAATTTTGTGTAGGGTTTTTAATGTTGTCCTAAGCTAGGTCAACAAGACGCAAGACAACTAGGTCTAAGAAGCCCAGTCTAAGAGTAAGATAAGAACTAAACAGTCTGTCAGAGATTGCAAACCTCCATTGAAATTAATGATCCTAATCAGTATCCCAGTAATGGTCTACCTATCTGGAACGGTTTACCCGATATCAGGCCAATCGAGGTAACTAATAGCTGATTTACGGTCATTTTGAGTTCGATATAAATTAGTAAAAAACTTAGGGTGCATCCTCCCCCGAAACCTCAAATTTTGTTTTATAGTAATGGACTAACATCTAACACAGTTTGCAAAATATTGTGGATGTGAAAGTAAATAATGGCCGATAGGGGGCCATTTTGAATTTGATCGAGTCAGAATTTTTCAAGATGCATCCTCAGCTGAAATCTCACATTTCATTCTATAGTAATCGTCTAGCTATCTAGCACGGTTTACCAAATATCGGCCATGTGGAAGTGAATAATGGCCTAAAGGCGGCCATTTTGATTTGATCAAGTCGAAATTTTCCAAGATGCATCCTCAGCTGAAATCTCACATTTCATTCTATAGTAATGGTCTAGCCATCTAGCAAGGTTTACCAAAAAAGGGCTATGTGAAAGTGAATAATGGCCGATAGGCGGCCATTTTGAATTTGATCTAGTCATTTTTTTTCAAGATGCATCCTCTCTTGTAATCTCACATTTTGTTTTATAGTAATGGTCTAGCTATCTAGCACGGTTTACCTGATATCAGGCCTATCGAGGTAAATAATGCTGATTGTCGGCCATTTTGAATTCGTAAGTTAAAAATGTTCAGGGTGCATCCTCCCCTAAAAACTCACACTTTGTTTTATAGTAATCAGGTAATGGTCTAGCCATCTAGCACGGTTTACCAAATATCAGCCATGTGAAAATGAATAATGGCCGAAAAGGCGGCCATTTTAAATTTGATCAAGTCAAACTTTTTCAAGATGCATCCTCATCTGAAATCTCACATTTCGATTTATAGTAATGGTCCAGCCATCTAGCACGGTTGACCAAATATCGGCCATGTGAAAGTGAATAATGGCCGATAAGCGGCCATTTTGAATTTTATCGAGTCAAATTTTTTCAAGATGCATCCTCTCCTGAAATCACACATTTTGTTTTATAGTAATGGTCTAGCCATCTAGCACGGTTTACCAAATAACGGCCATGTGAAAGTGAATAATGGCCGATTGGCGGCCATTTTGAACTTGGACAAAATGAATTTTTTCAAAATGCATCCTCTCCTGAAACCTTACAATTTGTTTTATAGTAATGGTGTAGATATCTTGAGCAGTTTTCATGATATTCCACAATATCAGGCCTGTCGAGGTGAATAATGGCCGATAGGCGGCCATTTTGAATTTTATCAACTTGAAATTTTTCAAGATGCATCCTCTCCTGAAACCTTACAATTTATTTGTTATTAATGGTGTAGCTATCTTGAGCGGTGTTCATGATATTCCGCAATATCAGGCCTGTCGAGGTGAATAATGGCCGATAGGCGGCCATTTTTGATTTTATCAACTTGAAATTTTTCAAGATGCATCCTCTCCTGGAACCTCACAATTTGTTTTATAGTAATGGTGTAGCTATCTTGAGCGGTTTTCATGATATTCCGCAAAATCTTTCAGTCGGATTTACCGATGTTATAAATTAGGTCAAAGTGCTGGGTCAACTTCCAGGTCAAGGTCCAAAAACCTGAAAAGGCACAACTAGGGACCTTAGAGAACATGTATGTGCAATATGACTGTCATCGGCCCAGTACTTTTCGAGATCTGCTCCGGAAACGAAGTGCGCGTCAAAACGTCTAAATAGGTCATAGTTCTGAACCAAAAGTAGGTCAAAGTTCAAATACCCCAAAAAGGCACAACTAGACCCCCTAGGGGTGTTGTGTGTAAAATTTGAAGACTATCGGACAAGTACTTTCAGAGATATGCTCCGGAAACGAATTGTTTACGGACGGCCCAACGGCCCAACGCCGTCACATCATCATTTTCTCCTCTGCAACCTTGCGTATTGAATTCAGATTAAAAATATTTTAACCCGTCCATTAGCCACCTGGAAGTAACCCACATACCAAAAATTGTTATCCTAGCTTATTTTCTCACAAAGTTATAGGCAAAAGAAGAGGCCAAAAAAAAACGGAGGTAGAATCCATAGCTCCCTTCGCTCACCTACGGTGACGGCGGGAGCTAATAAAGAGCCATACTTGAGTGAGCATGGCCACCAGATTACACTACCGTATTTTCCGGGTTATAAGACGCAACTTTTTTATTTTTAAAACCACTTTTAAAGGCTGGTGCAACTTATGCTCCGGTGCGACCTTTCTATGGTTTTCAACTCGGCCGAGGACAGCTGAATAAAATCTAGAATGGCCTCTACCGTCTGTCACGTAATGACGCGATCGCCGTTCATGAACCGCTAACGTCATATCATCGTTTGAGGCCATTGTATGTCAGTTTTAATACCATTTGGGAATGTTATTTAGTTTACTATTAAACAGCATGCATAATGTCTAAAAACTATGTATTTAATTTACGATTAATTGGGTAAGATAGAATGTTTTAGTGAAAGATCGTGACTGTTTGTTTGTTATGATTGCGTTTGTGTGTCAGCCATTTTCTCTGCATCCGGTCAGTATCGTCAGCATTCGCTAGGGGGCTAGACAATCGCAAGCAATTTACCGCATAAACACATCTATAGTGGAAGTCACATTAACCTGTAGCGCAAGTTTTTCGTTGATTTCTCAGTCAATTCTCAACCGATTTGCATGAAATTTTACAAGGACTATTATCGGGTCCCCCGCCAAATAGCATGAAATTTTCATGACAAAATAATTTATAGCTCAAAAGTTAGACCATTCGACATATAGTAGCATAAATTTATAATTACGACGTCCCTCTATAAACCTATTAAACTGTTTAAGTTTAAATCAGTTTTGAGCCATGAATTGCATTACATGCCAGATGGTCCAACTTTTGAACTATACAATATTTACCAGTGAAAATTTCACAGTGTTTGGCGGGGGACTCGATAATAGCCCTTGTTAAATTTCATGAAAATCGGTTGTGAATTGACTGAGAAATCGCCGAAAAACATACGCTACAAGTTGTTGTTATTATTAATTTGTATTCACTGGCCTAAGTAAATGCCCTTTATCGACATCGCCACCTGATGAGTGTGGGTCAGTTACGGAAGTGGGAGCTCTCTAATGAGGTAGAAAAGAAAACAATGGCGTCTGTCTTTCATACATGGCATTGAAATAATTTCGAATAAATCACTAAAAATCATGTTCACGTACATTGAACAATATATTAAACACTTTTATTATAAACTTTTAATATCGGTCTACCAGGCTATTAAATAGCATTGACTCTCTCCTCTTCTCTTGCTATAAACGCCAATGTACTGACACCTGGCACTTAAATATCGTCAGACATGTCTCTGAGCCTGGTGCGTCATATCTGCCAGTGCGACCTGTCTATGGTTCGAGCCTAATCTTGAGCCTAGTGCGACTTATACTCCAGTGTGACTTATAGGCCGGCAAATACGGTACATTAATTATTTTTTGCAGAAATTGTCATGGCTTGTACTTGTATCAGAACTAACCTTTCGTTTTAATTACGGTTTAGCTATTTTGTTTTTGAGATACCAGAGATGCCATAAAATTGCTGAGCAGGAAATTTAGGAAATCTAGATACCATTTGGTGGCCTTTTAACTGAAATGCATGACTGCAAAGACACTGAAAATAGTGATTTTGACATAATTTATTCAATCACTTATAATCCAGAAGATTCACAGGGCAATTCAGAAGATGGGAAATAAGGTGGAAGATCGGGAGATACATATTAATGATGGTAACAAATTAAGCAAATTCAAAATGGATCTTTGAAAATGTTTATTATTTGTCACAGGCAATGAGTGACCCAGCAGTAAATATAAAACGTTAGCAATTCCTAACACAAAGTAAATAAAAATAACAGAATTTAATAAAATATTGAAATATAATTGAGTTCCATCAACAACCATTCTAAACAAACATGATGCAACTACGGGTCTAGCAGGCTTTTGAAGCAGCTCCCTATGTCTCCAAACAATATTAGAATCGAAGATGAGTATATCTAATTTGGGCCCCTATACTTTTATTGATATATCAATTAAATGTGTGAACAAATAAAAACATAGATTGAAACAAATATAATGTTATCTGTTTATCACAGTAAAGAGCAAGGAAATGCATATTTCAGTATAATATTTAATTGTCAAATTAAGCAAATCCATAGTGTTTTCATATCTTTCTTTGAGAGCGTCAATCTCTATCACTCAACGCAGGTGTTGATTGAACACTGTGGTCAAAACTAACACATTCCCCTTTTATAGCAACATAAAGGCAGAAGGTTTATTCTCCCAGCTTTCATGTTGATAGACATGTGACTATTATCACCCCGCTAATGTAGGGCTTTACATATTGGTTTTGTTTTAATGGTAAAAACATTCTCCAGTTGTTTGGAGTATAATACAATATGCAATTCGTCTTCAACAGGGGTTGCTCAATTATCTTTATTTCTGATAATACCAAACACTAAATATAATGAGAATGAAAACACTATTAATACCTGGTAGCGTGTAAAATGACATTGATTGCTGGTTTATTTGAAGGACTGCTAGGTGCTGAATGAGATGATGATGACCTCCGCTGGTTCATTGTGCGGGGCAAGGTAGATGTTGCCTGACAAAAAATATAAATATTATGCACATGCGCAGTATATGTAATTGTGTTGTGAGAGATCTTAAAGAGATGTGTCACTGTCATGATTAAGCTGAATGGTTATTCCTCAGCTACAAATGCCATAACAAGGGTCACATACATGTAATAACAGTGGCGGATCCAGGATCTGAAGAAGGGGGGGGGGGCGCCAAGGGTTTTAGGGGCATGCCCCCAAGCTTTTTTGGTGAATTTCAGCCAATTTAGGGGACTTTTTAAAGTATTTGGCGAAAATAGGGGGGAAAGCGCGCCTGCTGCGCCCCCTCTGGATCCGCAACTGAATACGCTTTTTAAATTACAGCTGTGTTATATCTCCATATCTGTCTATATCAATATACCATAATTTGTTTGCCTGTTTTTGACCTGGTGCATACTATGGACAGTTAAGTACAGTTTATTGATATTGGGCAGATTCAATTGTTGTAACATAGTTCATTTTATTTTTCATCACTCTCTTAACCCTTACAACGCGGGGACTGTCTTTAGACGACAGAATCTGATGTCTGTAGATGTCAGATTCTGATGTCTATTGTCGATACCCGTAATGTAAGAGTAAAAATATTTCTTATGGCCATAGACTCATATTACAGGTATTCAAATGAAGCGAGAAGAGCTGACTAAGACTTTATTATGATTTCAAATTGGAAAAAACAAATCTTTGGTCTCTATGGTTTGTACAAAAATATTTCAGTGTTTAAAAGGTTCAAGTCGTTTTTATCATAGTCGCTATTTGCTACAGAAATGTCGCGTAAGATAACCTTTCATAACAATCAAATAATTATTTACATTTTAAACTAGCGATAGAGCGGCATTATAAATAACAAAAGCACACTCGACAATAGCTCGCCACCATTTTTGAGCTTGAAGTTATTACGCCAACAAGATTGAGTTATCGCGTAAAATGTGACAAATACTGTGCAAGTATTCAAATACACCTCGGCTGATGCAGTGACTCTATATATGCCAGGTTTCAAGGCATTTAATTGAAAATAAGAGCGATTTATTAAAATTGATAAAACCAAAATGGCCACCACAGCCTCATTTTCTTGTGAGTACTAATAGACTCCCAGACCCTGAAAACCTATATGTACCAGGTACATATAGAATTCTGAAGAAAAAAGTGAGAAAAAAAATGTAGTCGCCAGGTGGCGACCATTTTGATTAAAGGTGGAAAGCTGCAATTCTAATCATAGCCATACTCATGGGTAACTTCACATGACAAATTGGAGAGATCTAATGATTATTTTTCAAGTTATCGTGTTAACAAGGAATTTTTAAATTAAAAAATTAAGATGGCCACTATAGCCTTATTTTTAGTCACACACAAAAACGGTCAATGCCAATAGACTCGCACACCCCGAAAACCTATATATACCAAGTTTCAAAGTAATTCTAAAAAAAAAAAAATTGTTGAAAAAAAAAAATTTAGTCGACAGTTGGCGGCCATTTTGATTATTGGTTGAAAGCTGAAAATCTAATCAAGTACTGTATACTCCTATGACCTTGGGTAAAAAAATGTGCTAGAAGAGGTTTAATGTTTGCATGAATTCTGAATTTAATCTGTTGCACCATGTTGGTGTAGTAGCCAAAAGGCTGCGTGCGGCGGCAGCGCACGAAGGGGAGGACAATACCCCTTCGGGCCCAACGGGCCGAGGGGTAAAAATCACAATAAATCGGCCATTTTGATTTTTTTTTCAGCCATTATAAACTTGTCCGAGAACTGGTGATTAGTAGCATGGGTAACAAATTTGGGAAGGATAAATGAAAAACTTTTCATGGTATCGAGATCCACAAGGTCAAATTATTGATGTAAAAATAAGAATAATCACATTAAATTCAAACTTTTCAAGTTATTGTGCCCACAAGTAAATGTTAACGCCGACACCAGCGCCGACAACATCAAACTTAAAACAAACAATTGCAATAGCCTTTTTTTAATAAATTGCAATAGCCTTTTTTTAATAAAATTAAAAGGCGGGCTAAAAATGTGACCGGTTATTCAGGACTGATTTTTGTTTGTTTGTTTTGTTTGGGATAGCTAGCCCTCGAAGCAGGCTGCCTGGTCTTTCTGACTGTCATCACAACAAATAAATGGCAGCAACATTGACGACGCTGAGTGCTTTTATATAACACACCAAATGTTGCTAGTGGGAATGTATCAGGTGGCGCTAATAATTGTGCCGCAATGGATATAAATAACAAAGATACTCACTCATTCACAAACAAAATCATGTACTTACCTACGGACGGGCTGCATACTAGCCACTGGTGCAGATGACGCCGAACTTCAATTGCAATAGCCGACCTTTTTTGATAAAAAAATAAAAGGGCGGGCTAAAAAAATTCAAGTATGTTGAACAAACTAAACACATGATTACCTTGCGTTTGATGCTATTGACCAGTTTCTGAGCCCTGCTTGCCACATCAGGGAAAGGATCATGACACAGCTGCTGTAGAGTCTTCCACACATTAGTGTAAAGGTTAGCATGGCTGCCTGTTAGTAATCCTGATAAAGAAGTAGTAGATGACACCCTCTTCATATGGAGTAAATCTCCCGTCGCAAGGTTCTCTGTACTACCTCCAGATGGTATTGGCAATAAGCCAGCTGACATATAGACAAAAATATCATGATCAGCATACTGTGGGCTGAAGACGACACTAGAAGTTACAGCACAGATTAGACAGAATTATCGCCAGATTTGTCTGAAATTTTTCACCTACTCTGTCCCCAAATATTTAATATCCATGATTAATTTGAATTGTCTGCACATGCCAGATGTCTTACCAAATATACGCCAACAGCTAAATTACTGTGAACATTAGAAGCTGATCAAGATATTGGAGAAATTGTTTGGGACATTGTGTGACATGTTTTGTTCAAGAGAGTCAAGCCACTTACTTCGCTGGACCATTTGGAATGGCCAGGCTAACCAAGTGTTGTGATATGCAAAAATTGGTACAGTAGTTCTCATTGATTTCTACTGTATCTATACCTTTATTTCAACAAATTCCAACAAAGTACATAGTACAGTACATAATAATGTATTTTTAACGTGGCCGAATATTCGAGTGATGACACACTACTATGATCAGTGATCAATATCTTGTTATATTTCATGAACGCATTTCTCTCATTCCAATACATCTTCACAAAATATCATGTTCAGATTGGCCTACAGTTTTACACAATCGAATACTCCCATATGAAAGGTGATCTTAGATTAAATCATTATTAATATAAATGAACAGAGAAGTGTGAATTGGTTGCAGACTAACTGTGTTATTTATCTGCCCGTGGTTGTCAAAGGTGCAGCGCGCGTCGTTGTCTTTTGGTGGGACGTGAGACGGGGGCTCCCAGCAAACACGACACGTTCACCCAATGCTGCAACAATGTTGTGTCAGTGTCGCAGATGGTGGCCCAACATTGTACCACGACTCACTGTCCAATGCTGCTTAAATGTTGGACCAGCGTTGTCGAGAGGGTCCTACCTTTGACCCAGCATTACGTTAGTGTATCGTGTTCACTGTGTGCATTATCAGAATCGTCGCGAGGCCTACTTACCAAACACGTTGACTGGCCTACGTTTACAGATACGTTTTACATCGTGTTCACTGTGTGCATTATCAGAATCGTCGCGAGGCCTACTTACCAAACACGCTGACTGGCCCACGTTTACAGATACGTTTTTACATACACTGAACTTACTGCTAGAGCGCTAATTTTGTTTATTAAATTCTACATCTATGTATAATACGAGGTGCCTTTTGTGACGTGAAAAGGTAAGAAATAACATCGCATTATACATGGGGATATATGGTATTAAACAAATAGACCGGACAATTAGCTGAGAATTAGTATTGGTATTTTCTATTTGAAAGTTTTATTTTCAATTGTCAGAAGCCATCAACAATATTTTTCAGTAGTTCAATGTTGGATCCATTGGTGGGCTAGGCCTCACCTTTCATCGTTGTTCAAAAGCAACACCTTGTATAATAATAACCCTTTCCATGCGGCTCCCGGGCACCATCCGGGATCGGAAAACGCTCCTGATTTGCGGCTCCCGGACCCCAGCCTGGATTATGTTCAGTTACAGGTTATCACTGGTAATTCCAGTACTGACAAAGCCATGTGTGTGAACTACCACCAAATTATGTTGGGGAGCATTCAGATGTCATTTTGTAATCCATGTATGTAGAATCTACCCCTGTTTACTTGGGGGGGGGGAGGGTAGTATCCACCCCTTATTAACCCCTTAAACGCTGTAATCCTGTTATAACCTGCCTCACTGCCCTTTAATTCATTGGGAGGGGATATTTGTAGTGACTAATTATTCTGATTTTACAAACATGACCCATGTATAGTCAGAAATAATAACATGCTCTGGGATTGTTATTTAAACAGGTATCCCCTCAAGGTCATACCAAGGTGACCTCAAGGTCATTTTGGCAGAAAATATACAAAATTAGAATTTTTATCATTTGTGAACCCATTTTAAATGAGATGACCTTGGCGTGTCTTGTCATGGTACTAAGAATAAATAAATTGCACACTTTTACCTGAGAAAACAAGTTTCCTTTTTCTGAGATGACCTTGGAAAGTTCAGAGAAAGTTACTACCACCCCCCGGAATGCTAATAACCAACCCTAACATATATGGGGATAGTGTTGAAATGACCTTGGTCTGACCTTGATGTGCTATGACAGAATAGTCTAACCCCAGTTCATACCAATATTTATATTCATTTTGATATCCTTAGGATGTGATGGAAGCCTATCCATATGATGTAAATATGGCCTGAAATTAGTCCTTTTTACAATTTGATTTCGCAAATAATGAACCAGGAATATTCCGCATGGAAAGGGCTAAACAAGAGGCCAACCGGCCACCATAATCCTCCACCCCACCCGCATGATAAGAGATTTTTCAGGGTGCATCCTTCCCTGAACTTTCACATTTTGTTTTACAGACTAATGGTCTAGCTATCTAGCAAAGTTTGACATCTACATTACAGACAGTCAATGATAGCCACAAGTCGGCCTTTTTGAATTTAATAAAGTTTCACAGTGTATCCATCCTTGAAATTGCACATTTTGTTTTATAGTAATGGTCTAGCTATCTGGCACGTTTTTCCAGATATTATGCATACATTTTTCATTTTATAGTAACGGTTTAGCTATATGACACAGTTTTCCAGATATTACGCATATTAAAGTCAATAATGGCCACAAGTCCGCCATTTTAAATTTTGATCGATTTGACATTTTTCAAGGCATATCCCTCCCTGAAACCAGATTTTTTGTTTCATGGTAATGGTATTGGTAACTGGTTTGCCAATAAGCAGGTATAATAAAGTCAATAATGGCCGATAGTCCGCAATTTTTAATTTCATCAGGGTTCCCCACAATGCCGGAAATGCCGGCAACCCGACCGGATGAATTTTATGCCGACCAGCATGTAATAGAGCCTAGGTCACATCCGGCTGTTATCCAGCTGGTAGATTAGCCAATATTCCTGTCGCCAGTGTCATACCTCTGTTGTCATACTGTGTTGGTTTAGCGATCAGCGTGTCCGTGTAAGATTGGTGTGCGCGTATATTGCCGGTGGACAGTGAACACAAAATGTACACATAGGCGTGCTACCCCCCCCCCCATAACCCCCCCCCCTCCCTCTTCGCCACCCGTCATGTGCTGTATGCTAAATAACATAGATGTCCCAGCAGACACGAGACATCGACCTGATGTTGGTCCACCGTCTACGACGCTGGCCCAGAATTGGTCCAACATTGGGTAGATGTCTCGTGTTTGCTGGGAAGCAGAGCTGACAGCAAGTGAGTGTTATGTCACAGTGTTATGTCACGCTAACAGCGCTGAGTCGGCATTGGCGCGACGCAGGCGGAGCTGGTAGTAGGCCTACTCGAGAGTGTGATAACAGCGATGTCGCGTTGTTGACCAGCGTCGACGGGCCAACACTTCTAGCGTTGCCAGTCACCACGACACGTTGTCACTCACCAAAGTGTCACCGCGTTGGTGAATGAGTGATAGGCCTACTAACTACTATACTTTGTTGTGTCTTAATGAAAAAATCTTTGATTTTTTTATCGCGCGCGCAACAGTAAACATATTATTACGCTGCTCGCGCGCTAAGTTAAGATTTTTGTGAGAACGACCGGATGATTTTTTTTCTGTGGGGAACCCTGTTTCATGCAGTTTAAATTTTTCAGGGTGCATCCTTCCATGTCTGACATGAAGTCTCACATTTTGTTTAATGGTAATAGTCCAGCTATCTTGAACTGTTTTCCTGATATTACGCATATGGGAGGTACTTTTTCGCATGGCAGTTCACATTTGACAATCAATTATGGCAGCTGTCAGCCATTTTGAATTTGATAGAGTTATAATTTTAGGGTTCGAAATTAGCATTGGTCCAGAGGCCTAATTAGTAATAACACTGGATAGCAATCTTGCCCTATCATTAGCGCACTGTGCACAGATACGAATATATGAATACGGTATATCGTTTCTGAAACTGCACATTTTGTTTTATAGGAATGGTCTAGCTATTTGGCAAGGTTTTGCCAAATATCAGCCATATATTAAAGTAAATGACGGTTGATAGTCCACTATTTTGAATTTGATCAAGATGACATTGTTCAGGGTGCATCCTTCCATGAAGTCTCAGATTTTGCTTTATAGCAATGGTCTAGCTATCCGGCACGTTTTTCCTGATTCTACGCATACAAAGTCAATAATGGCTGCAAGTGGGCCACTTTGAATTTGAGTTTAATTCTTCAGAGCATACTCTAACCGAAATGGCACATTTTGTTTTTTCTAGTAGTGTTCTAGCTATCTGGCATGGTTTCCCGTGTCACACATATTAAATTTAATAATGGTCACAAAACTTTTATCGAGTTGAAATTTTTAAGGGCATATTCGTCCGTGAAGCAGCACATTTTGTTCTATAGTAATGGCCTAGCTATCTGGCACAGCTTGCCAGAAATCAGGCAGTTAATAACATGGAGCCTTGAGAGATAAAGGTCAAAAAGTAGGACAAAGGAAACAAAAATGCGGACAGATGGACTGCCAAACGGACATCTGAGGTAAAATCATAACCCGGATAAAAATCGTCCCCAGCAATAGAAAGGTACACACAATACACTGGAATTAAGGTTCTAATGCTATTCTGCTTAAAACTGTGATTTTTCACAGGCTTGGTTATACAGATCTGCTGCCATGGCATAACAAGGGTTATTCAAAATGGAGCAGCACGACGTAACCCAGATAACTACAGTAACCGGGGTCGAGGTGTGATGAATCATATAGAGCAGGCAAAGGTGTAAATTTATGTAGATGTACATACCCCTAAATAATATTTTGTATTGTAGTTGTACAAGATTTGATAACACTATAGATTTCAAAAACTTGACTGCACTATAATATCCCAGGATTAATTATTTCAAAGTATCGCAATGTTGAACAGAAAATACGAGAGAAAATTACAATTTATATCTATATATTGTGCCATGATCATGGATTTTATTTTCAAACAAGGGGAGAGGGCATTTATTTGAATATGGGCATTTATTAGAAGAAATATGGTACCTATAATTTAGTCTTCTTTTCTTTCCAAAATATGCGAAATACGGCATACATGTTTAAGGCATTTTTTCAAACAGTATACATCGCGCCACAAAAACCATAGATGTCATAGAAAAGTCCGAAGTGAAGGCCTAGTCTAATAAGTTTGAGGTACAGTAATGCAAAACAAGTCATAGCCTTAATAGTGGCAGACGGACAGACAATAGTCTATCAGCTTAAAAAGCATTAATAAAGGTGCACATGGGTCCTGGAAATTATGGATTCTTCCCACTTCACTTTTTACCCATTTTTTGGCCTGACTATAATTCACTTTTTCTAAGGGAACAAGAGCACACTCGATAATAGCCCGCCGCCGAATTATGATAAAGAAAGTAAAGACAAATGTCATCACGTAAATAACAACCCAAGATATAAATGGTATGTTAAATAAGATAGATACATGTATAATATGATATACTATATAATACTTGCATAGACTACAAGCAGATCTATAAGATGCGTCTGACAAAAATGTTTTCTATTGGTGTCATAAAGATCAAAGTCGATATATGAGGAGGGGGGTACTAAAATATTTATTAGTAACATGCATAACAAATTTGAAGAGGATATGTGAAAAACTTTTCAAGTTATCGCGCCCACAAGGTCAAATTATTGACGTAAAATGAGAAAAATCACAATAAATCGGCCATTTTTTTTTTTCAGCCATTATTGAACTTGTCCAAGAACTACTTATAAGTAACATACATAACAAATTTGAAGAGAATATGTGAAAAACTTTTCAAGTTATCGCGCCCACAGGGTCAAATTATTGACGTAAAATGAGAAAAATCGCAATAAATCAGCCATTTTTTTTTTTTTTCTGCCATTATTGAACTTGTCCAAGAACTACTTATTAGTAATATGCATAACCAATTTGAAGAGGATATGTGAAAAACTTTTCAACTTATCGCGCCCACAAGGTCAAATTATTGACGTAAAATGTGAAAAATTGCAATAAATCGGCCATTTTTTTTTTTTCGGTTATTATTGAACTTGTCCGAGAACTGGTCATTAGTAACATGCATAACAAATTTGAAAAGGATATGTGAAAACTTTTCAAGTTATCGCGCCCACAAGGTCAAATTATTGACGTAAAATGTGAAAAATCGCAATAAATCGGCCATTTTTTTTTTTTTCGGCCATTATTAAACTTGTCCGAGAAGTGGTCATTAGTAACATGCAAAACAAATTTGGGAAGGAAACATGAAAAACTTTTCAAGTTATCGCGCCCACAAGTAAATGTTAACGCCGACGCCGACGACGCCGAACTTCAATTGCAATAGCCCACCTTTTTTAATTAAAATTAAAAGGCGGGCTAAAAAAGATATCAAATATAGATAAAAATAGATATACATTTTTAGGTTTGTTTTTTACACCATTTTTAAACTGCAATCCTCGATGTTCAGACCCTAAGAAGAGGCGATTCGCCGTTCGTTCGATGTGTTTTTTTAACCCATGTGCACCCTCATTAATACATGTACCTGATTAAGGCTATATTTTATATCAATAATATTTGGAAAGTACTCACGTGTCGGTGAAGTAGGAGACAGAATGCGCAAACGGCTTGATGAGGCACTTCTCTTCATACCACTAGGCAAATTAGTCCCTTGTGCTAGGAAGGCCGCTGTATCTACAAAATTAGTTTTTCTAAATAAAATATAAATTTGAAAACCAACAAAATTAGGAAGACCCTAAATGAATATTCATTGGTAGAAGGTGAGAAAAATATTTTAAAATAGAACAATTTCTTACCAATACAGTAGAAATAAGTTGCACACTGTGAAACTTAAGATTAAATAACTACACTCCAATTATCTAGTTAGTTCAATAACCCAACACCAGATTTAGTATTATAATGCTGCTTTGTCCCTTACATTTTCTATGAGAAAGACCACAACATAGTAACCTAACGCATTGAAATAAGATTATACATTTATAAATACATTTATAAATAAAAAAATGTGTCTGTAAAAAAAGAAAGGAAATATAGAGAAAGGTCTGTGTTTATTGTTGTTAACAATCAGAGGTTGGAACCATTGGGTAAATATATACACCAAGCAAAAATACAAGAGAGAAAAACAAAGATTATCCAACCATAATGAAAAAAATAGTGAAAGGAAGGGAAGGAAAGTATGTTTTTCAGCATAAAGATACGCTGCTTGATGCATACATTCCATCAGGATCAAGAGATTAATGATGCACGTCGTGATCGTGCTTGTTTCCTAGTAAGGCATGTACTATGATGTGGGGCTTTCAGAAAGTTAATATAGAATTTTTGTCAGCTGTGGCGCACCAAAACAATTGTACACAAAAAAAAACTAAGATCACTACAATTTTTTGTTATTTAGCCAATTTTACCATATTATTCAGCATTGCATACACATGTACATGATAAAAGATCATACTAGTAGTATGACCCATTGATTTAATTGAAGATGTTAAATAGGTATATATGGGAAGAGAACAAATTAAACACAGCATGTCCTATATTTATACATTTTGTAAAATATAAATAATTTTTTTGTATTTGAGAATAGTACAACAAATTAAGATGCTTAACAGAATGGAAATGAACAAAACACTTATGTGAAACTGAACATAATATACAAACTGTTATATAACAAAATCTGGCAAATGAGTCTTTAATGGTTTGTACAACATAAGACCAGAAATAAAATTCATAAAAAACTAAAATAACAATTAGAAGTCAAGTTTTGCTTTTAAGATATCACATGGACCATGCTAACACTCTAACCCAAAGTGGGTAGGACTTTATACACCAATCAACACAAATTAATCTGGATTAACCTAAACAGACAACACACTTCACTTTAATATTCAATTGCACAAGTATAATTGTTGTACATTATTATATAATGCATCACTATTTATGTTAGAAAAAATCTTAAAAAAAAACATTTAAAAAGTTTGATGGAAACATCGACGGTGATGCCTCTGCAGACTGCTTCTGGATAGGTGCTTTATAACTCTACTCCTACTATTAAGAATAAGATATGTTGCACGATTTTCAATAACCCACCCCAAGATAGTTCCATAGCTTTAAAAAGGTCAAGGAAAAATTTCCAAGTACACCACTGCAATAAAATTAAGATAATTTTTTTTTTTTAATTATTATCATCTCTCAAAAAACATTTCAAGCGATATTAAATACAAAATAAATGTTTCATAAGAGGCCAATTTTTTTTTAACCCTTAAGCGCTGAATTATTTTTATATAAACCATGGTCTCAAAGGTTTTTTTTCAATTTCTCAGTTAGCTCTTTCTGTTTCATTTGAATACCTATGTTATGGGTCCACGGCCATTATAAATATTTTACATTTTTAGTGCAGGGACCGACTTTAGGACGTCTTAGCTCTATAGACAGTCCCTGTAATGAAAGGATTAAATGCAGCATTTTGTTAGAATAGGATTTAAACACCTACTCATCCCCTTATTCAAATAGCAGTAAAAGGCTATTGCAATAATTTGGACACAAATTACACTAGATTTGCCTGAGGGGCAAAGCTTGCGTCTCCACCCGCCCCACTTAGTACATTAATTATAGAGAAATACAGTACTGTCACCAATTTTTTACGTAAACCACGTGAAAATGTGATGTCAGAATCACACCAAAATCAAATCAACATATGGCCAGGATAAGTTGCTTCCTTGGAACAAATCGGTGAAGCAGTTCAAGCTCTTCAGAGTAGCATGTGATTCAACAGCCATCTTGAATTTTGTTTAAAAAAGAAAAACAATTCTCCTGACTTTTTTCTCAGAACCACTGAGCATACACAAAAGATAAAATTTGAGCTGTATAACCATATTACCAAATTTGGATAATAGCAAAAAAGAGCAAAACTGAAATATCAGCTAAAATACTAAAAAGTAAAAAAAATTGATGTTTTTATTATCATAATAACACAAAAAACTAATCAGAACACATCCAGGGTAGGGTTATTCCTTTGAACCAAACATAAAACAATTCCATAAAGCAGTTCAAGCTCTAGAGAGTGACATAGGATTTTGGCGGCCATCTTGGATTTTGTTGAAAAAGCTAGAAAAAAAAAATTACCAGGCAAATTCCCTAGGGCCAACAAATATTTAAAAATAATCCGAGAAGGGGTGTATAGCTATATTATCAAATTTTGATCATAGCCAAAATGAACAAAACTGAAATATCCGCTTAAATTCTGAAACGTAAAAAAATCATTATCGGAATCACACCAAAAACTAATCAGCACATGTGCAGGGTAAGGTCTTTCCTTTAAACCAAACATAAAACAAATCCAGGAAGCGGTTCAAGCTCTAGAGAGCGACATAGGATTTTGGCGGCCATCTTGGATTATGCTGAAGAAGCTGATAAACTCCCAAAAAAATTACCGGGAAAATTCCTTAGGGCCATTAGGCATACTGCGAATATATTTAGAAATAATCCAAGCAGGGGCATATAGCTAAATTAACAAATTTTGAAAATAACCAAAATGAACTAAACTGAAAAATCCGCTAAAATTCTGAAACGTAAAAAAATCATAGTTTTTATTATCAGAATAACACCAAAAACTAATCACCACATGTGCAAAGTAGGGTCTTTCCTTTAAACTAAACATTAAACAAATCCATAAAGCGGTTCAAGCTCTAGAGAGCGACATAGAATTTTGGCGTCCATCTTGGATTTAGTTGAAGAAGCTGAAAAAGCAAATTTCCTAGCGCCAATATGCATAGTGCAAATATTTAGAAATAATCAGAGTAGGGGTGTATGGCTATATTACCAAATTTTGATGATGGCCAAAACGAGCAAAACAAAAATATCCGTAAAAGACAAAAACGTAATGTGAAAGTTTTTATTATCAGAATCACACCAAAAGCTTTTCAGCTCACGGCCAGGGTAAGGTCTTCCCTTTAAACCAAACATGAAACAAATCGATAAAGCGGTTTGAGCTCTAGCGTGCGCCATAGGATTTTGGCGGCCATCTTGGATTTTGTCGAAGAAACTGAAAAATGCAAAAAAAAAAAATTACCAGGCAAATTCCCCAGGGCCAGTATGCATACTGTAAATATTTGGAAATAATCTGAGTAGGGGTTTTTGAGTGAGAGCAGAAACAAGTGGCGGCGGCGGGCGGACTCAGCAAAAACAAGTCTCCACCATCAGTGGGTGGAGACTGAAAAAGAGTATAAATCCACCCACATCCCACCATAAAATGATCCCACCAGAAGAACTCTGAGAGGCCACTCTGATCATTTAAAAATTTTAATGAATGGAATGTGTGAAGAAAACACACAAAACCATATAAATAATGTAAGTGTTCAGGATTTATTTTGAATTCATGACCATGGTTTTGCAAAAAGCATCGTCAAATAAAATAAGATGTGGATTTACAGCCCCACCCAATCATGATGTCATTGGGGCTGTGTCCTACTAGAGTAAGTGTGGTGATTATGCCACAATTCTATTGAATAAAAACAGGTATTTTAGCTAGACAATTTCTTTATATAATATTTTAAAAGCTTACAGTAATATAAAGACCCCTCGACTTTTATAGCAAGCATTGAACCATTGAGTGATATTATCTCATTATTTTGAATAGTTTTCAAATGATAGCGAGTGGGCAAGACAGCCTATAATTATAATTTAGAGGCTACAGAAGATCCATATGGAATGTTCTCTCAGGTGAATACTCTCACCTGAAAAAATTATAATTAAAGGGGAAGATTCCTATTTCCTGAAAGAATTTTATTAATTAATACATTGTAGTCTCATCCTTCAAATGTGATATTGAAGTTAAAGAATTTGTAAAGGCTACAGCAAATATATTAGAAGACAAATCATTTTTTAAACTACACAACCCCCCCCCCCCCCCCCCCCACAAACCTCCAATGAAGGTCTTTCATTTTGTTTTATATTTATGGATTTATGGGCCAGCTATTATACTTTTTTTTTTGAGAAAAGAAAATATCATAAATATTTAGGGGCCTAATAATAAAATAATAGGGGCCTAATGAAGCCTGTACTGCAAATTAAACATTGTTCTTTAGGCAAATCCTTCAAAAGCAGATTCCTCATCTGAAATAAACATGCCGTCAGGGATAGACACATTGTCCATAGATGTATCTACATCAATGTCTTCAAAGTCATCATCGAGCGGAGCTAGCATGAGGCAGACGAAGCAGCCGCCTCATTTGTCTTTCCCTTTTACCTTTTTTTAAACCCTAAAAAAATTCTCACAGCTTTTGGCTTCTCCAAAAATTTGGTGTACAAAAGGAGCTCTTCCCATATAAAAACTGTGTATCACAAGTTTCAATTTTTTACAATTTTAATGTCACCTTTACATTAGCATAAATTTCAAGTTGACATTTCAGTGGTTCAAAATAGGGAGATGAAAATATTAAAAACAGAAAAAGTAAAAAATCTGGTTAGCTATTTTAACATCTTGTTGGAATGAGTTGCAAGCAAAAAACAAAGAAAAATCTACCTGTTTTATAGCCTATTTTACAATTCTGTGACACAACATTTTGTGGAATAATTTTTCTGCTTCTATAAAATTCAAACCACTTCATTTTTTTAATTCCGACTGCATGCTAAATCTACAAATTTAAAAGCTTCTGCTTTTATGCCCAAAATGCCACGTAGTGATCAGTTTTTTTTTATTAAGTTAAAAAAAATCCATTCGCTCATAATGCTGTTTTGGTGATGAAAATCTGAACAACATAATGATCATTTGGACAGCCTTGCGATGATTAGAGAAATATTGTTGACAGTACAACATTCACTGAGAAGTGTTCAGTAAAAAATAATAATATTAAATAAAAATAATCACTAGAAAATTTGTCATGGATTAACTGGGTGTCACACAGTTATATTATTATATCAATATCTATCATGCAAAGAAATGAGCAAAATTGAGAAAAGATATCACAATCATGTAATCTATTATGTAGGTTTTAGAGATACATGTAATAGCAAATATGAGTAAAAATAGCCAGCAGGCAATGATAGTTTAGGTTTTCTTTCTGCACAATTGTCACAGGTTTCCCTTATGTGACATTTTGTTTCATAACCATGGGCCAGCTATTCTACATTGTTTTCTTAAGAAAAGAAAATATCATGTAAATGGGCAAAATTAAAATATTAAATTTGGAAAATATACATGTACCAAAGATCTGATGAGAATTTTTTCCTGCAAATGTTATTGGTTATTTGCCTTAGTAATTAAAGGGTTGAATAAATGGGGATCAAAATGGGATAAAAAAATGGTCCAGGGTCTTGTTTTGATAAAATATACCAATTTAATTTACATAATGCATTTTGAGTTTGTTGAGGTATAAAGTCCTACCACACAAATAAAAAATGATTAACTTTTACTAGTCCTCCAAAAGCATGCAAAGCTAAAACTAAGCTAATGAATAAAACTTATTTGTTGTCTTGCAGACAGGCATTGGCAAATAAATCATATACATATATAGTTCTGAATTTGAAGATAAGAGGGAAAGTGATAGTCACTTTTAAAAGGTCATAAATGATTCAGTTATCTATTTCCACTTCAAACAAATAAATTTATCTATTTTTTAGTATATGACGAATATAAATCCTTTCAATCATGGGATCAAACATTGACATTACATCCAGATGTCAAAAAGCTGTTCTTAGCACTAAACCGATTAATAGATAGCCTGTGAGACAACAAGTAAGCTCAATGTTACCATTAAGATTTAGGGGGAATCAGGATATAATATAAATGCCCATATTGACATTACCACTGCCCCTACGAGTGTCCAATCTCCTGGGCTCTGCAATATTCAGCTCAAAACTTCAATCTTTTTTATTATAAACTATTGATACATCAAGTCAACATTTTAATAAAATATAGATCCATGAAATAACAAATTATATCCACACACAAACCATTAACCTAAACCAATCTCAAAATGGTTTCACAATTTTAACTAAAAGAGAGAAAATATGTCATTAAAAGGTTGAAACAAATGGGTGAAAATCATCATATCCTTGCAAGAATTCAGTATTGTGACAGCATTTTCTCGCATAGTGGCACTCACCAGATGAAGAGTAAGAAATCTTTATGAACTTTTATTTAGCCAAGCATAATTATATATTATGTTGCTTTGTAACATTACTTTTAAATTGGCTTGACCTATTTGATAAAGTTTGAGGGTTCTTTAAATACATGCCTGTGAGCAGTTCAGAGCACCGTGTCACTGTATATGCACAAGGACGATGGCATTCGAAGCCTTTACCTTAGATTTGGTCACATATGTATAACACATGTATGAGATAATACTTCACATTTCGGTAATATTAACGATATGTTTCATATACAATGTATTGCTTGTTGCCATACAAAAAATAAAAGCTATTTACTGGAGAATAAGTGGTATATATTACAAAAACTTTACAGTATACACAGGACATCATAAAAGCGAAGCAGATCAACTTATCCATCCATGCCCACACAAACTGTCAGGTGCCCAGTCTGGTAATCCATAGACAAAATGACCCCTCTCCCATGGCACCAAAACCAGGCACTTATTTTGTGTCCTTAGAATTCAATTTGTTTGGCATCTCAGTTTGCATGCAAAAACATCAACTTTAAGTTACATACACTTCAGCCTATTTAAAGCAGATACATCTCACAAATTGAGCATTGTATCATATACCTAATCATTGTTCAACACTAAAGATCAGTGTTTAATTTTTAAATTATTAAACATTTGGTCAATGAGCGGGGGGAGAATGAGGTTGCGCTAAAACGTTAAATGGGGTTTTAAATAGGTTTAACACTTTAAGCCCTCTTGATGCATAAAAGCATCATTTTGCATCTCTGAAGAATTTCCTACACCTTTCATGGGTCTGTTTTAATACTTTTTTCACCACACACTTTTACCAAGTCATATTTATCTACTAGAATAGCGACAGCAATTCACAGCTTGTAGTGGATAAAGATTACAATCATGGTAAATTAAATTGTGAAATGGTGAACATGGAGTAGAAAGCAGACAGGCTTTGAAATGTGGAGAGCTGGTGTGTGTTTGGTTCAGGCTTCCAGGTGATGGGCCACTTGTTGTAGTTGTTAGGATGACCCAGTATGTATGTAGTGTCATACAAAAATTAACATCGACATACTGTGAATTATCTTAGCTGCAGGAGGCTATACATGTAAATAATTTCAGAGATAATAAGATTGAAAATGCATGCGCACTCAGTAATGATAATCTATATGAAAACAATTGTCATCGGTATACATATATACGGAGTACATAAAAAAGATTGACAAAGACACAACATATTTGATACTGAAACTATTGCAAATTGATCAATCTTTTAATAACATAAATAGAAACAAAACACAATAATTATGGATCAAGCAAGAGGTAGTCTACATAAATTAAAACAACTCCTTGGGATTGGAAAAATGAGAAACACCAAATAAATTACACTATAAAGAAAACAGGAATCCTTACGGTGATCACTACCAAGTGTGTCTGTAAATTACATAAACATGAAAATCATGTTAGCCACATGCACAAGACAAAACAATAAGGTTCATGTACTGGAAATTGTACCCGATAATACAACATTCACAGTATGTTTATGGAAGAATGTTAAATATTACAGCCTGTTCAAAACAAAAGGCCAATGGCCATCATCTCTGCCCCACTTCATGACGGAAACGAACAAATGTTATATGTCCTCAATAAATAAGAATATGTGTAAAGTTTTATACATAGTACGTCAGATAGTAGGTCATAACTCCCAAAAGTTACATCTCTATCCCCCAATGGATGTGTGTGTGTGCAATATGAAAGAATCCCCCAAGAGATATGCACTGGAGTCTTAAAATTAATTACAAATACAAGTCAAAAATATGTCAAAGGTCATAAGGTCTAAAAGGCACATCTACATATGTGGGTGATGTGTGTGTGCAATATGAATTAATCCCCACAAGGGGTTTCAGAGATCTGCTCTCTAAACTGGATTGTTAGTCCCTAGGCAATGTCAGCTCAGAAATGTAGGTCAGAACCCCCAAAATCACATATGCTCTGGAATAGAGCTGTTTGTGTCAGATATAGGTCAACAGATTCTCAAACCAATTTGATAATTTTAGCTCAGAGATGTTGGTCAAACAGTAGGTCACAATCTCAAAAAGGCACATATACATCCCCTAAGTGTGTGTGCAATATGAAAGCAAAGGGGTTCCATAGATACAGTACTGTGCAATTGAAAAGTGTCATGCAAAAACGAATGCGAAGATAAGGAAATTCGCATTCTATTTCGCATTCGCATTATGCTACAAAATGCGAATTTATGCTAAAATATAAACTCAATGCGAATTTAACGCGAATTTACATTTCACACTTGCTAAATCCATGTTTTCACATTTTGCGAATTCAATTTGGCAGTTTACGAAGTTCCTTTTTCGCGGCAGTGCATTATTGATTGAAGTGACACAATCCAGTTAGTCTGCTGTAGATTATTTCCGCCAGAATAATACTGCGAGTTTTGGTTTTGGGATCGAGTGTGTGTATACATGCGCTCATATTGCCGTGACGTCACCGGTAACCTAATTTCCGAATGAGCTGTCATTGGCCGAGCTATAGGGCAGTCTGTATCACGTCATCACTGTTGAAGACTGTGAGAGGGAGGTGTACATAGCTCCCAAGTGGCACGACAGAACTGGAATTGTGTAGCATTTTGGGGCCGAGTTGACTGGCAGCGTAGAGCTATAGCAGTACGATGGCCTGCGCGGGTGCCATATTATAATGACAAGTTCCGCATGCTGGCGTCGTAGTGACTTTGAACAACACAATTTACCGCGAAGAAGCAGCAGTCAGCTTATACCGCGGTTCCCAGCAAACACGACACGTAGAAACAATGATGATTCAATGTTGGGCCAGCGTCGCAGACGTTGGTAAAGAGGTTTGCCCTAACCGGAAGCTAATGTTGATGTCTGCTAGCAATAGTGGCTGCGACATATGAGACAAAGAAAGTTCTGGTTCAGCACAGCATCTTTTCTCAGCTTGAGAAAAACAAGTTCACATTTAAGCGATTTGCTAAACACAATTTTGCATTTAGCGAATTGCAAATTCGTATTTAGTGGTTTGAGAAAATGAGGTATGCAGATGCTAAAAAGCTTTTAGCGTTTTTTAGCGTTTTATGAAATTCTTTTTAGCACCAAGTGCGCATTCTCAATTGCGAAATTGGCAAATGCGAAGAAAAGAGAAAATAAATTGGCATTTTCTGACACGTTTCAATTGCACAGTACTGTATGTTCTGGAAACGAGATAGCAAAATCACTAAGCTATTTTGGCTGAGAGATGCAGGTCAAAAGATGGGTTAAATGTCAGAACCCCAAATTGGTACATCAAATTCAAATTCATTTATTCATGCTCCAATCTATTACAATTAATATACTAGAGCCTGACAGCACTGAAGTAGAGCTTGCACAGACCTTCAGGTTCAGTGTTCTAAGGACAGCTAAAATGCAGCTGTCTCACAATTAAAGCTGCATAACTGTTTTGGTTTTTTTAATCAAGATATCCGGTCATTAAAAATTGTGTTTTAATTTTATATTTTACTACATGTATTTAAAGTATTAAAACCCAATGGGGGCTCCTGAACTCTGAAACTTAAAGTTTGAAGTCCAAAGTCTGAAGTCTAAACTCTTCAAGTCTGAAGTCCAATGTTGTATGTCCAAAGAAATCTGAAGTATATTGTCCAAAATCTGAAGTGCAAAGACCGAAGTTCAAAATCCGAAGTCTGTAGGGCGAGGTCTGTCCGAAGTCAATTCAAAGTCTAAAATCCGAAGTCTGAAGTTAAAGACTGAAGTTCAAATAGTCTTAAGTCTGAAGTCTGACCAAAGCTTGAAATCCAGTGCCTGTCCGAAGTTTGAAGTCCGAAATCTGATGTCTGAAAACCGAAGTTTGTCAGAAGTCTTAAATCTGAAGTCTGATATTCAAAATCAGAATTCCAGAAGTCCAAAATCTGAATTCCAGAAGTCCTAAATCTGTTGTCTCAAATCTGAAACCGAAGTCCAAAATCCAAAGTCAGAAGTTGAAAATTTGAAGTCTGATGTTCGAAGTCTGTCCGGAGTCCAATGTCTGAAGTGGGAGTGTGAAGTCCGAAATCTGAAGTCTGTCCAAAGTTTGTCTGAAGTATGTCCAAAGTCTGAAAACTGCACGATATATGTCCGAAGTCTGCAGTCCAACGTCCGTCCGAAATCAAAGATTTGAAGTCTGAAGTCCGAAGTATGTTCGAAGGCCAAAATCCGAAGTCTAAAGTCCACAATCCGAAGTCTGATCTAGGCCTATGAAGTCTGTCTGAAAAACAGAAATCCAAAGTCTGATGTCCGAAGTTTGTCAGGAGTCCCAAAAACTGTCTGAAGTATGTCTGAAGCAGGCATACTACGTACGTCTGTTCAAAACCTGGAGTCCAAAAACAGAAGTCTGAAGGCCAAAATCTGTGTCTGTAACCAAAGTCTGGAGTCTCCCAAAAGTCTAAAACCCAAGTCCAAACTCCAAAATCCGAAGTCTGATGTCCGAAGTCTGTTTGAAATCTGCCCAAAGTCTGCCTGAAGTCATATATGTGAAGTTCGAAGTCCAAAATTTGAAGTTTGAAGTCTGAAATCAAAAGTCTGTTTGAAGTCCATTCGAAGTCTGTCCAAAGTTTGAATTTCGAAATCTGTCCGAAGTATTATGCCCAAAGTCTGTCTGAAGTCTGAAGACCGATTTGTGAAGTCTAAAATTGCCACCAAAATTCAAAATGGCTGAAAAAAACGCATAGGCCTAAGCAAAAAAATTATTCAATCTGTGCTAATAAAAAATGAAAAGTCACAGTTACATCCTAGTTTTCAAATTACCTTTAAAGTAAGTTGGGGTATGGTCAACAAAAAGTCAAAAGCTGTTTCTTCATCTTAACCGATAGACTACATAAAAATATTGTTTTTCATGTAGGCCTAACGCTTTATATCATCACCCTTTATTATTGTAGGCTTAAAGTGCTTATTGATGGTCATTGGGGTTTTATGATCCCAAATTCTGCAAAATATGTTCAGCCAATGTATAGGGGCGTATCACAGTCTCAGTCTCCTCTGCTGTAAAACAGACCCTCAGTTCCCAAACCATTAACATCTGCAGTGGCCTAGGCCTACACTCTACACGCAAGTTAATAGGCCTACTTTCGCCCATCCTGTAGGCTCTGCCTTTGGTGATATATATTTTCGAAAATAAGAATAGATCTGATCATTGAATATTTCAATGATAATAGTCTACATGATCCATAACATTTGTTTTTTAATTCCTATTTTGCCAATCGTATTTATTGATCAATCCAGTTATTTCGAATTGATTTAAGAGTGCAATGTGTGTGACACAACATGCAATCCATAGGGCCCTGATAATTATATGGCATAGCTGTCAACTCACGATACCGCTGCTCTACGTGCGTCAGCAGGAGTTGAGTGCTCAACTACAGCAAACACGAGACATCCACCCAATCCACTTGGACCAAAGTTGGGCCAGCCTCATAGATGGTAGACCAACATTGGACTTTTTTCACACTTGAACTAAGTCCGGCAGTAGGCCTACACCTACGCATTATCCCTAATAAACGCACCCCTCCCTCCCCCTGATAAACGCGTACACTCGTTTTTTAGGTAGGCCTAATCTGTTACACTCATTCTCAGTGTTTTGTCTCTGACCATCTTATGGTGGCACAGGCCTTCAGATTTGGCATGAGTGATTGCTAACTAACTCACGCAAGTGTTAAGTCACGTGAGCGAAATACAGCTCACCTCATGTGTTAGCAGATTTTTTTAAATTGCAAATTTATAGTTTTTTTTCAATTTCCATCAACCAGTTAGCATTGTATTTAACTATGGTGAGTGATCACTCGCCTCACCACTTTGAGGTGAGCATTTTTTCACTCGCCACTGGTTTTCAAATCTGAAGGCCTGGTGGCAGTGTAGCAATCTGTTTACTTAGAAAGTCAGCTGGCTTGAAAAAATCAGTCACCAGCTTGCTGCGACGGTAGACGTGTAGGGCCTACATGGGTGAGCCACGGGTCAGCCGTGTTGTGAGCCTGGGTGTAGGTCTTTAATAGAACTTACTGTAAGTAGTGGTAAGCACCATTATGTATGTAGTTGTTGTATATTATGTCGTTTTAACAATGGGCCAACGTCCAGCATGAAACTAGCATTGAATAACATCTATGTTTGTTGGGTAACTAATCAACACCTCAGTCCCAACTGCCTTGAAAACGATCCTTACAGTCCCACCAAACTATTAACATTGTATGGCCTACAATCTACAAACCAAGTTAATCAGTTAATAGGACCTACTTTCAACCTGTAGGATTTGGTGATCATCTGTTTTAAGAAACACGCAGTTACGCGTAAATAATATTTTAATGAGAATACATCCATAATATTTGTTTTTAAACTCTTATTTGGCAATCGTATTATCGATCAATCCAGGTGTTTCGCGTTGAGTTACAGTGTTTTGTGTGAGCCATTAACAGGGCCATGGTGTGCAAATGGTCAGCCTTGATCTATCACAGCTATTTTTCAGACCTAACGTCGGCACCTGCGCTGGCTGCACTTGAGCAGCTGAGGGTGTCAGGTTTGTTTACAAAAAATATTTTGGCCTTTGGTTGCTTGAGTCTTTAATTTTGTGTGAATATATGTCGCCAGAATGCATTATTTCCCTCCTACCATGCTCCTACAGATATGTATAGCAGTGCACAGTAAGTTACACTGTCCCCATTTCACACTAGAGAGTGTAACAGTAAGTAGGCCCACACTATACAGATCTAGCCTCTGCAGCATGTGGTCAACCTCACCCTGTATGTGCTGCTAAAGGGGGTCACACGTGACGTCACCGAACTGACCTTATGACCCACTTATGAACCAGTAGAGGAGGTAGGTGGACCTATATACAGATATACTATATAACGTGTTGAATGGCTGATGCCATGATAGCTGCCATTGTCTGACAGAAATACAAATATTTAACTGTGTTTTATCTGAGCATCAAAAGACAAATTCCCAAAATCGGCGTTCGTGTTGCAATAAAAAAAGTACTTTTTAACAGACACATGGTGTTTGATATGCTCTCAGTTCAACAAATTTAAAGTCATTGTCGTGAAATCAATCCACATTAAAATACATTAACACAAGTAGAATGAAAAAGTAGAGATTGCTAGCAATCTCTACTAATAATACATCAAAAATTTTTGTTTTTTAAATAATGGATGATAGACCAGGATGCAAGTGAGACCCGCAAGAGGCTCTGTTAAAAAGCAGCTTCCATGTGAGTAATGTGTGTATGTGTGTACAAAATAAACTAAATCCCCCAATAGGTTTCATAGATATGCTCTCAGCTCTTGGAACGAGATAGTTATTCTCTAAGCTACTTCTAGTGGGTCATGGGGAAAAATCCATTTTTTGTAAGTCGCAAAAGGCCATATTTAGGCCATATCATGACGTATAAAAAATCTGAAATGCAATAACCTCATCAGCAACTAGCTGAAAATTCTAAACTTTATAGAGGCAGCCCGAGACATCGAGGTGAACAGGAGTCATCATGACATCAACGCAGAGTGCGCTCCACACTCTTTTCACTAATACCACTGCAAATATTCCATAAATGTCAGCGACCAATCAAGCTGTTACCTACAGGATGTCTACTAACTTCTTTCTACCCTTTCACGGACATAACGGCTGAGTGTAAGATCATAAAATGGCCACAGCCAGAGAACAGTAATGTTTTTGTTGTCATAATACTCGAAACCGCCCAAACAGGTAGCAATAAATACCGGTATCCATTCCAATACCAACCCTATTGTGGAAGAATAAAATAAACTGGTTATAAAACTAGATGTGACTCTTTTCGACACAACAACATTAAAAGCATTCCTGCCAGATATTTCCAAGTCAGTCCATAAAAAATAACAAGATGCCGGCTGTCATAAGTTTTTCATGGATTCCTCCCAAAAGCTGATCATAATGTGAAAATAATTTCCACAAAAAACCTCTTTCAAATTTGGAGAGATATCAAAATTATTAATTTTTTTGACAAAATGGCTGTCATTAGCCATTTTGTTTTTAATGGATTCATCACAAAAGTTAATCAGATCACCAGAAATACCTAGAGAACCATCATATCAAATTTTAATGTCACCCAACCAACAGTTAATAGGATTTCGCAGCCACAAATTTTTGGGGCATCAGTTAACTTTCTTTGTAGTGAGAGCTAAATTGCTGATAGACACGTGGCAGAGCCGGAAAAAATGCTTAACACTATAATCATCCCGATAGTAACAGCGGTGCTTCAGTTCATCAGTCAATTTTTAGTGAGAGCTAAATTGCGGATGCACCTGCGACGGCGGCGGAGAAAGAATAATGCTAAACACTTTAAGCATCCCGATAGTATAGGGGATGCTTAAAAAAAACATTTCTCCAGATGCAACAAGCTTGAGTTGACTGCAATGTGCGGACATGTTCTTCTGCTATTCATGACCACGATGTTTCAGGGGTACTGTGATGGTTGTAAGTGCATGCTGTATAGCATGCTATGCAGTCACTAGTCCAGCCATGTGAGAGAATCAGCATTCCTGAGTCTGGGCATAATCCTCATGGGCGGATTGCCAGCAGTTACCTGGGTTCTTCCGTTTCAACAGCTAATGAAGATCTAGATCACAGATGTGGCTGGGGTAGGGCCTTAACCTAGTCCAGCAGGAGAATGTTTCACATTAGGTCAAACCTTGGGATAAATGGAGAATAACAGGCCACAATGTTTCAGCATTAAATTGCACAGCAAAACACAAATCTCTGGCCATCTGGGGATGTCAACAGAGCACTAACACTCCAGAAATCAGTTTGGGTCCTCATCACAAATTTCAAGTGGTTCAGGCACATGACACCATATGATTTTGAGCTTTTTTGAAGTGAAGGCTATGTAATGAACATAAATACATATCTATACTAGGGATGCTTTCTGATACATGTATTGCCCATGACATAGAACTTGTACATTTTTAGAATTCATTTACGAGCAAAAAAAATTCTGTACAGAGTCTGGTTAAAATGTGAAATATTAAATACAAACATCCATAATGTTTATAGTTATATCAGGCTGGTCATTTACTGTTTGCCTATAAACTACTGAATTCTCTGGGTAGCGATCTGAATAGTAAAGCTAGACGATATTATCAACTTGATTTATCACTATTTGATGTGAATATCAAATACTAGCCTAAAGTAAATTATATAAATTTAAAACATAGACAGATCACATGATATCAAGATATGTTTTGATAAATTAGTGAAGTGTTTCGTCATCAGTCATTTCCAGTTCGAGTATGCTTCTTCATGCAGTTTATTTTTACAATCATGATATTCTATAAAACAGGAAAAGTAATTCAGATCGCTCAACAAACAGTGGAGGCAGTGGCTTAGCCAGAGATATGTCCACCTATCTTTTAAATGATCATTTTCTGAAATGCCCAAATATGTTTGTCTTTCATCAAAATAATCAATTGCTTAGTAATGAGTCAAAACAGACCCCAAACAGCCGTCATAGAGCAAAGTGGCTGCTGAGTAGCTTAACAACTCATTTGTTCATAGCAAATTAAAATTGGATTCCCTGTTTTGTTTTCTTGGTTATGCTAATGAAAATAATTATGGTGCATTATAGTAACAGAACATGAAAATTAAATATACCTGATGATCCTGTTAAACTGCTTCCAAGACTGCTTGGTCCAGAAGGTGATAATTGCCTTTCTTCTTCCATAAAATGGAAGGCAGTTGCAGAGACTTGTGTTTCAAATTGCGCTACTAATTCACCCAAAGATACAATCAGCTCCTAAGTAAACAAAATAAAAAAAGTAATCTCAGTATTCCTGAGTGTCAAGGTCACTGAGTATCAAACTTGACCTTAGATGAGAAGGCCCTAAGTTAAGGCATTATGAATAATCACACTTACAAGCTAAATTGATTTCCAAGACCTGTAGATCTCATGGTCACAGATTCTCGAACTTGACCTTAAGATTAGTGTCGAGCACATGTGGTTGAAAAACGAAGGCTCTAAGTGAAGGTGTTATTAAAGTTATCGCGCTTACAAGCTAATTTGGTTTCAGTTACTTGGTGAACTTGAAGTTAGGTCAAGGTCACTGAATATTGAACCTCAGACAATAAAAAAGTTGTCACATGGGATACCAAGTCAGTACTAGAAAGTAAAATACTCGGCAATGCGAGAAAATAAATTTGATCGTCACACGAGACACTAATGGTCGCACACTAGACACTAATAATTTTATTTCTAGTGCTCGCACATGACATCAGTGAAAGCCTTCGGTCTTCCTTGTGTGACCATTTGAAAGTAAAGAATTTTTTTTGGCAATTGACTAATTACCATTGATTTAAAAATCTCTTAAAAAGGAAAAATTTTGTAGAAAACGTGTCCAATGTCCCACCTGTTCGAAGCATTCAACAAGAACAGTCTATACTCAGGTACATACCATACCATTAAAAATTGTAGATTAAAATGTTATAAGCCCTAAACAAAATACATATTAGGCCTACCTTGCGAACAAGTGCACTTCCATCATTGATGACATTCATAAGTGTCATGGCAACTCCATGATCAATGTTGTTGGCATGCTCACTTCTCTCTGTACAACTGCCAATAAATGTTCCAAGAGCTAACACTGCTGCTGCCCTAACCTAAAAGTCACAAAATCAATGTACAGAATCAAAAACTTATATATAAATATAAGTTTAAAAAATATTTCATCAAACCATAAACTAGAGCCTGACGGCACTGAAGTAGAGCTTGTGCCAGGCTTCAGGGTCAGTGTTTTGTTCATTTATTTAAACAGGATTGCAAACAGCTACATGGCCACTAGTTGCTCTTATTACATTTGCACATATATACAGTCATATAAACAGTGTACATTGAAAATAAAGATTATTACATAAGTAATACAAACAATATAATTAAGTGGGTGAGTGTTGCAGTGAGTAAAAGTAAAACGAAACAATAATATTAATGTTAACTCAGCTACAAAAAAGAAATATAATTATAATGAATTAATAATTAATACAACATTTCAAAATTATATAAGAAGATTCGTTTAATCACCATAGTTTTATTTATTTTTTAAGCTACCTAAATCTCCCACTCTCATGAATACATTTTTGAAATAAATTGAAAACAGACAAAATTGTATAAAAATTTAAATCAACTGTGCCATAAAATAAAACATTTTCCAGAATAGTTTTGTTCTCATACATATTTGTAGAAAGTAAATCTGATAAGCCCTCTAACAGTGAAACACGGAGAGTCGCATAGGCTGGACAAACAAATATAAAATGGTTAGTGTCCTCCTTAGGGTGTGAACAAGACGGACAGGACATGTCACTAATTAGGTTGTATTTAAAACAATGAAAGTTTAACGCATTTAGTCCCAATCTTAAGCGGGAATGATTGATTGCACTCTTTCCTAGCATATATTTATATAATTTAGGTAAAAACGGTGACGAACTCCCAGTCTTGTTGTGTAACAATATTTTAAAGTGAGACAAAGTTTCTGCGCTGCGGATAGGTTCGCTTAGGGAATTCCAGTGCCGTATAGTGGATGGAACAAAGAATTTTCTTCTGCTCGAAAGACGCGAGGCAGGTGTAGGAAGCGTCGCGTTGTCTGCACTGCGGAGGTTATATTCACATTGGCTACGATTAGGTAAAATAGCTGTAAGATAGTCGGGACATTTTCCATTTACAATTTTATAAAGTAATATAAGTTTGTGGTTTTTGCGCCTGACCGTCAGCGGCTGCCACCCAAGCTCTGCTAATAATAATTCTGTTTTTGTGTGTCTATACGCCCCAGTGCAGACAAGCGCAGCGCGTCTTTGGACTTTTTCCAATTCCATTGATTCATTCATAGTACAATTATCATATATCACGCTACAATATTCAATTATAGGTCTGACAAGTGTTTTATATATCGAACATAATGAAAATCTGGGTAGTTTGTATCTAACTCTGCTTAATAGATTTACTCTATGAGAGGCTTTTACTACACATTTGTTGATATGTTTACCCCAGCTCATAGATGGGGTCAATACTAACCCCAAGTGGCTGTGTGAATTTGTATAATCAACAGGAATATTATTAAAATATAATGTTGAGTATGCAATAAAACGATTAGTTACAATCATATAGTCCGTCTTCACGGGGTTAAATAAAACATTCCATAATACACCCCATACATAAATTCTCTCAAGATCCCGATTAATTCTAGCAGCTGATTCAACAGGGTCACTAAATATTTCTAACATAAATGTATCATCTGCAAACAAGTATGGGTTTGTTTCCAGCTTCAAAATGATGTCGTTAATAAAAACAAGAAAAAACAAGACCACATAAGTCCAGGAGTTCCCGCTCCGAATTAGAATTTGATTTAAGCAATTTTGTGTAGGGTTATTAATGTAGTCCTAGTCTAGATCAAAAATCAAGATGCAAGACAACTAGGTCTAAGAAGCCCAGTCTAAGAGTAAGATAAGAACTAGACAGTCTGTCAGAGATTGCAAACCTCCATTGAAATTAATGATCCTAATCAGTATCCCAGTAATGGTCTACCTATCTGGCACGGTATACCCGATATCAGGCCAATCGAGTTAACTAATAGCTGATTTACGGTCATTTTGAATTCGATATAAATTAGTTAAAAACTTAGGGTGCACCCTCCCCCCAAACCTCAAATTTTGTTTTATAGTAATCGACTAACATCTAACACAGTTTGCGAAATATTGGGCATGTGAAAATAAATAATGGCCGATAGGGGGCCATTTTGAATTTGATCAAGTAAAAATTTTCCAAGATGCATCCTCAGCTGAAATCTCACATTTCATTCTATAGTAATGGTCTAGCCATCTAGCACGGTTTACCAAATATCGCCCATGTGAAAGTGAATAATGGCCGATAGGAGGCCATTTTGAATTTGATCAAGTCAAAATTTTCAAGATGCATCCTCTCCTGAAATCTCACATTTTGTTTTATAGTAATGGTTTAGCCATCTAGTACGGTTACCAAAAACCGGCTATGTGAAAGTGAATAATGGCCGATAGGCGGCCATTTTGAATTTGATCGAGTCAATTTTTTTCAAGATGCATCCTCTCTTGTAATCTCACATTTCGTTTTATAGAAATGGTCCAGCTATCTAACACGGTTTACCAAATATCAGCAATATGAAAGTAAATAGTGGCCGATAGGCGGCCATTTTGAATTCGATTGAGTCGAAAGTTTTTAAAAGGCATCCTCTCTCAAAACGTCACATTTTGTTCTATAGTAATGGTCTAGCTATCTAGCACGGTTTACCTGATATCAGGCCTATCGAGGTAAATAATGCTGATTGTCTGCCATTTTTAATTCGTAAGTTAAAAATTTTCCGGGTGCATCCTCCCCCGAAAACTCACACTTTGTTTTAGAGTAATCAGGTAATGGTCTAGCCATCTAGCACGGTTTACCAAATATCAGCCATGTGAAAATGAATAATGGCCGAAAAGGCGGCCATTTAAAATTTGATCAAGTCAATTTTTTTCAAGATGCATCCTCATCTGAAATCTCACATTTCGTTTTACAGTAATGGTCTGGCCATCTAGCACGGTTGACCAAATAACGGCCATGTAAAAGTGAATAATGGCCGATAAGCTGCCATTTTGCATTTTATCGAGTCAATTTTTTTCAAGATGCATCCTCTCCTGAAATCACACATTTTGTTTTATAGTAATGGTCTAGCCATCTAGCATGGTTTACCAAATAACGGCCATGTGAAAGTGAATAATGGCCGATTAGCGGCCATTTTGAACTTGGACAAGTTGAATTTTTTCAAAATGCATCTTCTCCTGAAGCCTTACAATTTGTTTTATAGTAATCGTGTAGATATCTTGAGCGGTTTTCATGATATTCCACAATATCAGGCCTGTCGAGGTGAATAATGGCTGATAGGCGGCCATTTTGAATTTTATCAACTTGAAATTTTTCAAGATGCATCCTCTCCTGAAACCTTACAATTTATTTGATATTAACGGTGTAGCTATCTTGAGCGGTTTTCATGATATTCCGCAATATCAGGCCTGTCGAGGTGAATAATGGCCGATAGGCGGCCATATTTAATTTTATCGACTTGAAATTTTTCAAGATGCATCCTCTCCTGAAACCTCACAATTTGTTTTATAGTAATGGTGTAGCTATCTTGAGCGGTTTTAATGATATTCCGCCAAATCTTTCAGTCGGATTTAACGATGTCATAAATTAGGTCAAAGTGCTGGGTCAACTTCAAGGTCTAAAAACCTGAAAAGGCACAACTAGGGACCTTAGAGAACATGTATGTGCAATATGACTGTCATCGGCCCAGTACTTTTCGAGATCTGCTCCGGAAACGAAGTGCGCGTCAAAACGTCTAAATAGGTCATAGTTCTGAACCAGAAGTAGGTCAAAGTTCAAATACCCCAAAAGGCACAACTAGACCCCCTAGGGGTGTTGTGTGTAAAATTTGAAGACAATCTGACAAGTACTTTCAGAGATATGCTCCGGAAACGAATTGTTTACGGACGGCCCAACGCCGTCACATCATCATTTTCAACTCTGCGACCTTGCGTATTGAATTCAGATTAAAAATATTTTAACCTGTCCATTAGCCACCTGGAAGTAACCCACATACCAAAAATTGTTATCCTAGCTTATTTTCTTACAAAGTTATAGGCAAAAGAAGAGGCCAAAAAAAAACGGAGGTAGAATCCATAGCTCCCTCCGTCTCACCTACGGTGACGGCGGGAGCTAATTAATGGCGTTGGTTGCTGTAAAAATGATTGGATTTTAATTTGTAACTTATTGAATTCAAAGTGTCACTAGAACAGAAATGAATACTTGCCAATTGATAAACTATTGGTTTTATATTTCCCTTGAAAAATGGAAAATATTAAGGGTGTTACGGTGGTGTGAAAATCATGTGTTTTATGATTTTTTATTTATTGAGCCTCAAGTGTAATTAGATCTAGAAAGAATATTTTTTTATTATGCGTGCTCTTCTGAACAGTTTGTGTAACATTATTTTAATGTTCTATGTTTTATATTTCACTTGAAAATTGATGGTATCAAGGGTGTTACGGTGGTGATGTGCATCTTACATTGGTATAAAAATGATGTTTTCTCTTTTTTCCATGGGACTAAAAGTGTCACTGAAACTGATTTTTTTACATGAATAATCGCCACCCATTCTTACAAACAATTTGTTTTGATTTCGCTTGAAAAAATATGCAGTATTAAGGGTGTTATGGTGGTGTGAAAATCATTTGTTTTTATTTTTCACTTATTGAGCCTAAAGTGTCACTTCAGCTAAAAAATAATATTTTTTTGTATCTGCGTTTTCTTCTGAACATTGTGTGTAATATTATCTATAATTTGGATTATTACCTTGATATTTGATGTGCATCAAATATAATTTTGGCTGTTACGCTAGTATAAAAATGCTGTGTTTCACCCCTTTTTCCATGGGACTGAAAGTGTCACTAAAACTAAAAAGAAAAATTGACACCCTGTTTTTTCTCATTCTACGCAATCTGCTGAAAATTTTGATGTATGGTGTCATAAATTAACAAGAAAATCCCCCGGCATTACACCCGCCCCTACACTACTTATCGTGAAGGATTATCTGATGTGTACAGTCTGTTTGTCAAATTGGCTGTGCAGCCAAAAGTGCTCATAATATGTTATGTGCTATAAGAGATTATTAAAACATTACTGTTATTTTCAATCACCCTTGTTGCTGTCAATTATTTCACAGATGTCGCAGATTTCACCACATGGCGCCTACTACACATACCTCAGTCCTGTACTTACACATGATGCACCACGCGGTACCCTGGGGTGACGAGTAGAAATCGCCATTTTGTTTAATTATTTAATTTATTTTTCAAGGCTGTACCCTGGGTACCAAAAAGTGTGAAATAATTTTAAAAGAGGGCAAAAATAGATGTGAAACGTTCTTATGTTGCAAAATATTCTTGTTTTGAGGGCATTTTCGTCACTAAGGACTATTGGTAAAACATCGTTCAATGTCGGAACCTGTTGCAACACAAATTGCCGCCGCATTCACCAGGTGGCTCGGCAAGTCACGTTGGGTACAACGGTATCCCAGGGTACAGCGTGTTGTATCTACTTGTGTCTTAATTGCGTTCACCAGGTGGCGGCGCGTGCATCTATACTCGGTGTTACTTGTTTACCTTTCTTATCATAATGCAATAATGAACCTTATAATGAAACATCTACATCGTCAAACATGTTTTGAACTTGAATTACTATATTTTAAAATTAGATTTGCCTCAGGGGCAAAGCTTGCGTCTCCACCCGCCCCAAATAGTACATTAATTATTGAGAAATACAGTCCTGTCACCAAATTTTTATGTAAACCACATGAAAATGTGATGTCAGAATCACACCGAAATCTAATCAACATATGGCCAGGGTAAGTTGCTTCCTTGGAACAAATCAGTGAAGCAATTCAAGTTCTTCAGAGTTAAATGTGATTCGTCGGCCATCTTGAATTTTGTTGAAAAAATGTAAAAAACTATTCTCCTGACTTTTTTCTCAGGGCCACTGAGCATACACAAAAGATAAAATTTGAGCTGTATAACCATATTACCAAAGTTTGATAATAGCCAAAATAAGCAAAACTGAAATATCAGCTAAAATCCTAAAAAGTAAAAAAATAAAAGTTTTTATTATCATAATCACACAAAAAACAAATCAGCACACAACCAGGGTAGGGTTATTCCTTTGAACCAAACATGAAATAGATCCATGAAGCAGTTCAAGCTCTAGAGAGTGACATAGGATTTTGGCGGCCATCTTGGATTTTGTTGAAAAAGTTGAAAAACGCCAAAAAAAAATTCCAGGCAAATGCCCTAGGGCCAATATGCTTACTGCAAATATTCAGCAATAATCCGAGCAGGGGTGTATAGCTATATTACCAAATTTTGATGATAGCCAAAATGAACAAAGCTGAAATATCCGGTAAAATTCTAAAACGTAAAAAAATCATAGTTTTTATTATGAGAATCACACCAAAAACTAATCAGCACATGTGCAGAGTAGGGTCTTCCCATTAAACCAAACATGAAACAAATCCATAAAGCGGTTCAAGCTCTACAGAGCGACATAGGATTTTGGCGGCCATCTTGGATTTTGTTGAAAAAGCTGAAAAACGCCGAAAAAAATTATTGTGGCAAATTTCCTAGGGCCAATATGCATACTGCAAATATTTAGAAATAATCCGAGTAGGGGTGTATTACCCGGCTAAGCCAAGCTACTCACATTGCGTAAAGCTCGGCCGCACTGACGACCATTTTTCCACAGCTGCCCGTGTAAAAAAGACAGTGACTCCCCCTACCGATAAGACGGTAACGGTGTTGGCCCTAGTCAGCTAGCGCGCTCTGGTGATCACAGTAGAGCCAAGCCCGCTAAAACATGGCGGTCAGTTTGTCAGAGCCTTGCGATGTCATCAGGGTAGGGGTGTATGGCTATATTACCAAATTTTAATGATGGCCAAAATAGCAGAACAGAAATATCCGCTAAAATACTAAAACGTAAAAAAAACAAAGTTTTTATGAGTTAACCTTGAAACAACATTTAGTCAGCTCCTTCTGTTCACCTGTATGGGTCCCATGGGTTTGTATATAGTTTGGTGAGTGTATATTTAGGCTTACATATATGTAAACAAATAGTTTTAAGTCGATCCAAAATGATTTCAATCTGCTACACCAAGTAAGTAGACTTAACATTCAACAACTGTAGCACTTATAGGGCTACGTTACCTGTCCTATCTTCACACATTTAATGTGAATATAACGTCTCGTATCTGTAAAGGGTTGGTGAGCGTAGCTAGCGGTCGTTTGAAAAACACTTGGTCTTTTTCCTTTTAGGTTACCAGTAATCTTAAAGAGGTTTTGGACTGAAAAAAGTTGTGGTCCTTGACAAATTATCTCAAAAGTCAAATTAGGAAACCATTGTAAAAAAAGTAGATTTTTTTTCAAAATTTGAGGGGCGGCTTCTATTGGAGATGCGGCTACAATTAGAAATTTTATAGTATACAAACCTCAGGAATGTCATCATTTAACAGATCGTACAGTTTTTCATGGGCTGTATCTCGAACACCAACCCATCTTGCAGCAGCAAAATTGCTCCAAACCTAAAATCAACACATCTTAATGTAACTCGACTTAAATTATAATTCTGAGATGAAATAATGAATATTTGTTACAGATGGTGATAAACTAGAAAGTCCTCTCAATGAATTATTCCCAAAGGTAATCAGCCCATCAGAAATGCTTAGAGAACCACCACACTAAATTTGAATGCAATCCAACCAACCTTTCATAAAATATCACGCCCACAAGCTTTTGAGCGGCCATTTTTTTAAGATATCCTCTGTCAGCTAACTTTTTTTCAATTAATTTTTCGCAGAAGTTAAAAAGATTATCAGAAATACCCAGAGAACTACCACATCAAATTTGAATGCGATACAACCAACATTTCATAAGATATCATGCCTACAAGCTTAGGGGGCCATTTTTTCAAAATGTCCTCCGTCAGCCATCTTGTTTTTAATAAATTGATTTCTAGATGCGGACCACATATCAAAAGTTCCCTAGACAAGCTACTCCTGACTGACAGGCGTCCCCAATAACACCAAAACTTGCTTGTTTCTGTTGATATGATAGTTTAAGTTACTGTCCAAAATGTGAGATCCTCAACTTGTCTATATAATACATCTAGCGACAGAAACAGGTAAATGTGCATAACACATATCCAGCCTTCTGTAATGTTGGTGAATGACGGGAGGTTTTTTGCGCGCTATAGAACGGTGCGCGGTATCTAAGGATTTTACCCTCTTAAAGGGTCAATTTACCCCTCTGTGTGTTATATAACAGGAAGCACTATTTTACACATTTTACTGTACCAAAAATAGTCAACTATATTGTTTTCTTCCAAGTTATAGATGCAAAGAGTATCACATGACAAAGACTGATTCCAAACCTCCCTCCGCCACACCTTTAGTGACAACAGGAGCTAGAAATGACAGCAAACAATGTCCTTGCATTGGAAAATATGATAAAAATTATCTCTTCAATGTCACAAACGAAACTTACTTTTCCTAGACAGAGAGCAAGCCACTGTCTCAGCAAATCATGTGAGTCACTGAGCTGGACCAAGCATGTAGCAATAAGACTTCCTTGTAATGTTGCTTCCTGAATTGAACAAATATGTTTTACATATTACTGGCAATATATTTATAGAAGTTAACACATTTCTGCAAACTGACATGAGCCATCTACTAAATATATGCAATAAGGAGATGTCTGTTTTGGCACAAAAACCTAAGCCTCGAAATTATCACTGCAATCAGCCTCTTATCTCAGCAGGATATCATTTGTTGGCCAGAGAATAAAGAGATAAGTGAGCTACTATGAACTAGACATACATAATGCATATACTTATATTGCCCCTTCCCCTCTCCCCCCAAAACTGCATCCAAAAATGTTTTAACCCTAGATTTCTGAAGATATAAAAATAACTTTTTTACCTATATGAAGCTGTCAACCATCTAAAGACTATTAAATTAATTTACGAAAAATATCTCTGCTACGGATTTGAGATATTTCCCTTTTAGAAAAAATCTTTGTAGTTGACTTTAATTTAGTGCTCTAGGGGCTAAAAAGCTAGAGGAACTACTGCTATCATTTTAACCCCTGTCCTGCTGAATTGTTTGTTATGTATTTTTCAGCATTTGAATGACAAAATATATATATTTTTTAAATATACATTTTCTTAATTGAATTATTTGACTTACCAAGCTTCTACCACAAACTGTATTACACATTTCAGTAAAAATATTATTTTGTTTAAAACATGCTTGAAACTGTCTAAATACATAGAAACAGGCATAGAAGGACAAAGGTTGACTGAATCATTTTTTCACGAAATATTGTCTGCTCTACCAATAAACACAACCCTTGGGGTTTTGAACACTATTTTTAGTTTATCAGGTTATAAAAAGATTCACCTGAATATCTTATTTATCCAATGGCAGGTAGCCACAAAACACACTGTGTCCAGAATTTTATTTCTAATCTGGTGTAACAGCCACATTGACCATTCTAACTCAATTTTGTTAACAAGAAGAAGGCTTAGATGTCCACCATCTTTATTCTGACTGAAGATTTTCAGGAGTCACATCCGATTCTAACCATAACTCCCACCTGTTATACAACATTGGTTAAATTGACAGAAATCACACCACTGTTGCAAAGGCTAACACCAAAAACACAAAGCATTGTGCTTTGTTCTTCAAATAACAAATCACCCTTCTGATCTCATATGAATGACCACCCCCTCAGAATGGCTATTTTCAGCCAATAATAGTGGTGACCAGTTTCTACTGTTGCAAGCAATTCACAATGGGTCATCTGAATACACACCACTTGCAAAAAATATTTCTGTGGCTTTTCGGAACAGGTTTATTTTTTACTTCACTCCATAATATTGATTCCATAAATTTAACAAAATAAACACACCTGAAAAAACTGCCTAGGATGATTGGAATCTTTCGTTTATTTGAAACCTAGTTGTGTCACTAGATGTTAAATGTACATTGGACACATCAAAGTTTCCATCTCACACAACTAAAAGTTTATTGACATTGCAGTACAGTACAGTCGTTAATAATTATATTTAAGGAAGTACAGTTGGGGATAAATGTCGTTTAAACTGTTTATTACATGATGTTTATTACATGACGTGCCGCAGAAATAGTCAGACACATCAACTAAAACATTTTTATACATTTCTATTCTATACTATATTTCTAGTGCTGACCTGTCCATTCTGATAATTGTTGACAATCATAGCTAAAACGAAGGCAGCCATTGTTCTGTGCTCAGCCTAAAAACAGATATAAAATAATTTGAAAAAAATAAAATATTATACATAATATCAGAAATGTATTACCGTAAAATGCGGAAAATAACGCGCTCTGTTGTATAACGCGCAGAGGGTTAAAAATACCCCTTCGGAGGGTAAAATCCATATATATCACACACCGTTCTATAATCTCAGTCAGCGCAAAACATTACAGAACGCTGGACATGTGTTATTGGGGACACGGTCAGCCACTCTATGCTGCAGACTACTGTAAACCACATTGATTAAGTGATGTCCGTAATAGTTTGCGAGTACAAGGCAATCTCAGCTCCCATAAAATTAAGCAAATCAATAGCCACTAAGTAGTTAGAGACCATAAACCCTGGCCAAAGAAAGTGATAAATAATAAAGAATCAGATAATATGCTCAAGCTTGAAAATATATAGGACTACAAAATAATATGAATACCGTTTGAAACTGCTGGGAATTCCCCTCTTACGGTATGCGCTTTTGGTGCTCTCATGACTACAGTGCTAGACGGCAGGCATGCACGCCTACCAGCGTGGACTATACACGCCACAAAGCTATAGAGACATACATTCCCGGGGGTGCAAACTAACTTTTTTACCAACCGGCCCACCGGGCTGGTAACCAAAATAGTTTACCTGCCCACAAAACTTTTAACCTGCCCACAAAAAATGTAAGTAAGAACCATTAAATCAGTGTTTTCAAAATACAATTAGGAATCATAATGGTAGTACTTAGTAAAACGGTGGTCAGTGTCGGCTCAAAGAGACATTTAAATGACTTTGTAATCCCAGATGTCAAATAATAAATGATTTTTTCAATAATTATTATTAAGTTGTATCAAAAACAAGAAATCAGTCATATGAAAATTGTGGTTTGAGTAAAAACATATACAAATTAAAACACTAATTTTTGTCATTAATTTTTTTAATTGTTAACCCTTGTCCTGCTATGCCCGGATATATACGGGGTTAAGGATGTTTTAAATCAATAAATATATCACTTAATTTTGATAAAATAGTTTTTAGTAGATGCTTAGTTGATCCAATAATTTAATTTTAAAAATGTCTATTTTTCAAAAATAGTAATATTTTTCGTCATTTGAAGCTGGAAATTGCGTTAGCAATTCTAGCTTCAAATGACGAAAAATACGATTGAAGCAATTCAGCAGGACAAGGGTTAATGTACTGCCACAGTACTCTAGGACGGTCGCTCTTCAGGTTAAATAACGGGAAAAGTAGATAAGATATAGATAGGCTAAAATTGATAGCTATAGCACTGTAAGTGAAGAGTAGCAAGCCAGGAATGTGGCCTGTAATTGAAATTCCCATAAGTGCATGCTACAGGGAGCCTACAATGCCTAATGTGTACGCTTACAATTACAATTTTGTGGCAGTAACATTTCAGCTTTGCTATAAAAAATGTAGTAAATGCTATGGGTTATATTATGAGTCCATAGCACACAACAAATGGCCATTTACCCAGACAATTGCGTCATACAAATGCGGAACAGCAAACACGAAAACGTCGCTGTACTAGATCTAACTTAGCCTATCTGATTTCAGTGCTTATTATGAACAAGACTACATAAGTCCAGGAGAGCCCGCACCGAATTAGAATTTGATTTAAGCAATTTTGTGTAGGGTTATTAATGTAGTCCTAGGCTAGGTCAAAAATCAAGACGCAAGACAACTAGGTCTAGGAGGCTCAGTCTAAGAGTAAGATAAGAACTAGACAGTCTGTCAGAGATTGCAAACCTCCATTGAAATTAATGATCCTAATCAGTATCCCAGTAATGGTCTACCTATCTGGCACGGTTTACCCGATATCAGGCCAATCGAGGTAACTAATAGCTGATTTACGGTCATTTTGAATTCGATATAAATTAGTTAAAAACTTAGGGTGCATCCTCCCCCGAAACCTCAATTTTTTTTTATAGTAATGGACTAACATCTAACACAGTTTGCAAAATATTGTGCATGTGAAAGTAAATAATGGCCGATAGGGGGCCATTTTAAATTTGATCGAGTCAGAATTTTTCAAGATGCATCCTCAGCTGAAATCTCACATTTCATTCTATAGTAATCATCTAGCTATCTAGCACGGTTTACCAAATATCGGCCATGTGAAAGTGAATAATGGCCTTAAGGCGGCCATTTTGAATTTAATCAAGGCGAAATTTCCAAGATGCATCCTCAGCTGAAATCTCACATCTCATTCTATAGTAATGGTCTAGCCATCTAGCACGGTTTACCAAAAACCAGCTATGTGAAAGTGAATAATGGCCGATAGGCGGCCATATTGAATTTGATCTAGTAATTTTTTTTCAAGATGCATCCTCTCTTGTAATCTCACATTTTGTTTTATAGTAATAGTCCAGCTATCTAACACAGTTTACCAAATATCAGCGATGTGAAAGTAAATAGTGGCGATAGGCGGCCATTTTGAATTCGATTGAGTCGAAAGTTTTTGAAAGGCATCCTCTCTCGAAACGTCACATTTTGTTTTATAGTAATGGTCTAGCTATCTAGCACGGTTTACCTGATATCAGGCCTATCGAGGTAAATAATGCTGATTGTCGGCCATTTTGAATTCGTGAGTTAAAAATTTTCAGGGTGCATCCTCCCCCGAAAACTCACACTTTGTTTTATAGTAATCAGGTAATGGTCTAGCCATCTAGCACGGTTTACCAAATATCAGCCATGTGAAAATGAATAATGGCCGATAAGCGGCCATTTTGAATTTTATCGAGTCAAATTTTTTCAAGATGGATCCTCTTCTGAAATCACACATTTTGTTTTATAGTAATGGTCTAGCCATCTAGCACGGTTTACCGAATAACGGCCATGTGAAAGTGAATAATGGCCAATTGGCGGCCATTTTGAACTTGGACAAATTGATTTTTTTCAAAATGCATCCTCTCCTGAAACCTTACAATTTGTTTTATAGTAATGGTGTAGATATCTTGAGCGGTTTTCATGATATTCCACAATATCAGGCCTGTCGAGGTGAATAATGGCCGATAGGCGGCCATTTTGAATTTTATCAACTTGAAATTTTTCAAGATGCATCCTCTCCTGAAACCTTACAATTTATTTGATATAAATGGTGTAGCTATCTTGAGCGGTGTTCATGATATTCCGCAATATCAGGCTTGTCGAGGTGAATAATGGCCGATAGGCGGCCATTTTTAATTTTATCAACTTGAAATTTTTTAAGATGCATCCTCTCCTGGAACCTCACAATTTGTCTTATAGTAATGGTGTAGCTATCTTGAGCGGTTTTCATGATATTCCGCAAAATCTTTCAGTCGGATTTACCGATGTTATAAATTAGGTCAAAGTGCAGGGTCAACTTTCAGAGATATGCTCCGGAAACGAATTGTTTACGGACGGCCCAACGGCCCAACGCCGTAACATCATCATTTTCTCCTCTGCGACCTTGCGTATTGAATTCAGATTAAAAATATTTTAACCTGTCCATTAGCCACCTTGAAGTAACCCACATACCAAAAATTGTTATCCTAGCTTATTTTCTTACAAAGTTATAGGCAAAAGAAGAGGCCAAAAAAAAACGGAGGTAGAATCCATAGCTCCCTTCGTCTCACCTACGGTGACGGCGGGAGCTAAAAATTGAAAAAAACGAGGCCTCCTATGAGCGGCCACCTGTCTTGAACGGCCACTTTAGGCTTGAATTAGTGGTGGCCGCTCAAAAGAGGTTCTACTGTATATCCAGTAATTTATTAAAAAGTGCTGAAAGTTGATCAGGTATTAAGCATGTAGTTGTTACGTAGTATATATACAATTGCCACCATTATTGTTAAAGAAACTGTTAAAAATATGTTCAATAATCAATTTAAGGATAACAATTTAAAGACACAAATAAATGTGTAATTGAGCTGTAATTGAAATATAATTGACCAATTACGGACATTTTTTTCAATTACAATTATAGTTACAATTATACATATTTATAAAAACCAATTATAATTATAATTACAATTATAATTGACATATTACCTTCAATTACAATTACTCCTTCAATTACACAATGGCTCATTTATAATTAATTACAATTACAATTATAATTGACCCCAACCCTGATGCGCAGCAGAAAAATTAAAAAACTTTTGCAGTTCTAGTCTATGGACATGTTTACATTATATGGTCATAATAAGAAGCCAAAATAAAATCACCAATTTTTTGTTGATTTTAGCCTGGGCCAGTCCCTTTAATTAGGGCATAAGTTAATTACGAATTAAAACTTCTAAAATCCGTCAGGAAGTTGTATCCACAGGCACAAGCTTGCTGACATTTTTCCAATGATTAAGATCCATTAATATTATCCGACAGGTCGGGCAGGTGATTGGCAATTTTAATTGGACATTACAAATTTATTCTAGGTACGGTCAGACCATCCTGCGTGTACTTTTTTCCCACTACACCCTGCCAGATATGAGCCTGTGTCTACCTATTTGGGACCCCACTCCAGGAGGACACACGTGCCTCTCATGCGACACCCCCCAAGCTTAGACATCAAAGCTAATCGCAACGCGCCGGCAATCAGACTGCACCGTCTGGCCTGGGAACATCAAGCCAAGTGACAGTATACGCGAAGCAATGCGAGAACTTGGCCAACGCTGTTCCAACATTGTGATAGCATCGATGATAATGGCCCAACATTGAGGCAGCACTGTATCCTTGCCATCTGCGAACTGTTATTTGTACAGCCTATCACACAATTATAGAGTGGGTACAACTGGATTATACAGTCAAATATTGCCACCTCTGATTACAAATTGAATAATTAGAGCCTAAAACGGGGGATTACATCAGCTAATAAATCAAAAACAGTTTAAACAGTGGCTAAACTCTTATTCTTGTGATTTTGTGTCGATATAATCCCCTTAATTATCTACTTATGAACGAAAACGCACGCAAAATATGTGGTTTCATTTTGAAAAATAATACGTAATTTCGAGATTAAATGTGCTCATATAAAGTCAAGAAAATAATTTGATGCTGCATTGCAGATTTGTGACGTTCTAATGCCATGAGCCGATAGACAATGATAGATGACGAGGTTAGCCTGCGGATTAAATAATTAACCATGACATTTTATCTTCAAATGTTCGGATATGGGTGAGGCGATACATCAACAAAAAGTTGCTTGTGTTTAGATACACTGTGATGATAATCAGATGATGAGTCAGAGACGGTCCGTATGACGTCCACACTACTGTTTACGTCGGTGTATACTACAATACACGGGGTGGCACCACAAGGGTTGCGGTGTTAACAGCCATGGGTACATGCTCACGCGTCACAGGTCTTATATATCTCGTATGTACATGGGAAAAAACGATAGCAAAATGCAGAACAAATTTGAGCAGGATACATGAAAAACTTGTCAGGTCATCGTGCCCACAAGTAATGGTAACGCCACCACCGCCCGAACTTCAATTGCAATAGCCCACGTTTTTTAATTAAAAAGGCGGGCTAAAAAATAAGGAGCTAAGCAAATCAACATATGATTTTCATACATGCTATAAGCTCTGCTTAAATAGCAAGTTTAGTGCACACATCCAAATCTTAAGACAGATTTATTGAAGGTTTATATTTAATGGCCATAAAAAGTGTCCGTTGAAACATAGAAAACTCACTGGCATATATTGGTCTCCCAGCACAGATATAAAGTATTTGTGTCCATTATCCTTGACCAAATCTGCTTGGCAGCTCTATTTGGAAAATAAACATAAATAAATTCAGGTATCTTTGCAAATGTATACAGATTATGAAACTGAAACCCCAAGAAGATAATTAAATTGTAATGTAGGCAGAAATTATTGGTCATTGCTACGGTCAGGCCGTGTATTTGTACTAATTACTCAATTAAAAATAGTTAGGTTCAATGCGATTCACAAAAATACTTAACTAGATGTTGAATTTGCAGGGTAAATATGAAAGTCCCCAACTTCCACAGTGGCAATCTTGGATATGTAAATTTTCAAACTAGTCAGGGTAATCCACCAGTGTTCAGAAAATATTTTGTGAAGATTGAAAAAATATTGGCTTCTGTAGTGCATTTACGTAAAGTTGTTAAACAACAGCAGTAGCAGCAACAACAACAATATACAGCACTAAAACCATAGGTCTCCACTATATAGTGGGTGGAGACTCAATGAGAATTTTAATTACTCAATTCACTCTAAAATATCTGCCTACTGTACTCAATTTTGCCAATAACTACATGGTATGATCCAGTCAAAAAGGCTTTCAACAAAGGCAGCAAGATGTGTATGGACAGTGAAAAAGCCGCAGTTATAGGAACAAAATTGTGTCAGTCCTATCATATTTTCTACACATGACATGTATATTACTCACTAAATTACTCAAATTGATGTAAAGTAAAATACAGGGAACTCAATTATTTTTTCAAGTGCTCGCTTATGTTAAAAATGAATGGTTAAAATTTATCTGAAGGACTATTGGCTATATAAAATATAATTCCTTAGCTTAATTGTTAATAAAAGAAAAACTCACATTATCAACTGCTAGTATCTTGGCCCATATAAATACAAGAAGAGGTCTAAGTTCTCTGGCAGAACTCTGCAGTAATTTAAGAACATAGGGGAATATCCCAACTGACAAAGCCTGAAATAAAACAAAATAGTTACAAGTGAGATAACTGTATATTTATCATTGTGATGCTCTAAGAATAATAGGACACTGATAAACCTCCAGGAAAAATATGAGCAGCCAATTTTTGATAATTTGTCAACTGATAGTCAACAACACAACAACACAAAGTTTGGTAATACTGCAAGTCAATTTATTAAAACTAGCTTCTTTATATAAATATACAACAAGGGCACACTCGATAATAGCCTGCCACCATCAGTGAAATTGCAAAATTAATGATGTAAACTATGTTAAACCAGCGATTTTCGGTGATAAATCTGCGTGTGATAATTGTCTGATAATTTCTTTCAGCATTTTTTTCCAGCCAACTTGTGTGAGAACTGGTTATTAGCAACATGAAAAATTTGCCAAGGAATGCTAACACCAATGCTGATGACATCAATCGCAACAGCCCACAATTTAAACAAGAGCGCTGACAATAGCGATATCCCCCGCCATTAATTGAAGTCAATAATCACCCCAAAATTAAAGGTAACAAGACTACATAAGTCCAGGAGCTCCCGCGACGAATTAGAATTTGATTTAAGCAATTTTGTGTAGGGTTTTTAATGTAGTCCTAGGCTAGGTCAAAAATCAAGACGCAAGACAACTAGGTCTAAGAAGCTCAGTCTAAGAGTAAGATAAGAACTAGACAGTCTGTCAGAGATTGCAAACCTCCATTGAAATTAATGATCCTAATCAGTATCCCAGTAATGGTCTACCTATCTGGCACGGTTTACCCGATATCAGGCCAATCTAGGTAACATATAGCTGATTTACGGTCATTTTGAATTCGATATAAACTAGTTAAAAACTTAGGGTGCATCCTCCCCCGAAACCTCAAATTTTGTTTTATAGTAATGGACTAACATCTAACACAGTTTGCAAAATATTGGGCCGATAAGTAAATAATGGCCATTTTGAATTTGATCAAGTCGAAATTTTCCAAGATGCATCCTCAGCTGAAATCTCACATTTCATTCAATAGTAATGGTCTAGCCATCTAGCACGGTTTACCAAATATCGCCCATGTGAAAGTGAATAATGGCCGATAGGAGGCCATTTTGAATTTGATCAAGTCAATTTTTTTCAAGATGCATCCTCTCTTGTAATCTCACATTTTGTTTTATAGTAATGGTCCAGCTATCTAACACGCGGTTTACCAAATATCAGCAATGTGAAAGTAAATAGTGGCCGATAGGCACCTTGCCGTATCAGGTCTGACCGTCAGACTACCAGTCTGACCTTGACAACAGGTGTGTGTAAGGCGGGTACGAAAATGAGGGGTGCGAGCAACATGAATATTCATTATGACGTCATCGGTTTACTGACGGCAGCGTGGAGGTCAGACTCAGGTCAGATTGTTTGGGCCGCCTGAATCAACTGTGAATTGGCCAGGGAGGAGGAGGGAGGAGGGGGGTTCTGAACACATAGCACAGATACGGGTTATCCAGGTTCTGCCGGTGGCAGACAGCTGGATAGATGAAGATGCCGATAGGCGGCCATTTTGAATTCGATTGAGTCGAAAGTTTTTAAAAGGCATCCTCTCTCGAAACGTCACATTTTGTTTTATAGTATTGGTCTAGCTATCTAGCACGGTTTACCTGATATCAGGCCTATCGAGGTAAATAATGCTGATTGTCGGCCATTTTGAATTCGTAAGTGAAAAATTTTCAGGGTGCATCCTCCCCCGAAAACTCACACTTTGTTTTATAGTAATCAGGTAATGGTCTAGCCATCTAGCACGGTTTACCAAATATCAGCCATGTGAAAATGAATAATGGCCGAAAAGGCGGCCATTTTAAATTTGATCAAGTCAAATTTTTTCAAGATGCATCCTCATCTGAAATCTCACTTTTTGTTTTACAGTAATGGTCTAGCCATCTAGCACGGTTGACCAAATAACGGCCATGTGAAAGTGAATAATGGCCGATAAGCGGCCATTTTGAATTTTATCGAGTCAAATTTTTTCAAGATGCATCCTCTCCTGAAATCACACATTTTGTTTTATAGTAATGGTCTAGCCATCTAGCACGGTTTACCAAATAACGGCCATGTGAAAGTGAATAATGGCCGATTGGCGGCCATTTTGAACTAGGACGAGTTGAATTTTTTCAAAATGCATCCTCTCCTGAAGCCTTACAATTTGTTTTATAGTAATGGTGTAGATATCTTGAGCGGTTTTCATGATATTCCACAATATCAGGCCTGTCGAGGTGAATAATGGCTGATAGGCGGCCATTTTGAATTTTATCAACTTCAAATTTTTCAAGATGCATCCTCTCCTGAAACCTTACAATTTATTTGATATTAATGGTGTAGCTATCTTGAGCGGTTTTCATGATATTCCGCAATATCAGGCCTGTCGAAGTGAGTAATGGCCGATAGGCGGCCATTTTTAATTTTATCGTCCTGAAATTTTTTAAGATGCATCCTCTCCTGAAACCTCACAATGTGTTTTATAGTAATGGTGTAGCTATCTTGAGCGGTTTTCATGATATTCCGCAAAATCTTTCAGTCGGATTTACCGATGTTATAAATTAGGTCAAAGTGCTGGGTCAACTTCAAGGTCAAGGTCCAAAAACCTGAAAAGGCACAACTAGGGACCTCAGAGAACATGTTTGTGCAATATGACTGTCATCGGCCCGGTACTTTTCGAGATCTGCTCCGGAAACGAAGTGCGCTTTAAAACGTCTAAATAGGTCATAGTTCTGAACCAGAAGTAGGTCAAAGTTCAAATACCCCAAAAGGCACAACTAGACCCCCTAGGGGTGTTGTGTGTAAAATTTAAAGACAATCGGACAAGTAGTTTCAGAGATATGCTCCGGAAACGAATTGTTTACGGACGGCCCAACGGCCCAACGCCGTCACATCATCATTTTCTCCTCTGCAACCTTGCGTATTGAATTCAGATTAAAAATATTTTAACCTGTCCATTAGCCACCTGGAAGTAACCCACATACCAAAAATTGTTATCCTAGCTTATTTTCTCACAAAGTTATAGGCAAAAGAAGAGGCAAAAAAAAAACGGAGGTAGAATCCATAGCTCCCTTCGCTCACCTACGGTGACGGCGGGAGCTAAAAAATTTGGTGGAAGGTCTTAACCCCCAAAAGGCACATCTACACCCACTAGGTATGTGTGTATGCAATATGAAAACAATCGGCTAACGGTTTCCGAGATATCGTCTATAGCCCTCGCTGCCGTAGTTTTCAAGCAGCAATTTTGCTTGTGTACATGAAAAAATCAGGTTGATTGTAATAACGGTTAGCGAGTTAATGAGTCCACAAGATATGACCCCTTGGATAATGACCCCTTGGTAGGGGGGCGGGGGTGCTTAATTACTTTATAGACTCACCAGACTAACAGCCCATGGTCCTAAATCTAGAAAACGTCCTAATAATTCTAGAGCCCTCAAGCGATGTACCTGACTTAACAAAACCTGAAAAACAATTCACACATGAATAATTCGTCAATCACAATAAAAACAATCCTAACACCAAAATGGTTGTTTTGAGTAAGTTGCTTTTGAAGTTTTAAACAATGATGATAAATCAATAAAACGTAAAAAAATTAAAATAAAACAAGAAAGTAGATGTCATTAAAGATGACAAAGTTCGCCTTCCGCAATTTTGTCAGTCAAAGTGCATTGGAATCAAGTAATTTGAAAGGCTCTCCGCCAGTTATGATTATACAGTAGTCCCCCCACTTATGCATGCACCCGTTATGCCAGCTTTGAACGCATGCATATAAGAGAGGTGCATGCATAACTGGGGGATGCAAAATTAATGATGACCAAATAGTTTAATATTTATATTTTCATGGTATAGTGATGCATCATAAATAAGACTACCGTATATCCTCGCGTATAGTGCGACGCCATGTATAATACGAGTTAAGATTTGAGGCCTCGGATGAACTGAAAAACGCCTGCCCCTCTGTATAATACAACCTCAAATTTTTAATGTCGGCAGCGTCCCCGGCCATCTAAATGCGATGTCAGATAATATCTTGTTCTACTAATCAGCTAATATTTAGCGCTGCTACACAGGACAGACACCTGTATACACGATGCCCCATGACGGGAACAGCGGCAACATTACAGCTCTGCAAAACCAAAGGGCAGTATCTGCTAACTTGTTAAGTAAGCAGATACTGTATTTTCATTTTCCACGGCACAGTGGATGTCTTCGGGACTCTCTCGTCTGGGGAGGCCTGCATAGGCTACATATACACTGTATGAAATTGCCACTGGAAATATAATCAGTCAGATTTTAAAATATTTATATTTCGCTGAAAAAATTATATTATTTTAATTTATCTATTACAAAGACCATATTTTAATATCGTCGTGCTCAAATAAGAACATTCCAAGATGAAATGTGATAGTAAATCAAAACATTTGCAGACTAGCCGCATTGTCTAGACACAAGAGGTGCGTGGCTGTATAAGGTGTCTGGGTGTAACAATGCACGTGTTACAGAGCCGCGCTCCGTGAACTACGCCTACAGCTAACAGATACCACCATTTGCTCAATATCGTATCATCAGCGGCAACAGCGGTAGGCGTTATTGTTATCCCAGCAATATGGACATTTTGAGTCCTACCCGTATAGAATTTGCCATAGGAAATATAATCAGTGATATCTTGTTATATTTGGTCAACGCATTTCTCTCATTCCAAAATATCATGTTCAGATAGGCCTACCGTCGTACACAATAGAACACTCCCATATGAAAGGCTATCTTAGATCAAATCAATATTAATATAAATGAACAACTCAGCAGTGTGAATTGGTTGCAGACTAACACTGACTAACGGCGTCATTTATCTGCCCATGGTTGTCAAAGGTGCCACGTGCGTCGGCGGGAACAACGTCGACAACGTGAGACGGGGGCCTCACAACAAACACGACTCCATGTCCAATGCTGCTTTATAATTGTTGGGCCAGCGTCGACGACACTGTCCTAACTTTGACCCAGCATTGCGTTAGTATATCGTGCTCAATGGGTGCATTATCCAATTGTCGCAAGGCCGCTACAGTAAATGACATTCTACTAGTTGGAAAAGCATAGTCTAACTGTTGTTCTTGTTGTATAGGCCTGCTTACCAAACACGCTGACTGGCCTACGTCTACAGATATGTTTTACCGCTAGAGAACTTACCACTGAACTTACCGCTACAGAGCTAAAAAAAATGTATTAAATTCTACATCTATGTATAATACGAGGTGCCTTTTTGCGACATGAATAGCTAAGAAAAAACATCGCATTATACACGGGGATATACGGTAAGCACTCTTTTCATCGTTGAACTGATTAAGATATGGGGGAGTAAGACCAATGTGTATTTTTTTTGTAATTTAGCATATATTGGCAAGTGTAGCCATACCCTGCTTACATCAGATGCACAGACACACAGACTAAGGGTTACTTAATGATACTTAATGGGTTAGTAAACATACCTGTAAAACAATAGGTAGCTGTTCTGGTGGACTTCGTTTTTCTGATCCATGTGATAACCATACTTGAAATGCAGTTAGCTGTTCAGCAAAGAACTGACTATGATCAAAATGGCGAATATCTTCAGGTTCCTTTAGAGGCAATTGTGAAAGACAGAGGTCTAATGCAAGATCCCATGCTTGCCTGAAGATAGAAGGAGCAAGATAATTACAAAATTAATATTTTCATTATAAATATGTGAGAAAAAAAAAATCTTGAATGAAAATTTGAAGCAATTTTAACAGGTTATGTATCATTTGTACTGTGATGTAGCCAGTTTATGGAATAATAATAATACAGACTGTTAAAAATGTCATCAAATGATTCTCCATGCGCTCACCCAGGTAAGAGTGGTGACACGTGTTACATCGTGACAGCAAAATAATTCTAAAACCTGGCTGTGGAGTCGAACTCACAGCTTTTAATGACAGTTCTTCATGATTTACATGCAGGAAATTTGTATTATTGACAATTTTAGAAGCATTAAGCAGAATAGAACTTGAATTCTAGTATATTATTTGAAATTTACTATTTTGATAGACCATTTGTGGGATTTAAACGTTTTTTCTACCACACGAACCCGGGTCACAGGACCTCAAAAATTAATTAATTAATTGGGAAAAATGACTGAAAATCACGGAGCGAGCCAGGATAATAAAGTCAATAATGACCGCAAGTCAGCCATTGTGAATTTGATAGAGTTGAAAATTTACAGGTCATATCATCAGCAATATAAAAAGAAATAAAGCCATTTTGGCATAGATGTGCTCCGGGGATGAAAATACAGAAAGCAGAGTGTCAAAATGTCACCAAGAAATATGTATATTTAAAGCTTCTGATCCTTCCCCGGCGAACTTTCTACAGAATCACAGACAGTACTCCTGGGCCATATCTATGTTGTCCCGGGCATCAGGCAATAATAGGGTTTGTAAAGCCCTACCTGACTATGGGGAATGTTTAATAATACTTGCCTATCGACAAGATGATATTGTCACTTAATATGGCCTTCAGCTATAAAGGTGCCTGCTTGTAAACATAATTCTAAAACACATGGTCAATCATAGCACATAACACTTTTATGTTGGAATTTGTGGAATAATAACATAACACATATGAATGTCCATTGATGTTTTACCACATGGGGTGCTGATATGTAGGAGGAAGCTTAGGGCTTGAAACTGGTGTGCAGTTGTAAGATCTCATGATACGTTCTGCCAGTAAAAAATTCCTAAAAAGGCTAGCCACCAGCAAATCCTGCCTGAATAGCTTCTGAAACAAATCTGAAGAAAAAAATTCCCATGTAAACAATGTACTGAGATAACAAGAGAGCTAGAGCTGGATTATTTTTCACCAACAAATTCAAACATCAACAGGACTATAGATACCAGACCATACTTTCTTTACTCATTGTTTTTTCTATTTTTTAACATGTTGAAGGGAAATATAAATTATACAAATTATATCAAAACACAAATATAGTGATTGGTAATCAACACACCTAATTTTAATATCACTATTGTTCAGATAGTGTCGCAATTCAAAATAAGTGGTGTACATGATACTTTTTAGAATCACAAGCATGCTCATTGTATAATTATACACCGCCTCTAATCATCTAATACAGCAGAGCTCTTTCAAAGTGCAGCCTACTAGTACTCGTAAACACACACCATATACCAAATGTTTTACAGCTAAGCCACCTTCGGTGTAGCCGGACCAATATTATTATGGTCAATATCACTTGAAAGAGTTTTCTTTATTGAACATTTACATTGAAATGATGTTGGTTCAGTATTGGTCTACCATGTTCCAACCTTGAGCCAGCAAGTCAAACATGGGAGGAGGTAGGAGGCATAGAGTAGCAGAAGCCTTGCAAGTCGGATCAACAGGGAAATGTCCACAGGCCATTTTGAAATTTGGTAGCATCTCTAAAAAATCACTTGCACATTCCTATGTTGCTAGGAATGTCATGTTAAAATTTCAAAAAAAATTGACCAGTAGTTTTTGTGCCCAAAAGAAAATGTGACGCTGGACAGAATCCTGACGTGACTCAAATCCCCCTTCCCCTACGTGCGGGGGATAAAAAGTAACAATGATTGAGGTACAATTGAACAAACAAATGAAATCAAAGTTCTGACCTCTGGGCAATATATTCCAGGCAATTGTGTCTGTAATTGCAGTGAAAATCCAGTTTAGTTCACCAATCATTGTTCTTCTGTCATTTAACACTCCTGGAGTTCTATTTATCAAATAAAAAATACATTAAAATATAAAATGATGTCAATCCCCTGACAAGATATATATGCAGAAATATCCAAGTCAAGGAAGATGAATAGAATGGGAGTACAAATAAATGGAGGTACAAATAAACTGGAAAGAGTTTAATAATGATGGTCCAGCTATTTTGAATTGTTTTGGACATAATTCCACAAAATCAAAATGACGGCCATGTTTGTTTCCAAATGTTAATCAGGTCATTACCCGACATAGCTGAGCATGTGTAAAAAAAAAGATCAGCTTGACCTTAAATGTGCTAACAAGCATTTCTTAATTGGTCACCCCAGTAATCTAATGCTTGATTAATTGGTGATCAAAACGTCACAAAACAAATTCACACAAAACAAAATATATCATTTAAAAGTGAGTATCTAGCTATTAGGCAAGGTTTCCAAATAAAGACCTGTAGGAAACTTTTTCCTTAAATGCACAAAAAAGAATTACTTTGTTTGTTGCTCTAGTAATTAAAGGGTTGATTAATTGGAAAGGAAATGTCATCAAGCGAATCTCCCAGTGGTATGTAATGGCTCTTTGAAATATAAACAAGAGCAGACTTGACAATAGCCGATCGTCATTATTGAACTTGTTCGAGAACTGTATTAGCAACACACAGGAAACATCTGAGCGGAATACATGAGAAGCTTTTCAAGTAATTGTGTGCATCAGGTAAAATTACCATATCGCACTCATAAAGTAAAATTAACGATAAATAGGTCACTTTATATTTTTTTCAGCCATTATTGAACTTGTCCTAGAACTGGTTATTAGCAACATGCAGACAAAATTTGGGTTGGATACATGAAAAGCTAGTTAGAGAGTCCACAACAAAATGTTAATGCTGATGCCGCCGCCACCGAACTTCAATTGCAATAGCCCACCTTTAAAAAAAAACAATAAAAGGCAGGCTAAACAGCAAGAGCTCATAGTTCTGCTGGTATTTAGAAAACAAATAGCTGTGACAGCAATGGAGGTAGCAGACTCGGGAATACAGTAGTCAGCCGAAGTCTGCTTATTAAATTAAAAACTTGCATAATCAAACAGAGAATGATTAGTGAATTTTACAAGAAGATTTCATGAATAATGGCTTCTAGAGATTTACGGGCATTACATATAGGCCATGGGCTAGATATGGCTACCATGCACACCCCCCCCCCATCTCAACGAAACTAAGTTTTTTGGAGTTCTGGGATATACTGAACACGAAATCAAATGTTAACATTGAAAATATAGGAATGCAAACCCTATTTTGACGATTTTATAGAGGTACCCTAAATATGTTATTAACAATGTCCCCTTTAAATAAGGGGGTAGGGTTACTTGAATGTATGTTATTTCTGTTCTAGTAAACCGATCTGCAACTGCTATATACCATATTAACGGTATTTGAATTCCGCTTCTTATGGTATATAAATCATTGCAATATATCAAATATTGATCGCTCCATGAATGCCTAAACATAATTTAAATTATAAAATCAGCGAAATTCACGACAAAAAACCCAGCTGGAAAACACCATTTCATCAAACGTTTTTTATATGTATCCACATTTGAGCCACGGTTTTTTAATCCAGATATGCTAATAAATAAGCCTGGATGTTATGTGTGCTTTTAAATTCCACACAATTTTATTGAGAGACAAATACAAAATGACCGCCATCTGTTTTTTAAAGAATATGTAATTTTGTGCATTTTACTTGACTCTGCATCGAAATAATGGACATCAATCAAAATTAGTGCCATATTAACAAAAAACTTTAATTATATGAAAAATGACAAAATACAAAATGGCCGCCTTTTGTTTTCTAAAAAAATAAGTAATTTTGTGGATTTTGCCTGTAACAATTGATTTTTTCACTTGACTCTGCATCGAAATAATGGACATCAAGCAAAATTATAGCTATATTTAATAAAAACATTATATTATATGAAAAATGACAAAAATACAAAATGGCTGCCGTCTATTTAAAAAAAGTGTATATATCGACAAAAAAATTTCATATAACATCTTTGAATGTCCCTATCAAGGGCTTTAACATACTGTATTATCCCTAATAAACGCACCACCCCTAATAAACGCCCCCCCCCCATTTTAATGTACCCTGTATATCACTTTTGTAGTGGCTGAGATCATATTAAAGTGGCTGTGATCACTTCTTCGGTGGTCAAGATTAATTCTGGAAAAATGGCTCGAGAGAATGTAAAAGTAATAAATATTTTATACCATATAAAGTTACCATGAGCGAGAAGTCCTGCTTGTATTCCCTCAAAGAAAACGTTGGAAAATTGTTCAAATGGAGGAATAAAATACAAACTTAGTGCTTTGTTGTACATTTCGTATTCAGCAGAAATAAAATATTATGATATTATGTTAAAGCCATTGATAGTGACTTTCAAAGATGCTGGTATATTTTTTTTAATATGGGTTTTCCGTTTTTTTGTCGATATATACACTTTTATCAAATAGACGGCGGCCATTTTGTATTTTTGTCATTTTTCATATAATATAAGGTTTTTAATCAATATAGCTCTTATTTTGCTTGATGTCCATTATTTCGATGCAGAGTCAAGTTAAATAATCAATTTTACAGGCAAAATGCACAAAATTACATATTCTTTAAAAAACAGATGGCGGTCATTTTGTATTTATCTCTCACCAAAATTGTGTGAAATTTAAAAGCACACATAACATCCAGGCTTATTTATTAGCATATCTGGATTGGAAAACTGTGGCCTAAATGAGGATACATATGAAAAAACGTTTGATAAAATGGTGTTTTCCAGCAGGGTTTTTTTGTCGTGGATTTCGCTGATTTTTCAATTTAAATAATGTTTAGGCATTCATGGAGCGATCAATATTTGATATATTGCAATGAATTATATACCATAAGAAGCGGAATTCAAATACTGTTAATATGGTATATAGCACTTGCAGATCGGTTTACTAGAACATATTAATAACATATTTAGTGTACCTCTATTGTGTCGTCAAAATAGGGTTTGCATTCCTAAATGATGCCTTATTTTTGACAAATTATTGCATTGGATGCTGTTACCAATCTTAACCAACCTCCCCATCCCCACCTTCCCCCCCTCCCCCTCAACTGCTCCCACTGGGTTTTGCCCTAGTCTATGGCCCTGACTGGCCTGGGGACCATAATTATAATGAAACAGTAATCATCATTAAAATCGTCTGAGGCATTTGTGCCGTCTTGAATGAGTTTGGAATCTATCATGCCTTAGCCATGTTGTCTGCTAGGAATGCTGGTAATAAGTCATCACTTATCAGGGGGGTGGGGGTCTCGTAAATTTAATTTAGAATCAGGAGGAATATAAATATGTGCATTTCCATTTTTTCAGATATTTGGCAAATTAGACACACATCTGTATCCCAGATTATTCAACCTAAAGTCGATCCCTGGACTGAGAGAGTAGATAGATTGACTCAATACAAGGTATTCAATCCAAGGGGAAAGAGCTAACTAAGACATTTATGATGATTTCAAATTGAAAAAACCTTTGGTTTCTTGGCTTTATAAAAATATTTCAGCGCTATAAAAGTTAATGAGCTTGGCCTTATTGCAGTTCAGTGGGCCATGCTCTGACACAGCTAAGATCTGTGCAGTACAGCAATCCCCTCTGAAAGATTAAATATTGTGAACAGTTAATGATGTTATACAGTTTGTAACAGCCAACCTGAAAGGAGTGAGGTTCAACCAGGTAGGCCCAAGAAAAGCCTGCAGCTAACAGCTTATACAATTAACAAAGATAACCGAAACTACAGCAGCAACAATAACAGTGACAACAAAAAACAACAACAAAAATAATTCTTCGTCAAACAATTTTTAATTTGAAATGTTTGTTATTTTTAATGTATTCACACCCTTTCTGGTCTAATTCTTGTCTTTTTTTCTCTGAGACCTAAAGTACCAGAAAAGAAAGTTTAACACTTTTGTGGTAAGGAAGCGCCAGGACGGCCATCTGGAATTTGCAAATTAGACGATTTTTTAACTTAACCAGGGTAATCCATCAGTGTTCAGAAAACATTCTTGAAGATTCGATGACTATTGGTGACTGTAGAGCGTTCACTTAGACAAATTGTTGAAGAATAATAATAAGAAGAATAATAATACACAGCACTAAAACAAAAAAGTCTCCACCTTATAGTGGGTGGAGACATAACAATCATGAACTTACTTGTCAACAATATCTAGAGTAACATTTGGTAGCAGTTTCCCTGTATTTTGGAGCACAAACCTGCCACAAACATAAAATGTACATGGAGGGTAAAATAAGATAATAACACTTTTAAATATCCAATAAATTTAGAAATGTGTTTTTGATATATAGCGAAAATGAATGCATCACCTCCATCCAACATTATAATATGAGAATTACAATGTAGACTTGTGCCTATGTAGATGATGACAAGTCATTCCGACTAACCGTTTTTGAGATAAACACATTAACAAAAATTTGAAAATTTTTAATTGATTACCATTTTCATGAAAATCACTAAAATATAACCAAAACCTTTCATCTCGTGGCCAGGCAGCCCGAGGCATGTAAGAGCCTACATACAAAATCATTAGTGCTTCAGACTAGAAGTTCTTAACATAAAGCGTTCATAAGAACTTAAAAAATAATCAAGAACCCTGTTGTTCTGTAAGTTAGTGCATTGAAGCTTATTTGAATAGAAAATTCAAATTGCGTGATGTAACTTAAATTTTGTAATGAATCTATCACTCAGTCTATCAACCAAAGAAAGCTGACAATACTGTAATGTATTGATTTGTATAAAAGTATGGGACATGACTTCGTCATTCTGTCAAAATCAGTAGTCCTACCAGTACTTCATTTAGTGAGGGGATGTAATTGTATAATCTGTGACTCAACTTGCTTATATGGCTAAAAATAGAATACTTACCACACTTGGGACTTTGGAAATCGTATTAGACTAGACCATATAATGCAAATTAAACAGGAATTTAGCTTATAGGCAGGCAAATGCAAAAATTGACAGGAACCCGATAAATTTAACAGACTCCACTATTCAATATTTATTTTTCACCACCTTCAGCTTTTAAAAGTGCACTTTAGAAATGTCTGTCGACAACATTTCATAGGCGCACCAAAGAACATTGTGTATAATTTGGAGCCGTCACTACTGGCAATCAGCTTTTATAATCAATGCTCCACAAGTTGACCTGATGTTGGTTTAATGCTGGTAGTGAAACCAAACTGTCACAGAGTCGGCATCTCGTGTTTGCCAGGTTTTGCACACATACGATATGTGGGAACAATGTTGTTTTCTTGCTGTGCCACCGTCTGCGAAGCTGGACCAACATTGGACTAAAATAGCGACATTAGAACAATGTTAGTGAGGTATCAATCTAACGTCTTCGCTAAATATTATTGCCCGCTAGGATCCAAGGAGTCATCAGTGAGCCAATAAATGAGGTTGCCGGCACCGGGGGCCAGCGTAGCAGATGGTGGACCAACATTTTGTAAATGCCTGGTGACATGCTGGGGTAGTGATATAGCGGACGTCACGGGAAACATTAAATATTGAGTCATTGTTGTTTTAATGTTGGCATAGTGAAGCAGATGGTGGTGCAACATTCAGATAACATTGCGGTGGTGGTTGGAATCTACAGACACAAAAAAGTGCCAAATGTGTGTAATAACGCTTTAATGTTGGTCCATTGTCTGCGACAGTGGTTCAATACTAAGCCAGCATTGGGTGAATGTCTCGCAATTGCCGGGGTGGTGGATGTTAAATCAGGTCAGAAAAAAAGGTACATACCATTAACCGGGTTAATTGGTGTTAATTGGTGTAAATAGAAAAGATACTTGATTCGATATTAAAACTAGAGCCTGACGGCACTGAAGTAGAGCTTGCGTCGACCTTCAGGGTTATTGTTCTATGGAGAGCTAAAATGGAGCTGTCTCACAATAATTATTAAAGCTGCTTAACTGTTTTGTTTATTTTAATCAAAAGATCAAAGTCATAGAAAATTATGTTTAATTTATTATTTAACTGTGTAAAGTATTAAAACCCAGTGAGGGTTTCTGAACTCTGAACTTTAAAGTCTGAAGTCCAAAGTCTGAATTCTTTAAGTCCGAAGAAATCTGAAATAGCCTATATTGTCCAAAGTCTGAAATTCAAAGACCGAAGTTCAAAATCCGAAGGACGAGGTCTGTCCGAAGTATATCCAAAGTCTAAAATCTGAACTCTAAGTCTAAAGTTTAAAGTTTGAAGTTCGAATTCTGATGTCAGAAGTTCGAAGTCTGTCCGAAGTCTTAAATCTGAAGTGTGAAATTCAAAGTCTGGAGTCCAAAATCCAAATCCTGATGTTCGAAGTCTGGCCGAGGTCCAAAATCTGAAGTAGGAGTCTGACGTCTGAAGTCTGTCCGAAGTTTGTCTGAAGTCTGAAAACTGTCCGAAGGCTGTCTGTAGTGGTCTGCATGATAGCGATCACCATTGATCAGCAGTGCTTCTGCTTCTCCACTAAAAAAATTGTTGTTTGTTCTGAACATTAAAGCTACCTCTCAAAGAATCTTTAATGAGGAACAATTGCTCTAACTCTGACCAATAAACACATGATCTGCACGACACAGTTGGTTGCAACACCCTTACTCCATATAAAGGAGTGTTTCTATGACCAGCTGATAAAATAAAAACTTTTGACCTAGTGCATATTTAATCAAAGTCTTGAGATGGCAGTAATCAGTTTTCTGGCATGTTGCCAAAACAGACAAAAAGGCTTATGATATAAAAAAATACCACACTAAATTATTGCAGGAACACCCTAGAAATGTTCAGAACAAACATTATACCCCCCCCCCCCCCTAAAAATGTTTTTTAGTAGTTGTCTGGGCTTAATGTATTTTACTGTCTATTTATTCCACGACAATGACGTTAAATTCATTGAGCTGAGAACATATCTAACGTCATGTGTCTGTTAAAAAAAACTTTCTTCATTGCAACATGAGCTCCAATGTGAAAGTATGAAATACAAGAGTTCTCTGTTTTTTTCACAAGATGTCCACTTCAGTTGCATATTTATAAGGCTGAAAACAATTTATTAAATCAGTACAAAAGTAAAAATAGCTGTTATCAAGTTGTCTGAAATGTGTGAAATTTAGTATTTGGAAAGTGAAGTTATATAGTGGGAACAAATACCAGCATACTGTTGCATAATGGTTGTGGCTGTGCCGAATGCCACCTCACCCCCCCCCCCCCACTTCCCTACGAAGCTGATCATTGTAACTGGCTGGCATTTTTAGATGATGTTGCACTGATGCAATACATGATAAGCCAAAAAAAACAAGGCTGTGATTATGTGTCTTCACTTAAAAAATAAACATATTTCACCATCGCAAGGCTACTTTTATCGGAGTTGTTAGGCATGAGGTAAACAGATCTGCTGGTAATTCTGGATTCATTGGCAGTAATTCATTTACACCACAGGCAGCCAACTGTATACAATTTTTCACACAAGGTCCTGCTGTTGCCTGCAAAGGAATAAGCAGTAATTATCATATGTAACCACATAAAATCACATCAATCAACCAATTGTATCTTTTTAATCATATCTAACTAGCAAAGCTTACAATAAATTTGTTGAAAATGGTGGTGGCGACCCCAATCGTTATGAAATAGCCCTCATGGCCATTTTGAATTTGATCACGGTGAAATTTTGAAGGGCATATCCCTCCTTGGAAACGCACATTTTGTTTCATATCATAGTTATGGCCTAGCTATCTGACACAGTTGCCAGATCAGGCATATTAATTCAAGGTATATCCTTACTTGAAACTGCACATTTTGTTTCATAGTAATGGTTTAGCTATCTGGCACAGTTTTCCAGAAATTACACATATTAAAGTAAATAATGGCCAATAGTCCGCCATTTAAATTTTATCAAGTTGAAATTTACCAGGTCATATCGCCATCTGAAAACGCACATTTTGATTATAGTCAGGGCTTTACAAAATGACCTCAGACGCCTGGTTATAACTCAATACCAAGTCCTACAGGCGACTGATCAAAAGCACTGTACATCAGGTCTACATGATGTTCATGTGCAGGCCCCTATTGCATTATGCCAGCGCAAGGTGTAACTAAGCATAAGGCATGTACGAAAACATACCAGCAGTTTGCTAGCACCAGTCACTTGCTTACACCAGCCTGTAACTAGGCCTATAGTATATATCTGGGCATGGTGTAAACTGTGTAAGTGCACATTAGTTTTATCATACAACGAGTTAACGTCATAACCCCCGCCCCCAGCAAGTTAGGAGGGGATGAAAAGGTCACCCATCTTCAAACATAAACTTAGTTTTATGTGGTCTGTCACTGGTATAAATATAGAACTTTAATTGCAATTTAATTAATGGGACAAGAGCGTCCAGACAAATGAGCGAATGAACGAGAACCCAAAAAACATGATGCCTTCACCAAGACAGGGTCATAAACATGTCTGTGGCATGGAACAGTCCTTACCTTTGAAATTTTGCATTTCTTGGACCCATGGAATTTCCTTTTAATTGGGTAGATATTCAAGCATGTATGACGCTTACAAGGAATTGTTTCCATATTTATAAATTGAAAGTACATGTAAGATACGATTGCCCAGTGGGTAGTGATAAAAACTTACATCAAGTTCCTGCTCTCTTTGAACACAGAATTGCTTGAATGATTCCACAATGATGCCAGCATGGGAGCAATCATAGACATAAATAGATGGACTTCCCATCCATGTTTGTAGATCATAAACTGACAGAGGTATGTACTGAGTGTAACTCTATAATAAAACAAACATTCTTGGTTGATTTTAATCCAATTCAATCCTATAAAATTGACTTATTTAATATTAAATTTTAGACAAGTGTTCTGTGTATATACAATTACCATTTACATTATCTGAAAAATAAATTTTGAAGTGAAGAATTTGAAGACCATGAAATAAAATACAATATTCTTTAAGAAAAAAATCTTTGAGGGAGAGTTAATTCAATCAGCAACGCTTTTCTGGTATGCCAATGTTGTTAGGCATTTTATATTGGGGCAGTGATGCAAATAAAAAACTTGTTTTTCATTGTCATTGTTTAGACCGTCAGCCATCTGCATGAGCATCTTGACGTGAAAAAATATCAAAGAAATTAATAAATATCATAGATACGTTACGAACCAGCTATATATTCAAGTTAAACTAAATATAAGTTGTAATACACAATTGGCAGCCAAGATTTGTCTCTCAACTGCATTATAATAAAGATATAATAATCACAAATTGATTGGTTTAAACTTACTTTGTTGAATACCCAGATTTCACCATTGACAGTGGGTCTTGGCACACCATGACCATTATAATGAAACAAAACTCGCTCCTCCTGCAAACAAATTTTTTTTAAGCAATTACAGTAAAAATCCCCATTAGATTTCCAGTAAAGAAAACAGGCTAACATATTTTTCAATGATGATTTCACTTCCACAAATGAAACAAGAGACCAAAGGCCGCCATAAAACCCTGTCTACGCCTCGTGATAGAAACACACAAAAGGTTGATGGAAACACACAAAAGGCACATCTAAGCCTACATTCTAGTTATGTATTGCTATGTTTGAAAGTATAGCATAGCAAGATTTCGTTCTTCTGTCAAAATTGGTGGGCCTACTACCAGAAGTACTTATTTGGCAAAAAATAAATGATTGAAATAGTTTAAGCTCCAACATACTTAAGACTTTGGTACTTCTATTAAACTAGCTATATGAATTACATTATTTAGCACCAGACAGGAGGCAGGCAGATGCAAATATATACAGACAAGAGGCCAGCCGGACACCATAATCCCCCGCCCGCCCGCGTAATAGAATTTTTCAGGGTGCATCCTTCCCTGAACTCTTACATTCTGTTTTACAGCTAATGGAATACCTTAGTGCAGTTTGCCATGAATATTACAGATATTAGAGTCAATGTTGGTATTTTTTTAATGGGATCAAGTTGGACATTTTTCAGGGAATATCCCTTCCTGAAACCACACATTTTGGTCCCGCACAGTTTCCCAATATTACACAGATATTAAAGTGACACAATCAGGCTAAAATCATCAAAAAATCAGTATTTTTATTTTGGTTTCTTAATGTGGCCAGAAGATGTAAACATGCCCATAGACTAGAAGTTCTACAGTTTTTTAAATTTTGTGTCGAAAGCCCCATTTATCAGTTATTCCCTCATTTCTTATTTTGGACATGCATGTCTGAAATTAAATTTCGTCCTTATTTCTCGCTCAACTTGTAAATGCGCAACACACAAATATTTTTTGAATTCTTTGACCTGGACCTTTGACCAATGACCTTGACCTTGGGTAAAAATTGCCGGAGGGGTTGAATGTTTGTAAGAATTATGAATTCAATCTCTTGCACCAAGTTGGTGTAGTAGCTAAAAGGCATCCAAGGCTCCGCCGCGGAACAATACCCTTTCGGGCTCAACGGGCCGAGGGGTAAAAAACTGCTTTAGTTCTAATCTATAAACAACTGAATATGAATGACATAGTTTGCACCACCCTTACACAATATGATGGAGCGTTCCTATAACGAGCTGATGACATGGAAACTTGACCAAGTTTACATCCAATGAAACAGACTTGGGGTCGAATACATACAAATGTAATCGAATACGAATACATTAGAAAGTCATGAATATGAATACGAATACAAATACTCCATTTTAAAAATGTATTCGAATACGAATACATTACTTTTCAAATGTATTCGAATACAAATACATTTAAAACTTAAAAATGTCACTAGTGATATAAATATATATTTATGTACATATATTCAGTATGTGTATAATATCACTGAAATAATACGATTTCTATTAACTCTTTAGTTGTTATAAAGCATGTTAAATTACCAATTCTGTGATCATTTAAAATGTTAAGTATTACTTTCTATTATATGAAACGTTTCAAATGCTTGTATTTTGCTGTATACTAACTTGTTTCAGTAATTAGTATATAAAACCGCATAGATTAAGGTACAAATTTGGGAATAAATAACAAAGGTAAACTAATAATTTGTAGAAATAGTGTGTTTTTATGCATTGGCAATATTTTGGTGCAACATTGCATTACATGTAATGTCTAGAATGTAGGTACAGCATTAAATTGGAGCCTGTTTACTACTCGTGCTGTACACTGACATCTCGGTTCCATATAAATAAATATACATAGCTCAGCATTTATACAGTTATGGTATTTAGATGGATTATTTTATTACATAGAAAACATATTTTATGTGGTTTTAGGTGAATAATGCATAGGGCTATTTTTGTGCACAACACAATTCTAGAAAATGAAATGTGGTTTCATAGACATTTTAATGAGGCGATTCTAGCACCGAGAGGGTTAATTGCATAGTCATTGTTAAGTTGACAATCTGCGCCTTCGCTGAGGTGTTCAAATGTGTGGATTATTTTCTACGCACCAGTGGTAGGCTAGAGGTTCCAAGGTGTGTTTCTTTGTTCTTTGGCAGACTGGGCAGGGCAGGGTAGGGGGGGAGGGGGGGGGGTGGGTAGGGAAGTCGGCCGTGGTTTATAACCAATCAAATGTTGAGATGTTGTTACAAAATAGAGGGGAATGATTTTTCTAATGTCGGTGACAGGGCAGGGGCAATGTCAGTGATAGTCAGTAGTCTGGACATCCTATGACTAATCAAATTGAATACATGTTGTCACCTGCAACGAATGTCATAGTTTTTCCAGATACCGATGACAGGGGAGGGGCACTGTCGGTGGCTGCAAGTCCCGTATTTTTAATGTAGGCCTACCACGCTAAGATTAAGGGAGTAGCTTGCTGTCCTGTAGGTTTGTGAAATCAGCAGTGACCAGTGATTTGTTTTGCTCAGCTTTTTTAGCGTTAATTAGCTCAGGCACCGTATAGACACAACGGTTTCATTAGTGTTAAGTCAAAACGCAACGAGTTGAGACACAGAAATATTATTGTTCAATTGCTCTTTTTCACAACTTAGCTGTTCAATGTTCAATGTTATGCGGGTGTAAGATCAGAGCAAGGAGGAACAAGTAAATTAGTTGTGCCTGTTTAAAAATTCTCATAGTTACACTAATCCACTAGTCGCTTTTTAAAAACTGTTGGCACTTAAACTGTCTAGTGACCAGTGTGAAGTTCGCGAGATATCTCTGGTGCTTATCAGTTAGACCAGTGTGACATGAATGCCTTGCACCCACTCCTATTGCCCTGCGAAATATGATTAATCTACCCATAAAAATAAATAATAGTAGGCCTAACATGCCTAAGTTACTATTATTTATTTTAATTTTATTAGTAACTGAGAAACAAAGGAGAACAATTTGGATTTTTTTTGTGATATATGACATGTATTCAAAAAGTGTTCAAAAAGTATTCGTGAATACAGGGCTTTTAAAAAAGTATTTGAATACAATACGAATACTTGTATTCATAATTTTTTATGAATACAGAATACACATGAATACCCAAAAAAATGTAATCGAATACAGATGAATACGAATACTGAATACGAATACCCCATGTCTTTTCTGGCACTTTGCCAAAACACACAAAAAGGTTTATGATATAAAAAATGCAACACTGTAAATTAGTGCAAGTACACCCTAGACCAGTGAATTTTGCTAGATAAGCTGTGAAAGTATGATATACAAAGAGTTATCTGGTTTTTAATGAGATGTTTCACTTCAGCTGCATGTTGCATATTCCTGAGGCTGACAATCATTTAATTTAAGTTAGTGATGAGGCACTCACTTGAAAATAGGTCAAAGGTCATAAAACCCAAAACTTACATACTACATCCGTGTTAGTCAGTACAAAATCTATTTTTCCGCGAGTATAATTGATTAATGATATTTATAATCAATCATCATAATTGGTGTACTAAACGACAGACCATACATTGATTACTACCTGAAACAAATTGTTTGACCGGGCGTGCATTATATTACATATATACATGTAGTGCCCTCCACTGTCCTGCTAGGAATCCATGTTCTTAGCACAATGGTTTCAGTGTAGGTATGGCAGGCATTGATAAATACTTCACATTGATATGTTGTTGTTTTCATTTTACACATTATGTGTGCCCAACTTATGAAGACATCACTCAAGCGATTAACTGTGATCATCAGCTTGGTTACATCATTACGTATTGTGATTACACCGGACAATAAAACAGACAAAGGGTAATTCCAAAACACCACCTGACAATAACAACAAGAGGCAGCACTAAAAGTTAATAACAATAGGTTTCCACCACACAGTGGGTGGAGTCATTATTAGCTACAGAAATATAAAAACAATACCTTTGCATTGCGTCTTAAAGAAGTGCATAGCTTCTTCACTTCATCCACAGTGGGATCTAGGCTTTGTTTGTACCGAGCCCTAGGCTGCCATCGTTCATATTGCCTTTGAAGATTGATTCCAATCTGCTCCAGTGCCTTTTGTGGACTGATCGAGAGGGGATCTGTTTAAAAAAAAATATATATGATCACTGAAAGGAATTATTCATGTTAAAGTTAGAAATGTGTTTTTGCCATACATGTATATAGTGAAGAGGAACACATCCCCTGAATACTTTAATAAAAAAAAAATTATAATTGAGGTAACATTATACATCAGTTCCTTATTTCTCAGGAGTGTGATTGTACTCGTGCACCACAGCACACTGAAAAATGTATTTCAAGATTCACATGCCTGAACACCTAATAAAAACTAACAAGAACCCTGCGGTTCTGAACATTATTAAGAATTATTTTTTGCATCAGACTGAAGTTGATATTAAAGCAATGGGCCATGCAAGTAAAACTGTAATCAAAACAAATATATTTTCCACCAATAACTATTTTAGATTGCAAAAACTTACTTAAAAATAATTAGATGCACAAGTGCAAAATGTTTTCTTTGTTAGTTCACATGATAGCAGTATATTTAAATACTGTGTAAGCACTCCTAACGCCCCGTCCCGGATGTAGTGACTTGTCTTAGAAAATTGTGTAATAAATATTATAAAACAAACTTATATGATGTTTTTTAATAAATCGTGTTATAAGATATTATAATTATCACTGATATTATATTATTCAGAGGATAACTACCAAGCCTCTATAAGCAAGGTTCAACACGCTCCAATAAACACAACAACTTAATCCTTGTACTTACAAAGTCTGCAATCATCAAACACCAAACTACATGAAAGTGTAACCAGCGCCATTACACAGTGCCGCACTGCAGACCCACACGAGACGTTGACCCAGTGCTGGTTCAATTTTAGCCCACCGTCTACAGCGTCTAACCAATACCTAATCAACATTGGGCCAACGTCTTGTGTTTGCTGGGGTCACACCCTTGCGGTCATCAAGTCCTCATACATGCACTGTAACTAGAACTACCGGTACTTAAATGACGAGGTAAATGACTACAGTATATTATATACTCGTAATTCAATAAAATTAGAGCAACATACTTCATTATGATATAAATATATATATATATTGCATAAAATAACCTGCTCCAGCATTATTGAGTGCCCATGGTAGTACTGTTTTGACAAAAACTTTTAAATTGACAAGAATCAATGTTGTCGCAACATTGAACTAATGTTGGGTTAATGTTGGCACAACATCTTCGACGCTGGCCCACCATTGGATCAATGTCTCGTGTTTGCTGGGTACGAACATAACACCTTATAATATAAGTGAAAATGCTACAATTGTAAGCATGGTAATACATAGCGCTGACCGATCTATATGAGGGTGGTCCGTCGTCTCTTAAGGGGATGTGAAAATGACAAAAAGGTGGTAGATTTAATTTTTCTCGCTACTCACCATTTCCGGTAGATGACTACAGGATTATATGATAACAAAGCAAAATAAAAATAAGATAGTTTTTTTTAGTTATTGATACTAGTATATATGTATATATACGTAGTTTGTTATAAAAATGATTTCATTTTAAATTAAAATATCTAAAAAATACATGATTTTCCATGATTATTTTGAATATATAGTACAATGAGCGACCACTAGTTATGAAAAACATCGACCCCGTGTCTGAGATATTTGGTCGCTCAGTGATCTGATGCACTGTCATATCTTCACTGCATCGCGGAAATAAGTATGCGTTTTATTTGCTCCGTTGTTATTTAATACTTACAATAAATGTGTAAAAGGTCTAAAATTGACCTGCCATTGAGCCAACGTTTGGTCAATTTTGGTCCACCGTCGGCAACGCTGACCAAGCATTTTGTCAACCCTGGTTGAACGTCTGTGTTCGCCGGCTATACCCAGATACCGCCAGATATCACTCGATCGCAACACGTAGCCAGTGTGTAAACACCTTTAGCTGACACCTTTTACAGCCAAGAGCTAATGCAGAGCACGATAGTATGGCAATATATTTTTATTTGGCATATATATCACATGAACGCGATAATTCCAATTGGGCGACAGTCATATTAAGTGAGAAACACGCAAAATGATTATAACTTAGTATAGGCCCTAGTCCTAATTCTAATATCGCTATTATAATATTTTGTGGTTGTAGTTATTACATTAATTTATTACGCAACTTAACATGCAAACACGGGTGTAGCTAACATGTATAATATACGAGCGATTACGGTAAAATAATTAGGTTTGAATTTAATACCATAGACTACCATACTAGTGGTACTATAGATAACAAAATTAAATTGACCCGAATATAGTTGGACACCCCTCCCCCCCACTAATTTTGCAAGACCCGGAATGCGATAACGACTGCCATACTGAACACCCCTTCTGATTTTCGCACCTATGAGCTCGGGACAGCAAGGAGTTACTGGTAGGCGCTATAGAAATTTCAAATATATCCATTCATTAATTTTGTCACCCACATCTCTCAGATACATATATTATTAAGAACATTCCAAGATGAAATGCATGGTCTATAAGCTAACCGCGTACTCAAGTAACTATGCAGTAACACCAGCATTGTCCTTAATAATCTGGTGTTCCGTGGATGGGGCCATAATGCTGAATAATGGAAATGTATACCTTTCTTGAGAAACATCAGTGCTTTAAATTGACATTTTGGGCCGAGAAGCCTCAAGCGTTCATCCTTCGCCAAAAAGCGTTAACTTTGCTCCAAATTTGCCTGTTTTTTAATATGCCGGCCCGTGTGATTAGGGTGCTTTACCCGACCCTCCCAGTCCCACAGACATCTCAATATCATCATATATCCATCCTTTATGTGACGTTGAAAATCACTTTCCATCGTGATATTTTGATAATGTTCATTATTATTTACTTTGACGTTTGATCCTACTTAAATATAGTTAGTTAATTTCAATGATACTTTTTCATCTCTATGATATTTATTCACCTCGGGATGGGGATGTCTAGACAACCAAGCTGATAATACCTGGATGTAGGCCTATACACTGATACACCACACTGCAACCACGGGACAATGACCCAATGCAGATTCAATGCTGGACCGCCGGCAACAACGCTGGTACAACATTGATCCATACCTTATAACAACATGCAGTGATTGATTTGTGCTTGCTGGGAAATAAATCGTCATTTCCTCAATTTTCTAGCTAGAGGATTATAATGTATCAATCTCGGATAGTTTTAGCTGAAAAGAACAAATATTTTATTTTCATTCCTTAGATATTTAGAAATAAAATATATTTAATCCACAGTCAGTAGCTTAGTCATGTCACAGTGTAACATATTACATAATCACTGGTGGGGAGGCCTACAGCGTGACACAGTGTGTATAGGCCTACCTACTACAGACCTGCATATATGCACATCAGTGGCGTATATGCCTCAGAATGAGCACCCCCGTCCGTTGTAGTACGTTATCCCCTCTGCAAAGGCAGTATGTGCTCACTTGCAAGGTGAGCAGATACTGCATTTTGGCTTTGCATGGCAGTTGTATTTTGTCTTATACAACATGTACAATGAGGCTACGCGCTATATCACGTGGTCGCTGAAAGCCAATCAGCAGATGTTATCGTAAATGGGACCATTCCGAAACGTTGGCCCAGCATTGAAACAACACGGATCAATGTGAAATGTTTACTGGTGCATATATACTGAAATGTCCAGGGATGTGACGACCTAGATTCTGTGTGTGTTGATTGGTCAGGGGAGTCTATCTCGTCCTATGATCTGCTCAAGATGTAGGTCAGCTTATCGCAGAATGTTCTTCACTACAATTGTAGCTATGTTGTCAAGAGGCATTTAAACCAAGGGTTAGTTTTTGAAAGGCAATATATATTATTGCAAAATATTGTATCGATATCATGATAGAATTGGTCTCAAGAGCAAAACATCTGTCAGCTTTCCCCAGTTTCAAACTCTCATTCTGGTGGTTTCTTAAGATTATATTGGCCTAGTTTGATCCCAAGGTGGGCATTGTTCTCAGTACAATCTACTGGCTATCTACAGGGTATAAATCAATAGCCCAACACACAGCTCAAAATTTCGAGACCCCTAAATGTTGTAAAATTGACAACGGAAATCCTAATAACAAATACAGATATTTATGCTTATTCAGAAACAACGTCAAAATAAAAAGATAGTAGTTTTTTTTAGTTATTAATACTATATACTATAGGATTTTGGTGGATCTACTGTAGTTTGTTATAAAAATGATGTTATTTCAAATTAAAATATATAAAAAATACATGATTCTTCATGATTATTTTGAATATATAGTACAATGAACGACCACTAGTTATGAAAAACGTCGACCCAGTGTCTGAGATATGTGGTCGCTCAGTGGTCTGATGCACTGTCATATCTTCACTGCTCATCGACGGTCGCCGAAAATAAGTATGTGTTTCCTTTGCTCCGTTACTTACAATAAATGTGTAAAAGGTCTAAAATTGACCTGCCATTGAGCAAACGTTTGTTCAATTTTGGTCCACCGTCGGCAACGCTGACCAAGCATTTTGTCAACCCTGGTTGGACGTCTGTGTTTGCCGGCTATACCCAGATACCGCCACTCGATCGCAACCCGTAGCCAGTGTGTAAACACCTTTAGCTGACACCTTTAACAGCCAAGAGCTAATGCAGAGCACGATAGTATGTCAATATATTTTTATTTTGCGTATATATATGTATATATCACATGAACGCGATAATTCTCATTGGGCGATAATACCTGGATATAGGCATATACACTTATAAACCCCACAGCGACCAGGGGCAATGACCCAATGCAGGTTCAATGCTGGACCGCCGTCAACAACGCTGGTACAACATTGATCCAGAGTGAACAATAACATAATCACCATATAACAACATACAGAGATGGATTTGTGCTTGCTGGGCCCGTATTCTCCTACAAGTTACGATATATCGTAGGCTTCTGATTGGTCGAGATGGCAATCTCGGCCAATCGGAAGCCTGCGATATATCGTAAATTGTACGAGAATATGGCCCCTGGGAAATAAATCGTCATTTCCTCAATTTTCTAGCTAGAGGATTTTATAATGTATCAATATTGGATAGTTTTAGCTGAAAAGAACAAATATGTCATTTTTATTCCTTAGATATTTAGAAATAAAATAGATTTAATCCACAGTCAGTAGTTTAGACATGTCACAGTGTAACATATTACATAATCACAGGTGGGTAGCCAGGGTAGGCCTACAGCGTGACACAGTGTGTATAGGCCTACCTACCACAGCCCTGCACATGTAGATCAGGGCGTATACGCCTCAGAATGAGCATCCCCCTCCGTTGTAGTACGTTATCCCCTCTGCAAAGTCTGCAAAGGCAGTATGTGCTAACTTGTAAATTGAGCAAATACTGCATTTTGGCTTTGCATGGCAGTTGTAAGAGAACTCCTATACAACATGTACAAAGAGGCCACACGTTATCACGTGGTCGCTGAAAGCCAATCAGCGGATGTAATCGTAAATAAGACCATTCCGAGACGTTGGCCCAGCATTGAAACAACACAGATCAATGTCACATGTTTACTGGTATACCAAACATATATACTGAAATGTCCAGGGATGTGACGACCCAGATTCTGTGTGTGTTGATTGGTCAGGGAAGTCTATCTCGTCCTATGAGCTGCTTAAGATATAGGTCAGCCTATCTCGGAATTTTCTTCACAACAATTGTAGCTGTGGTGTCAGAGGCATTCAAACCAAGGGCTAGATTTTCAAAGGCAATATATATTATTGCAAAATATTGTATCGATATCATGATAGATTTGGTCTCAAGAGCAAAACATCTGTTAGCTTTCCCCAGTTTCAAACTCTCATTCTGGTGGTTTCTTAAGATTATATTGGCCTAGTTTGATCCCAAGGTGGGCATTGTTCTCAGTACAATCTACTGGCTATCTACAGGGTATAAATCAATAGCCCAACACACAGCTCAAAATTTCGAGACCCCTAAATGTTGTAAAATTGACAACGGGAATCCTAATAACAAATACAGATATTTATGCTTATTCAGAAACAACGTTTGGTGGGTCTACTGTAGGCTATGGAATGACAGAAAACTGAACCTATGCGTTTTGCGGTATTTGAGAAGATGTAAGTGATAGTCATTTGGGACACACATTATATGGACACAAAAAAACAGTGCCCAGAATCCGTTTTGTGAACCATATTAAAACATTATTGGAATGAGTTCCAATAATGTAAAAATGAGTAGCACTCAGTGAGTTGTGAACAAACCTGTCACAAAATAACACTCCCGAACATTTCTAGGAGAAGATTCATTCACACCCCTAGCATCTCTATATGTGATGCCCAGATATTTAACCCCTACAACGCTGAAATATTTTTGCATAAACCATGGAGAACAAGGGTTCAATTGGAAATCATCATAAATGTCTTAGTTAGCTCCTTCTGCTTCATTTGAATGCCCATTTTATGTGTCTACAGCCATTATAAATATTTTAATTCTTTCAGAGCGGGACCATCTTTATACGTCAGATTTAAAGACTGTCCCCGTGCTAAAAGGGATATATCAGGGATGTGCCTACACCACACTCTGGCACGTTTCACACCATCACAGTCAATTTAACATCATACTTCATCCTACATCAAACTTATCAAGAGTATAAAACACAATTTTTATGTCATGTTCTTCTGCCACTGCCCAAGTCCCTAGGTACTACCCTGGAATACAAATTCAAATTTTCCATTAGAAATGTAATGGAACATGAATATATATTACTTTACAAATGTAAAATAATTGAGCCATATTATTAAAAACCTGTAACAAATTTTAAAAGGTTGTGTCACTATAAGATTAATATTTATCTATTACCACAAAAATAAAACTAGAAAACAGACTGAACTGTGCACATACAGCACATGCTCTGAGATGCCATGCGGCAGATTTTGTCAGAACGTGCATCTAAGCCCTTGTTACATGTAATAAAGCAGAGAGGCTCAGGGTTAAAAATTGTATCTGCTACACCCAAATTCTAGTGGGGTTGTTGTAGACACTCCCTTTTAAATAGACAAGATATGTTTGTTTGCTTGGGACTATATAAACATGTTCTAAATATCTGGACCTGATGACATTACATAATTCCCTTTACAAACCACAATATATACTCTTACCGATCCAACATTCCATACGAGCACAGGGGGAAGTCTTGACCACATCTGGAGGATCAACACCAACATTGAGACACAACACCAAGGCAACACTAACAGTTTTCATCTGAAAAAATATAATGAAATCAATTAACCGAGTAACAGATACAGTGTGATGGATCATATTACACAGTTCACTGCAGGACAACCTTCAACCATTCACTTTAAAAAAATTGCTATAATATGTGACCTGCCGTGCGTGAAGGCTCATTCCCGCAGTTTTATTACAATAATTAATGATTTCATGATTACTTAACCAAATTTAAAAAATAAAAAATCTCATAAAACAAAAAGAAAAGGACTTTTTAAAAATTATTTCAGTTGACAGGAAGGACGCAAATCAACTAAAGAAATCAATTTTGCAAATTTTGACCTCACTGCCCTTTTCGCGTGGTGGGTCACATATTTTAAATTACCAGCCTAGTTTCTCATATCCTGATACTGGATTTCCATACACCAGAGTTGCCTGATTTGAGGCACTTCCTCGACTTCATTGACCATTGTTTCAAATCTTCAATACCAATGCAGGCAAAGCTAGATGTTATATTTTATATGACTCAAAAAGTTTGACTTTATTGTCTGGAACACAAGTCTATCAGTGTTCAAGAGTGCTTGTGTGGCACGTTGGAAAATCAGAGACAAAAACTAATAGACTTGATAACAGTAATGTTGCTGCTGAGTCAGTGCAAAAGTGAATTGGAATCCATTATATACATTGGATATTAAATTTATTATCACAATCATAAATAATCATATATATACTAGACCAAATTTCTAACCTCTTACTGACACACTGATTATATCGCAGACAAGCTGCCAGTTGATACACTCAAAATAAGTTACACTGTGTCCAGATATATATGTCTTGGGTTTGTTTACACACACCAGGACAGGGAGGGTACTTGGAATATGGGTGTTTATTGGAATAATGGAAGTTTTACAGTAATGGTAATGCCTACTCTAGCACTTGCTACAACTAAATTTAAATATTGAATATAACAGTGAAATAACAAAGATACGTGTACATATTCATGAATATTGATATACCGGGTAAATATACATATATATATACACTGTATATATATTATTAATATTATTATTCAGTCCATTTTTCTGCTCCAAGACAAAAATAAATGCACAAACCCTCTCTTTCATCCTCCATGTTTGAGTCATAATCTTCGAACCTTCAATTTTCTCATGGTGTCTGTCTTTTGAGAAAGCTAATGGCATCTGGGAGTCACAAATTATTATATCATGCTCATCAGCGAAATCCTCTTCATCTGCCTCTTTTGCCACAGTCACCATGCTATCTGACTATTTCCGTGACTAGTATAGTAACAACCAGGATAGTTATAGTTTATAGTAGACTAGTTTTGCATAAGAAGTGACACAGATCTGAGATTTAGGTCTAGTCTTCTAAAGTTCTAGTGTCACTTATATCAAAATTAAGTGTCAACAATATTCACAATGTCCAGCACACAATGGAACAGTTTCAGAATAATATTCAGATGTGATTCAATCACAATGGTTTGTTGATCCTTGCTGCTGCACTCTTCTCCCTCCAGTTTCTTGTTGTCTTGGCTTGACTAAAAAATAAAATAGTCTAGTCTGCAGAGATTGTCATATTAAAGTTAACAATGACCACAAGTCAGCCATTTGGATACAAATTTTCAGGGCATATCCCTATCTGAAACTGCACATGTTGTTCTATGGTAATAGTCTTAGCCTAGCTATCTGGCAAGGTTTTCCAGCTATTACGAATATTAAAAGTTTTTGGCCGCTGCTATAGAGTTTTTTGACCAATATGCTCCCATTTTCGAACTCGTCCGAGCTATTGGTGAAATAGATATATTGTACAAATTTTGGTCATAGAGGTCTCTAGCTGTCAGTGAAAACCGGATGGGAATATTGCCTTAATTCATGTGATAGTCTACAGCTATTTTTGTCCTAAAAAAGATCTACGGTAAAACTAAAAACACATTAATCGTAAGTAAAAATTATCCGATTTTGTTCATTTTTTTGCAGCAGCGTAGGCTACTCTCGGCATACTGTGTATTTGTTTGGGTCTGATTGCTATTTTGTGGTACAAATAAATCAATAAATGAACAAGTACATTCAGAAAAGTCATTTTGATGGTTTGTTTTTGGTTTTTTTCAGGATTTATGTAATTTGTGAGACACTGCAATAAAAGACATATTTTTCTTTGTTTGTTGGTTCTTCTTGCTCACTATTACTGGTAGAAATGAAGCCATCATTGTAGAATCAAAAGATATATTTGTTTTGAATGGCAATTTTATCACCTTTTCCGGGGGTTCTCATCATTAAATTTCTCCCAATTACGAAAAATGGTGCCAGCTCTCGCCTTCATATCCGTACTTGTTGCAACAGATGCTTGCAGAGGTGTGCGGAACAGACATGCTGTGGCACCTCCTGATATTTTTTTTACACATGTGCCATTTTTTCAATTTTTGTAAGAAAATGCAAAAAATGAAAATAGACTGTGTCCACAGCCTTTTGAGGAAGTTCTTGAGGACATCATTAAGACCGTTTGGACAGAACAATGTGGGAATCTCGAAGAATTGAGATAACTGGGGAAGGCTGCACTAGTTTGCCCATGGTGAAACCTGGGTGAAGTTTTGTTTGAATGCCCTGCACTTCCTCATGGGGCGCACCGAGGGTAAAAATGGAAGTTGCATAGGGTGAGAATACATCAAAAATTTTCTTCTTCCATGACCACCTTTTGGAATTAAAAAAAAAAACAAAGGCGGGAGGCTATGCCCAAATTTCTGATTGCTATGTGCATATGTGGTAGGCCTATATTTGCTACTGTTACTGTAGTCTGTACTGATGTACCTGAAAACTAAAACTATCAACAGCGACAACACCTCAGTAGTTTTTTCAGCTGCTTCAAAAAGTTCAAGTGTCTGGGTGATGTTTTAGATTCTGTATCCCTTTAACCAATTTGCAACACTGAGGTTTGGACGTTTTTATAATTTAGCTCAGATTTTGATTTTGCTCAGTGAAAACTGTGAAATGTGGTCAAATATTTCTTTTAGCATGTCGGCATTTATGAAAAAAGGCTCAGCATAATTTTATTGGACAATTTAAATTTTTTTTTTAATTCACCAAGTCTACTTGAGGCCTTGGATTTTTGTTGGGTTTATTCAGTGGATGACAAGACCTAGCCCCGAGAGACGCAACACTTACGTAAGTGTTGCGTCTCTTGGGGCTAGACAAGACCAACCCTCTCAACCATGTGGTCGCGGCGAGGAGGGGACGGGGGTTGCTGTTTACATATGGTGCGGTGTAGCCTATAGCCTAGCCTAGTCTCTCCGACAGTGGAAGATGGTCCAAAATGAAAGTTAGCTTTCCGGTATCCAGTCAGTTAATTCTCAAGGGATTGTCACAAAATGTTGCAACCATTATTATCTAGTCATTTGGCAACAACCCTGGAAATTTCGCAAAATTCCATTGAGTATTTAAAAAGTTAGACCATTTCACATGTAACGCAATTCTGAGAATAATCCGGAGTGGAAGTTAATGGGTTTATACATGTCATAGAGGGGCATCATAAATAGCCATTTACTACAATGTCAAATGGTCTAACTTTTGCACTATGAGACTGAGTCTATGTCGCTAGACCAAATCTATATATAGTATATTTTATACAAAATTTTTTTATTAAATTTTCATGATCGATGCCAAATGACTAACGTTAGAATTTAGAAAATAGGGATTACAAATTAACAAAATACCAGGAAAATCGCTTGAGATTTGACTGACTGGATACCGAAAAGCTAACTTTCATTTTGGACCATCCTCCCCCGCTGGACAGACTAATAGTACGCACTGTGCATAGCCATGGCATAGCCATAGGCTACATGTATAAATTCATGAAATTGCCACCAGTGCCCTGAGGCTGAGCCTGAGAGCACAAACCGGGGTCTTTTTAATTTGGCAGTGGCTAATCGTACGTGATTCTTTATAATGTAACTCTATGGGCAGCCTCGTTTACGAAATGACGGGCTCCCATTGACTCCGATTATAACTTTCCCGTATGAATAGCCACTCCGTTTTATTTTAATTTTTATGCCTGCTGCGAAATGAGCGAAAATAATGAGTAGGTCTACAAATTAATGTGAATTATGTTGTCATTTTGATGCAAATTGAGGTCTGTAATGATAAAGAATCAAGGAATACATTATACTGAGTGTCATATTCTAAATATTTTTTCATAGAGTCTATTATTCAGCTTATTATCTCATAAATTAATCATCAAAACAATCAACGACATGCACGCTGAAAGTAACAACACATGCCTGACATGGCCTGCCATACACACTTTGCCCTTTTCATGCTGTTTACTCTGGAACTCGACAGGCGGTGCCACTAGCGCGAGGTGTCCACGGTTCGTTACCCTTCCATAAACTGACATCTGATCAAACGATTATTTCATGCTTTATTCACATTTTGCACGATTGTTATGCTTAAAGAATCATTCAGCTGCAAAATGGGCATGCGTCGGACGGTCAAGTGTAGGCCAACACTATAGCCTATTGAGTGCAGGTTGATGGCATTATTCATTCTCCACACATAGATGTCGCTCAGGTCAACCCCACTCTCTCTCTGAGGTCAGAATGGGCATTATTATCAGCGACTGAACTGATTACAAGATACTACTCAAAGTTGAAAACAATACATTGATGCAATTCTGGTGAGTGTGCCATGTTTGCTGGGAAAGCTCTCACTGTCAATACTAGTGAGTGTCAACTGTTTCACAACCGTTTGTGTTTCAACACAAAGCCCACATGAGAGAAATAGTGAATTATTTACCCATAGATGTCGCTCAAGTATATAGACTTTATATGATTTGAGAACTTGCTCCCAATGCAACAATGGGTATGAAACGCATACAGTATTATTATATTGGCTGATAACTGTGGATGTGGGGTGATATTTCATTGTGGAATGTCCAGGGGCCACTGTTGCATCCTGGGGACCCCATGTCCCGAGTATTTTGACAGTTGACCATACCTTTAACCAGATAACAGAGCAGAATTGTATGACGTAGGCCCCTCCTGGGCTGGTATTACTGCCCGGTACATTATAACTATAATAACGTTATAACGTTTTAATATATATTTGGAATATGGCGTTAGCTCAATGATGTCGGCTCGATTACTGAAGTTAAGCAACGCCGGGCCAGCTCCATAATTGGATGAGTGACCGCCTGTGACTACCATGGTGCTGTATATGGTAACAGGAAACTTCGCCACAAGGTAACCTCGCCACAGGTGATCTCGCCACAGGGGGCTGAGTACCCTCGCCACAGCTTTGGTAACCTCGCCACAGGGGGCTGAGTAACCTCGCCACAACCGCGTCACACCTGTGATATCCGCCTTGTTCAATGTATTTTTCAAAGTTTAATCTCTACTTTGAACCCGTTGACTTCTAACATATTAATGGATTAATTATTAATATGGTGTAGATATATAAATATAGCCTTATGTGAACGAACAGATAATGTACAAATAATAGGTTTTAAATATTACGCCTACAAATTTACTTTGTACAACAAGTTAATATTTTAGAAAAAAATGCATGTTGTCTAAAATATCAACCCTTATACCGCCGAATTGAAGAATTAAATTTTTTACACATTTGAAATTGTGTCTCGCAACCCACAACATATTCAATCAGGAGAAAACTACTCGTATTTGTTTAATTTGTAATTTGAGACTACTGAATTTACAAATATTATGATTAAAGCGACTGTAGTCGCGCGGTTGGCGGATTAATTAAGGTGGTAAATAAATTAGGTGTAGCGGCAACAACTCAGGGAGGTGATGACACTGCTCAAGAAGAGCTCAGACAAGTGCAAAAAGACCTGTGAGATCAAAGACAATGAGTAACACTCACGCTGAGTGAACAACTACGATGACACTCATTGTAAAATTAACTCAAGCGCGTGAGTGTGACACAAAGTCATTGGGCCCACTCGCAAACGCTGTTGACCATTGCGCGCTAAAGGTGTGTTTTGAAGTGTGACGTTTTAATAATAACATAACCGTTCAGAATATTATTTCCTGAGAAGATAACTGTTTCGATTATAAATGTCATTAATATAGATCATCATTTGTAGGCCTACATTGATGTACATGAATATTTAGAGAAGCCTATAATGGGCTAATCATTCTTTAGATTATATTACTGCACGTTAAACATGTTAAACATATTAAAGTTGTCTTATGCCTCAATATAACAGCATGCTTATAATTTGTCTGTGTAGTAGATAAACACGAACTGTATTACGATACTTAAAATACTAGATATTGTACCACTACTTATTAAAAAGTTCTGTGTCTGCTGCTTCAGAATAAATCTGATATCATGCATGTTGTGTTTGTTTTTTCATATTCATTTCCGGCTGATATAGTTACATACCATATATTAAGATATATTTTATATTCACAAAGTTATTATATACCGGTAGTCCCTTACTTATAATGTATTATAATGTATTTTACTTGTATGTCAGCCTGACATTTTGTTCGAAGTCAATAAAACTATTAATATTAAAACGCGCGCACAGCGTCGAAAGGGTTTACAGCGTTCACGGGTAGGTTGTTAATTGATCTCTGCTCGTTTCATGTCATCACTCATTGAGTTAATCTCACGTTTTGTGTTCAACACCATGAGTGCGTTCTCAATATAGCTGAGTGTTAATTGGATCTCCCGGGTCTTCTCTCCCCTGTCATAGCGCTTCTTGTCAAATTACTCTTTTTTTAATTTTAACCAAAAATATTATGATCCTCTGTCATGTCAAGCCTAGACCTATTAGACTACAATTTTACAGATTAAAATATTTCTTTAAAGTGTCTATAACAGGTAAGTATAACTAGACTAAATGGCGCTAAACACAATTACATCTAGTTATCAATCAAAATATGATTATGTCTTTAGACTTTTTCTTTCAAGTCAACAGATTGAAGATAGGCCTAGAGGGCCTATATATAGACTAGACTAGATAATAAACTGGTTTAAATTATCTGGAAAGGCTAATAAATGTGGGTATAACAGATGTGTCAAAGTTGTGGCGAGGGGACTCAACCCCCTGTGGCGAGGTTACCAAAGCTGTGGCAAGATTACCTGTGGCGAGGTTACCTTGTGGCGAGGCTACTCGCATCCCTGTATACACTAGGACATAAGCATGCAGCGATGTTGTATCGTGGGGCTCAGAGAACCACGTAAATCAGATGGCTCGTCTGACTGACCTAAAGTTGGATGTAAAAGAACCTCAATGGACGTAGGCACAGTTTCCATCCGGCGAGATCCCAGGAAATCCACAATGTGGTGCGATAGCACCCATGGTGCGATAGCACCCTGAGTCGTTAGCCTTCCAACAGAGAAAGTTGTGTTCAGTATACAAACAAACAAACAAACAAACTGGCCAGAGCGAGTAGTTTTTACTGCCCGGTGTTGGCTATCAATAGTTTGGACCCAAGTTTTTGTGGTGTACAGAAATATATATGCATACATTATGTTAATGGTACAAACAACTTGTTGTCTCACCACACATATTACCGCTCCCAAAGATTTACATGTATTATGGCCCATACGCTTGTGCCTCCCAGCATTCTTTAAATGAAAATATGTATATAAACCTATATATTTTTTTAATCATCAGGACGTACTCTCTCAATATAAAAAATAAAAAACTTTGTACGTCCTGATGATTAAAAAATTATGTATATGAGGACCTAACATTCCCATGTCTGTTTTTTTTTCTATTTTCACATGAGAATGTTAGGTCCTCATCTACTCTCTGAGAATTGGCAATACACTGTAACTATCGAATGCAGCATATGCCTTGTTACTACCAGCGTAGGGACTATACATTTCATATCATTCTTTCCCGATTTGATGATTTTAAAGCAAAAAAAGGTCACCATATCTAAATGAATTGATAACAAAATTATATCACTTTAATACTTAAACCCAAGCCTGCTGTAAATCGCAACATCTAATATTTAAAAAAGATCATAACTCTCTCACTAATAAACTTTTTAATGATATGCGCGTATGAATTTGTGCGGTGAGACCTTGTTTAGTGGAGACTAAAACACGTGTTTCTTCTACCCACCACAAGTAGGTGGGGGTCGTAGGTCTGAAAAATAGTTCAGAGGATTTTTAGCTAATTTATGCATGAAATATCACAGATTTTGATCTCCTAATATGTTGGTAAATATCTTACCCATATTTTGGAAGAGTTCGCAGTTCTCAACATGGTATAATACGAAGTATGTCCTCTATTGAATGACCCAAGTGTCGAAAATGTGTATATGTCTGATGATGTGTAGGCCTACTACTCCTGCCGTGCTGTAATACAGTACCGGGCATTATTAAACATACATGTTGTTACCAGTCATGCAAATATTACTTAATATGAACGTAGCCCAATTGTTATCAAGCTCCCGGCAGCTTATTGGGCGGGGGCCCAGGGTAGTGGTTAGCACTGCTGCCTTTCACGCCAGCTTCTTGGGTTTGGTACCCGGTCTCGGCGGTTTGAAAGAAACAAAATATGTTTCTTCCCCATCCACGTGTGAAAGTCAGTATTGTGGGGAGCCTCCGTGACCGAGAGGTAGCGTGCTCGGCCTCAGACCGCCAGGGCTCGAATTTCGAATCATGTGTCGGGAGGACAGTGTCATTTCAATCATCTCACCATCCTCAGGAGATTCTCCTGGCCCAATTTAGCCTATATGTGCACAGAGGTGGCCTAAAGCCCGATTCATTTCATTTCCGGCAGCTTATCATCGTGCAATTATTGGCAGATTCGGTCTTAAGTACCTTAAACGACGTTCCAAATTCAGCTAAATCCTTGCATGTTGTGTTGTTGTTGAGCCATATTATTTAGTCTATGTGTAACCAGGTAACTAAGTCTATCGATCTGTGTAGTGTGTGTGCCGCGGCTTAACTACAGGTCACTCAGTAGTGCAGGTAGGCCTATGCACTACAAGACACCTGTCTCCGATTTCGTCTAGACAGAAATTGACAACTACAGATTGACGTCTAAAGTAGACTAAACTTTCCTGCTCTGACTGACCCAGCTTCTAGACTATTGACATAGACCTCAACTGCTTGGGATAGGCCTAGGCATATTTAAGTGTCAATAGCCTACATATTTTACAAAAAACACAGACATCATGGGAGCCACAAGATAATTCGTCATGTTTGTTGAAGAATTGAGAGGTATTCTAGACTATAATTGTTGTTCATAATTATGTTTAATAAACAGAATAAGACATCATTGTCTGAAAATTTGAACTCATATCGTATCGCTCAGAGCGTAATAGCACTTTTCTTCGTCTCGTGCTATTACACCTCTGACCATTACGATACTTGTTCAAATTTTCAGACAAAGATGTATTATTAGATAGTAATAACCATTCGCTTCTTGATGATACTGGGCAGTCGTAACGTTCAGAGCAGTAATACCTACCCGGTATACTATATACAATACTGTTCTGTCACCTGTTAACAGCACCATTAATTCCCATTGGCATATCATTATGCTAACCAACGAAAGCGTTGTCACTTCTTTTATTTGATTTGATTTATTCAATAAAAATAAAAACATTGAAACATAACAGTAGGCCTATATTATATTATGATCATGCACTGAAGTATGCCATCATACAAACACCAAGGATGAAAAACACTGGAAAGTATTTCTAAGGGAACACTTGTTTCCACGGAGGTCCTTATGACTGAGGACGACAAACGACAGAAATAGCATTACTATTTAGAGCAAATTTTAGACTGAAATAGTTTTTAAATATAAATATTATAAATATAGATTACTAAGGAACTAAATAAATCTGTAAAAATAAGCCTACATCGATTCATTATACTTGATAAATAATGCACATGTAATCATACGATCAACTTACTTATAACTTATTCACCGTTACAAACAGTGAATAAACTATAAGTGAGTGATAAATAAATACAAATGTCTGCTCCAGAGGCTTCCAATTGATCTACCATGTACCTCCTGACAGCTGCTTTAAATGCTTTTTATGTGACATGACAGCACATTCGAATTTCAGGCTTTATACTGTAACTCACTATAAATCGAAAAGATTTAAAACCCAGAAGAGTTCGCTCTAGGCAGGATGAAAGATCCTATAGCCTATGTCTAGTGCCAATAAAATGTAGTTCATTTACCATGGAGATGCCCTCTCTTAAGTAAAGAGGGGCATCTCCATGGACACGTCTGTGCATGTTATTCAACTGTATCTGGGCCACTCTTGCATCTACATAAACCCACCATAATTTCAAAAAATCATGCCTATGTGATATCTAGGGGGTTGACAAAGGACAAATATCATCAATTTATTTTGAAGAATTTGTAGTTTTGTTTGTAAGATTTATGACGTGTATTAAACCAAGCAGAACAGGCATAGTCAAAATGATATTGTACCAATACAGATGTCAAAAGTTTCTTTGAGGAAAAAAAACAAATATTTTGATTGTCTAAATGAAAAAAAATTAAGCGAGTTCCCTTTCTTCAAAATATTTGTAGCAATGGCAGAGCCATTTAGTCACACCCAGAGTCACACCCAGATATTTAACTTCGTGTTTTGCTAATGTTTTTGTATCACAAATCGATATATCTAGTTTAGATATCTAGCTAAGATAATAGAATTGATTCGTTTGTCCCGAGATTCAGAGATAGTCTGTTGTCGAAGAGCCATTAACCTAACTCCTGGAGTTTCTCCATTAGAAAATTATGTATCAGATTATTGTATTTACCTGAAACCAAAAGTGCTGAGTCATCAGCATAGAGTATCAATCTGCATGTCACAGCTGATTTCATTTCATTGTTTCATTTCATTGGTCCAAAATAGATCCCTGTGGTACTCCACAGGGAACCACCATGGGTTCAGAAAAAATACCCCACATGTCCACCAGGTGTTTTCTGTTTCTCAGAAAAGATTGGAACCGGAAAACTGACGATTGATGCACGCCTATGGATTTTAATTTACCAAGAAGAATATCATCTATAAGTACGTATGCCTGTGTAATTTCCTTTGGCCGTTTCAAAACGAGTTTCATCGGTCAAATGGGTCAGACAGGTCAGATCTAAATCCTGATTGGAATTTGCATAGTATTGGATTTTGCTTCAAAGAATTATCAAACTTATTGTATGCTGCTCTTTCTAAAATTTACCTAGCCAACTTCGTGTCATATGGTATTGTTGTGTCATCCTCTCCGAGGCCGTGGATTGAGCGTGTTTATATTTTCGCGAATTTCCGATTTTGGGATTTTTCACGAAGTTTAAAATTCGCGAATCTTCATTTTTCTTTAATGGCGCTATTATAATAAAAAATTTGGCGAGATTCTTAAATTCGCGAATTTGTCCTCCTCGCGTAATTCGTGAAAATTAAAACCTCGTGAATATTACCAGATCTACAGTATGTAAGAGATCAAACGAACACAAAACAAACACATACAATTGCAAAAATCTTCTTTGAATTAGCACTAAAAATAGTTAATGTAGTTAAATAAAACATTTATTTTGCATTAAAGAAATCATTCATTGAAGTTTTCTACCTGCTGTTCCCACAGTAGCAACACACAAACTATCTTGAGCAGTCTTTCAACTTTTCAACAGTATCACCAAAGAACATTATAATCATCTTCCTCTGCAAGGCTGGCTACTCCTGGGGTCGATTGGCCTAACGGCCTCGCTGTGTCAAGACTTGCTGCCAGGAAGATGATTAGAATAGAATTTATCCCTTCTACAGAATCTGGAAATGTTGTGGGCGTAGAAGGTCACTATCTATTTTATCTAATCCGCTAATTGTCGCTTCTCCGCTAATTGTATGTGACTTGCATCTATGATATTTTTTTTCTTAGAGCGTGAGCTGTATATTATGTCTCGTTTTTTGCCATATTATTACACAACTTTGAATGATTAATTATTACACAACATTGAATGATTAATTAAATTCAGATCCTCTTTTTATATCTTGGTAAGCTGGTGTTATGTTTATTATATTAGCCATCGAATAGAAATATAATAATCACTAAAGTAGAAGTTTGTGAAGACACAGATGGCGTAGACTACAATATAGAGGTGCCATGTGTTATGGTGTATGCGCAGCAAACACGAGATGTGGTCCAAATGTTGGATTAATGTTGGCCAACTGTCTGATATGCCGCCACAACATTAAACTAAAATTGGCTCAATGCCTTGTGTTTGCTGGGTTATCCCTTTAATTGATAAAAGCTGACCCTGCTAACGCTATGGCCTTGTTAATGTGGCGTACAAACATGATAAGTCACACACCAATTGCCGCCTCTTGTTACAAATACGAATAAGTTTATTTGTTACGTCATGTACAGATCAGTAATACATCATTAATATAAAATGATTATTGCAGCCGCGAGACTTACTAAATGGTATGCAATTTAGTAAAAGTACAGATACAAAATTTTAAGAGCATGTTGAAATTTTTGATTAATGACGATAATCATAGTATAATTTTATTTAGTAGCTAATAGTGATTCAATTTAACAATAAAACAGTTAAAAAAGAACGGTATGCAATAAAGAACTTTGCAAAGACAAAGAATAAAAAAAGATTATCGTTATCAGCTTTACTTTATTAAAAGCTACCCAAATATTTAAATTAACATGAAATGAAACCAATTTTGAGCAATCAGATGGCTGTGCTTGTGTGCAAGCAAGCGTGAAGGCGCGACGTCGACCATGTAGGGCCCATGACAATTTTAATGTCTCAGCAAAGCTGCCATCTAAATATCACGGTGCAGAGCGTTCACAACGACCATAGAAGTTATAGGGTCTTATCGGATAATCCAGATGCGTTTGTGGGCATCCAAGTGTGGAGGCGCGACTTTCACCGTAGGTGTGAATGCGCTGTCAGTGATCCTGGGCGTTAAAAAAATTGCCCTTGATGTCTCAGGTGTCCCACTTAGTGAGGTCGAGACTGGTTTGGTGCCAAAAAAGTGGTTTGAGTCCCGAATAGCGGGGTGGTCCGCTAAGGGTTAATCCTTAATCATTACGTCAATGAGAAAACTTTAGGACTGGACAGAAGTGCTCCGAGATGCGAGGTGGTCCGCTTATTGAGGTGGTCCGTAACCGAGGTTACACTGTATTTTCCTTCACCCGAAAAATTTAACGTTGTGGTGACTGAGAGACATCTCAAACCCAAAGTCCGAAAAATACCTATAACTTTTGATTGACTGTGCGACCTGTGAACTGAGCATGCGGGCATGTAACTGATTCTAAAAATCCTCTTTTGGACCTGATTATTCAGGGACAAGTCCTAGATATGACCGTCCAAAGAAATGTCCCACGATATTGAACGGGGTCAATCTGTGGCTGAAACCTAGCTGTTCAGCCACTGGGGCTAAGCTAATAAAAATCGAGCGCGGTAAACAGCCATTTTAAATATATATTTTTTAATTCACAATCTAAATAGTTTCCATGCATAAATATGAATAATAAATTTGAACCGTTCCTGATAGACCTGTGGCCTCTATCGTGTGGGCGATAATACATACAAGTCTATGGGACTGTAATTAGTTGTGTGGGACCATGTGAGCCAAAACCAGCTCGATTTTTTTCACAGACCATCGATTTGAACTATTATTTAGGTTGTTTAGAGAATTTTTTAACTGCTACAGCTGGAGTTGTTATAAGCTATTATGAAATGAAATGAATTATGAGGTTATTGTAGGTTATTATTGTGTCTTTCCAGGTTATTTTGGGTTATTCCTTGATTTAAGTTTCAGACGACATGTGCTCAATATTTGTGCGAATTTGTTCATTAAACATCGATTTGTGCTTTTTTTTGGTTGCTTAGGAGTATTTATTAACGACTACATTGTAAGTTATTATAGGTTATTATAGGTTATTGTGTGGTTATTATGATTTATTCCGGGTTACTATGAGGTTTTGTCACACACACCTTGGTTTATAGTCACTTCCATACACAATCATCCGCATTCGTTCACCTGGCTCGAAAAGGTTCTTAATTACAGAGGAAAGAGCTATACCAAGAATAAGAAAAAAAGAAAAATTCTATGTTCTGAATCTGAACATTACGAGCCAAGAATGTGTTATTGCACCATGTGGAGAGGATTACATGAGTAATTTAATTTTTATTTTAACTCCTTCAACTTTTCTCAACAAAATGACACCATTTAAACATGTATACGAAGATTTATATTTATCACTTCATGCCTTGTACACTCAAACCTATAAAATTTTATATTCGCATAATATATTTTTATTTAGTATTACATCGGAACCTATAGTGGAGCCTGTGATAACCTGGGGGGCCATATGGGTTGCCAAGAACATTGAATTTACAAAGTTTTACATCTAAAAATTAGCTAAACATGAATAATGATTTGAATACATTTCTTTCACAAATTCGTTCTATCTGCTAATCTAGCTGACTGATTCGGATTGATGATTGATCTATTATCACCAAATCAGTCAGCTACATAAATTGCCATCTTTTCATGTGATCTCAGACAAAATTGATGCTATTGCATGAAACAGATCGAGGCATAGGAGCAATTTTCGACTTTTTTATGCAAAACCGATCTATTCCACGAAATTATGCTACATATACAGCTGAAAAAAACAACATTGGACTTGCAAGAATCATTTAATTACGGAGAATATGTACTGTCTATGTGTGTTTAATACAGATAGGCCTAGCGCATAAATAAATACTAAAATAGGAAACAAATAATACAGGCGATACAAGCGATACAATCATATGGATTGGCATATTTATAACAGAACAAATAATAAATTATAATTCTAGTAGATTACAACTCGTTGGGCTGTGGGAACGTAATGGAAGATTTTTTTTTAAATTAAGTTTATCATTTTTAAATTTAATTACGTTTATCATAGTCTATTTGAATCACGAGTTATTATTAATAAGCATGACATCTAATTTGAACTCCGCTAATATAACTATCATATAATTTGTCAATATAGCACTTTACATAAATAATGATGTATACATTTTTGAGACATGTTTTTATATGCATTTATTAAAACACTTTTTTATAATGGTGTGTTGTTTTTTATTACATAGTGACGTCATATTTAATACATTTATTTTATAATCAACTTGATATCAACACGGAACAAGGCATATCTATAGACAGACTGATTTGTATCTCTTCATTCTAAACTGCCTAGATTCACAAATCGGATTGATACGAAACTGGGACTAATTTCAGTCAGTACGTCCATGGGTGGTCCGTTTTCCAGGTCTCAACCGTATTAAGTAGTAATACTGTATTATAAAATTATTCATATATAAAAAATGTCACGTGAATGTCTGCCTGGTAGTTATTAAACGGGCATATGGAGATAAATGACACTCTTTATCTAGGTCTTTCCAAAGCACACACATTACATAGGCATTTTCCTCAACTCCCAAATTGTGAATTATGCCGGTGAAGAGCCTAATTAGGAATAGGGTTATATCAGGCATGGGGTGTCAAGTCAGGGTCAGGTGTATGCGCAGGGTGTGGTGCGCAATGGTTGGGGAGGGGTGGGTGGCAACGGGAAGTACTATAGGTGTCGCATGGGTGAATGGTTATCATCCATATTTTTTGTCAACATGGATATGTCACCTGAAGTGAAGTGACACAACAACTGACCTAATGGAAAACGAAAAAAAACAGAACAAAAATACCATTCGAAGATGTTAGTCACTATCTAAAATATGCTGAATATCTGAATATAGCTACTTTAGGCAATCTGGGAAGAAGACATCACTAAGAAAGTATTGCCGCCACTTCAGATACGACACTGAAGGTAAGACAACAATTACTTTAATCATAACTTATCTGTCTTATTCATGTTGTAAAATAGGTATAGCCGTGACTAGCTGCAAGGTCGTTCCTAATTTTACCACTGTCAGATAGGGTATAGGCCCAATGCTTAATTTATCAACCAGGCCCATTCCTAATTTTGCCACTACCAACACTGCCAACAACCCATTCCTAATTTTACCACTGTCAGGTCGTGCTTTATTTCTCAACCAGGCGCATTCCTAATTTGGCTACTGTCAGGTCATGCTTAATAATTAGGCTTCAGTTGACAGTGATAAAATTATTGATCAACCAGGCCCTTTCCTAATTTTGCCACTACTAAGACTGACAACAACCCATTCCTAATTTTACCACTGTCACGTCATACTTAATAATTAAGCATGACCTGACAGTGGTAAAATTGATAAAATTATTGATCAACATACAGGCGCATTTCTAATTTTGCCAATACTAACACTGACAACAACCCATTCCTAATTTCACCACTACCAACACTGCCAACAACCCATTTTAAATTTTGTCGCTGTCAGGTCATGCTTAATTTATGAACAAATGCTAATTTATCAAGCAGGTGATTTCCACTGTTAGGTCAAACTTAATTTAGAAATCAGGTGATTTCCACTGTTAGGTCATGCTTAATTTAGAAATCCAGTGGTTTTCTAAATTTAACAATGTCATGTCATGTCATACTTAATTTATCAATCAGCCGCATTCCTAATTTTACTTCTGTCAGGTCATGCTTAGTTTACCAACAGGCGCATTACTAATTTGTCCACTGTCAGGCCATGCTTAATTTAAAAACCAGGCGCATTCCTATTATTTTCACTGTCATAACAACCTCTAATTCGCTCTCAGTTGTTATTTCTATAACACTTATGTTATGTGTTTTATTTTAAATATTTTTTTAATATATAGGGCTAAAATCTGTATAAGCTGGATATAGCGTTAAGACATGATTATAATCTTTCTAATCAATGATATTCAAATTTTTGCATGTTGGACAGGTAGTTATGTAGGGCCGCAAGTCATGTAAATTGGTTAGTGAAAATATGATTTATTAATAATCGAGCAGTTTAAGAACTTTCCTTTTGCTGCGATCCTAGCTACATAGTTCACACAATTTTACTGTAATGTTGCAGTTCAGAGGTATACCAGCTGCGGTATATCCTAAGTTGTCTTTTTACAGTTAACACCTTAATGGAGTAAATCACGAAGACTCGAGGTTAAAATGCTGACTTATATATTATTCAAAGGTGAATAAAATATATATTGTTTACGATCTAAGAGACATGATATAAATAAATTATTTGGTTAAATTCATGTAAATTAAACTATTTAGTCACGAAACAAACCTGATTCCCCAATTAATTGCAAGAAAAAATAGTATACGTTCAGGAATGTAGTACTTACTATTCCGGTAATATATTTTTTTTTAAATTTTATTCACATTATCGATATTATTTCATGTTCAGTAATGTCTATCAGAATAGAAATATTATACCCTTATTTATTTTTTACTATAATAAAATGGTTAACATGTGATATAAAGAATTGTATTGGACATAAATTCTTCAAGTGACTTGTTTTTATAGCACTATTACACTAATAATTCACTGTCAATGAAGGATTTAGATAACTGTGTGAATAAGCAAACTAAATAAAGCACCTCTGGCAAGAAGAGTTTAATCATCATTTCCCTTTTATCTTTTCACGGGAAGGGTGCGTGGCAATACATGGTGTTGTTTTAGAGAAGTGACAAGTGGCCGTGCAATCTGAAAGGGGGGTGGTGCAACTATTAAGTCACACACAATAAGGTGTGATCGCTTTGTCTACTGTCGCCCCTGACTGACCATCTGGTTCCGGGAGGCGTTCATTCAAAAGCTTAACTTCCCGTATGTAATGATGCTATTATATGTTATTCTATAAAAGATTCAATTATAAAATATTTAATTTGTTTTTATTTGCATGTAGATAAGTTTTCTTATTTGTCTTTTCTTATATCAGAAGATGTACTGTGGTATTCCAACCGATCCCTGGCGCCACATGAAAATTTCAAGACCCCAGAGTTGCGCAAAGTGTTGATAACACGTAAAGAGGTGTGACTTTTATTTACTTCTCACTCCCCACCTTTTGCACCTTTGCAGCCAACTTAATTAAATTACTGACATATTGATAACGTACGTTGTTTTGTAAACCACCTGTGCAGTTGTTTAAAGTGATTTAGGTTTGCCGTAAAAATGTGTGTGATGTCACAGGTTTAATTTTAGTAAAATACTTGGTGCCACGATAATACTAACGCAGGGTTATTATGGGTTTTTTTTCAGATTGACAGAATTTTAACTGATTTTCACGGGCATGAAGCCGAAAGTGGTCATGCAGGTGGAAAGAGGGTTCAGCGTGAGATTTCAAGGAAATTCTATTGGCGCACAATGACAACGGATATAGCAGGATACGTGAGTTAACACGCATCATTTTAAAGATTGTCACATATTTTTACAGATAAAAAATATATTTGTAGACTGACGTGTCAATAAAATGTACAGTAAACCCATATTTATACATGTAAATACGACAGGTTCAGCTCTGTATAATAACACGAACACCATGTATACCAGCATACATTTACATGTTGAGAATGTTTCATTTGCCTTGGAGTTACAATTTGCGTAATAAATCTGATGTGAGGGTTCAAATTTGTTGTTATTTTATATAATAGTATTGCTGTGTTTCAGAACGATAGCTGCCCAGAGTGTCAAAAGACAGATAAATTAAAGACAATGACACCGGAGCTGCAGTCAGTGTGCCTCTTAGAAGCTACGGCAACACAGTAACATTTAGGGACATCTACTGGTGCCTGGATTCAAATATTTAATGCTAGCGGCAACGACAGCCACACATATTCGTTTTCCACCCAACACAGTCAGTATATATAAAAGCTTGTGGTCCAAGGAAGCATCAGATCGCTTAATATAACTGATCTCAATTCTCACATTCAGCACAAACAGCACACAAATAAACATTGACTTTAAAGACATGCAGCGTCAATCAGGAGGAATAGATTGTGGGTTTTTGCCATTGCATCTGCTGCTTGCCTATGTGAAGGCACGGATCCCTCTGTCCATGCATGGAATCAGGAGGATATGCGAAAACACCTTGATGACTGTTTTGAAACAGGTACTATCCAATTATTTAGGTCTTTGAAAAGACTTAACCGAAAATCAAAGGCAGTACAAACAGTACTGCTTCATTGCCTTTGCAGAACTGGTCGCATTATTAAAAAGGACATGATTTTGTGTGAGCAGTGCCACTTATATTACCACTACACTTGTTTCAACCTCAGTGCCCCACCAACAGAGCCATACACATGCCAGGATTGTAATGTATAATTGTAATGTATAATAAATTATGAGTACAGTGCTAGAATTGTAAACAGTTGATGATTATATCATATAGATCTGATTAAAATTTAAAAATGTGTTATTTGAATATGACTGTGTTGTCTTACTTTCCTAATTTGCTGTTTTTATCGATCAATCGATAGATGTTATGTAATAAATTATATAATTTTGTTCACCATTGCGTGTCAATACCGCCAACATAGACAAAATTAAGCACCACCTTGTTGACACACCACGGCCAGTGTGTGCACAGTTCGGTGTCAGCAGGGTGATGCCTAATTTCGCCAGCCTGTGACCAGGTTTTGTCAAGCCACAGAGTTGACTACTGGTGTAGGCTACATGTGATGCTAGGCCTTTATACAGCATACTTAAAATCGTTATTAGTCCCAAAAAACGTCAGTTTACAGATACACAATTATTTGCATTGATTAAAAAGTATATATTTATAAAATTTTATAGAGAGATATATAGATATTTATATGGATTCTGTACTTTATCAAAGCATGCATGATTTAAGAATTTCACAGGTTTATAATAATAACATCATACTTGAGTGAGATTGATTACAGAAACAAAAATAAACACTTGACACACCTTGATGTATATTTTGTGATATATTGTAATTATCATTAAGTATAAAATATTGCTCTTCATGGATTGAAGTGTACACATTTTCTAGATATTATTTTTTTCAGTATTATTAATATAAGACTGCTGCTCAGTTATCTAAACACAACCCCTTGAGCCGCATATCTCAAATATTCAGATAGGCGTTTGAGCTTACTGCATCTTCCTTAACAGATTGAAAGGAGGTATATAATAACATTAATGTAAAAAATACGCTGCATAATCATCCGTAAGTGTTCCACACAGTCATGCGCAGTGCATAGGAATGTAGGTGATGCCTAATATCTACCCCATGCCTAATTTCGCTTGACACCGGCTTCAGTATGTTCATTTCCTACATGCTCGCCAGTTTCTAAAAACAAGGATAAATCCCCAGTGATCCCAACAGTCCATTCTGTGCCGGTATACATAGACTAGGCCTATTGATATTGACGTACACTACAGGAAACATTTAAAACTCATGTAGGCTAGATGAAATTTTTTAAAACATTAAAAAATACTGCATTGGAATCAGGCTGTAAAATCTACTGAGATAAATATTATAAATCATATTCCATGCCAATTTATTAGGTCTACACATTGGAAACAAAACCTTAACATTAGCCCTACTATCAAGTGTATAGTTGCTTATCTCAATGTGGTGGTGCTTGCGGTAGGGCCCTATGTATTGTAGGATATTATATCAGATTATATTTAATTTAAAGGTCTATGCATTATGCTGGTTATAATAACCACTGTATAATTATATAACTACTGTATAACTAAGCACTGTATAATTATAATAACCACTGTAACTATGTATTGGGCATCAAAAGAAGTGTTTCTCAAAATTGTGAAAAAGATTGTAAAATTATGTAGGCCTATTATAGGCCTATGTTGATAATAGGATATGAATAAATATGTGAATAGAAAAATGACTGAAGTAGGCTATTTTCAATATTAGGCGGTTTTGAAAGAGTGACACACATTATTTCATTACCGCTAGACACCGTCAACACCAAATAACTGATTTTTATGAAATATCTCATAGTCTGAAAGTGTAGCCAGAGTATGCCTGCCGAGAAATCACAAGGGTCTAGTCTCGGGCATTTTACGTTAGGCTGTTGCCAGTTCTATTTTTAGAAGGGGAATTATTATCTGCATGCTTTTGGGTATTCCCTTTCAAGTGTCAGTGGAAAATAAGCAAGTGTAAACCGTGTGTAAGCATGGCCATGGCTTTTGGAATAAAAGTATATGGCCCTGTGGTTTGAAACTGTCAAATTTGTTAATGATATGTTTTATTCACCATGACTGGAAATATGTTTAATGCCTTAACCATAGGTAGGCCTATACTGAAAAGCACACTGTCGCTCACACATATTTTAGTTCATAGACATAGTCTTAGACTTAGTCTTAGTCTTAGAGGATCTCCAAACTGGATTTATTTTCAAATGTTAAACCACAGCCTTCATACTACAGCGATTGCCAGCCATAATCGCTGCCGAACTCCAAAAAATGTAAAAGCCAAAAATGTCACATCTCGGCAATGGCTTTTACGACAGCTAAACGATCCATACGTTGCCAGAGCTAAGGAAAATAACTACCGTTGTCGGAGCGCTTTCAAGTTATTGGAAATAGATGCCAAATATAAAATACTGAAGAGAGGGGACGTCGTGATCGACTGTGGAGCTTCTCCTGGCTCCTGGACGCAGGTCGCTGTGAATCGAGTATTTGCAAGGCCAGACAGGCTGTGCTCCGATGATGATGGATATGAACGTCTGCTCCATGATGTAGACGGTTGTGAAGACATAGATGGTGATCCAACTGCAGAAAACCGTGAAGGTATGCTGAATTAACAGGATCTAGGCCTACAATAGGACGTTTTTTCTAGTCGACCAAAACAATACTAAACTATATGTTTTTTTAATTGACATGACCATCGCCCTGCACAACAAACTGACGAGCACGTTGTCCTTAATATAATATATTATCAGATTATCATGTGCGTATAGACCCTACTATATGTCATTTATTAGGTTTATTAGGGCTATTAAGGTTTTTAAAGTCAAATATTTCATATCAACGCAACGATTATCAATATGTCATTAATCAACGTTTAATATGAGGTTCAAAAAGCCTTCTGAAGGGAAAGGAAAATGCCCTGGTTGACGTGGGAGTGACGTCACTGGTTGAACTCATCTGGCAGTGGACATACAAGACACACCTGCAGCTGGCTTTCTGGCTGTTGTAGGCTGGGCTACTTGTCCATGTTGTCAAATGAAGCTTTTTATTCGAAATATTGTGTCTGTGTGGTCTGTAGACCTAGTAGGTATCTATGATTCAACTATGCTAGATGAGCTTTTGATTGATAAACTACACTGCTTGCAAATAGCGGTACGCAAACCCCAAAGTTTACCCCCAGGCCTACTAGGCCCACGTCTACTGTAGGCTAAATACATGTAGGCTTACATAACAGAGCCCACATAATCAAAAGAGTTATAGACTAACAGTAACACTGACGTTAGTGCAAATAAGGAAAATGCCTTAGTCTAGAGAGAATATTTTTTAAAGCAATTCCAAAGTTAAAAAACACTGACGTTGAGGCCTAGATTCGACTTTCTCTTGTAATATTATATTGAGCATTCGTAAATCAAGGAAAATTTATTATTTGACGAGACGATAACAAACATACTAGATATATATTATAGGCCTAGACTAATAACAGTTTATTTTTTTATTTTTTAAAAACAATTATTCATTCAGACAAAACTGGTGCATAAGAAGCAACAAGCATAGGCCTTGTAGGACTATGATTTCAAATGAAGCAAATGTACCCTCCACTTTTTTATCAACGTTTTTTATATGCCTAGACTTAGGGCTAGGCCGGTGGTATAGACTATATTATTTTGTATTTAATTTTCATTTTATCTTATCTTTTAGTGCAATAGACATGCCTAATATAGGCTACAAAAATAGACATGCCTAATGTTGATATGGGCCTATTTGTTTGCCGTGTGTGTGGGGGGAGGGGGTATAGTTTTAAATCTAGTGAAACATATTGCCTACAAAACTGCAGGAATCGGATTTAAAAATCCTCCAAGAGCCCTTTCCAAACCTAAGAGAATTTTTAATTTATGCCAACGTTCAACGAATTATTTTCATCAGTTCTCAAAACCTGGATAACAAACCACCCCAGGTCTACATATACATAATATTATTGTCATATACTGAAAAGAGTAGGCCTAGGTTTTTTTGTAGATCAAGGCCTAATAGTAACACATAGATGTAGGCCTATTACTATTAAACATAAAGCTATTTTTTTCGTGTTGTGTGGACTACACTGTAGACCTAGTAGGCCTAGGCTACTGCTGTGACTGTGGACATTTGCTCTGAATCTAAATCTAAGGTTTAAACTGCCTGTGATTCGAGCACGAAACTCAATACTGTCAGTTGACTGACTTGATAACCATTTCAGTGCTTAAATGCTGTGACTGTGGACATTTGCTCTGAATCTAAATCTAAGGTTTAAACTACCTGTGATTCGAGCACGAAACTCAATACTGTCAGTTGACTGACTTGATAACCATTTCAGATCAAGGGAACATTGTTTTTGTAGGCGGTTTGGTACGCTACGATTAATAAAGGGACATACCCAGATCTAAAAACATTAAAAAATCGGTGATTTTATTTTGGCCATATAAACATGTCCATAGACTAGAACTGCAAAAGTTTTTCTAATTTTTCTGCTGCGCATTCACCAGTTAGGCTAGATATAGAGACGAAATCCCTGATTTCTTATTATATTGACAACCATGTCAAAAATAAGAAATACGGGAATTTCGTCTCTATATCTAGCCTAACTGGTAAGTGCGCAGCACAAAAAATTGCAGTTCTAGTCTATGGACATGTTTACGTCATATGGTCATATTAAAGATTCATACAGCTGTAAAATGCGCATGTGTGGGACGGTCAAGTGTAGGCCTACATTAGCCTAGAGAGTACACTTTGACGGCATTAATATCAGTGACTAAACTGATTACAAGATACTACTCCAACGAGAAATTGGGCCAATGCTGTTTTAATGTTAGACCAACGTCTGCGACGTTGGCCGACATTAATCCAACATTTGGTGAGTGTGCCGTGTTGGCTGGGAAAGCTCTTACTGTCAATATGCTGGAGGTCAACTGTTTCCAGACCCCCACGGTAACATAACCTTTAGTGTTTCAACACAAAGCCCACATAAGAGAAATGGTGAATCATTTCCTCATAGATGTCGCTCAAGTATATGGAGTTTATATGATTTGGGAACTTGCTCTTAATGCGGTGATGGGTATGAAACGCATATGGGCCTGTCCACACTAATGGCACAAATTATAACACGGATGTTGAATTTTCAGAGGCTAAAATATCATAAATTTTCAATCGATTTAAATAATTGAAATACTGAATTTTACTAAAATATAAGTAGGAAGATAGTTGCATGGTCGAAAAACACTCAAAATTGCGTTTTTTGGCTAAAACGGCAAAGTAACACATGTGATGTTGACCTACCAAAACTAACAGTTATGCGAGTATTAAAAAGTCTATATTGTATAAAAACAATTATTTAGAAATCATACTTGAGTAGGCCTATATAAATAGTCAGAGAATACAACAAAAAATATAAGGTTTTTGAGAATATATCGTTGATTACACAAGTAACACATGTGACGATGATTTGCGATAGTAAATTATTCTCGTCACAAACTCGTAAGACAGGATATGGAGCCAATCATGGATGCCATAAGTAGAAATGGGTAGGTCTTTGTCCGTAAATGTTTATTTTATGCAGGTATTGCAGCAGTGCTTTGAAAATTGCATGTATCTGTCACAAACGTGACTTGACAAATTGACATCCAAGTAACACACGTGAGTAACCAATGTGATGGTGAAATAATTGTGCAGATCTGATGGGTAGCATTGCATTCGCACTTGATTAAATGTCACAAATTTAGTTTTTAAGCCTTATGGGAATAAAATAAATACAAACAGTTGTTGTTATGCATATCACATGGATTTGACTTTGAAGTCAATTAACCATTTGCGTCCCAATGTGAATAATAGTATGGGCTATACTCATGTAAATCATATAAATGGCTACATATACGTGTCGGCTGAAAGCAGAAAGAATTAGAACTAGGCCTATGTTAATGAAATTTCACGATGGTAGATGATTTTAAACATCACATGTAAGGGACGCACCATTTGATATCTAGGGGGGGGGGCTAGATTAAAATTGAAAAAAAAGTTTGTCGCCACAAAAGTCAGAAAAAAAAGTTTGTTGAAATGTTTGTTGTCGAAATTGATGAAAAATATGTTGACCAGAAAAAACACCAAATGGTAACGTACATAATAGGGAAAGCATATGACAAAAAAATTCTTCAACGAAACATAAAAAAAAAAATTGTCGGACGTTGATCGCCAAAAAAAGCTTGTTTTCCACCGGAGGTAAAAAAACAAACTCTAGCCCCCCCCCCCCCCCCAGATATCAAATGGTACGTCCCTAATAGAAATAGCACGGTATTGCTATTGTCTGTAGGGCTGAGATCGTCGTCATAACAGCCTAATTGGAGCTGTAGAAGTACAAAGCTAAGGGCGGTGATAGGGCCATCACCGTGGAAAGCAAATAGGCATTAGCTGTTCACTTACTTGTAGTTACTGCCTTTTGGCTTTGTAAGACGTTATACTACTGTACTACAATTTTCAACCAGGTGCTGTCCTCTTGGTAGACGCAGCCGGCCGATATTGACTTGATAGTAGATTAATACCGTTGAGCTAGCGTCGTTTATGCGTATCAAACCCAACAAACACAAAACATTTGTATAACATTTATACAATGACGGACCATCGTCGAAGACATTGGGCCGAAGTTGTATGAAATTATACAAATGTTTTGTGTTTGCTGGTTAACTGATTTATCGGCGGCACAGACAATCAACAAATTGAGGAAATAAAATAGGCCTATATATGAAAGCCAAATTCAAACTCATATATGCCTAATAACAATACATTTATTAATCATTCTAATTTAGAAGAGCAAAGTGACTTGCCGAGATTTAACAATCAGACCAACAAACACGTGTCATTTGGCCAATACTGGTTTAATGTTGATACACCGTCTGCGACGCTGGACCAACATTAAACTAACAATCAGCAGACGTCTCGTGTATTTGACGGGAGGTGCCCAGCAAACACTACACATCGAACCAGCGCTTGTTTGTCCGCTGTCAACGACGCTGGCCCAACATTAATCTGACATCGGATCAACATATCGTTTTTGCTGAGTGATCAGGCTCGGCGGGAATCTGTCACCTGCTCACAGTAATGTTGTAGCAGCACCGACAGCCCAATATTAAACCAACACTTTCTCAATGCTGGCACACCGTCCACAACGCTACCCCGGCATATTGAATGAGTCTCCCGTGAGAAACACGCTGACGTAGTGTATTAACGGCGCATGGCGTTGACCACTGTTGACTGCGATAATGGCGAAATACCGCCAGCTACAATGTAAGCTGTCTGGCTAAACTGCGGGAGTTACCTCAGGAAATACCGCTGCCTGTTGTACGCTAAAGTCGGGATGCAGTTTGTTTTACTGGAGATCAAAACCACCGAAGAAGACGCTGGATAAATTTTAAAAGTTTGGGGTGCGGTTTCTAAACAGGATGCGGTTACTGACCGCCAATAGATTTATTTTTAATAATATTTAGATGAAAAATATCAACAATGGCCGAGTTCATAGCGACTGTGCTTGCATGGTCACATGGCTCGGAGCTGCCTGTGTCGCAGATTGTCACATTGATTGTACTTGCATGATATGATATTTGATTTTTAAAAATATCGTGTAATTTTTTAACATTGTCTTAATACATTCTCAAATTACTGTAGCATAATTATGCACTTGTATATATTCTAGGTTTCTACGCTTTCCAGAGTGTCTTTTTTGCTACTATATATATAATTAACATGTCATACATAGTAGCTATTTTATCTCTGGTTTTGGTGCGGGAAACAAAATGATAGACCTTATGTTACCCTGGCAATGCCTTTCAATCTTATTTTAAGTATATACCCAGTGTTTCTTATGGCAATGCCAGTTAAGATGATTTTAGTTATGTATGTCATACTATGTATATTGTCATATGATTTTAACAAATTAACAATGTTGTATATACATGTACATGATATATCTCTATTTCTATTACAAATAAGTGTGGATTGACTTTCTTTCTGTCAATAAAATATCTGTCTGTCTGTCTGGTAGGCAATAAGCCTACATGATCAAACCAGTTTGTATGTAGGGCAGGAGTGGAGTGAGGGACAGGAGTAGAGTGAGGGTTGAGGGTAGAGTGAGGGGCCGGTGTAGAGTGATGGGTGAGGGTAAAGTTAGAGGCTGGGGTAGAGTGAGGAGTGGGAGTAGAGTGAGGGTGGGAGTGGAGTGAGGGACGGGAGTATAGTGAGGGTAAAGTGAGGGGGTGGTAGTAGAATGAGGGGCGACAGTAGAGTGAAGGGTGAGGGTAGAGTGAGGGTCGGGGGTAGAGTGAGGGGTGAGGGTGAAGTGAGAGGCCGGGGTAGAGTGAGAGGCCAGAGTAAAGTGAGGGGTGAGGGTAGAGTGAGGGGCCGGGGTAGAGTGAGGGGTGAGGGTGAAGTGAGGGGCCGGGGTAGAGTGAGGGGCCGTGGTAAAGTGAGGGATGAGGGTAGAGTGAGGGGCGACAGTAGAGTGAGGGGTAAGGGTATAGTGAGGGGCCGGGGTGCAGAGTGAGGGTTGAGTGATGGGTCGGAGTAGAGTGAGGGTAAAGTGAGGAGTGGGAGTAGAGAGAGGGGCGAGAGTAGAGTGAGGGGCCGGAGCAGATTGAGGAATCAAGAGTACAGTGAGGGGCCGGAGTAGAATGAGGGGCCGTAGTACAATGAGGGGCCGGGGTAGAGTGAGGGGCGGGAGTAGAGTGAGGGGTGAGAGTAGAGTCAGGGGCGGGAGTAGAGAGAGGTTCTTGAGCAGATTGAGGAATCAAGAGTATAGTGAGGGGCCGGAGTGGAGCGAGGGGCCGGAGTAGAATGAGGGACCGGGGTAGAGTGAGGGGCGGGAGTAGAGTGAGGGGTGAGGGTAAAGTGAGGAGTGGGAGTAGAGAGAGGTGCGGAAGTAGAGAGAGGGGCCGGAGCTGATTGAGGAATCAAGAATAGAGTGAGGGGCCGGAGTAGAGCGAGGGGCGGGAGTTGAGTGAGGGTAAAGTGAGGGGTCGGGGTAGAGTGAGGGGTGAGGGTAAAGTGAGGAGTGGAAGTAGAGAGAGGGGCGGGAGTAGAGTGAGGGTAAAGTGAGGGGTCGGGGTAGAGTGAGGGGTGAGGGTAAAGTGAGGAGTGGGAGTAGAGAGAGTGGCGGGAGTAGAGAGAGGGGCCGGAGCGGATTAAGGAATCAAGAGTAGAGTGAGGGGCCGGAGTAGAGCGAGGGGCCGGGGTAGAGTGACGGGCGGGAGTAGAGTGAGGGTAAAGTGAGGGGTCGAGGTAGAGTGAGGGGTGAGGGTAGAGTGAGAGGTGGGAGTAAAGAGAGGGGCGGGAGTAGAGCGATGGGCTGGAGCAGATTCAAGAGTATAGTGAGGGGCCGGAGTAGAGCGAGGGGCCGGGTAAAATGAGCCCGGGTCTGAGTAGAGTGAAGGGCCGGGGTATAGTAAGGGCCGGAGTAGACAGGGTTTCCCTCCAAAGCATCAAAGCATCATGGTACCATGATGCTTTAAACTTTTACCCTGACGCTTTAGTAATTCCCATGACGCTTTTCCAAATGCCATGATGCTTCAGTAAAATCATTGCTCTCCCCAAACTGCCATTATATATTATCAAATGCTTTGTTTTGTTTAGTTTTATAGTCAATATCCAATATTTATGGATACAAACTAGTTCTAAAAGTTACTAGAAGGTATATATATAAAGAAGTTTTATTATTCAAATTTTCCGGGAGGGGGGTTACGCCTCCGGACCACAGACTACGAGCGCAGCGCTGACCCCGAACCGCCATTCTCATTTTTCTGGGGGAAACCCTGAGTAGAGTAAGTGGCCGAAAGTATTAAAGTGTATCGCTCTACCTGACTAGGGATGTATCGGTCAAGCTGACACATTTAGGTGGAGTGATACAAACTTAGTTTGGATCGTAGGCCTATAATTGCAAGTGTGACCTTATAAGCATTGTTACTTTTTAAACGCGTTTTCAGATAAGCGTAACACGTGTGATAGTCTACATGTCATCGTAATGTTTGTTACCATCACATGCCTTACACAGAAGCAAAAAAGGCTTGTTAAAGTATGATTTTATTATGTGCATCGATTTTATACATGTATGTTTTTTGCAAGAAGTAAAATCACCTATATTAAGAAGCATTATTTTATTATTACCTCATACATTGGCACTTTTTAAACGTTTTTTTTCAGATAAACGCAACACATGTGATAGTCTACTATTACCAAAACTGTCAATGAAACATGTGTTACCACAGCTTGATGTCAAACTATCACATGTGTTACACAACATCAGAAAAGTATTAGTGAAGGATAATCTTTTCATGTGTATATATTTAATAAATGTCATTTATTTACAAAACTACAAGTTACTCACAATAAGCAACTTTTTTTTTACTTTATATCCCATACATTGTGACTTTTCGTGATGTGAGTAACACATGTGATGTCAACGTAACGTGTGTTACAATAGCTGAAGGTCAAACCATCACATGCGTTACACAACATCAGAAACACCTTAGTGGAGGGTGATCTCTTTACTTGTATAAATTATATCATTGTTATTTATTTACAAGGCATACAACTACCAGGACCTATTCACAATAAGTAGCTTATTTGTACTAACAGTCCATACAATGTTAGTATGTGTACACTTCTTGAGATTGAGTAACGCGTGTGATAGTCTTCTATTACTAAGACCTGTCAATTTAACATGTGTTACAATGGAGGAAGGTCAAACCATCACATGCAATACAATTAGTCATTAATGTATAATTCCAGATTAGTTCCCTGACTATATCAGAGTTCAGTTAGCTAAACAAGAAAATAGTAGCTTACTCCAAAGAAACATGTGTGCTGCCCGTGGCTGACATTTCGACTTAATTATTTTTATGCTGATTTAATGCCCTGAGAGTAACGATCGTGACATTTGACACATAATATTTTTTCAAGTGGCATCACGTACATGACGTATATAGGTGTGTCCAAAGGTCCAATCATATATGTTATCCCACCGAAAGGCCGACATTTTGACAAAGTCGGGACAGAAGCCTAAGAAGGGCCGAACGTTTACAGCGACATTGGAGTTCTCAAAACGTATGCAATGATCAAACGATTTATACTACGATATAAACACAGTTCTATACCAGACGGGACAACCATATTGTAACACACGTGATATGTGTCACAAACGTGATTTTCAAAAAATGGTGGACCGAATTTACGGACCTTCTTTTCTATCTCCAAGTTTAGATGAGAAGAGCGAAAATAACAATCTCGCCGGCAGATGCCTAATTTGAGAACCCGTATCAACGCTGTTGACTGAACTACACCACCCCTCGACCAATACAATGGTCCTGTTTGTGTAACGAATGTGACTTGTATTTTGACCGGAATGCTATTTTCATTATTCATTATGTTACCAACGATACAATTTATAGCATTTTAAAGATATATTTGTTTTCTCCTACTAATAAATAATGGTCCTTCCCGTTTTTCGAGTTCTTCTCGTCCAACATTTTGTTTAAATAGGGTGGTAGTATATTTGAATACAGCATCAAAATTGACCGGACACCATCACACTGTGTTACGTATTTAAAAGATACACAAAAAAAAACCAAAAATAATATTATTCAAATAAAAATAATGCGATATTAATATTGCTTCATGGTTCTAGTATTTTAGGAACAAATTTCGCTGTAGTAGACTCTGTGTATCTAATAGTATTCATTATCACACACCAGCTTGTTTGATGTGTCTGATTTCACAGTACGTTTTTCCTGTCTTTGGCAAACCTTTATCAAATTATCTTTTTTAATTATTAGGATCATTTACCTAAACTATGTCTGATATATATTTTATATGTAAGCTACTAATAAGTATTAACGTTTATATCACAGGATTAATTCTTTTCAAATAAAACCTCATTTTAGTAGGAACCCCCTATTTCACCATTATCGTGGACGGACCCATATAGTATTATCATCTTGGCTGATAACTGTGGATGGGGGGTGATATGTCATTGTGGAATGTCCAGGGGCCACTGTTGTATTCTGGGGACAACATTGTCCCGCATATTTTGACAGTTGATTACACCTTTAATAAGCTAAAATAAAATCACCGATGTTTTGATGATTTTAGACCTGGGCATGTCCCTTTAAACGTTATCTGATTCTGACTGATAAAAAGTTTTCTTCACTTTAGGGCGCTGCCGCCGCTAGCCACGAGGCCAAGCACGCTTCACTCATTCACTTGTGATCCAGTCAGCAGGGCAGGCAGATGTCTCTGTCTCGCCCCCGCAGAGCAAGCCACCAGGCTGCCGCCGCGTTCAACATTCCATCACTCCACTCACGGCGTTATGATTTATGATTTATAATAAAGCATCAAGAACATCATCATCGGGTCAATGTCAAGTTATTTATGTACCGTCGCCTAGACGGGAGTTGAAATAGGAATAGTGACTTCGACATAAGTCACTTGTCCTATTAAGCCTAGGGCTTACTGGGTTGAGATGGGTGTCGTGACTGTTTCCGCACATGCACGTTCATGGCTCCCGGGGCATGGCTCTGCTGACGCGGGCAGGGAGCAGAGGGAGTAAGCCTACACGGCTGCCTAGGCTACAGCCTGGAGAGCTATGGGTTTCGCCTTTGCAGGCGGTTCAAGGAGATACGGACGCACTCCCGTCTCCTCAACATTCACTAGATTATCACAATCATCTAGGCCTAGATCTAGATCTAGGCCTAGAAAAAATCAAGCCCAGTATCACTTGTACGGCTGTTGGTATATATATAGAGTCGCATCCCTCCCGCTCTGGTATCAGACAGTTTCACATGCACAGTTCGGGAACCGAGCTCTGGCGTGAAAGGCAGCGGTGCTAACCACTACCCTAGGACCCCCGCCCAGAGGAGTAGGTGGACTATATATGAAATAAATATTATAGACTTGGCCTAATCAAATTTGACTTTTTCAGCGTGCCAAGCCGTGTTGAAATTATATGCGGATAAATAATCCACCCCCACCCCCTAACAGTTGACTATAGTTGATTTAACAGCCTGCTGTTTGTCCCATATGGGTGACTTGAAGTTCCGGGAACGTGGGAACTTCCGAACGTGGGAACTACGAAAATTTGAGTAGAACGATTTGGTCTAGTTGACTATAGTTGATTCAACAGCCTGCAGTTTGTCCCATATGGGTGACTTGAAGTTCCGGGAACTTGGGAACTTCCGAACGTGGGAACTACGGAATTTTGAATAGAACGATTTGGTCTAATGGGATAAAAAAAATTGTTGTTATGAGTCGAGGTGGTTGTGGGCTGAGGGATTGTGGGTCAAGGGGGATATGAAGGTAACCTACATCATCATTCACTGTATCTGCGGCTGTGGGGTGAAGAATCAGGCTTTGTGTAGTCGAAGCAGACGCACACACAAACGCACACTCAGACGCACAATCAGACGCAGACGAACATTCCCATGTTTCGACGTTCCCATAACAATGATAAAGTTCCTCTGTCGGTTTGCCAGGCCACCATATGTAGCTGAACCTTGCCATTCAAGAAGTATTTTTGCTCCAGAGATATAGTTGTTCAATATGTCTAGATTGTAAAACCACCAGGTGCAATTTACGCACCCTAAGGCATTGAGCATTTATTTTTATATTTCAGACTTGGTGGCCTTTGCTGAAAATCTTGTTCTCGCTCATAACAGTATGTTCCGGGAAGTTCAAGCTCCGAAAGTCTGCAGATGGCAGCCAATATCAGAATAGATCTAGGCCTAAGCATGCTGAATGTCGGCTATAGATCATTCTAATAATTTACATTTAGGTTTAAGTGATTAACATGATAAAGGAAATAAAAGCTAAAACTCGATCAGACTGATATTGCATTTTGTCACGAATCCCAGCTGATGCGAGACATTGATTCTATGTTGATTTAATGTTGGTCAACCGTCTGCGATGCGATGCTGGCATATATACTGAATCAAAATAAAGTAAACTCAGGCTTGCATATGTTTGTTGTTTTAATGTTGGTCCAGTGTGGTAGACGGTGGCCCAACATTAAAAAAAAACATTTATTCAAAATGAAAATAGAACCAAGGAAGCAGGAATGTCTGCTTTGAAAATGAAGGATGTGAGAAATCCTCCCATCCTCTACGAGGGTCATTCCCAGCAGACATGGGGCGTTAAGTCAATTCTGTTTCAATTATGGCCAGCGTCGGTGACGGTGGACCAGCATTGAACCAGCATCGGCTGAACACCATGTGTTTGCTGGGTTTGTTATATTAACCGCCTTGCCATAAATGGTAAAGGCTAATGACCCACATCCCACTTTCGCGGGGTCCGATTCTATCCCCACCACAATGTTTTTTTATCTTGGCCCACCATTTACGACGTTGGCCCAGCATTAAATCAACATTCTGCATCAATTACACAAAGCCCAGATTGTATGCGTCTGAGTCTGCGTGTGCGTCTGCGTGTGCGTCGAGTACACAAAGCCAAGAATCATCTCACAGCTGCAATCAGTCCTTCTTCGCCTTGCGCCACCGTCTCTTATCCTTGGCAAGCAGTCTTAGCTCCTGTACTTCCTTTTTTGACTTGACTGTTTCAAGACCTGCTTCTTTGAGGTCAGTTCGCAGCAAACTGAGAAGATGTGAGCAATGTCGGCCTGTTCTGGATCTATACTTCTATGTTGGATCCCGATAGTGCGAAAAACATTGCCTGTTGAGCAGGTGTGGTCAAACCATCGTTGTTGTTTCACCCTGACGGATGGTGGTACTACTTTGCACATTAATTAAGGCATCATTGCTGATCACGTTATATGTGGCCATCGATGGTTGGTGATGGTGCGTGTTTTCTGTGGCAGGCGTCGAGCTTATCCAGAAATGTCAAATAAGTTGCCCAGCTGTTGCAGTTGTACAGCATGCGTGACACAGGTAGCCTACATAATAATCATGATCGTTTAAATTGCCAACATGTGTATCAATGGTAAGTTAGTTAAAGATGCCTGGTGTGGTGGTTAAAGATGCCTGCCTGGAAACTCGGGGCTTGCGGGTTTGTTCTTTCAGGGTTCGAATTTTTTATCCTGTTCCTGGAAGTCCTCCGACTTGAAATCGTTTTCGTTACGGTACCGTATTCAACCAGCTGGAAGGTACACAAATAGCTCCGATATTTGATCAATAATAGGTGATTTATGGAATGAATGGATATCGCAAGGTGAGCATGATAAGTGGTGCCTCGTTGATGGAACAGTGGTAGGCTACCCCCTCCAACAATAACCCATAGTGTAAGGTTCACCTTTCACTGAAAGACACATTTCAAATGAAATAAAGTAATCCCTCACGTTTGGGGACGTTCACAATTACATTTTAGATGCAATTGAAGCGGCATCAAAATCTAGATATGTAATTCTATTTAACTCAATAGACGACTAATAATGTGTTTATATTGTTATTCCAGAAGGCAAAGTGATTGCCATTGACTTGCAGTCAATAGCTGCCATCGAAGGTGCAACGATTCTGTCTAACAGTGACTTCTGTCATCCCACTATGCAGAAGAAGATAATGGACCTGCTTAAAGGACGTCATGTGGATGTAGTCCTCAGTGACATGGCACCCAAACCATCTGGCATCAAGTCTATGGACCATGAAGTGATAGTAGATTTATGCATGGCTTCTCTGAAATTTGCATGTGGTGTTTTACCAGAGCAGAAAGGCCACTTCCTGTGTAAATTATGGCAGGGGTTTCGTATGACAGAATTACAGATAATATTGGCTAAATGCTTTCACAATGTTAAGGTGATAAAGCCTCCAGCCACGCGGTCACAATCTGCAGAAATCTATATGTTGGGGAGTGGTCTCAAACTAAAACGAAAATCACCATTGGTGTAATATTATGAAATAAGGTGTACGTCTATAAACAGGTCAAGGCGGACCGTCGATTGTAGTACCTTCTTTTGGGTACTACGATCGACGTATGTCCTTCGATCGTAGTACCTTGGTACGTCAATGCAAGTACTTCCACTGATATTAAAATAGCTTCCAATACGATTGTAATAAGCTTCCCCATTGGTTAAACCCATTAAATCATATGTGTTGTTCTCCAGAAGGTGGGTGACATCATTTGTATTCCCCAGAACAACTCAACACCTGGTAGTGCCTTATTTTGTGAATAAAGCCGCAGCTTTGTTTAGGGGGTAAAATCAATCATTGTCAACATATAGTGTAAGGTCTAAAGCAAGTATTGGACTTGATTTGAATTGGAATCTATGGCATATTAATGATAAAAATGTATTTTTAGTTGATGATGCTCACACCAAATCACAGTACTTCAATCGAAGTACCACATGGTTACGGTACTACAATCAAAGTACTCCAGCAAGGTAGTACGTCAATCAAAGTACCCAATGTACTTCAATGGACGTACTACACACGTGGCTGAAAATTGCAGAAGTGTGTGCTCAAATTTATCTTATTTCTCTTATTTATGCCATAGAAAGTTCAATAATGTAGGCCTATATTCAAAATGTTCTTAATATATTTACCTTTCGTTATTGGCCAGAATTTGTGTCCCCCATGCTTATTATACTGGTGTACAATGTGTGAAAAGCATCCAGATAGTATTGGCAGTCTTTGGGAAAAGTTTTCTAATTTATTAATTTGCCTGTGGGACGTTCAGATATTTCCAGCAGAAGCTGTGCATTAGAAGAAGGGAATGACCAGTGTCAAACAATAGGGAGACCTTACACAAACTGTTCATTAAATTTCTTAGGGGGCACCAATGAAAAGGTAAACTGATCTGGCTTATAGATGATGGACATTGGTACTTGCATTGACGTACTGATCGAAGGACGTAAGTCGATCAAAGTACCACTGGAGGGTTCTACAATTGACGGTCCGCCTGGACGTCCGCCTGGACCTGATAAAACGGTGCTATCAAACTTTTAAGCTGGTTCTCCACACAAACGTCTGTCGTTAACTTCCGTTACTATCTGTTCTGTCTGTGCAATGTCAGAAGGCAATAAATGCTCCCTGGTATACTAGGCATTTACTGCTTTTCAACTGGCGTCCCGTCTCTTCCTGCCATAGCGCTGCCAAAAGGCCGTATTTGTTCACTTGTAAATCAAGTATATACTTCCTTTCCGCTGATGTCACTGCCTCCTTTTGGCTTGCACTGACCCAATGTTGGTTAAATGGTGTGCCATCATCTATGACACTCTTCCAACATTGAACCAACATTGTGTCAGGGTATTGAGTTGCCGGTGTTCCCTGCAAAAATGAGACATTTAGCCTATGCTGTTTTACAACTGAGCCAGGGTCGTAGACGATGGGCCAGCAGTAAGCTAGCATTGGGTGAACGTTTATCTTGTTAAGGCCTATATACTGGTATGCCAATGCTGGGCTAATGCCGGCCCAGTGTTGTAAACGGTGGGCCACTATCAGGCTAACATTGTGTCAATGACTCGATTTTGCTGATCAGCTGTGACCGCAACCCAGCAGACACGAGGCATTGACCCAATGTTGTTCTAATGCTGGCCCGCCGTCTTCGACGTCGGCAGAACATAAAAACAACATTGGGTCAATGCCTCGTGATAGCTGGGTAGGTGTTCATGAATGCCAGCAGTCTGTCGCGGGAGGGCTAGCCACATTCTCCCACCCCTCTCTGCCTCACTTGACACAACTGTGTTATGTTACGCAATATAACAATTAGGTCTTGGCTAAGATATTTATCTCCAAAAATTGCAAATTTTGTATTATTAGAATTAGATTTTTGGACTCGGCAGTAAAAGGCATTGCACATTGATATAATTTATACACTTCTGGTGTGAAAAATGACCGAATAATGTAATTTATTGCAATGCCCGATCATGTGGTAAGTTAACCCTTTCATCACGACCATCTGACATGAAAAGGGGACAAAGTATGGTGAACTATACATTTTTATTTATTAAGTTTATTTTGCCTGAGTTTGTGTCCTATTTGGGGGAAATAGGGGTGCTGTGTGTGAGAAACGGTTGACATTTCTGTACACCAGTCCTTGTGACATAACATAACATAACATTTATTTGCCATATAAACATAGTAATAATAAGAAGCATATATGATTAATTTAGCAGGAGACCATCATTAAGACTTTTAAAGTCGCTCACATGATAGCCACCTAAAACATTGTAGTGAAAATGAAAATAAATAATTATTATCAGTGCGGCAGTAGAAATGAAACAAACAAACAAACAAACAAACAAACAAAAAAAGACACAATAATTTAACATACGAGTAACATTTAAACACTGTTAAATGTAGAAAAAATTGATGTGTGAATACAAAATAAACAGAAAAAGACTAGCTGTAAAGATATTTTCAAGTGTGAAATAAATGAGTGAAGGTGAGAAAATTAGGTATTAATTTTTTGACATACAAAACAATTTTGAATAATGCAGGTGGAATCATACTTGGCAAGATAATATTTTTTAATATATTGACAAAAACCAGCAGAAGAATGTGTATATATTTTATCAAGAATGATACTAGGAGAAAGATTAAAGGTATTAACAATACTGAAACGTAAACACTTTTTTCTGAATTCGTGTTTTATTTTAGGTGTTCGAATATTATGACGATGGCGAGTGTTATGTGTGTGAACATCAAAACCAGTAGCAGATACAAAGTGATAAAAATAAACAGGTAATGAGCGATGTGATAATTTAAAAAGAAATTTTAGATGATTTTGTTCCAGAATATCTTTCACTTTCAGTACATTATATTTTATAAACATGGGATCAGTATGGGCCAAATAAGGACTCTTATTAATTATTCGTAGGGCTTTCTTTTGAAGTTTATATAATCGCTTTGAATCATATCCCCAGGCCAGTATGCAATAATTTAAATGAGGTAAAATTAACGAGTTGTATATAGTAAGTGAAATCTTATCTGGTATGATGAACTTCAATTTATTTAGCACACCTATTATTTTGCTTATTTTATTTGATATTTTATCAATATGTTTTTTCCAACTCAAATGTTTAGTAATTTATATCCCAGAAAATTAAATTCATCAACACAACAATTTTTTTCGTTATCAATTAAGAGCTCTGGAATAACTGTTTTCCTAGGTGGTTTATAGAAAACGATAAATTTCGACTTTTTACAATTTAAAGAAAGTTTATTAGATTTTAGCCATAAATTAATTATCTGAAGTTCGGAGTTTATTTTGCGCTCTTGTTCGTTTTTCAGAATATTATCTAAATCGGCTATGAACGTTGTATCATCAGCATAGATGATTGTTTTTAAATACTTAGTGAATATGTCCAATATAACGTTTGGGGTCCCTAGGATAGGTAGGCCTACTTTCGTCTTTAAGAAGTGTTCAGATAAAATATATGTTCATGATTAAATATAGTGATTAGACCGTAAAGGGTTTTGATTGGAATAATATTGGCCAAGCGTCGCAGACAGTGGCCCAGCATTACATCAGCATTGGGCCAATGTATCGTATTATCTGGTGTTTCTGGCGCCTGATGTAAAGAATACCCAGTGCCTGACTTATAAAGAGTAGGCCTAATTGTGGGATTCCCACAAAAAATAAAACTTGCCCAACATCATTCTATCGCTGCGCCACACTTTGAGCAATATCTTTGTTTTTGACGCAACAAGTTAATTTTAGTGGGCCATAGGATTTTTGAAGATAAGGCCCTGCCTGCTGAATTAAAGGGACTGGCTCAGGCTAAAATCATAAAAAAATCAGTGATTCTATTTTGGCTTATTAATATGACCATATAATGTAAACATGTCCATAGAATAGAACTGCAAAAACTTTTTTAATTTTTGTGCTCTGCATTTACCAGTTAGGCCAGATATAGAGACGAAATTCCCGTATTTCTTATTTTTGACATGGTAGTGCCGCCAATAAATGCCCATTACGGCCCACACTGTCAAATTGTGAGCTGTGTATCGCTGTATTAGTTTCAGTATTAGTATTCAGCGTTGTTAGAACAAAGTCAAGGTTCGGCATCCCATGATCCAAAACATAAGCCTATATGCTTACCAATAAAATGAAGTATGGCAGAAAACGAGCTACTGAAACCAAAATGTAGTTGAAATGTTGCTGATTCCAACAAAATATTGGACTGTCACCTGTAACCTGTCTCGCCACAGATTTGGTAACCTCGCCACATATGGCTAAGTAACCTCGCCACAACTTCGCCACACCTGTTGTATCCGCATTTATCAATGTATTTTCAAAGGGAAATCTCTACCTTGAACGTGGTGTAGATGTCTATATAGACTTAGACTATATGTGCCATTAAAATCAAAAGCAAAAAAATTCTTAAAAAATGGACCAATATATAACGAATAATAATAGGCCCACCAATTCATTTTGTACAGCAAATATTGTGAAAAATTGGTTCATTGTGACTAATAATAATAATATATTAACCCTTAAACCGCTGAATTAAATAATTTAAATTTGCACACACTTGGAGTTGGAGTTGTGTCTCACTACCTTGACCCACAACTTTAAGTGAGAGAAAACAACTCGTATTTGATAATTTGTAATTTAAGACTAAGCAATTTACAAATCTTGATGTTTAAATGGCTAATAAAATGGATTAAAGCGACTACAGTCGCGCTTAGCGGTTTAGGTGAATAGGTGTAGGCCTAGCGGCAACAACAGAGGAAGTTGATGACACTGCCCCAAGAAGAGATCCGACAGCACCTGAGGAAGACAATGAGTAGCACTCAAGCTATGTGATCGACTCCAATAACACTCGATATTGTTGACGCAATTGATTGACACAAGTGATATTAGCTCATGTGAGTGCGTGGTGACGTGAAGTCGATTGGGCCTACTTGCAAACGCTGAATGTTAAACCATTTTTTCTTCTTCCGGTTTTAATAATAGCATAACCGCCAATATGAATCTTTGATATTTCTATCAGCATGAACACCTGATGAACGTTTAACATGGAATATGAGGTGATATGAATGACCCTTAAGTGTTTTATTTGTTGTTGGGAAAATGCCCCCCTTTTGAAATAATACTTCTAAGGCCAATGCCCCCCCCCCCTTCCGAAAAATATCATGGGCCCCTTGGCCCCCTTTTTCCAATTTATAAATCGGGCACTGGATATATAATAGTACCAATCTCATACATATAATTTTAACTATTTATATTGCCGTATATTAACCGTCTGCGTCCCTATGTTTGGGCTATATTCAAGTTAACCTGAACGTAGATTTTAACCTAAGTCTATGCTAAAAACACAAATAGTAGGTCTAATTTATGTTCTTGTATTATGGACCCTATCGATGGAAGCTGATATTCAACATCACATTGTAATAAAGGCCTAAATATCACGCTAATAGGGATCTAATTAGAAGTTACTAAAATGTGTGGTACCAAAGTCATAACTTTATTTTGAATTGAATTTACAAATAGTAATATTATTAATAAATGATGTTCCTTTAATGCTGGGTAAACGATGTAGAGGGCGGCACAACAATAAACTAAATATCCAGTTATCCCTGGTTTAATGCTGGTCCACCGTCTGCACTGCTGGCCCAACATTAAACTAACATTAAGTCGATGTAGCGCCTGTGGAAAGTATAGCGTATATAGCCAGTGTAATATATTATAAGATTATGCTTTGTACGCATCGCGTTGACTACTACAATGAGGCAATACCGCTGGAGTACAATCACACGTGTCTTGCCATAGAGTTAACTCTATATTTGGTCTGGCTAAAATTCGAAACCTTTGAGTGTTGATCCACTGTTCGCCTTATCGTATTTTCTGGGATGCACCTAAAAGTATGCATACTTTAGCATACTTTAGAAGCGGATATATGTATATTAAAGGGACTGGCCCACGCTAAGATCATCAAAAATCGGTGATTTTATTTTGGCTTCTTAATTTGACCATATGATGTAAACATGTCCATAGACTAGAAATGCAAAAGTTTTTTAATTTTGTGCTGCGTATTCACTAGTTAGGCTAGATATAGAGACAAAATTCCTGATTTCTAATTATTGACAACCATGTCAAAAATTAGAAATACGGGAATTTCGTAATTTTTTGATGATTTTAGCGTGGGCCAGTCCCTTTAAAAACATGCCTCGAAGTAATAATTCGTAGGGCTATAAAGTGTCTATAAAGCAGCTGGGCCAATAATGTTTTTTTTTAATGACACAGCATCATAGTTGAATTCACGCTTTCCCATTCGTTGATTGTTTTCTACCAATTACTGGCCAAACGTCAATGAGGACGAGGACCAGCCGTGCATGTGGATTATAACACTTTAAAATATGTATTTTTCATTTTTGCAATAAATGAAAATCAAAGTGGAACAGGGAACACTATTATGGCAGAACCAGAGTAAAAACATACCTGTCAATTATAACAGGTAAGGGATAGCAATGACATGACCAATATATATTATGCACATTTAATATGTTGTGCAGAATAAAATATGAAAAATGTTGTGCAGCGCCCCTGACGGTGAACCAATATTAAATCCACAGGTAATGTGTTTGTATATATGTAATAACAATACCGAAGGGTGGGGGGGGGGGTGGTTCCTGGTGCCTGCTAGGAAAGTCAGAGATTGCGGATTCGTCTCCTGCTCTGGCATTCAAGTTTCAAAGAAACAAAATGTATCCTCCCTGTTCAATTGTAAATATTGAATATTGTGAGCAGCCTCCGTGACCGAGAGTTAGTGTGCTCGGCCGTAGACCAACAGGGCTCAATTTCGAATCCTGTGTCTGGAGGGCAGTGACACTTCATTCATCTCACCATCCTCAGGCTCTCCTTACCCAGTTTAGCCTATATGTGTACAAATGTGGTGTAGAACCCAATTTATTTCATTTCATAGCATTTGATACAGCCAACTAACACCTGACTCAACGTTGGCCTGACAACATTACAGCAACATTTCAGCAAAGATCGTGTGAGTTGAGAAAGCCTTCATGGGTCTTTATCCTCAGGTCTACTGTGTGTATTGTGATTTACATAATTGGCATTACGTAAGAGGGTGCAGTGAAAGTGCATTACGTCCACATGTGATAATGATGGATTAGGGCTACTGTATATTTCATGGCTGAGTAAGAAACATTAAAAGCTGATAATTTACAACTTTGTTAGGCCTATTTTAGACAGAAGAATTAAAATTGAAAATAAGAGTTCGTGAAAATTCCTGGCTAACTGGGGCATTATAAAAGTCCCAGAAGAAGTAATAATTGCACTTTTGTAATATTAACATTGTAGTCCTGTGAAATGATTCTTTGTCAAGCATATTTCATTAGGTGCAGTGCTTCAGAACGTGTGTAAAATCAGCAAAATGTATTATGGGAACCGAACATAATAATATAAATGCCAAAGATCGATATAAAGGATATACATCTTTTCATGATAATGCATCTTAGAGTATAGATATACATTCTCTGACACATTTATAGCTGATTTTTTGCAATGCTGTTGACAAACGTCAAGGCCCCTGGGCTTCTTGTTTAAATTATCATCATCACATACCTTATTACTAATTATGTGATGATGATGATTTAAAAATGATATATATTAGTTTGTCATCTAGATTACTCATATTACTTGCTTTATTTTAAGGATAACACAATATGGCGGTGACATAGAAATATGACGTGGATGTCTTCATGGTGTTGAGACAATTTTAAACGTATCACCTAGTGTTTTTAGTGCCTAATAATTGTTATAGATTATTCATATCAATTTAAATATATAAATCATATTTCAACCAACCGCACTCATGATATATTACAAACAATGTTATCAAAGCAATGTTATCAATGTTAGACCATCAATGTTAGGTATTCCGACAAGTTTCATTTAAATATTTAAAAATGTTTCAATTTTAACATGTTTAAAAATTGGTAGGCCCAACCTTGAAGTCGTGTCTACGACAATGTGCCATTTTATCTTATATTTCTAGAATACACGTTTGAAAATGTTAAAGCGACACAATCAGGCTAAAATAATAAAAAATCGATATTTTTATTTTGCCTATTTAATGTGGCCACACTATAAGATGTGACCATGTCCATAGACTAGAATTGCGGAAGTTTTTTAAATTTTAGACCGCTGCGGCATTGTAGCAAGTGTGCCGAAAGCCACATTTATCAGTTATTCCTGTAGGCCTATTTCTTATTTATGCATGTCCGAAATTAAATTTCGTCCTTATTTCTTGCTTAGGCCTATAACTGGCAAATGCGCAACACAAAATTTTAAAAAAAACTTACGAAATTTTAGTTCAGAGTGTGGACATGTTGACATAGTATACGCATGGACATATCAAGGAGCCAAAATAAAAAATAATGATTTTGGCCTGATTGTGTCGCTTTAAAAGAGTGAGCGTGGTACAGGTTGTCTATCCACACGAATTTCACAGACATTAATTATTCTCGTGGGTTGTTCAGCAGACCATGTCGCTTCCTTAGGCACATAGTAGTAGGCCTATCATTGAGGGGAGCATGTCGGAATAAAGAGGCTTATTTCGACGTGTAGGCCCACTCGTAGGTAATACGTGAATCTAGTACGGTACACAGGCAAGTTAAAGTTGTGAGCACTAGGCCTACAAGCCTGGTGAGAACAGTAAGATTAAGGGAGTGAGAATCAGTTGGAAAAAGCCATTTAACCTTAAAAATCCGCCACGCCTAATAGTATATTCTGCTATGTCATATTTTTTGGTCATGTTTTTACGCCATTTCCCAAGATGGCCGCCATCGAACAAAACAGAAATTTCATCTTTTTTACTATTTGTCAGAAAAACATGTGTGATACCACTTTTCAAAGTGTAATTAGCACAAGAAACTCATTTCTGACATTTTTTTGTATTATGAAGTCTCGTTGACGCATAAATCCAAAATAGCCACCACCAACATTTTAAAAAAATATCATTTTTTTACTTTTAGGCAGTAAAATATGTGCAATACAACTTTTTCAAGTGTAATTAGCATAGGAAACTCATTTTCGACACTATTTTCTTATTTTAAGGTTTCTTCCATGCATAAATCCAAGATGACCGCCCTCCACATTTTTAAAAATATAGCCTTTTTATTAAAATTTCAATTTTTTACTATTTGTCCGAAACAGATGTGTAATACCGCTTTTCAAAGTGTAATTAGTACGATAAACTCATTTCTGACATATTAAATTTATTTTGCATCTCGTTGATGCATAAATCAAAAATGGCCGCCATCGCCCTTTTGAAAAATATCATTTCTTCACTTTTTGCGGGAAATATATGTAATACCACTTTTCAAAGTGTAATTAGCATTTATCAGATTTAATTTTATTTTGAAGTCTCGTTGATGCATAAATCCAAGATTGCCACCGCCGCCATTTTGAAAAATATCAGTTTTTACTTTTTGGCAGAAAAAGATGTGCAATACCACTTTTTGAAGTGTAATTTCCATGGTCTCGTTTATGCATAATCCAAATGGCCGCCATCACCATTTTTTTAATATTGCATTTTTTATCAAACATAAATTATGTATAATATCATTTTTTTAATGTGTTGTAATTAACATATGGAACTAATTTCAGACATTATTTTCTCATTTAGTGGTCTCGTACATGTATATTTCTAAGATGGCCGCCACCAACATCTTGAAAAATATCGTATTTCTTCTCTTTAGCAATAATTGATACTTATAGGTAATATGACTTTTGCATGAAAAAAATGATTTTCGTCACTATTTTCTTCTTTTAAAGTATATATGATGAATAAATTAAGGTTACAGAAAGAAGATGTGTAGCACCAAGATGTGTAGCACCATTTTTAGTAGAGCGTTTGCTCTACTTTTTCGGTCAGTGTGGGTCTGAGTGGTTTTCTGTATGATTAATTTCACGGCAATAACTTTAAATTTGTGGAATTGGGAACATATCTAACTCCATGTGTGTGTTAGGAATAAATTTTTTCGTTGCATCACGAAGCCAGAATTAGTGATTTCGGCTCAGCTGATCAGATGAACACTGATATAAATGACACATCCATTCCTATCTGTAATGGGCGGGGGCCCTAGGGTAGTGGTTAGCACCGCGGCCTTTCACGCCAGAGTCCGGGGTTCGGTTCCCGGTCTCGGCGGTTTGAAAGAAACAAAATTGTTTCTTCCCCATCCACGTGTGAAAGTTAGTATTGTGGGGAGCCTCCGTGACCGAGAGGTAGCGTGCTCGGCCTCAGACCGCCAGGGCTTGAATTTCGAATCCTGTGTCTGGAGGACAGTGTCATCTCAATCATCTCACCATCCTCAGGAGGTTCTCCTGGCCCAGTTTAGCCTATATGTGCACAAAGGTGGCCTAAAGCCCGATTCATTTCATTTCCTATCTGTAATGTATCAATGTCAGCCATGTCTGTTAGGTGACGTCACGCGTGACCTTAGCAATACACTTTGACCCTCAGTGCTTTGACCTGCCTCGCTAGCACAGCAATACCGACCTGCCAGTACTGTATACGACACGGGACCTACTATGATGCAAAGTTGTCTGAATGTTGGCCCGCCGTCTCCGACGTCGGCCCGGCATTAAAACAACATTGGGTCAACGTCTCGTGTTTGCTGGGAAGTGCACCTGTCATTAATAGTAGGCCTAATATGGCAACGCTGACCAAATGCTGGGCCACCGTCGTAGGCGGTGTGCCAGCATTGAAACAACGCTGGCTGCATGTGATTGTCCAGTGGTATGCGTGTTTGCCTGTATGGTCAGTCTGTCCCAGAGGCATTCACAACAACACTCAGCTGACACAGAGACGTTGAATCAATGTTGGTTCAACGTTTGTCCACCATCTACGACGTTGGACCAGCGTTAAGCCAACTTTGATTCAACGTCTTATCTTTGCTGGCCTGCCAATACACATGTATGGGGCCTATATAATATGCCTATCGGCCACTCACTGCCCAACAAAACAAACATTCACTCGATGTGGCATTAATGTTGGGCGAGCTTCAAAGACGATGATCTAACATTAAACCAGCAAAAAAACAACGATTCATTTTTAGTAAAACTTAGGCCTAGGGCCTACTGGTGCCTACAGTCTGTAAACGTTCTGAAAACTTTAAAAACACCCCCCAGGCAATGCATAGCCTAATCCTGCTATGCTTAATGAATCTTATAGCCATATGCGAAGCCCCAGAAGTGAATTTTAAATTAGGCTATTATTGTTTTCAACTCAACATCAAGTTATTAACTCACTAATTATATCGATAACTTTGCAATCTCAATATATCTAGGCTTATCGAGTAGTGAGTTCTATTATAGTGAGTTCTATTATAGTGAGTCTAATTAATGTTGTCCTGCAGTCTCACACTGTTATTACGCTGGTCTATAGCATTACATCAACATTGACTCAACGACTGTGGCAGTGGAAGTAGTTAATCTGTCTCCTGACTCAGTTATTTCAATCTGAACACTACACACTGCCATCACATCTGAGCATGCAATGTGCCTAGGCTACTAAATTGTTTGCTAGACACGTTTTTTTGTACCTTCCCCTACCTGTCATTGACTGGGGTATGCCTAGTAACATATATGCCTATACCACCCAAACTGTCAGGTTAATATAGACAGTTTATGTTTAATAGATCGGCTTTGAATAATGAACTGCACCACAGTCCCAGACCCTGGTCCAAGCCCAGGGTCACACAGGGAGTAGCAAGCTGTGAAACGCAGTGACGTCACTCTGTGAAAACAAGGTTATATAACACCCCCTCCCCCATACTTCATTCTGTAAAACGCAGTGACGTCACTTGGTGAAAACAAGGTTATATAAGAACCACCCCTCATACTTTATTGTATTAGCCAGCTCGGTGAAAACAAAGGAGGTCGAGGTCATTGAGCTCCACAGATTTGACCTATTTCCATTAGGGTAGGCCTACCCGATTATCCCTAATATACCGGATATAGGCCTACTAATAAACACAGAGACGCAGTTGGGGGTGTATTTATCAGGAGTTTATTATGTGCACTGTAATCAATGTGCAGTCTATCAATACAGGTGTCGACTTGAGGTGTAAAAAATCGATGTGACAGATCAAGGTTGACCCTGTGCACTCTATGGCTCGTTTCGTTGGGATATCACAACATTACACTTGCAACGCATGACCACCACCCAACCACACCCCCCCCCCCCTCCCCTACTAAACATTGAAAACAACATTGAGCTGACGACAGTCAGACACGAGATACAGCATAGCTACTGTCGAATTCAACACCTCATTTAGACCAATATATTTGTTGCTTAATTGTGAAACAGCTGCAACTTAGCTTTCCTTAACCCTTTAACCGCCAAATTATTCAATCTGAATTTTCACCCACTTGAAGTTGTGTCTTGCTGACGCGATCCACAACTTCAAGTGAGTGAAAATTATTCAGATTTGACAAAATGGAGGTCAACTGTTTTCAAATGTTGTTGGTTAATGTCACATTTTATTTTTAACCAATTCGTTACTTGATGTGCTAATAAAAAATGAAAACCCGAATATATGCGACACGGGCGGTCAAAGTGTTAGAACAATGACCCTGAAGCACGGCACAAGCTCTACTTCAGTGTCGTCAGGCTCTAGTTGGAAGTGTAGGCTATTTAAGACATTTGTAGGTCTCATAATTCACCAATTTTGACTCTGCGATATTGTAATATATAAACAGCTAAATTGTTGGCTTTTGTAAATTCAACATTGCTGAACAATTTGTAAAATTATCAGAGGCATACAAATAAATGCACAACAAATAATATACTACAGATTTTATTGTCCATTATGAATGAAGCATGACATTGTGAAAATAATAACTGTTATTCTTATAATGATATAGAGAAAAACAGATTAAAGGTGTAGTCAACTGTTAATATTCACGGGACAAGGGTCCCCCCAGAAGGCAATAGTGCCCGTGGGTAGGCCAAGTCCCTATTCCATAATAATACTAAATATGCGTTTCCTACCTAAAGCCTCATTAAGAACAAGATCTTACCCCTACTTGGTCGCTTGCTTGCAAACACACTGACTGTATTACTGGGGGATGTTGAAACTGCTTGACCCAAGCTTGTATTGACATGCCCAGTAAACACAAAACATTTGTATGACTTTATGCAATGTTGGAACAACGTCGAAGACGTTGGGCCGACGTTGTATAAATGTTATACAAATGTCTTGTGTTTGCTGGGCAGGCGGACTTTCTCTCAAACATTGTACATTTATTCAATGTTGGTTCAATGTTGGGCCAGCGTCGCAGACGTTGGCATAGCATTAAAACAGCATTGGATCAATGTCCCGTTTAAGTAGTATCTTGTAATCAGTTCAGTGGCTATATTAATGCCGTCAATCTGTACTCGATTGGCTACTGTTGGCCTACACATGACCGTCCCAGGCATGCGCGTCTTGCAGTTGAATCATTCTTTAATGTCCATCTGTTACCACTAAATAATAGTAGACTTTAAAACACACATTCAAATGTATTCTTCAGTTAGATACTCTGTGTAATATACTTATAATAAATTAGGTATATTTTGTGTTTAATTATTTTCAGTGTTATCATTCCCATCATCATCATCAATAGTCATTACATTTTTATATCCATCTTGATCAGATTTGCACAGTTCTGTACAAGCCATATCATGCTGGCGACAAGAACATCGCCCGACACAGTGACTCTTACTGCATGTGCACCTGATCAACTGCAAGATTAAGACTGGGATAATGGATGTGCGGATAAGAATTGTAAGGAGCTGTATTCGGGTCAAAACTGTCAGGAAGTCATTCGATATGGAGCTGTATTCGGGTCAAAACTGTCAGGAAGTCATTTGACGCAAACTCTCGTTCTGATTTAATGACATATGTTTTAATTGACGCATTTGTAATGTTGGCATTGTTGCTTATCTCATTTTAACCGACACGATTGTGGTCTTCTTTACAGTTACATAAGTTAATTGAACAGCAATCTCATTTTAATTTTGCAACTCTCATTCTTTAATGACATACGTTTTAATTGACGCATTTGTAATGTTGCGTACCTCATCTTAATCGACACACTTGTAGACTTCTTTAGTTGCATAAGTTAATTGAGCCGTAATCTCATTTTAATTGACATGCCTGTAGTCTGCTTTACGGCTATACAAGTTAATTGAACGCGTCCCGTTATTCTTGACTGTCTGACGTTCAACTGTGATTTGATTTGATTTGATTACCCGACCAATTTTATAGCTTTATATAATTTTTATAGTATCTATAATGGTTAAAAATATGTAAGCCCTACAATTTTGCATTTTTCAAGATTTTCTGAAAAAGTGAGAAAAAACATGACTTTATAGAGACGTCATATAATTTATTTTACATGCTCTAAAAAGTGTTGACCTGTTTCTTGTATGAGTTGATACCAACACCACAAACAAAATTATATAAAAATTGGCTCATTATAGCCTATAGATAGATAATTGCTGAATAAGAAGATCACCTACGATACCGGTTAATGCGCTACGCCGCTAGACTACAAAAAAGGCTAAAAATAATGTGGTTCCAGTAGCTGAGTAGATCTACCGGTGGGCTTTAAGCCACCCAGAGTATTGTACACACATAATCTAGCAGACATTTTTCGGAGGTAAGCTTTATAGTATAAAATAACGAAAAAAAGATACTGTGATGCAGGTTGTGGTGGTGGGCGAAAATAGATATTAGTCTAATTAAGCTTGAGAGATGCCCTACTACTATATCTGTTTAGTCTACGTTTAATATATTACGAATCATTAATGTTATTTATGTCATTTTATTAACCATAACATATATTTTACGGCTATCTGATTTAGTGATTATCTCCTGGTTTATACCCAACTGTCAATAATAGGGGATTTTAAATGTTAAAAGTCGATTGAAAGCATGTCGTTCAGTGAAAATGGGACGAAATGACGTGGGTGGGTATAATTCATGAGATTGCCTATTTTACAACAATATTAGAAACAGTGATCAATGTATGTAATAACTGAAGAATGGCATCAATAAATAAACATTAATATACATCATTTTGTTGTTGAGCATTATTTACCATGTTGACAGACCATAATTCTCCTCCACTCTCCAGATGTCGCTGTTGCCGGCGAGGAACAAGTGTAAACCACATGTCCGCTATCCTCGGGTCGGATAGTCCCCAGAGAAACAATGTGAAGGATAACTCCCTCTGAGTAACTCCATTCATCCCACGTCAGAGACCTAATGTCAAACACGCTATTGCCAGTTATTTAACTCTTCCTTTACTGACTTCCCCCTGAAAAAAACACCCCCAGAAACTGACTTATTTTCAAGGAGAACCCCTGGGGTAGCCCATTGGACACAATACAGGTTATATCTGTGCGCATGCGCACATCCATGTCATTGACCATTCTGGTCACGCATGTAAAGAAATATATGGATTAATGCATGTACACATGTGAAATTCGCATAAATGCGAATTTGATAAAGGAAGGTAGTTTCCGCATAAATGCGAAATTGGTAAAGGAAGAGTTAAGTGCACTATAAGTAGGCCCTAGCCTACCGGGTATATACTTTCCATGCCTTGTCATAAAAAAAGTGACAGGAGTGATAAAACAAGGAGGATCAACATGTTTTCATAGAAACTGTTCACCATTACATTATAAGATATCCTTGGGTACCACGAAACTTTCATTAAGTGACGTCATAAGACCCATTAGTGAGGTGACTTCTTCAATTTCCAATTGTGACGTCATCATTGATCAATATTATAGCACTTGCTGAGCACCAGCTGTCATCCAAGTTTGTGACAGCTAAAGTTAGCTATATTAGCAAAGAACTATATCAATTTTAGTTCTGTGATATTAGTTAGAAGGATCTCGCCCTCCACTCCTGTCTGTCGTTAATGGGACATCTATAGGACACCTTGATTCATTCAGATTCTAGTTGGAAGGACTGACTTATCTAGCTCTTAGCCAAATAGGGCCTAACATTAAATTATGTTGCCAATACAAGGGCTCTATCACACTATATATAGACGGATTCACAATAAATTCATTAACCAGGGTGAATGAATTTCGCAGTCAATTCTGAACCAATTGTCATTTTGCACAGACAATTGTCTAGCCATGAAACGACTACTCTGAAAATTTCGCAAAGTTTTAGAAGGTAGCCTACCAGGTATTTCAGAAGATTTAGACCATTTGACATGTAGGCCTAAATAAATTCTGAGACAAAGCTAATGGGTTTAGAAGGTATATAGGCCTATAGAGGGCGACATTTTCATTTATTCAGGCCTAGGCTACTACATGCTAAATAGACTAACTTTTAAACTATACAATATTTTTCAATGAAATTTCCAGGGTAGTTGGCCTACTAGAAAATAGTGCTTGTACAATTTCATGACAATTGGTTGAGAATTGACTGTAATCGACGAGAATCATTCACCACGGGCAGCCTAACTAGGCCTATAATCTAATCATCGTTTTAAAAAGCGAATATGATGTGAAAAAAACCTTTTAACTAAGTTTTAAAATTTGGCCTTCACTATATTTCATGACTATTTATTTCAACGGAGTCATGCTGGACAGGTAGGGCCTACTAAGAGAGTATAATTTTTTGACACAATGTCAATATAAATAAATTTTGAATTAGGCTAGTTGAGTTTCATTTTTTCAGAGTGCATCCTTCGATCACGAAGCAGCACATTTTGTTTCACAGTAATGGTCTAGCTATATCTGGCACGGTTTTCCAGATATTAGGACCTACGCATATTGAAGTCAATTATAATGGCCGGGAGTCGGCCATTTTGAAAAAAAGTATGTGTTTTTGTGAAGTACCGCAAAAAAAAAGTGAACTCAGCAATAGAATATATATATCCATTTGATCATTTATAAATCCTAAATATCATAAATTGCTTCACTTGATAATTTAGTGATATGTTAGTCTTTATAACACTTTTTAAAATAATTTTTTTTAAGACAGAACAGATATTTCGTTGTGAAATTATGTAGTTGCTGAGTTGACATTATTGTTTCTGAGTCGACAAAACATGATAATTGCATGTGAACGTCATGTTTTAAGCGCATCCACGAGATCTCTGAACACTTGAGAGCCCCATTTTCTGAAAAAAATTGCGTTGGCTTTGTTTCATCATTATAAAGACAAAAAGGGAATGGGAACTTAATATGCCTAATGCTGAAAATTTATTTTGAAGGCCATCGTACAATACATGCATGCCAATATATTGAGGATAAATTTGATTCAGAAATTTAACTATAAGTGTTATTTGTAGTTGTATTTCTGTAAAAAAAACTTCTAAAATACTTTCTAAGTCTAATTTAATCAAAAGCAGCTTTCTTTCAACTGCATTTTACATTGATGGAGGTAAAATTTCAATGTTAACTACAATAATGAGGCAGAATTCAATCAACTCAGCCCCCGTCGGAGTACAGTAGAGGACTGACTATGTCGACGTGAACGTGATTGAATCTCTCGTTTGGTTCAGTAAACTTGCCAAAGGCTGGCTTATTATGTCGAAAAATATTGGCAGTCTGGCAACCTTTACAAGAACGGCACCAATTCGGAACATCTCTGTTCATGCCGTGCCATACGAATCTGGTATTAATCAGAAGTTGTGTAGCTCTATGCGATGGGTGGCCTAATCCGTGTAGGCTCGTGAAAACTATTCTTCGAAATTTGACTGACAGTGAAAACGTTCGACCATGCCGACTGGGGGTGGTAGCTGGTTGTGCGGTTTCTGACTATGCCAAATTGATTGCATAAATTATCCCATAATTTGGTTTCGAACTGAGCGCCTTTATCCGTGGTGATAGTGGCTGGCGTCCCAAAACGAGTTATCCACTCGTGATGTACGGTCTACCGTGTCCTGTTGACACGTCACACCTAATTAAATTATTGTCGAATGATTTGAATAGCTGAAAATCCAATGTAGAAGACGTTGAATGGCGCAACCGTGTGAATCCAGCGTCTAAAGCCTGATCTTCGCTCACTTCTCTATAATTGATCACTGAAGCACTGCCAATAGCTGACACACACGGTCGCTACATAAGTTAAAGGCTTATGGACAGTATTGACAAAAAATTGTGTCCTTCTAAGTTATGTTTGAAATGTCTGATCGTGCAGTGTAGGCCTATAGTAACCAGTAAATCCTGCTGCGTGGCGCATAATATCTTACATGGAGCCCCCGCACAATTTGTTCATTTTATAGTTTTAGGCCATACATCCAGCAAAAATATTTTTTTCTTTCTCAGGCTCTCATTTTATATACGTTTACAGGTTTTGCCAATGTTCAATTAAACTAACAGTGATTCATGACCTTATACCTTGACTTGAAATTATACGGCCGTTCCCGATGGCTCATTCGGTCCGGTTGTGGCTCGAAACTCAGAGGTACTTAGTTTGAATCCCAGCCGGGTCGGAAGTTTGTGCATATGCAGTGTTCCAAACTGTTCAATGTCATGGAGTGCGCGGTGCTATCTATGGTACTGTTCTATAAAGAACATTTGAAGTCATTCGATAAGAGTAGAGCATAGTCCCGGCTTCGGACTTCCTTCTGTCACGAAATTACCATGATTGTGCAGAAAGCGAATGTAAAGCAATATTCACTCACTCACTCACTCACTCACTCACTCACTCACTCACTCACTCACTCACTCACTCACTCACTCACTCACTCACTCACTCACTCACTCACTCACTCACTCACACTCACTCACACTCACTCACTCACTCACTCACTCACTCACTCACTCACTCACTCACTCACTCACAACTTAACCTAACATAATAGGCCACGCCAAATATTGATGTCTGATGGAAAAACTTCAGGTTATAGCGGCGCTGATCATAGGTTCCTGTCTCTCTCGTCCCATGTTTCGCGGTCGAAATTGTCATGAACAATTCCGCATTTAAATTTTGAAAAGGTCTGCGAAACTGCCGCTTTTATTCACATGGATCTTCTATCATGTTCACTAACCGATAGTCAGTTCAATGTTGGATCATCGTCTGCGAAGAAATACCTCCCATCCTAGCACTGAATACAAGGCAATTCCGCCCGATATGCACCTCGGGAGGAATAAGCTTGTATTCAGGGCTACACCCATCCCAGCTATACTGTTTATCACACATCCTACGTAATCCTTTTTATCACACATACGTAATACGTATGTGTGATAAAAAGTATAGGCCTGGATGGAATATGTGGTATCTCAGAGGTGGATCGATACACTGGTTTCAACCCTAACTCGACGAGGCCTCCATCAACGTGATCGCCATTGATAGGGGAGAAACAATTATATTTCAACGGGGTTCAACAGGGTTCGAACCCGGAACGCATGTGTTACATCTTGAAAATAGGTATCCCAATCCCACTGGACATATTAAATAGATGACTTGAAATATTGTTTATTACATTATTGGTGAAATTTATTACATTATCGGGAAGTATTACATTATTGATTGATTTTATTACATTTTCGGGAAGTATTACATTATCTGGAGTTTATTACATTATTGGAGCAAAATATCATAATTTATATATTTCAAGATATTCCTCTAGTTTTTATGGCGGCCATTTTGTAAATAGGCATATGAATCTCACGGGGTACATGGAATGGATTTGAGCAAAATAGAATGACTCGAGAGGTTGATCATTACAGGCTCTGGACTACATCAGCCTGGTAGGAAGAATATAATAGGAATATACTTCGTAGAGACCTACACGTATCAAGGGCGGGGTCCAGGTGTAGTGGTTAAAGCTGTCTGGCTGAAAACTCTTGAGATCGCAGCTTCGCCCCTTGCTTTGGCATTAATAAGGTTCCAAGAAACAAAAGTTTCTTCTTCGCTCACTCAGATTCAGTATTGTGGGAAGCTTCCGTGACGGAGAGGTAGCGTACTCGACCTCAGACCCCCAGAGATCGAATTCTGCGTCAGGTGGGCAGTCTCATCTCATTCATCTCAACATCCGCAGGAGGTTGGCCCAGTTTAGCATACAAAGGTCGTATACAACTCCATTCATTCATACAAGTATTATTCTGAAAATAACACTGTCTACAACGAATAACTAGAATAAAATGATTCTATTAACTTTGACACTTTATTACATTATTATGTTTAGGCTCTGCCCAAATATATTGAGTTTGCTTTGGTTATTTCTCGCTTTTATTTTTCTATGTCAGCCAGCTATTTCTCCCTGTGTTTTCATAAAATCAACTTGCCGTTTTAGCACAATGTTTCTAAGATAGTCGGGCTGTATGTTTTTTTAGGAATTCTCAGTTGTTCTTCCGGATTTTTATTCAGGATTATTTTCTTGATCATTATTTGGATAGATCATTATGTTGGGTCAATGATGTGCATATTTGCATGTTTACATTATAGGTTAAATTTATTAAATTATCGGGAAGTATTACATTATGGGTTATTTTTTATTTCATTATCGGGAAGTATTACATTATCGAGATTTTATTATTGGTTGTAACACGCATGTATGACTGGTGATGCAGTCAGCCACTCTACCAATGCGCCACGCCACCTCTCTACACCGGTTTCAATCTAAACTCGACGAGACCTCCCTTAACGTGATCAACTAGTCACATTAAAAGAGGAGAAAACAAAGCTATTTATCTAGAAAAAAACAGTAGACAATATTTTATTCATAGTATCTGTTATTGAACAGACATGTAGAATTAGTACGATCAGCCGAGACGCATGCATGACTGGCGAGGCAGTCAGGCGCTCTGCCAATGCGCCACGTCCCCTTCTCTCGTGCCAAATATATTTCCCATCAACTCTATTTATACACCTGAGGGTTGGATTGTCTTGTCCAGGTTAGCATAGGCCCTGTGTATCCAGGTTTGAAACCTGATAGGTCAAGCGATTCTTCCTGTAACTTTGTTTAGCGATGTTGATATCATATAATATTGTTTAAAAGCCTCTATTATGACTGCACGTGATATATGTGAATGATCAAAGAGGAAATAAATTAGAAAAGATCAAATTTATCATTTGCATGCAGGGAGATGGACTGAGGAGCTAGGGCGGGAAAGCCAGATCAAATAGGTGAGATATAAGTAGTTTCCTGAATGTTAAAATTGCTCCAGCATTACGTATGGGCACAGGAAAGGCGTTCCATAAGGCTGGACCAGATGTAGAGAAAAATCTTGACCCAGTGTTTCTTTTTATACGGGGAACAGCAAATCTATTTGAATTTGTGGAGCGTAGAGCATTTCGGCCGAGCAAGTAAGTCAGCCAGATAATTTTGCAGGTTGATTGTTTTTTAGGGTTCAGAAAGTTATTGCGCATATTATAATTATAACTGAGAAAGTTGACAGGAATTAAGCCAATGTAATCGTTTTGGAATAGGAACGGAACGACTAAATCGTGGGGCATTGGTTACCACTCTTGCTAGGCAGTTCCGAACGCGTTGTAATCTAGCGATATCCTTTTCTGCATATTGTGAAAAAGTGAGTTACAATAATCTTACTAACTTGTTACTGACGAGTGCCACTGTAATTTGCTTGGCAAGGTCCAATTCGAATGCGACGCAGGTCACGGATGTGATAGAAGCATGCCCTACATGTTCGTGATATGTGTTTTCGGAAATTCAGACTACTGTCAAATACTACACCAAGATTTTTGGCTGATGCAGATGAATTTGTGTCTTGACCTAGAATTATGCATGGGAAATTATTCAAGATTTTTTCTCGCTAAAGTTTGGTCCCGATAAGAATAAATTGTGTTTTGATAGGATTAAGCTTCAGCTGAGACCCTGTCATCCAGGCCGACACACCCATTCTCAAGAGATACTTTAGCGTTTGTAACTGATAGAGACATGTAAATTTGAGAATCATCGGCTAAAGATGGTGGTTCATGTCAAAACAAGAGATAATAGCGCCACTGAGTGGTGTAAAGTATAAGTTAAAAAGCAACGGTCTCAGCACAGAACCCTGTGGAACTCCATATGGGAGTGTGACTTTATCTGACAGAGTGTCTTTAATTTTTACGGATTGGTGCCTATTTTGCAAATAAGAAGAACACCAAACTTAGCACAGTAGTGTAATAATGTATTGAAAGCGGATCCCAAAAGTCCTACTTTTCTTCGGTGTATAACGGATCAGGTAAAAGCTGATAAACAGATTTTTTTGCAAAAAATGTGATTTGATCACAATGAGTGAGTGAGTGAGTGAGTGAGTGAGTGAGTGAGTGAGTGAGTGAGTGAGTGAGTGAGTGAGTGAGTGAGTGAGTTTCAAGCCGTTCTTATGCACGTGCAGGCTAAACTGGACCAACATGCCCGAGGACGATTATTTCTGAGGGAGAACATTCTCACTATATTCATTTCATGTTGCTCGTTTCGTTGTCAGTTTTGTTCTTCATATTTATATTTGCTGAAACACAAAGTCTAGCCAACAGTGATATTTGTCAGACGTGATCATCTGATAGCAAAGAATAGAATAGAATGTCTCAAAACACAAGGGAGGTTAACCTCCTTGAAAATAATAACACCGTTTGTTGCCATAGGCTTTTGTTTTGGCAGTTTGCGATATTTTCCAAGTGTATTTTATCTGGAGAATACAACTCGGCCTGGCTTCCGATTTTGTTCAAGTGTATTTATCTGGAGAACACAGCCCAGCTGATATCTGGGACGATACAACTTTAGCCATAATATAGAGTGCAATATTACGTTCGCTGGGGAACGGTGTGCTGCTCTTACTCTCCATACCTTTAATCTATGCCTGGTTAGACATTTAAGAAAATAATCAAAAAGAGACACAAGTCAATGTACAATGGTAATTTATTTGCATAGTTTCTCCACAACGTGCCCCAGATAACGATAAACAAGTGAATTGTGGCTTTAATTCATTATTATTAACAACGGTTGCCTCAGTAAATGTTCGGGTTAGATTTGCGAGGCTCAGAAAAGCACTAAATCACTTTTATATAGCAGCATCTAAAACTATGGGAACTGTCCAGCGAAGACACTGCTCTGTAGCACCAATGAGGGAGCTCTCAGGTACACGCCATTATTAAACTGATGAGGATTTAGATAGATACCAGTCCTTCTTCTTTCCACATCACATGGAATGAAAACAATTGTAATACGCTATGTTGACACTACACGTCCGGTCAGTCACAACAGTTCTAAGCTTTCAGCCCGCGATATAAGAACACATCCTGGCGGTTGTCCCACATGGTGCCAGTAGTCTCACCATCATAATTAAGCTACCACAGTTACGTAACAGCCATGCACAACGGCCAACTCGTTCTTTATTATCAACAGGCGCTTTAAATAACTACTTTCCTTTGAATTAACTAGCAGTAACAACAATACTTGACGAGCCTCTGTTAGAAGCTGAGTTTTCATTATTTTTACAATCATGTATAAATAAATATAAACACAACAATAAAAAGCATAAAACTCTCACGAGCAGTCAATACATCGTAACATGATACACAGCTCTGACTGTGAATGGCTTTATGAGAAACTAGATCATTGTGTGATTTTCTCAGAGCGCGGATTTTCAGGACTTGATCAGATGGTTTCTGCGGGATGGTGAGAAGATAGAAGCATCAGGGATCTCCCTCATTGGCATAGGTGTAATGGTTGATTGTAGAAGATAAGGATTCACGGCGGGTGGAACCAGTTGGTGGATAGTTGTAGTTGCTATTGTAGATCTGAAAAAACGGACATGTTTCCATCAGAAAAGAAATATATGTCATATTAAAGTTACCAAGCAAAAAGAAATGTATGTCATATAAAGTTTACATTGATTTAGGTTTTGAGAACTAATATATAGCTACAAAGTAAGATGTAAGATCTATTCCAATTGAGTGCATCTTAAATGCATCTTTTAAGCATAAATATATAACTAAACAATATAATAACGCAATGCAGGCATATGAAGCAAAACCCAAAATAGCATGCTCGGCAAAAATAAATAATAAAAATGTATATAACTAAAGCAAAGAAACCTTGACATTTATCGGAAAACAAAATATGTAATGCTCGCTATCCAACTACACGATGAATAGTGATTTGTTTTTCTATCAAACTGTTAGCACATTTCTCCATTTGATATTAATAAAAAAAACACAATAGAAAATAACGTATGAGTTAGCAAGGTTATTAATAAAGTAATATTAATAAAAAAAATAATATTAATAAAGTAATATTTCCCATGTGTACGAATGATGATTAATACCAGCGGCAAGTCATTGAGGTTTTTCTGTGCATTACCGTTTTTGTGCTTGAAAAAAGTAGTGGTGGAGTTATGTCAATATTATGTCAAAACTTATTTTACAATTCCTAAATAATAAGGATATGATATGATATCGGTAGATAAAATAAATCTATGTGATAGTATATTAAATACATCGGCCGAAAGAAACTAATTTATGTAAGTACTTTGACATAAAACTATCAATATTGAATGAACTACATTTCAAAATGTGTTAGTAAACCAATTTGAAATATTTAACAGAAAATCAAACCTTGTGAAACAACGGAATTCTATCGGAATAAAAAAATGTCAGAAGACCTGTAGTTAGCCAATATATTATTATAACGCTACAAAATGTTATTATTGCCAGGCTTATATATTAAGAATATTAAATGTACAGGGATGAATGTAAACAAATTGTTTCATGCAAACTGAAAATAAATTGCTTGTTCACAGGAGGGATAAAGCTGCCACATATACATTATGAACCATGTTCTATACAGGCCACTTACTGCCTGATCACTGTGATGTCCTCTTTTCAGTCACAGATACCTTGATACCCTTTTATGGGAACAAAATAACATTTCATGAGGTATTAAAATATTATGACTATTATTATGACGATGTGGGCGTTTTATGTGGGATAAATTACAGAGGTATTATGGCGTTCAATCATGGATAAAGTGATCATCATTTTTATAGAATGCCAAAATAACGAGAGAATTAGTGTCAAAACCCTGGTGAAAACACACTATAAGGGCCTATACTCTCAAGTATAAAACACTTTCATGCAGTGGTGTGGTACATGTACTAGTGTCTTCCATGTTTGTCATATCTATCCATCAAAGTAGCACTATGTACAGAAAATATGACCACAACAGGGTAAACAAACTCAAACCAGCCGGTATTATTACATCAGTCTGGCTACTTACTTCTCTTTATTAATTTCACTTCTTTCCAGCCTTTAATGAAAATAATAAATATTTAACTGCGTTTTATTGCAATAATTATGGTATGCATGCGCAATTCTGCACAATGTGCGTACACTCGTGTTGACACAAGATCAAACCATTCTAGTAAACTTAACTATTCAATAGCGTATGTGTGAACTCATAATACAATAATTGCTATAGATTTCACATTTTTGACTTTGCAAATGATGGAGTGCAACTAGACAATCTGGTGTGCTCAAATGAATAGCTTGGGATTTCGGCCCATATGTGGCTTAACCCTTCAACCGCTAGGTACGACTAAAGTCGTTTTGAATTTGTTTTATTAGCCGATCAAATCACTCTTCTTGGTACTAAAATGAGTGTTACATTTGTAAATGCTTAAGACTCAAAATAAATAAACATCAGTAATTTTCACCCATCTGAAGTTGTGGGTCGCTGTAGCGAAACATAACTCCAAGACGGAGAACATTTTAATTTTCTAACTTAGCGCTTTAAGGGTTAATTCTACCTTTTACACCTGAATGACGGGGACTATAGCAACATTTTTCACGTGTTCAGTAATCTTTGATTAATGCTAGGAAAACTACGACACATGGGGCGGCCCAATTTTGTATGCAGCATCTATAGGCCTATGCGGTTATTTGACCTAATCACAAGGTGTGTGTGCGGGGGATGATCAAACAGTAGGCTAAGTAGCATGTCTACAACCGTTTTACCTTCATATAATAATTGTGTCTTAATCTTTTTTCTCTGCACCACGACGGGTAAGTGAAGATGAACGACCCTACAAATATTTTCATTTTTGTCCTAATACAATTAATATTATGTACTCGATTTACCAAATATGTGACATCAAAACAATTTAATATAACTATTTTAAATCATCCTAAATTGACATAAAATTCATGTTTGTGATGTCTTTTATTTGTTATGTAAATTGAACGTGATTGAAACAAGTTGCCTAAAATGCAATATAATTTTTCATGTATATATAAGAATCATAAAAAGTATACATATATCTATTTTATTCTACTAAATTGTATATATCATTTGTCTATTTTATATGAAAAAAAACACTCACTCCTCCTGTGACGGTCTTGGTAGCTGAAACGGAGCTACGGTTCTTGGCGCGCAGTTTCGCTAGGGTGTTCTCGGCCATGTCGGCGCGTTCCTCAGCCTCTTCCAATTCGTGTTGCACCTTGCGGTATTTAGCCAGGTTGATGGCGGCTATTTCCTCCTGTAATGTAAAATAGTTCGATGGGCATTCAGAACAGCAATAACAGTATTATTCTCCAAGCTGAAATTTTGATGACAACATAATCATGCCACACTAAAATAGTTTAAATTAATTAAAGTTATTATCTACGTAGTAAAGTTTCTTTCTGATGTTTACTGTTTTACCCGGTACACTTGTGTTGAACAAAACGTTCGCAAACACTTTCTTTCATTGTGGACGGCTATAACAAAACAGAGGGAGTAAACAATTTTCATAAATACTCACAGCCTCTTCGACCTGTCTCTTGTAAGTCTTGATCTTGCCCTGCAGTTTGTCAATCATATCCTGCAGACGTTCCTGGTTCTTGCGATCCTCGTCAGCCTGGAAGGCAAGCTCCTTGAGGCGGCGGTCCTGCTTGCGCATGCCCTTGGCGGTCTCCTGGTGGCGGCGTTGCTCGTTCTCGTATTCGACTTCAAGCTCGCGTACGCGCTGTTCTAGTTTCTGGATCTTTCTCTGGCCTCCCTTCATGGCAGAAGCCTCAGCCTCATCCAGACGCACCTGGAGCTCCTTAACCTGGCTCTCCAGTCCCCGGCGCATCTTCTCAATGTGGCCGGCATGCTCCTGCTCTTGTCTGAGCTCTTCAGCAATGCGAGCAGCATCGGCCATCGCCTTCTTAGCTTGCTCTTCTGCGTTCTTCAGCTCACCAGCCTGGTCCTCCAAGTCAGTCTATAAATAAATCAATCGAGTTGTTTTTAATAGTCACTCTATAACATCTGCCATGAATTACAGCTTTATCTGAACATGAGTTGTGTTAGTTAAGTAGAATTGCCTGAACAATACCAATGTACCAATGCTAGATAATACATGGATCGTCTCCAAACAACGTTGACTCATCAAGCCTATAAAGAGGTCTGCATTATTAGGCCTTGTTATCGTGGTGGCGGTTATATTGTAAGACTCACCTGCATAGCTTGTACATCAGTCTCCAACTTCCTCTTGGAACCAGTCAGAGAGGCATTGGTTGTGGAGAGTTCGCTAACGCGGTCGGCAGCCTCGTGGAGCTCACCTTCCGCGGCCTTGCGGGCACGTTCAGCGGCTTCCAGCTGTGTTCTCAGCTCTTCAATCTCACCAGCCAGCATGTTGGCGCGGCGCTCTGCACCATTAAACTGTTCGCGGGCATCATCCCGTGCGCGTTGTTCCTCTTCGAGCTGTTGCTGTACCTCGCGGACTTGCTGTTGATACTTCTTGATGTTCTTCTCGGCCTCAGCACGGGCACGGTTAGCACCGTCCAGACCAACCTCCAACTCGTTGATGTCTTGCTCCAGCTTTTTCTTCATGCGCATGGCCTCAGCTTTGCCACGAGCCTCAGCTTCCAGTGAAGCTTGCATGGAGTCCAGGGATCGCTGGTGATTTTTGCTGTACATAAAAATACATAAAATGACTGAGTAATTTGAAGGGTAAATTACAGAACCAGAACACTCCAATACGAAACAAGATAAAATAAACCGTTATCTACGAAACACTAGATGTGAAAGTGAACGTAAATTAATTAGATTGTAGGCTATAGGGTCGACATATTATTTTAAGCACATATATTTTTCAGTGAAATTCCGAAATGTCAATGCATCCTACTGTCAAAGATATATTGCTGTCGTGATCTTCACAACTTGTTTTGCTAAGTCTATTTGTCTGATGACCATCATGAAGATGGCGTTTGTATTAACTTACCGTGTGTTTTCAAATTCTTCGTCTTTTTCTGCAAGACGACGGTCAATGTCCTGGCGCACGGCAGACATCTCAAGCTGTGCACGTTGTACCTTGGCCTCCTCCTGCTCCAGAGCTGCTTCTGCTTCTTCAAGGGCTGATTGCAGCTCTTCCTTCTCCATCTCCAACCTCTTGCGAGATTTTTCCAGCTCATGTGTGCTGCGACCTCCTTCGCTCAGCTGGTCTGTCAGGTCGTGGATCTCATCTGAAAAAATCAATTTAGATCATTGTTTAAACTTACTGAACTGGCTTCATAAAGGAAACAGCATAATATTTACTGGCGATACAAAATTTAAAAATGTATACTTTCAGATTATCTGAAAGCTTGAAAAGGAACGTGTTGTGGACGATCTAGGCCTAATGGTATGTGAATTGTACGGGTAGGTCTACACGCAGCGGGATACATGTTAATATAAGATTTAATGAGCACAACTAACGATCTGTCTACACAATGATCATATCCACACTTAAACGCAGCTTTCCCTACATCCACATACTTTTTAATTGGATGATTTCCGTACATTAGGCCTATGTACAATATAATATGATATGACATGATATACATTTGACAAAATCATGAAAACCGCCATAAAGTATAATGCGTGATTTCGTGGAGCAGCATCTCACCTGAGAGATTTTTGTTTTCGCGACGTAGGGCTTCAATTGTGTCGTTGTACTCGTCCATTTGTCCTCTAATTTTGTAGATTTCTGCAGCATTGCCACGGCCCTCAGCATGACTCTGTTCCAATTCACTCTGCAAGTCTGACACTTTGTGTTTCCATTCATCGAGGGTTTTGTCAAAGGCACGCTGGCGTTTTTCAGCTTGGGAAGCCAGTGCTTGTGACTAAAAATATATATGGAATATATAAAAATACTTTTTTAAATATTTATAAATACTATTATATTAAATTTATTATGACAAAAACAGAAAATTAAACAAGAAGGGCGAATACGATTATTTGAACTCACTCGCTCGGCATCAATCATAATGTCTTCAATCTCTCCTTGGAGACGGGTCTTGACCTTCTCAAGGGAGGAGATTTTACTATGAGCGGCATCCAGAGCACTTTCTGCTTCGGAAAGCTTGGCTTGCATCTTCTTGCGCATGGCATCAATTTCTTCTGTGCGCACTCCGACCTCGCCGCTTTCCACTTTGCGTCGTAGATCGGTCAGCTCAGCATTGGCTTTGGTCAACAGGCGTTGAAGATCGCTCTTGCCTTCTTGTTCCTCTTCCATCTGTTCACGAAGTGTGTCATTATCTTGCTGCATGTTACGGGCCTCACCTTGAAGCTTGGCACGCATACGAGATTCATCCTCAAGTTGTGCACGCAGCTCCTCCAGTTGTTTGGACAGGGCCTGTTTGGCTTTGTTCAGCTGATTACACTGACTTTCAGATTCTTCTAGTTGACGGGTCAGGTCTGTGTTGTCCTGTTGCATGCGGCCATGGTGAGCTTGCATATCTTGTACTTGGCGGTTGCTGTCGTCCAGCTTGCTGTTCAGTTCGTTGAGTTGAGATTCTAGCTGTTTTCCTAGTTTATCGGCAGAGCCCTGTCAAATGATAAATTCAGCGCAATAAATAGTGTACCTAGACGTAGTAGGGGGAAGTAAAGCTAAAATAATTATGATGTTTACATTTACTACAACATATTCACAGAAAATCATCATCAGCTTTGTACACGAAAAGATAAAATAAAAATGATATGATTATCCATATGTATTACCAACAAATTGATGTCGCAAATTTTACAAGTCAGAAAGACACACAACAGACACTAAGTTGGATAGGCTTGTCCAGAATGTGTTAGTATTTACCTTGCCCTTCTGTACATGTTCCACTTGAGACTGTAGGTCATCAACCTCAGATCTGAACATGTTCCTCTCTTTCTCAACCCTACCAAAATACAAACATGATTATCACCCGTTAGTAGGCATTAGTTTAGGCAATTCAATAATATCATACACAGCTCACAATGTAACACTATGATCATTGTCGTTATTATGTTAAGCAAGTGAATGAAATTATTTCAATTTGTCAATTAACAATTGCTGATCAGTTTGAGAAAAGAAAGTAACTACTATCAATTTCTTGGGCGATCAATCATTCGGTAAAATCATTCAGTAAACAATTTATAGTTCCATATCGGCCTACTGACTTAGATTTGACTTTGTTGAGCTGATCCACTTGGTCGGAAAGCTCATTGACAGCATCTTGTTGTTTCTTCTTGATTTGAGACATGGTGGACTCGTGTTGCAATTGCTGCTCCTCAAGATCTCTCTTCAGGCGCTGCAATTCAGCCTCACGCTTCTTATTCACCTCCATCTAGAAGTGAAATTGACAAGTTTTCAGACACATATATAATAATATTGTAAAATTCTTATAAAATTAATCAGAGACAGAAAACAGATGTGAGAATGTCTAGCGTCGAGTTATACGCAATTTAAACACCATGATTAGAAAAATGATTTATTAGCTTATTTAAACTAAATAATGTGCTGTATAGTTGTCTCGATCTGATAACAATAATTACTGGTACTATATAGTTAAATATAAAGAAGATATATTGTAAATGCAGTGTAGGGAGGGCCAACTTTTTGTCCATGTTTGGCTAAAGTGTTATAAGATCAAATTGACCACAATTGTGCTGCTGTGTTCTTACTTGAGCTTGTGTGGCACCACCAGCCTCATCCAGACGCTCACCAAGGTCATCCAACTCACGGGCAATTTCAGCACGTTGCTTCTCAACCTATAACAGTAATCATTTGCTTTAACTGCACAGTGAAAGACGATATCTAGTTTAAAATAATACAGACAGGGCCGGCGTAACACCAACACCCTAAATAGAGTTGAAATTCTTCCAAATAATAATATTATCATCACAGATATTGTTTCAAAAATATCTCATTATTGCCACTTCACTATATTCACAATATTATAGTTGACTTATAAAGCTCAATCATGATACATGCAATATTATTTAAGTTTGTAATAGGATACCACGTGAAACAGTTTAAATCTACCTTAGCTCTGGCTTGCCTCTCGGCTTCCAGCTCCTCTTCAAGTTCCTCGATACGAGCCTGAAAATATAAGTTGGAAAGATTTATAACACCACAATAAAAAAAATTGTAAAATTTTCAAATATAAAAAACACATGGTAGAAATATTACATCATATAGATTCCTCAATCCAGGGGCACTAAATCCCAAGTCAAATCCTTGTCGAATGATGGTGCGACTACGCTTGCTGAGACGTGGATTGCACGAATAGTCTGAACGGTTTGCTAGTAAAGCTTCTTTTGTGTAGATATTGTCCCTCACAGCGCTACTATACGCACCCGAAATCTCATACAAACGATTTGTGTAATTCCTATCAAGACTACTCGGATCAGCATATGGTGTAGAACCCGTGGCTGAGCAAGTATTTGACTGGGTGGTGCTGAGATCGAAATCTAGTTCCTCTTTGACGGCAGCAGTAGTTTTTATACTAGCTGTTGAAGCAGTTGGCGCAGATGGCATATCATCACACACAGTTGATGATGCAGGTTCATCGTTTATTTCGGGTGTGGAAGCCTCTAATATCGATTCTGCCGCCGGCACAGATTCACATGCAGCTTCTGTTGTTTCTGTGTCCGCCATCCTGATTTGTAAGATGTTTTGAGAGATCTGTAGATTTAAGATGAGCTAAAAGGGGCACACCTAAGAAGACCTGTCGAAATATCTACATTCAGAATAGTCAGGTGTACGGAATGTTCTTTTGACACACCACTCGACGAAATTAAAAGAGGTTCAGCCACTGATACCTCTAAAAGAATATTATCCGTACAAGCCAATCCTGCGAAGGTGCTATATGAAAGCAGTTCAGATACTGCAGTCCAATGGGCCCAGGTGTGCGCCTTTATGATCAGAGAAAGGTGGAGAGTGAGTGAGTCATTTAGCCAGACAGTCAGCCATCAAGACAGTTTGTTGCATTCCAGGTAGAAATGCCAGCGGTTTCTGGTTAACATATATCCTGCAAGTCTGGCAGTATAGTCAGGTGATGTAGTACATGTAGTAGTGAGCGTTCAAAGCTAGGATAGAGTGCAGCGCTAGACAGCAACAGGCTTGATGCCAAGGTTATTCACGCAAGCACAACAAATGGCAATGTGTTCCTTTTAAGGGATGCCTCTACTTTGTTGGTGTGTATTCTAATGATATTGCCGGTGTTGACAGGTTGTCTGTTGATACAACTAAAATTCACCTAGGTTTCATATTTCATTTGACTACTCTTTATCTACCATCCCTCAATCAGAGATATATTTTCCACTCAATTCAAATGCAGAAACCCTTTTCTTCTTGTGCGTCAGAATATTTGCCCATTGTATGATATTTATATATAGAACATAATAATGTTTTATTCTCTGATCAAACTATTTGTGTTGTGTTATATTTCTCCATGCTTCTGTGGATTATATTTCATTCCAACTACTGCTGTTGCAGTTGAGACACAGCACATCAGGTAAGATGTGTGTATTGCTGGTAAACGTATCTTGTTGAACCAATATTGGCTTAAAGTTGGACCATTGTCTTCGATGCTGGTCTAACATTAACCCAACATTCGTTAAACGTATCGTGTTGAGACTGGCGGTGATCACTACACCTGGTGGGAAAATTACACGCTCTTGCATCTCTGACTATGTGGGCTATGTAGACATTCGAGCTGTCTACACCTGGCCCCAGCATACCGCTCCCACCTCTCCCTCCCTCCCCTAATAAAAATATGTGCTTCCCAGACAAACCCTCCACAGAGCAGATATAAATCCTTACTTCCTTCTAAAACTCACCGGCAAAAGTTCGACGAGCTGCTCGCATCAGTCAGCAGCAACGTGGTGCGACTTTGGCCTGCACCGGGCCAACATACTCTTTACCGCATGGGTGAGCATTGCTAAAATGCAGACCTGAGAAGCGTTACACTCGATAGACAGACTGTCCGAGAAGCAGATGTGCTGCCATTTTAGGTAACAGGAAGCATGTACTTTTGTCTCGGCATCTCTTCACATGTCATTCAATAGATATGCGAATATTTTCCACACAATTAACTGATAATATTTTGTTATTAACTCTATACATCGTCAGTATTAATTCTCTTGTTATTTCAAATCAAACTGCAAACCCGGAACATGTAAATATATCTCTAAATCCATCAGGTTTTAATTATTTTTACTTGGCCATTAGCATTTCTTTCAGTTTTAAAAACAAAACACGACCTGGTAATGCGCAAGTATATTACAAGATTAGTACATTCAGCTGGATTAAAAAAATTAGCACTGTTATGAAAATACATTTCCTTATTCTTTGGATAAAACACAGTCAGTGTTCAAGAAAATTGAAAATGGAAAAATAGTAAAATAAATGAGTGTCTAATTGGATAATGATTTGTCATGTTTAAGATCCTCAATAGTCACGGGATAACAAGCTATATATATGGAGGACATGATAATGACGAACCTGTAGCTCCTTGATCTTCTTCTGCAGTTGTGCAACAAGATTTTGTTCATCCTCTAGTTTGCTATTCAGGCTGTTGATCTCCATGTCCTTCCTGAAAAAATACAAACGATTACTACATGTCCTCTCTGTAAAATTTACAACGATTCCCACTTCCTCTTTCTGAAAATGAGAAACGACCATATGCATACTTTTCCTGAAAAAAATAAAAATCATTACAAAACGGTACAAAAAATCAGTGTTTGTACCACCAGAATGGGAATAAGATCGCCAGATAGTGCTCAGCTAGCAACATTTATTTTCAGACGTTCAAAGCTATTATATGTGTCATTGCTATCTACGAGTTTGTTTAGCACAATGGTTAACAGTGGTACTGCGATTCATGTAATAAGGTTTTTTAAAGAGGAAGAGTATATCATACTTGAATTATTCAGAGGAAAAATAAATATAGGCCCATAATACTGTTAGTATTTAAAATGATTTTGATAATATAATATAAATTTATATCATGGTGTTTCGTCTGTGCGACGGCCTCACGAGCTGACGACAGTCAATGCATTTTTTAAATTTGTTTAAACATGTTAAATATAATGATAGCTTATGTTATTTTTCTTTATACATACATGTACTCTCGTACATTATGTAATTCTTAGATTTCTACGCTTTCCAGAGTTTTTTGCTATATGCAGTGGCTATTGTATCTCTGGTTTTGGTGCGGGAAACTTAAAGCGACACAATTAGTCAAAAATCAATAAAAAATCTGGTAACTGGTTAGTCTGGTTACTTCGAAGTATGTACCTTTAATATGACCATTTGATGTAAACATATCCATAGACTGGAACTGCAAAAGTTTTTAAATTGTTTGTGCTCCGCATTTACCAGTTAAGCGAGATATGCAACGTGCCATATCAAAACCAGTTCTATGTCGCAAAATATAGAAAACGAGCTATTATTGAGAAAATCATCGATAAAACAAGATTTGGAAACTTAAGCCCAAAATATCTCAAAATGTTGAGAAAATGACTAAAAAAGTTTAAATTTAATTGACAAATAGCTCAAATAGTTCAAATTAAATCATTTTTTTATATCAGAAATAAAACTAGGGTATCTTCAATATTTTGTACTTATGTAGCTTTTAAGTTGTATTTTCGATCAGCGTTAAAAAAGGAAATTAGCCAAAAAATATTATTTTAACAAAATATAGCCATAACTCAAAATCTAAAGCTCCGACATAGGTCGGGTGCCGATGTGGCACGTCACATATAAGGACGAAATTCCCGTATTTCTTATTTTGAACATGCATGTACAAAATAAAAAATCGAGAATTATCTATCTATCTATCTATCAAAATTGATGTATATGAATTAATGAAGTTTTCAAGTCTAATTTCAGATGTATTTGGTTGTCAAGAGATATGTTCTTCTTTTCCAATTATCCATAACGCGTGTGAGACGATGTGAAAAATAGTATTTTGAATTACAACTACCGTGCTAGAACGCCGAAAATTAATATCTTAAACTACATGAAGTTTGATGAGTTTACTCACTCGGCTATTATAGCCCACGCACGGTCGTGCGTGGCATGTGCTACGTCCGTTGACATTTTCACTGATAAGAAGAAAACCACACCCTGGTTAAGACACACGCTAAACTTTTCACCACTTAAGATGTGACATGGACTTGTCACCACGAAATATATTCACAGATGAGAAGAACCATAGTAGTACAAACTCTGTCCTAAAGTGGATACACGAAAAGTGTGGACGTCAATGCGTTGATATGTCCGATGTTGATGATATGGTCCGAAGTGAGGGAATGAAGAAGGGCGCCGCAGTGGAGGAGATGCAAACGTCAGCGTACCATGCCAGTTTGACCCTGCGCGAAATGAGGCAATGCCACGATTACCCAGGGCATGGGTCTTCTCCAGTCGCAGAAATACGGAAGACGAGTTAGCCGTCTGCTTGAGGATATAATTCTCCTGAGAGATCTACCTTCCGGTCTAAGCAGAACAGCAGCAGCCGCCAATCTAAATAACCCATAAATCAGCAGCCGCCCACAGATCCCGCGGCCATGATTTCCCTTCACAAAAAGTAAGTGCTTGTGCTCGCTGACAGTGTGAGAACATATCTCCCCCAAAGAAGAACACCGATGTGTTTACTGTAAATTGAGCATCCATGCTGCCGTAAAAAGCTAAAGTATCTGCTTACTCTACAAGTAAGCAGATACTGCCATCTGACTTTGCAGAGCATCTATAGCCCGGGTAAAGTTATAGCCTGACACGCAGCATTATTCTCTCTAAAAGAAGCCTCGGCAAGAATGTATCCTATTGCCCTCGCTGGCTGGGTACTACAGGTATCATATGGCTATGCGATTATTTCCAGACCCATGTTTTCATGCAATGATTGCAGGATGACTGTGGAAATATCATATTCACATACAACTAAATTTAGAATAGAGAATGATGACCCGAATCACAAGCACAAGTGAACTAAGCAGCCAATGCTGATTTAATGTTGGCCGAGCGTCTGCGACGCTGGGCCAACATTAAATCAGCATTGGTCGCACTTGCTGTTGTGAAAGTTTTTTTGTGACCTTTCAGATCACAACACATTTTTTTAAATCTAATGATGAAACTCCTACTAGTATTTATGATGAGACAAAAAAATGGAAATGTTCAGGAATATTTTTGTTGATTAATAATCTTTAAATAATTTTGAATCTAATCATTTCTCAGAGATATCTGGGTTACATAAAAAAAAATGCATCCGACACTGCCACCAGAACAGCATCCTTCATGAGGATGCTTACATATAGTTTAATCATCTTTTAAATAATATTTGAGTGCAGATTAACACTTAATTTGGTTAAGTATATAACACCAATTGACTGATAACTAGAATCTGAATTTCAAATATTGTCATTTAGCCTATATTTTACGTTGCATTGTTTATCAAAGGCACGTAATCTAATGATCAATTACTTCACCTAGAGATTTGATATAACGCTAGCCTATTACCTCCAGCCATTCCGGCCTTTCACAGGCACTCTAAGATAACTATATAACAATACCGTCTGTGTTCATTTGATTGCATGTCATATATATTATGTTTACATATTCATGATAATGTAGCTTGTTACTTAACATCATATTCTTTTCAATCTGTGTATCTTTGCAAAATTATGATAATATAAAAATGATTTTTGATATTGATCATTTGAAGAAAGTGAAACAAAAAATAGCATTCCACCATACAGATTAAGTCACGTGGTCGATTAGACCTGTTATTAGGCATTTCCATACGCTGAATCACATTTCAAAATACAACAATCGCGTAAAAAATCTACGATGTTAAACATCATGCAGGGCACATAAAGTGCGTGATTTGACATGTATGTATCAGATATGTGATTTGACATGCAGGCAGGCATATGTATTGGATTAGAATTATGTGTGGTTTAATCTATCTATATATACTCCATGGTGCATTATCGTATATATTATGTTTCACTGGAAGCAGACACGCGCGAAATTTATATACTTATATCCTGCTTTTTTAGGATTGAATGAATATACACGACAGGTGGGCATAAACACAAGTATACACAAGTACGGTATTATATGCAAATACAAAATAGGCCCAAAATGTCGTATTTAAATAACAACTGGATAACGAGCGGGGATTAGATTACGTCACAGACTGTGTCACTAATGTTCAGAAGGAGACTACCCTACCTTACTTACTACAACTCTTCCAGTTGAAAATAACAATTATTTGAAAGTCACAGAGGAGTTGGTCATATAGTAATCGGGAAACTGGAAAGCCCCGATGGATTGCTAAACAATGAAAGTTGTATCCATCGCAATAACGTTTCCATATAGCCCCAAAATTTCATATAGCCCCAAGATTGTCACAAAAAAGTTTCATTTATATCATATATATTGGTGTTTTATGTGGGTACGATTACCTTCTGACATTCTCTTCAAGGTCCCGTTTGATACGCTCGAGGTCATCAACTGTTTCTTGTGTCATCTTCAAGTCATTTTCTACCTTTCTTTTAGCCTTATCCAAGTCAGCGCGTACTTTCTTCTCACGCTCAAGATTGTCTTCAAGCTGAAAATGCAACGTAATTATTGTTAAAAATTATTGTTATAAATATGCTGCATGTTTAAGTATGCCATAAATATCATAATAATGTTATAATATATTTTTCTCACCTCATCAATGTTACCCTCAAGTTTCTGTTTGAGTTTGTTGAGGTGGTTGCACTTGTCTTCCTCGGCTTGCAGATCTTCTGACAATTTTTTGCTTGTTTCATCCATATTCTTTTTGTCTTTGTTCAGCTTGGCAATCTGTTCATCTTGGCGAGCCATTTCGTCGTTCAAGGTCTTGATCTGGTTGTCTTTGCTCTGCTTATCTTGTTCAGCTTTCTGCAAGTTCAATTCCAAATCCTCTACATCTTTCTTTAAGCCGTCGCATTCATCTTCAAGCTTCTTCTTGGCTCCTTCCAGTTCTTCACCGCTGCTTTCTTCCTCACCAAGGCGCTCTTCCAGTTCCTTCAGCTGCTGCTCGTAGTCTGCTTTCTGTTCTACCAGTTGCTGAATGCGCTCTTCAGCCTCACCCATGCTGTCACCCTCGGCCTGCATTTGCAAGAAAAGATCATTCTTCTGTTGCAGAAGCGTAACATTCTGCTCTTGAAGTTCTTGCTTTTGTTTCTCCACCTTGGCCAACTCCTCTTTAGTTTTTTCGAGCTCCTCTTCTTTCTTTTTCAGATCATCCTCTTGGCGGGCGATGGACAACAGTGGCTTCACGCGTGTGTACAGTTTCCACCACTGCCAGTTCCTCAGCTGCAGCCATTTTCTGATGTTACGCTGGATGACAGTCAGGCCAATACTGCAAACACAGTATGTCAATTATTTATTATTGGTATTATTTTTTTATATTAACAGAGGCTACATCAGTTTATTACAAAAAAAATACCAATTGAAATAAAAAAGAGGCTCACCGTTGGTCTTGCAATTTCTTGTAGTTCTTCCTCATCAGGTAGCCACGAATCTGGGCCTGGAAGTTGGAAATAATCTTACTGAGACGCTCGTCGCGCAAATCTTCAAGACCACCGAGAACACCGGCACGGAAGAAAACTTTAGTGTGACCCAATCTATAGTCGTTGGCTTCAAGCTGAAGGGCTCCCAACACCTTGTCTGTCACCACTTTGCCATCAACAAATCCTTGGGGAACTGCATTGGGAGCGAGGATGGTATATCTGCAATCACATAGTTGTATTTATTATTATTCATGTTATCATGGTTGTTAGAACGTAAGATATATTTATTGACGATGGGAAGTTTATGTGGACTCGTGCGTCATTAAAATGAGCAGTTATCGAATGCTCATGTTGAATAACTCTTCTATAAATGAGAAATACAAATGGAATGTTAGCCCTCACCTTTGTTTGAACTCAGAATAGATCATCCTGTTGGGGAAACCTTTACGGCAAATACGGATGCCTTCAAGCACACCATTACATTGTAGCTGATGCAATACCAATGCAGCATCAATAAGACCTATTGCAAACACATAATGGTACACATGTAAGCTCATTGGTAAAATAGTTAATTCTCCAAGCAGATGATACGGCAACTAGGTAAGTTGTACGCTTCACTCTCAAAATAAGTACCGATACTAAATTGAAATTATTTTAATGAAATATATTCCATAATGAAAATTGAAGGGAGTTGACAGTTATATGAAATGTAGTTTTAGCTTGTGGGAATATCTCCTTCGAAATGGATCCCATGACTGGATAAGTAACGTAATATAATAAAATATATAATTATATAATTATGATTATGGTGACGATAATAAATTCCCTCTCTTACTATTCCAGATATGTTGTCAGGTCTTCTACAGGAACCTATTTTCTGGGGGTTTTTTGAAGAAGGTAACATTACATTTTTTTAACGTACATACAATTTTATTAACACTGATGGTTACAGAAGAAGGAAATGTAGATATCATTAAGTGACAAGAGAGTTGAATTGAATGGGAGTGGGGACTGAAAAACAAACGCATGCATATCACTTACCAGGTTCCTTCACTTCGTTAGGAATGATACATCTTACGAAATGTGGATGTGTTTGTCGGAGTGTTTTCATCAGTTTATGCAGAGACTCCTGCAGTGGAGAATTTTGATAAGGGCACGTGCAATGTGTTAGTTATCACCGGGTTATTGTATCAGAAGATAAATCATGCATGCTTCATTTGACTGACAGTTTCACACAAGGATTTCGGTTTCAAAATTCACACAGGGACTAGATTTATACAGTTCTTGTCGGTTGCTTCCTAAAAAAAACGCTATGTATTTATTTAGCAATTCGCAGGCGCATTCTGCTACAAACCATCATAAATATGTGTCTGGTCTTCTTGTAGAAATGTATCGTGCAGAATGGAATAGCACACCACAGCACACAGGAGTCACACAAAGAATATAGAAACTGAATCCTATAATCGTTGGATTTTAATTGAAGCGGCTAAATTATAAAATGTTGTGACTAGCGCTACTTCAGTCATTTCGACTTTAATCAAAAATGCAACATAATGTTGCAACATATAATCTGAAGGGTGTTTATGTGCGGGGAGGGGTAATTTATAGAATTGATGCATGGCTGTTCTATGCAGGCAGTGCGCATGCGTCGATGGACGCCATTTTGTTAGTAACAGGATAACACATTACGAGAAAACTGAGGGTACAAAGTATAGAAATGCAAAGGTACTTGTTGCAAGCAATATGGGAGGAAGAGCAAGTCAGATCAATGTGTATGACATAGTTATCTTTGTAACAAACACGTATTAATGGATATGAGAAGATGGGGCTTGTTACCTGGTTGTTTCAGCTCGTTAGGAATGATACAACGCACGAAATGTGGATGTGTAGTCCGCAGGTTGGCCATCAACTTGTGCAAAGATTCCTGCATACGGGGATCAAGTCTCACACATGTCAAATCGGGTACATCACACAACACGCGAGGAAATATGATATATGATACTCACAGGTTGAAAAAATGTCACAATAGGCAAAAATCTTTAGGTAATGGATTGAAGATGGGTAAATGTCACACTTTGTCATATGTTATATGTATATTAGGGCCTATGTGAGAATTATGATACTTTTGAAATGTTATTGTATAAGTAAACACCACTGTGCGGTTTAACCTACTTAGCACAGTAAACAGCAATGTGCTTGCTTCTAGAAAATAATAAATAGTGTTTTTTTGCCATTGTGAAAGTTGAAATTATAGTAATGACATTGATAAAGTGTAACATTTTTCCATCATGGATAAGATTGTACACAGCATTTCAAAAAGAATGAGAGAGGAAGGTACACGCGGTATGATGTGAAGGGTATTTCAGGATATTGAATGGGTACGGCAAGCACTCGGTGGCAGCTGAAATGTAGAAATGGTGGTGACAAGGTGGTCATGGGTAGGTCCAGAAGAAAAAGATTAAAACCAATCATTGTGTGGGGAAAGTAAAGACAAAGAGATAAACAACAAGAGATAAAGGGAAGGCAGTCATGTCTCTGGTTGAATGAGCAATGCTGCACTTGGTGAAATACGGTAGGGAAAAGAGCAGATTGAAAGACAATAGTAAACTCCATATCATCGTAAGATTCAAACAAACTGTGGGGTGGGTCATTCGCTGGTTCACAGCATCTGGATAACTCTGTGTGATAATTCTCTTGGAAGAGAAGTTGTGTATGATACATTCTTGGAAGGGGTAACATTTCTCAAAGGGGTGGGACACGTCTTTACCTGGCTGCTTAAGCTCGTTGGGGATGATACAACGCACGAAATGCGGTGAAGTTGTGTGGAGATTGTGCATCAACTTGCACAATTGCTCCTGTAAAATAGTATAACATCCACATGATTGTTTTGTAGAAACAACACTTTCTTTAAGAGAGTAATCTACTGAAATAACTATAATAATTTAGGCCACATAAGTACGTACACATTTATAGCCAGTGTATCTCGACAGTTAAAATACGAGAAAGAAACTACAGTGAGCTACAATAAACTAAAATAACATATTATAATAGTTCAACTGATTATAAAAGTAACGTTAACTAACACACAATTATATTCCACACCATGGCGGAATATTCAGTGAGCTGAGAAGTAGCTATATAACAAAGACAATACATAGATATGCTGCACAGTAATATTATTAAGCATGACATATATCACTGTATATCGCATTCACCAAGTCTATGGATCAGATAACAAATTTTAACAATTTTAAACACAATATCAGTTAAAGATAAAATGGTAAAATATTTGGTATATTACACTTGTGTATTTCATATGAGCAAGTCGTTTTTATTCACACTGAGTTCGAAATTGCGACATCAACCCTTGAAGCGCTGAAATATTTTCAGATAAACCAAGAGACCAACGGGTTATTTTTCAATTTTAATGATCTCTTTCCGCTTTATTTGAATACCTATGTTATGGGTCTATGGCCATCATAAATGTTTTAATTCTTTCAGTCCGGGGATCGACTTATCACGACCTTTGCTCGTCGTTTTTTATCCATTTTACTAGCCGATAAAATCACTGTTATTGAGAATAAAATGACTGTTTAAACATCAAGATTTCCACGTGTTTGGTCTCAAATAAAACAGCTATGAGTATTTTTCACCTACTTAAAGTTGTGGGTCACATTTAAAAAATAAATGAGTATTACATTTTCTGGATTGGCATTATGTTTAGATTAAAAAATTGCACATATATAATTTAATTTTTAGTGTAATTTATGGACACTTGAGGTTGTGGGTTGCGTTAGCGAAACACAACATGTAGGTGAAAATTCACGTTCTAAATCTTAGCACTTCAAGGATCAAAATGGTTAATGTAAGTTAGCTTCCACTAAAAATACTATGTATTGATGAGTGTAAAATAACGTAATAAATGAATATATATAATTTATTTATTATTATTAATTAATTTTATTGTATATATATCATATATATAAATCTCACCCTATGGGTCGCAGAAATAGTCTGGTATGCGGAACCCTTCTTCTTCTTCTTGGTGGTACCTCCCTCTGATATATAGAAGCAATACAATTATGTTATATGCGATTTTATTATGTCGCGATTATGCCGCATAATAATTCAATTCAGTTTAGACATAACTTTATATGATACACACCTTCCTTTGGTTCAGCGAAGAAATAGGCTACCAGAGGCTCTTTGCTGCCTTGTAGCACCTGTACTACACTGTCGTTGATAGGATCCTTGTTCTTGTCCAGCCAGCCCTGTGTGTTGTATCCCACCTGTGTAGAATAAAGTTAGAATTTTCACATCATATTTTTCAAGACTAATAACTTTCACATTATTCACAATATTGTTGTTATTGTCGTTATATTGGTTGACTTATAAAAGTTTGGCATCGCGATTTTATCAATATTCGCATTTAAAGATAAGTAATCTGATGTGTAGGCATATGTTGCTGCCATTTTTTAATTTAGTGCTCATTTAATAAGAATGACACAGATAATAATTTAAACCAATGTACACTGTAAGCAAGACATGTGTGTGTCTCCGTGAACTATCTCAGTACACGAATGTTAAGCAGCAGCTCTGTTATCCCATTCGTCATAAGTTTAGACCTGTTGTACTGAGCACTGCCTTGAATCCAACTATTTTTACGCTGTAGTTTAAAAGGACGTGATCGGCACAGGGCTGGTCTAAAACAAGTCATACGTTATATTTGAGTAATACGCCTGTATTCAAACAACTCACAGTTCCAGCGTAGTGGTGGAGCTCGAAATGAGGCTCAAACTTCAACTTCTTCTTGGAAGGTTTAGGCTTGCTGAAGTTACCAGACTTGCCCATGTGGTTCTCAAACAACTTAGCCAAGAAGGTTTTGTCACTGGCTTTGGGGAACATGCACTCTTCCTCAAGAATGGACAGAATACCCAAGGGCTGAAAAAAATTTATGCTTAATAAAATTATGTATCAACGTCAAAAGCATAATATTTAAATGCCGCCTGTGATATAATATAAATGATAATAATATCATGACAGTAAAGTAAATGATTATTGTGTGGTGTCAATCACTTCCAGTTCTACTCACCTTCTCAATCAAGTCAATGCAAGCCTGCAGATCCATACCAAAATCGATAAACTCCCACTGAATGCCTTCCTTCTTGTATTCCTCCTGCTCTAGAACGAACATGTGGTGGTTGAAGAACTGCTGAAGACGTTCGTTGGTGTAATTAATGCACAACTGCTCGAAAGTGTTGTACTGGAAAAAGAAAATTTAAGGGAATTAGCAAAGAAAAAGGAAAAAAAATCAATCATACAGTGACACATGTATCACAGCTGAAAATAAAAAAAATGATGTTATTTCTAAAGCAAATAATGTTTTTAAATAAGTCAGAGGTAACAATATAAAAGAGTGTTACCTCAAAAATCTCGAATCCAGCGATATCCAGTACACCGATGAAGTACTGCCTCTTGTTCTTTGTGTCCAGTGTCTTGTTGACACGGGCCACCAGCCACTTGAACATTCTGTCGTAGATGCACTTAGCCAAGGCACCTACAGCATAGGTCACCTGATCTTTGCTCTGGTTCTTTGTGACGAACTCTGTTCCCACCTTTATCCTTGGCTTCAGCATAGCCTTCAGTAGATCACCAGCATTAACACCAAGAAGGAAAGCTACCTTTTCAGCCTCTGAATAATGACAGTCGTAATGATGTTAATATAACAATCGTGATGGTGACTTTAGGGAGGATAATATTATTTATTGTAATAATAATAATAATAATAATAATAATAATAATAATAATAATAATAATAATAATAATAATAATAATAATAATAATAATAATAATAATAATAATAATAATAATAATAATAATAATAATAATAATAATAATAATAATAATAATAATAATAATAATTAACAAATGATTATTTTAGCTTTTCTCTCCAGTTAGAAAATTAGAAAGTTCATTGAATATCACCGGTACACTTTCGTGACTTGAATGCGATACTATATTTGCATAGTTTATATCAATTATATATTAACTGAAACTAATAAAATAATAATAATAATTAACAAACGATTATTTTAGCTTTTCTCTCCAGTTAGAAAGTTAGAAAGTTAATTGAATATTACCTGTACACTTACGTGACTTGAATGCGATACTATATTTGAATAGTTTATAGCAATTATATATTAACTGAAACTAATAAAAATAATTGACAAAAAATGGCAAACCGGAAGTTCCATCCGCTTCAGCCTGCTCCTCTCGTGGTCTCTGTTTGAACTTCATCTCACCAAAATGCAGAATAGCGGCTGTGCATTTGTACAAACTGATTTTCTCCTCTAATGTGAAACCTAAGATAGCAAAGGCTTCCTGCAATACAAGTATACGAGGGATATTTATTAGATACAAACAAATAATATAACGGTAATTAAAAACAACTTGATAACAGTATGGTACCGTTGCTTTTGAGAGAAATATGTTTTTTTAATTCGTAATCATCAAAGCAAATTCATAACAATTGCTATAAAATGAGTTGTAATGTTGTTATTGGTCGACCGTAGCACCATTCTTTAACAAATAGTTTTAAACTGCTCTGTATAATTACTATTCTGAATAATCACATTACACTGTTCTGAAGAACGGTTACTGTAATATGCACAGACAACTAAATGTAGCTTTGCATAGAACAGCAAAATATAAAAAGTTCCTTTGTGGAAAACATATTCCTTTGTGGAAACTTATATTGTTGTATTTTTATACCATTTCTGTCCGTCTGTGCGGAATGTTTTTACAAATATTACTTTTAAAGTTAAATTATGGTCTACTTTATAAAATGTAATCAATGGGAGTAAAACATGTTATTCCGCTGGACATGAAAATGGCTCGGTGAAATATAACATTGAATTAAACTAGAATATGAACACTTTTAAAGGATATATGTACATCATAATGCAATGTGTATTTGGGTGGTTAGTGGAGGAAGGTATCACTCAAATAGTCGGTATACGTGAGTTTAATTATTATTATAAGGGACCTGTACATTGTAAATAATTGTCATAGGATATAAAGGAAAGTATTTTAAGTGAGCGCGGTGAGTGAATCTTGGCTTGTCATATTCATCTTACGTCAGCAATTTTCATTTCCTCCCTGTCATCAAGGCCGTCTACCTCTAGGACACCTTGGTTGATGTGGTGGTACAGTCCAGGATCCAGGCTCACCAGCATTTGCTCTGAGGACAATCATGTCAAATCAGAAGTATAGATGCCATGTAGCTGTCCGACACCATGCTGCGTATTGTTATGCGCGTCACATGTGTTAGCAAGCGTTGTCTTCTGTTCCGCTCTCGTTCAGTTAGTCATTTAGTAATGTGAGATTGCGCTATTAGATTTCGTCTCTCCTATAGCTACTGCTTCACGCAATGGATGCCATTAGCAGTGATTAGGGTTACATAATGTAGTGCGAGGCGGGTATTGCGCGCGCTAATCGCAAGCGATCCTGCTCAATATGTCAGCGTTTAATTGAGAATTGAGGAAAAATGAATCTTAAAAAAACAGAGGGGCGAAAATAATACCTGATGTGGACAAAATACCGAAATACTGGGATGTGATATAGATAAAAAACGCACAGCAAAAAGACACTAGAAATCAAAATGAAGCACACTTGGTGATCGAAAACAAACTTTGTGATAAACAGCAGACAGTGGTAGAGGAGGGATGAAATGATGGAGCGTCAGTGGTCTAACAAAAGAGCTGTAAAAATGTAGATGTAGAGGGGTGTCGAGGGAAATTCAATTCAAGTTTGAATGATCACACTATACATACGTCCATAAGGCAGAACTCCTCTACGTCATCCATGTTGTCCACATGAAGACAACCTTGGTTGATGAAGTGGTATAGTCCAGGGTCGGGTTGAAGAAGAATTTTTTCTGTTGACCAACATCAAAATACTTTTTATATTACATATTTCTCAACAAATTACAGTTGATGAAATAAATTGTCCAATCTATATAATTTTCAAACAGCAGAAGTCTTTACTTTTTGTAAATTAGGAGGATAATTTCTGTGATTTAATTTACTAAGTTCAATACGTTCAGCAATAACTTAAGAAAAAAGTAAATGAATACCAGTTATTTTAAATCTAACTTAACCTTGTCGACTACATTTCATCAGGCAGTGTGTGGGAAGAATACTAACGCCAAACAAATCAGCAAAATACACTCATTGAAACTTCAAAATCACACCTACTTATCGACTTTTCTCGATTTCACATCCCAACATCCTTTTTTATTAATTACTGACCAAAACGCGTTGGACGTTTTTGTCTGAAATCTATAAAAACGCATTTGTGTGGCGTAGGATGGATGATTTAGCAAGGAAGAGAGAAACGAGTGTGACATTTGTCAACAGGTAAACCTGGGGCAACACAGCAAGCCACATTTGTACAGGTGATGGTGATATCAACAGGGCGGTAATATAGTAGGCACGCTTCTACACTGAAACTATGCACATGCATGCGGGTGGATGAAGGGGAAACATCATAAAATAATAATACAAACATTGGGATTGTCGGTTGGGCAATAATGACAAAACTGGTTTGTGTAAAAACAGGATCTAGGTATTCTGCACTAAATCTGGAATCTGCACCCGGTGTGACGTATCTATAGTCGCGTGCAAATGAAGGCAAGGCAAATCGCGCGCACACCATACATACAATGACAATGATCCACTTTGACAATCAAAGTATTTTAATTAGCATTTTATTTCGTTATAATTGCATGGATCCTTCTCATAAGACATGGTGTATGTTGCGCCAGCACATTAAGTGTCATCACGTCGTTTGTGGGGTTATATATGTCGTGAGAACATTCAAGTGCTGTATAAACAACAGCCAGACGAACCAGACGATAACTCACATGGGAATTTTCCCCTTTAAAATGTTTTCGTTTATTTTTTCACAAATATAGTAGATCTATCCGGAAGAATTTAATTAAATTAAAATTATTAATTTGATCATTAGCAACGAACAAGACAATTTTGAAGAGCAGTAATTTGTCTGGTCTGGGTCGTCAAGGTTGCGCCACCGTTGAAGACAAACCGGAAGTAGGTTTTGGCTTGAACGTTGATGGAACATGAACAAAGCCTGAGGTAATTGTCCAAAGATAACATTCGTGGTACAGAGGCTAACAATATAACACGGTGTCACAGCAAACCCAAAGGATTTAGAATTCACGCACGCTGCAAACAATGGTTAGACAGTGTAATTACTCTTACCACATAAGGTCGGGTCACCTTCAGATAGCAAAAAGTAATAAATATGATAATTCCTCTCAATATTTGGCTGCTGGTAGGTTACCCGAGACTTCTCTAGCAGGTCTGAAAATCAACAGTTTACCATGTTCATATACGATCTACAAATATTTTACCGGCAGGATCATAAGTGCCATCGAGAAAGTTTGAACAAATGAGAAGTATTTCCTTCAATCACTGAATAGGTATACTTGATTTCGATGTGACAATTTGTCATCTGCCATCGTGAAGGGCTGTACTGAATTTCCGTTTTCATTTCAATCACCTCTGATCCTGGTGATATGATAGTCAGTTATGGCACTTATGGTCGCACAGGTCTCTACATACAATATACAATAATTTCTTACCAGCGTACTCTGGGAATTGACCACTTAACAATAAGTAGAATACGTGGTAGTTGCGCTCCGCTCTCTGTTGGTAGGTTACCCTAGATTTCTCTAGCAGGTCTGAAGAAAACCACAAGGTTAACACACAGCAAGAGGAGCACCGCTGCCAGGACCAGCAGTTCATCCCCTCATACTTAAAACACTAATAAACAATGAATGCAAATCATATTAACGTTGATAAATATTAACCATCTACCCGCTTAAATTATTTTATACATGTATAAATTCACACCCTCTCGGAAGTTGTGTCGCTGAACCATAATATTTACATTATGGCGACCCCCCCCCCCATTTGCAAACATTCGCATATCTTGATGTTTAAACATTCATTTCATTCCCAATAGCTGTTTAAAACAGATTAGGACTTAGGGCTTAAAGTTTTTATTAAACGTCTTACGTCTTCAAAAATCATCGGTATGTGTGAAGTAACCACACAATGTAGTAAAATAAAATACTATACTATACTACTTTATACCATACCATACTTTTCTATACTATACTATACTATACTATACTATACTATATTATACTATACTACACTATACTATACTGTGCTACACTATACCATACTAACCATTTGAGAGCTAAGCTAATATGTTTCATTTGCAGGTTAAGTCACAGTTATTGGGAAAATGTTTAATCATAAATATTTGCAAATGTGTGGTCTAACATTAAACAAATATGAGTAATTGTATTCACTTGAAGTTGAGGGTTGCGGTAGCGACAAAACTCCAGGACGGTGGAAATTTATAAAAGTGAACTTGGCGGGGAAATGTTGAGATTTTATATAAACTAAGTATTATGTTAGTCCAGCAACATGATATTAAGACCCATAAAATTACACCCAACTACGAAAACATAAGTATTTAGATTGATTTAATTTGAGTAGATATACATAAGTCAATCCAAATGTACATTTTCTAGTAGAAATACGTTACTATGAATAGAAGAAAAGATTAGAGAGTTATTAATTTTTCTCTGGTAACTTACATGTTTCAATATCAGCTCCAGCGATCTTGCCGTTGGGGCCAAAATGAATACGAATGAATTTCCCCTGAAATGTATAGAAAGTAAACCTCATACCTAATACATCTTACAAATAATTGGACAATGAACAAGATTTAAAACTGGTTACGAATAACTCTATCCTTTAAAATAATACAGATTTTACCAATGATAGAACTTTCAAGCACATGCATGAGTAGAGTTTTCAGATATTATAGGCCTATTATACATACCCAGAAAACATAGTTTATTTTATCATCAACACTTTTCGTATTACGTAATACTAATTACTATGATGAGCCAATAACAAAAAACGTCATGGATGAAGCCCAATATAATTTACAGACAAATTTTATCATGATCACTATAACTACCGGGTATTGAAATTCACAAGAAGGAAAACACGTATTCAGGGCACGAAGGAATATCATATCAAAGGAATCATGCAGATAGTAAAACTTCGATCCTTCAAGTGCTCGTGCGTTGTCAGGAGAAATCGTGCTGAGAAACAGATTTCTCGACATGAATAGAAAAAAAGATCATAGTTAATTGGATGATATGAAGGAAAAGGGTGTATGTGTCATGACACCGTTACGACAAAGACGTCATTTGTACTACATGTCATACTTTTAAAGAGTAGTTTAAAGATAGAAATGTTTGCTCATTGGCAAGTTTCTTTGAAAAAAAGACGATTTGGAAAACTATATAGATATATAGATATATATACAATAGAAAGTTAAGCATTCTGTATGTAGGCCTATATTAAAAGCGTTCTGTGATTATTTTGTCTGAAAATTTAGTGGCTTTTTTATTTTGTTATGTTTATTATCTCACTTATGTTTGTAAATAAAAATGATCAATATAAAAATAATCAATGATCAATGATTGAATTTTGGCAGAAATGTGTTTGGCCAAACATATGTCTAGCGATGCGCATTTAACACAGATATATATAAGGGTTTTAACTTTTGCCCCCAGATATGCCTACTTGTCTACATCTTATGGCATTGGTCATAATTCTTTCTTAATTACAAATATGTATTCATCAAAAACTGTTCATTGAATGAAGAATATATTAATATATTTATTTTTAATTAAATTTCTTCAAGCTGCTGCATCTGCTGCATCTTCAGCTTCATATAAGCACATGGCTCTTTCGGATCTGTTCACTCTTCAGTTTAATGTAATTTTTCATCGATCATCAATTGTATATTAAAAAGTAATTATTTAATCTCTGTGAAAGAACTTTTTAAAATCAATATATTCAAGCACGTGTCTGATTTCAATGACATAGTATTTTAAATGAAAAAAAATGTTGATGTAGAACGTCGTTTATGTACTCACAAAACGAGATGAATTGTTGTTGCGGATAGTCTTGGCGTTGCCGTACGCTTCCAAAACAGGATTCGCTTGAATGATTTGATCTTCCAAGCTTACAGTTTTCTGTTCCTGTGGATAGGGTGCACACTCGGTAAACACAGTTAGTATCAAGAACAACAGACAGACAGTTATCAGCGCAATATGTGTTGTCCGCTGAATCCCAGGATCTGCATGTCCGGACGCACGTGATACACATACTCATTTGCGCACGCGCGAGCAATAAAAAGCGCGACATGTGCATTCTAGCACGTCTGACCACCATAAAAAACAATGTGATGAAAGCATGCTTGAAAAATAGAAAGAAGGATAGAGGATATGTGGACTGGTGTGACGGATGTTGTGAGGTCTCGGTGTAAATGGAATTGTGGAGGTTGAAGAGGTTGAAGAGGTTGAAGAGGTCTCGGCTATTGGTGGTGCATTATGGTACAGGTTGTCACTCTGATGGTTGATAAGAACACCTCCTTTGTGTCACACACACTGCATGACCAGGTCATTCCATAAAGCAAATCATCCCATGTACTTACGAAGCGGGAGGAGTTGTTGTTTCTGACTGTCTTGGCATTACCGTACGCCTCAAGTACAGGATTAGCCTGCACAATCTGGTCCTCCAGAGATGTCTGTTTTTGTGAGAAATGGGATTTAAATCGAATAAAGGGTAGTTAAAAAATGGAAAGGAAATATAGGTAGTAATATAACAGTATTTTGGGGCAATTAAAAAATGTCACTAGTCACTACTGTAATCCGTGTGGATATCAAGTGCAAAACACAGTAACATGATACAAAACAAGATTAGTTATAAAAACATGTGAAACACTAATAACTACAACGTAATTTAAATTATTAATAAATGCAATTCAATAATTATATAACAAATTACTCAGCCTATTTTTATAAAAGATACGAATATATCAAATGCAATGTGTCATATTCTAAAAGTTTTATATATAACGTATTAGCAATATAATCGTATTTAACATTAAGTAAAATAGTATTCAAGATATAATAATAAACTTTAATCCGCATGCTAACTCATGTTAATAGCAGATAATCACTGTTAGAGATAAAAATAAGAATAAGCTATCAAACGTCAATATTAAACTTACACTCAGTCAAAACGGTGTTGACCTATTGAATAATATTGCAATTTTAGCTTTGTATTCTACTGTATTTCAGGAAATATTGGGAGAAAAGGGTGTTTCGAGTATAGGACAAACTACCAGCTTACTATGAAATGAAACACACAGAAATACACAGCACACAGTGAAATATAGAGAGACGCATCAAACAATGCCGTTTGTTATTTTTTTCTTTCTCCCAGGGCTGAAATATAAAGGGACCATGATTGTGGTCAGATCACAGGCGAATTAAAACAGAAAGTACACACAACATCTGCGTCTGATCAAAGTGACATCCATGGCTTGAACACTGAAAAACCTGAAACGCAAAGCACTGCAAACCACAACAGGTTGGGTGGTGTAGGATGAGCTATGAGGGATGTCACACAGGAGCTCTTCACTTCGTCCACAGCTCACAAGGCAGCTACGCTCGGTGACCGCTTCTCATTTTTACCAGTATTGAAAATTGTCTGGGAACTCTACTTTTTGCATTTATCATAATGTCTTTTGAGAGGAACACTTTTGAGCAAAAATACTATAATTATAGAATTAGAATTTGAGACAATAGTAGCCACCGAGAGTGCATTTTGCGGTTTGAGTAGTAGACTGCGCGAACTACCGGGTACCTTCTTTTGTTTTTCCTCTTTTTCTGATTTTGCTACAGCTGCGACTTGCGCAAAGTAGGAGATAACCTTCTTCGTGTTCTCAGTCTTTCCAGCTCCAGACTCTCCTCTATGAAGAGCAACAAGGCAATAATTGTTAATATAAGCAACTTTATCAATATGGAGAAATTAGTACAACATCTGTCTGGACTCGATATTGCTCTTTTCTTTGCTTATGTGAAATGTATATGGATCATCACCAAACATTTGTAGATTTTGATCAAATGATACAGATATGTCACACACATTAATTTATTTCAAATGACATAATTATTAAATTCAGTCCAAAATGTAATAATTTTGAGAGGTAGTACAAAAACAATATCCATTCTTCAGCATCGAAATAACCCCCTGCGTTATCCTCCTCCGACAGACAATTTTAATTTGAGCTTTGTATCTGTGCCAAAACGGCTGTATACAAGCCTGGAAAAATACGCATCACGCTACGTGTTTTGTCATACAGATGGATAGAGCAGGGGTACATTATACATGTAAAGCTCAGTAGTCGCCACAGATTTTGTATGAGTGGGTTCATAAGAGGGGGTGTTTGGGACTGCACATAATATGCCCGATTATCACACATTTCTCACCCACACAGCCACGTCAGTTTTGTAATGTATAATCAAAATATGATCAGGCCTAATACTTCTTTTTACTTGATGATGTCTGTGTCCCATCCCCCTCTTATGGCGAAACCTGCACAACAGTGACAAACTGCACAACAGCGTAATTTCGTCCCCATAAGGATAAATCTGCCGTATCTATACGTTGGCCCAAATGTTGTTTTATTGTTGGCCCATCGTCTTCGATGCTGGACCAACATTAACCCAACAATAGGCCAACACATGCAGTTTGCGTAACAGATACGACGCTTTGATCCCCATAGTGACGTTTAGAGGATGTAATTCCTCACTCACTTCGGATGATATCTTTGCTCCGATTGGGGCGGCCACGCCAGCAAAGTATTGAATCACCTTCTTAGTATTTTCTGTTTTCCCCGCTCCCGATTCCCCTCTGTCAATATGAACGATATCAACTATACAGCTCAGTCGTGCAAAACCAATCACTACCCCATTGGTTCTGCAGAGCAGAGCTGTGGTAAATCAACACACTTATGGCAAAGAGAAAAAAACAGAATAGATTTTAAAGTCCAATCTTTACCGCCTTGATAAATAGTATACGACAACGATTTAGGATAGAACTTATTTTTATCTAAGAAGAATCTAAAACGTCCTGTATATTCTGATAGCCCTTTAGCCCTGACTTCACATACGGCACAGTTGATCTGAAAATATTTAACAACAATAGTGGTTGATTTTCCTGGTCCGAGAGAACAAATCAGATTGATTCGAATATTTGTATTAGGCTTACTATCAATAAACTGAAAAACTGTTAAGTCATCAAAACGGATTGGGACAATTTTCGTTTGCTTATTAACCAGTTAACATCGCAGTGTCAATCAATTATTTAATGATGATAATATCTATTGTTTAGAAGCTCATGATCGGGCAACCACCGATAATAAGCAACGAATTGATCAATAGCCATCTATCAAACACCAATTATGACTACATTGTACAATTTGAAAAATATTTGGTAATTGATACGTCTAATATATATATAAATGTACAAACCAATGGTAATGCTCATGATAAAGGTTGTGAATCAGTAAGTGTCTAACAATCACTGCTAAATTATATAAATATTTTGATATTTTTTATCAATGGATATCTAACAAGCACTGATAACAACCGTTGTAATTTATATTCATAAATAAGTATGTGGCAACCACATATGTTTACCAAGATAGCATTATATTAAACAGCCATGCATATATGCTGAAATAAGACATCGCACCTTGACTGTAACGGTTCAAAACATTTTCAGCACCTTATTTTTTGCTTAATTGTATTTCTTTTGTAAAACATCAATATGACATCAAATTTGCACATACAAAGTATATGATAAAGGACCACTTTTATGTTTGATGAGGTCTAATTGTTACAGACTGGGATATTTTCAAATTCATGAGAGGCTGACTCTTTCAGCTACAATGTCAGCTTTAAACGATTGACAAGTGGCAAGGGATAATTCTGCACTTGAAGTGTTAAGGCAGCGTACGTGGCGAACTAGCTGCCCGGTAAACACAAAACATTTGTATAACATTTATAGAATGTTGGACCAACGTCGAAGACGTTGGGCCGACGTTGTATAAATGTTATACGAATATTTTGTGTTTACTGGGTGGAGATTGATTATTAGCTATTATTAAAATAGAGAGTCATAATGAGTGTCTATTTTAAAGATAGCTGGAGATTGCAAACAATGATTTCATAATAGCAGGAAACAACTTACGTGATCAACATAGACTGGTTCTCGCGATCTGAAATAACAATTTAAAAAGTCAGTGTGTGCGAAACAGACATAAGAAATAGTTATTATGAATTGATGGTTATAGCAACACTTTGAAAAAAAAAAGTATTTATCTCAGTGACAAAACGTAGGCTCGATTTTTTATTAAAGTGACGTTTTCCATGAAGACGATGAAATTGTTGTTTCTCACCTCTGACCATGTTGTTGTAGGCGTTGTCAGCCACAGCAAACAGATGGGGTGGCATCTCTGTCCTCTTCTTGCCCTGGTACTTCTTCACCACGTTCTGGCCGTACACAGGCAGTCTGCGGTAGGGGTTGATGGCAACGCAGAACAGACCGGAGTAGGTCTACAAGCAGTATTAATGAATGAATTGTGTGTCGGGATGATGATTACTATCACATTATAAAACTCATAATATAATATACAAGCGCGAACATTTCAAATATTCATCATGACTGTTTCGCTAAATAAAATGTTTTCTTGCATACACAATAATGTAACGATAAAGTGACATTTAGTTAAGTCCATTCTTCACTACCTATCCAGTAAATCTATTCACTTTTGAAAGTGTCTGGTCACACATATAATTTAAACTAATAAAGTTTATATAAAATCGCAAATTTTATATCCCATGGATAGGGCGAGCGGGATGGGGTAGAGGGAATAACTGACATGAGATTGAACCAGACGTTCATGTGGATAACACCAATAATATAAAATCCCTAGAGTTTACCTTCCATTCAGTAACAATATTAGGAACAAAAATAAAATTGTTAACATACTGCTCTACAAGCCAAAATGCACTGCTCCCTTTATAAATAAGCAGATACCGCCTTTTGACTTTGTACGGCAGTATAGGCCTGCATCACAGATCAGTTGGAACGTTCAAACTCATATTGGTTCACTCGGGTCAGTCGAATAGTTCGACCAGGTAGCTAGGCCTAAATGGCTCGATTGGCCCGACAAGTAATGTAAGTAAGATGTATTGATGTAGGCTTTTTGACATATTTTAGAAAAAAAGATACGAATATACGAATTATGGGAAGGAATAAAATTGTTAAAAAAAGTGGCATTATATATTATGTATATTCATTTGAATCTGCAGGTGAACATACTGTGCAATTTTGCATAAAAATAATATTTCCATGAATTTTTTAATAGTGGTAGTAGGTCTATATGTTGCATTAACAATATAGAATTCATGTTTCATTCATTTGTCATATGACAATATATAGGCCTAGAAACATAGATATGTTACTTCGATATAATTATATAAAACGTCAGTTTCGTAAAGTAAAAACAAAAACTATTTGTAAAAAATAGATATATATTATATAAACTTAAATGGGTCATTGTCGTGTATTTATGTTTCCGCATGATTTCACGTTAGACTATATTTATGTTATTAGATTAAATTATTAGATTTATTATATAATAATTATGTACTGAAATGATATCTGCTGAGAGAGAGGAATCATCAATTGGCTATATTATGACGAGAGAGAATCACTAAAAATGTCATCATATCTCGCTATTTATTCGGCGCAACCTTTATGTATCTGCAGTCGGCAAAAGGTCATGGTGCAAATTGAGAGAGGATCCTTGTTCCAGGTGTGTTGGCATATGTTGCTCTGCAGTATCTGCTTAATTGTAAAGTAAGCAGGTACTGTTTTTTGGCTTTGCATGGCAATATGTACCGCTTGGATGTGCCGGCAGTCCAGCGACGCATGCTGCTTGGGCAAGCCGGCCGGCCGGCCGGCTTGGTGCCTGCATTTGGAGGCGCTCAAAATATCTTGGGCCTGGTGCCAGGAACACAAGCAGCTGCTTCATCAGTCCCTTGCCACAGGTACAGCAGCATTGGTAGCAGCAACAGCAACAGCAACAACAGCAATGCTCTGCGAAGCCAAAAGGCAGTATATGCTTACTTGCAAAGTGAGCACATACTGCCTTTTGCCTTTGCACGCCAGCATCAGTACGCTGTAGTCGTGACGTCAGATCTGGAGGGTCAAGTTACTGCCAAGAGCATCACGGCTTTCCATATACGTCGTAGGCCAAATTCCTTGGGTGCCTCCTGCAGCTCCAGATGGGCGTAGTAGGCGGCAGCAGGATCACGAGAAGGAAAACTTGTATTTGAACCGAGCACAGGGGCGTTGGATCTAAAATGATCCAGCTTACGACCGTGGTCCAACATTTACTAAACTTGGCAAAAACGTTTCGTATTGATTGGTACCTGGAGATCATCAATGTGTACAGAAATCACATTTACTCAATGAAGGAAAAGATGCATAGAAAACAACCTTGTACCAACTTCATCCCAACATTGGCCATACGTCTCATGGTAACAGCACGAGCGTGCAAACTAGAGCTTTGTACTACACGATCGAACCTGTCGCCACATACAGTTGTTTTTAACTGGAAAAAACATAATAGGCCTATATAATACTATTTGTCAGATTTACGATTTTTCACCTATTTTAAACGTACAACTTATACTTATTGTTGTCTCTATTGTAAAGATATTGTGCGCCAAGTGCCAGGTTACGGTTTGCAATACCCCGGTAATGCAAATTGTTCTTTCACAATGCAGTTTAGGTTGTTTGTATTAGATAATAATGCGCAATGGAAGGAGAGAAAACTGAGACTAGTGTCTGTGACGTAATTGTGTCTCAATGTTGTTTAGATGTTGCGCTGACCCAACATCTAATCAGCATTGACCAGATTTAAAAAGTGTATTGTAAAGTGTCATGTCATGTAAGGCACCACTTTTATAATCTCAAAGAAAAATATATTTTACTTCAAGACGATGGACTCGTTGTCGAGCTGAACAAATCCACTGATCTTGTGTTTCAGAGATCAGGGAAATAATTATGTGCATATTTTTAAAAAGGGACTTCCTCTACTAAGAAAAGCAGACTTGAGAGAAAAACAATAAAAATGGATCTCAGCCAGAATTTAAATTCATTACCTTATGCAGGCATTGCTCACAGCGGAGTTTATTAGAAATAATTAATTGTTGTTCATAATTATATTTTAGTGTGATTTGTTTCAAAGACAACAATTTCTAGGATTGGGTGGTTAAATGGGGGGGGGGGGATTAAACCACTCTTTACCATATAAAAATAGTGCTATATATAGTGAGCGGACATTTTGGTTGAGAGTAATATAAAAGATAAAATTTGTTGATACTCCACATGACTATACTCTACCATTTTATCGTGCAAAACCAAATCTGTGAAACGCAGTGACGTCACTCGGTGAAAACAAGGTTATATAATACCCCTCCCCCATACTTCATTCTATGAAACGCAGTGACGTCACTCGGTGAAAACAAGGTTATATAATACCCCTCCCCCATACTTCATTGTATTAGCCAGCTCGGTGAAAATAAAGGAGGTCATGGTCATTGAGTTTCACAGACTACTTGTAAAATAAGCAGATACTGCCTTTTGGTTTTGCATGTAGCAAAGCCACAAGGCAGTATCTGCTTTTGCTTTGGGAGGTAAGTATATACTGTCTCTTGGCTTTGTACGGCAGTATTATGTAATTAGCATGTACTCACGTAGATGAATGCAGCTTCATAACGGGCTCTCAAATTGTACAAAACAGACGCCTCGTTCAGGTAGGTCAAGTTGGCCATATCAGCAAGCTTCTCGAATTTGGGTGGATTCATCTGCTGGATGGTATCTTTCTTTACTGTCTTCTCCTGCAGAAATAAATTCAAACATGTATTATTATAGTGTTAAGGCGGATTAATATAAGAGAGCATGAGCATACCTTTTTTCTAAAACATGTGAAGCTAAATATCAATCTGTATCAAATTAAATTAAAATGAAAAACAAAATGGATAAAAATATATCTGGGCCCATGAGACAAAGTCGTCTAGGATATTTTCTCATATGCTAATATTATTTATATAATAATTATTTACCATGAATACTAAGTAATTGTGGTAATAATTTGTTTTGCTCTTGTTGATATCATAATATAATAATGCAATATTTTCTAATAATAAAATTCGCTTATAGTCCAAAAACAATCCTTACTTTAATCGTTATCTTTTTTTCGCGCATAAAGTATTCAGTAACAGTATATTTATTATAACAGTACATTGTAAATGTACATTAAAATTGGATTATTAATTTTTTTCATGGCATAAAGTCTACGGCGGATTTTTAAGTTTGGGTCATTTCTACGGATTTTGAAAATATTTTTTTACAATTTCGCTAATCAGCGTTTTTCCCTTCCGTGAGAAATATATTTGAATTTGTATATATCGACTAAAATTTTCCATGCACGTGCTTTATATAGTGTCGAGAATTCCGACATGGCGCACGTGTAAAGTGTCGCGAATTTGATTTTGGCGCATGTCAAATTTGAAAAAAAATCTCAACATGTTTTTCCTGTCACAGATATACATAGTAACAATAAGGTGTAACATTATATTCTAGTATGCAGTAGTACAGCGTAACATCGTTGATACTGCACCAACAATTTGACTGATTATAATTATAGCCTACGGGATTGTAAATATTACAATTTTCGGCATTTAGTAATTCATCGTCCAAAATGACAAACACGTTTACTAGTGTCCTATCATCGCAACACATATCATCGATACAAAAGATATAGGCAGCAAGGTATGGTATAAAGGTATACGCGCAATGACCAAATTGTTTTCCCACGAATACAATTGTCTAACGAAATGTGGAAAATATGCTATTAACCCGTGAAGGGCTACTTTATACAATTCAAATTTCCACCAACTTGAAACTATTTCGCTACCGCAACCCACAACTTCAAGTGGGTGACAAATATTCATATTTTATAATCTGAGACTAAACATTCATTAATCGTTATGTTTAAACACCCACCTCATTACTAATAATTGTGATTTGCCCTGCTAGTAAGACATCTTAAAACCACTAGGCTAAAGCGCTTTAAGAGTTGAACTTTTACCGTATTAAGCTGTTTAATTTTATATGTACAAATGGATATACTGATAAATATGAGACTTACCTCCATCTTGTCTGTGATAACAGTCACCTCCTCGCCCTTGGTGCTCTTGATCTCGCATGCTCTGTACCCTTCTTTATCATCGTTAATCCAGCAGTTCTTCTTGCCATCAAAAGGCTTGTTCTGCTCTTCCATCAGCACTTTTTTGTCGATGGCCAAGTATCTGAAAGACTCATAGTCTGGATCGTTTGGATCCAAATTCATGGCCGCCATGGTGCCTTTTGTTGTAGACCCCTACGCCGATGAACGAAATCCCACAACGGTGAGTAGTGCTGAGACCGAACACGCCGCCACCGGAACAGCTCTAGATTATTCTACAACATAAAGTTACAGTGAGCAGGGAGAGGGGAAGGTTGATCCAGAGAGAAGCAGAGCGGCAACCCAGTAGCCTTTAAACCATGCTCAGTTCCCCAATATGACGAAGCAAGACTGCAACGACACCTATCTGCAGTAACCAGTGGTAACTCTCTAAATCAGTCTGGTACCCCCCCCCCCCCCCCTCACACACACACACACACATTGTAAATTAACTACCACTGCCATAGAATATATGGGAAAGCTCTTCCATCAGCAAGTGATGCTCGATGGTAGGCCTAACAATATTTTAGAAATGTGTAAATTAGATAAATCAACTCTATCAAATTTGATAAATGTAATCAACATATGAGTGTGGTTAATAATCAATGAAAATGAGTTTTCCAGTAGGAGCTTATCGAAGTCGAAATGAGAAATATATTTAAGGGGTATTTTCCGTAATGATTGCTTCGATTTACAAAATAGATCAATCAGGAAAGAAATAGTAGAATATACAAATACAGTCTCTCCGCGATACCAGATATGATACATGAGACGTCGAGCCCATGTTAGCCTAGAATTAAACCAACAAAAGATTGATATCTCGTATTTTTTCAGGATAGGTGGGGATGAAAATCTCACAACACAAACAGGCTGAAATAGAAGGGAGATGGCACACCAAACCAATACTTAGTCACACTGAAATCACAAATCCTGATAATATTCTATTCCGTTAAGTGTGTAATATAATCCCATATATTAGCAGCAGTAACGAAGTAACTTTAGGTATCACCCGCAGGTGATGCAGTCCTATATAATGGTTGTTGTCTGTGCCCTTCTACCGAAAAGCAATACTTTCACCTTGTCCGGCAACTGGCGGACCAACAACCTGTTAAGACACTTTATACTTTAGGTATAAGCAGCTACCTGGTACTTACAATCAAAAGCCGTTCTGACTAGGTAACAAGGTGCGCTCACTTATATATCCTGCCCTTCACAAGTGCAGCATGAAGACCATCAGCTGTCAAGCTGGCCGTGATTGGTCGAGGCGTTTTTAGCAGTCGATCATCTACCAATCGCTTGAAAGTTCACTACCTGTAGCAGCAAGCCGATGCTGTCGTGAATGGCAATGTCCGGAATGCGCAACCACGAGCTGTTGCTGGGGATGATGCTTCCATGCAGCGCAGCCAAACGCCAGTATCTGCTTACTTTACAAGTGAGCAGATACTGCCTTTGGGCTTTGCAGAGCAGATCGGTTGGCCGTTATTGGGGATACAGCGACTGTATGGATGGAGGGGATGGAGGGCTATTTTTGAGTGGTTGCGCCGCCGCCCTGGAATAACCGGGCCGAGACACCAAGAAAAGATCATCCCCCAGAAGCAGAAGCCAAACCACCGAGAACTGCCACAAGTTGTCAGCTGCAATAATATACACACCGCTAGCTCTGTGCATAAATCAGCCCACCCTTTCAGCCCCGCTGTTCACTTGGGAAACTGTATTCGGTGTGTTAGTTAGCTAATGCCCAACTTGCTCTGATGTTAAGCTAAGAATGAATTAACGTTTCAGCTTCATTGTTCATCACCAATTAAAATTTGCTGTCGATAAATGATCTTGACTATTTCACTGAAGGGAAAGTGAGTTGAATTTAAATTTATTTATCTATTAGGCCTATTGATAAACATACAACAAATATAATTATCTATCTCTGCGAGCTGTAACTAGCATGATGAATTTAGAACTGCGCCTAGTGGCGATGCTATTTTTTTAAATAATTATGTAGGATACATATTTAAAAAAAATACCACGTAACACAATTGTGTCGGGTTAATTGTAGGTGTGGGCCTATAACTCACACCGTGAAAAAGAACATCTGTCATCGCCTTGGATATGAAAGGGTGTATCTGCCACTTTGTAAAGTGGCAGATACACCCTTCCATATCCGAAGAGGACGAATTATGCAGAACAAGTTATAGATAGCCGCAGCTGCTGTAAAGAATCAAATTTAACCCTTTATGCGCTAATCACGACTACGGTCGTTTTAAATCCGTTTTATTCGCCAATCAAATTACTGTTATTGGGAAGTAAATGAGTGTTTGCAGACTTGCAAATGTTTGGTAAATTAAATAAATATGGGTGATTTTCACCCTTTTCAAAATTGTTTCGACTTTGCGCCTAATTGACGCAAAAGACCCTGGAACTGCTTAATTTATGTGTAAGAAATGTTCAGTCAATCCAAATAATACCCAATCCCTAGATACATTTTTCGTATCTAAAGCTAAGTGAGATAAGTCATGAATACCCCTGGTTTAAAAAACAACTAAGGCCATTGAAGTTATGGATACGTTTGTTATTTTAGATTAGTGTAATTCATCATCAAATTTATTATATAAACATAAATGACGACAGTTAATCTACACTATAACTAAATATAAATATCATAAACCTGTGTAGAATGTACTTGAGTTGGGTCGAGTTACATCAGAAATTATAACAAATTATAATTAATAAAGCAATAACTATTTATTATGTTATTACACTATACAATAAGAGAGCAATCATTGCATAAGAACCAGCAATTATTCTAGCAGTCATAATTCATTATAATAATTCAGTAATTTTCTAAAGTGAAAATGAATATATGTATCAGCAATTGAGGTATGAATAAAAAAAATGTGATGGTATAAATCCATGTAGTCGAAATATTTCTAATTGAATTTTTGAATTGAAAATCTGGTCTAAGAACATTCGATCGTTTTGAAATAAAGGATTGGCTGTTTGTTTTATACAACAAGAGATAAATAATGGCACAAAGACGATCAATTGTTATAGCAATCACAATTCAGTAAATTAATTCAGTAGTGTTCCATAACATAAAAGGGGCAATTACATGACTCATAGTGGGTTTATGTGGTTAGCCGTAGACTGTTCTACTTCACATAGAACAGTTGTTTTCAGTAGCATTTAAGGTGTAACAGTTACAAGTGAGTGTCGCAGAAGGTATATCACAATTTAAAACAAAATTGAAATAACATCTCCCTATTGATAAAGTCTTTTATAAATTGTTAAAAAAATGCCTCCTACGTCTGAAGAAACATTTGCACGTTTCCGACATAATTATTATGGTTGTTTTAGCAAGTACGCTGTTGTTCTGACGTTAAATATTGCTCTTGTCCATGGAGTATTATGAAAGTGATTTGTTGTCGCAGATTGACTTTTTCTACTTAGCCCGGCCTAGTACATCACATTGCTATCAACATGAGATTGAACACAGGTTATATATATTTCACCTAATAATTATTTAGGTGAAAATATAACGACAAATAAAAATGCGCGACTGTGGCATGTTTCATTAAAACGACATGGATTAGTCATATCAGTCTACATAATTATGTTGTTGCTATTGATTACTTTCCCTACAGATTCAATGTGAATTTAAAATTTCAAAAACATATTTGTGGATGCGAACAAATAGTCACAATGAGGCCTAAAGTTTTACCAATTTGAGGCTGAGAGAAAGAATTAGAGATTATCGAGCGAAAATCTAAGTGTATTCAAATTGCATTTTGATATTCTGACACCAGAGATTACTTTTTCTGACATCGCATACCGAGTTTCGCAGAGACGCAAGATTCTCTAGCTTGATTCATCTCTCAGGTAATATCACATGTGTATTATACTTCCCAGCAAACACAACACGTCTACGACGCTGGGCCAACAATAGCCCAGCATTGGGTCAACGTGTCGTGTTTGCTGGTATATATTACATCGTGCATGCGCATGACGTGGTGTTGTTTTACTATCGCTTCGTCGCATTATTAAGACCGGCCTACGGCCGGTATCCTATTAAGTTTATTTTGCCTGAGTTTGTGTCCTATTAAGGGGAAAGAGGGGTACTGTGCGTGGGAAACGGTTCACATTTCTGTACACTAGTCCTCATGAGCATGTGCAATATAACGGTTCAGGTCCTTAGGTTAAGTACTTTTGTCTTTAACAAGTGTTCAGAAAAAAATATTCACGATTATGTTTGTGGTTAAGAGCTTAAAGGGTTTTGGTTGGAATATTGTTGGCCCAACGTCGCAGACGGTAGCCCAGCATCACATCAGCATTGGGCCAATGTATCGTGTTATCTGGTGTTTCTGGCGCCGGGATGTTAAAGCGTCACCAGCATAATGCAGCAGTCAGAAAACACTGTACAATCACCCAATGCTGTTTCAATGAGGGGCCAGCGTCGAAGACTGTAGGTCAACATTGAAACAGCATTGGTTGAATGCCACGTGTTCGCGCAAAGTATACAACAGACCCGGTGATAGATTAGTGTTGAGCCAGCGTGGTAGACGATTGACCGGCATTGAACCAGCAATGGGCTGCACATCTGGCCCAACATTGAACCGGAATTTGGTGGGTAGGCCTACATCCTTCGTACCAGGTACATCGTAGGCAAGTATTGAATGAATGTTGGCCAGCACCGGCGATGGTGGTGGAAGGAATACACGTTGAAGATATATTTGAGCTTGTTTCCTTGGTTCTTTCCTTAATTGTACCCTGAACATTTACGATTTTGGCTCATGAGGAAGACCAATACACTGATTTTTTTGTCTATAGCACTCAAACAGAGCCGGGGCTCGGGAACTCCTTTTCTAGTTTATATTAGTTTTCTGCAGGTAAGAGTTAGCCTATTCACACATAGATGAATAGGGCCAACATAACTCACATGACATTAACGTTATTACTGTATTCGAGAAGGACGTGGCACAACCAGCTAGATAGGGACGCTTTGCAAAATATTTAGCCGCTGCCTATCGTGCCGGCTCAATCCCCGCTTGCTGCATAGCAGGTTTTCAGACGTATATCATGTTTCTCTCCTTTCAACGTTGGGAAATTGTTATTGTGAAGTCGAATGATAAATCTTCAGACTTAATATCAGACCATAGCCCAGCAAACACAAAACATTTATATACAATTTCTACAACGTCGGACTAACGTATTCGGCGTTGGCCCAACATCGTATAAATGTTATGCCGATACAAATGTTTTTGTGTTTGCTGGGAAACCTTTCCTATAATTTCCATTCGCTATTAGGCAGAAAGGCTGAAACAAAATACCCTTTATACATTTGAAAGAATTTAAATTAAATTTCCAATAATTGGACAACCCGATAAATCCGTCTGTAAAGACATACCGTCATTAATATCGACAATTTGTCGAAGACACCTAGTAGGCCTGTAAATACGCAAATATGGCTAAAAGGGTATATACAAATTATTGCACAAATAAAATATCATATCATCATGAGAAATATCATAATGAACAAAAACAAATAACAGAGGACCCAACATGTTACAGGGATCCATTCACATTTATTTAATACACCACATTGGTTTTGATTGTTTAAAATAATCACTCAACCAATTAATAATTTTCTACTAATACATATATTCTACTTGTATAACTGCTTGGTATGATTAACAGAATCGAAAAACATTGAAAATCCAAAAATATCTGTCCAACAGTTTGTTCTGATAAAAACATTTAAATGATTCTATTTTCCTTTTTGCAATGGATGTAATAATGGCTTGACAGAACCAATAATATGGTGATAGATTCATTTTTGACACTATACATAACAAATATATTAATTTATTATGAGAAACTTGTGACTTTTATATAAACATGCACCACTTTAGGCCTCATTTCCATTACACAAGTATTATATAAAACCAGAGTGAATATCCAGCTCAATTAGGCCTACACAATATTTAAGCACTTCAAACGACTTGTGCCTTTTTACATTACAGTTCTGTGATAACTAGAGTGATAAATAATGCCTGAAATTATTATTAGTGCCTGACGAATTTTGACTACTTCAGATAGTCGTAGACTCGTAGCAGCGGCAATGGTGATTGCAGATTTGAAATACTCCTTCAATAAGTTAAATTAGTGGTATTCAGGTTTTAAATAAATAAATGTTGCTTCTCTGCTTCCACGTAAAAAATCAGTATTTGCGGAAGCTTACATCACTGAAAGGTAGAGTGCTCAGACCACCAGGACCCGAATCTCGAAACCTGTGTCAGCAGGGCAATGTTATCTGAGTCATGTCACCATCCTCAGAGGGTTGTCCTGGCCTGTATGACCTAAAACCCTATTAATTCATTCATTCTAAAACCTCGATGTAAATGGCCTGAGGCACGCATTCTGTTTTCATTTCGCGTAGACATTACCGAAGGCTAATTTAGCTGTGTCTCTCGCTAGTTGTAGGCCCATCCGCATGGTCAAAGCTCCAAGGAGTGGAGTTATTTGCTACGAGACACCTAACCTGATATGAGGTACCGAATCGAATCCCAGCCCGTTCATCCTCGTGGATTTACTTACCCAATACCCCGTTTGGACAGTATTCAAACAACATTGAAAAGTTTCTGAGCTTTCTAATATTTCAACAATACATTCTAAGTGCATTTGAGAACAACGTTACGTACGGAATGTGCATTTGTACAAATGTGCAAAAATCAACCAAGGCGAGTTCGATCAACAAGGTATTAGAACGTCATTATTACAAAGCTGTAAATATGTGTAATCCCCGCCCAAAAGTGGCTGCATGCGTATTACAAATTCTTCATTTTGATTAGCTCGGCTTGATGATCCAGTATGACAGACCCATAAGTCTATGTTGGATTAGACAAATGTTGTTATAATGCTGAGCCAGCGTCGCAGATAATGGACAACGTTACACAAACATTGGATTAACGACTCACATTGGCTCGGCGAGCCCAACAAAAATATTAGATAGAACAACTGTCAGAAGTTTCCAAAAAGGACATGTGTCACCCGCAACTTGCGTGTTATCTTTGCGATGCTTACTAACAGAAAACGATTATCTATAAAGATTATATGAACGACAAACACCTTGGCGTCTGCCTGTATTTAAGTGGAACAATGGTATAAATCTAGCCGCGCTATCACGATGTCACCAATCCTTTCTGTTATTGATATCACACAATGCTTCCTCTGTTTTCATGTTCTCTATGGTTACCGTTATCAGTTACTGTGCATGTTTACATTACTTAGTTTTCTTCAGTTTATACATGTGTTGACACCAAGATTAGGACTATTCATTCACTTAACCAGCTTAAATCTATAGACAACTCTATGTATTTTGCTGGTTTTAGTTGTACCTCACTTCTCACTATCTCTGTTAGTGTGGTGTTTCTGGGTACATATGTGTCCCGCTGTTAATTGTACACATTGGACTACTCCTTTAAATGCCAATTTCAGTGACATTGTATAGAGTTTAAATAAGTGACAGTGTACTGTACTGTACTGTACTGTACTGTACTGTACTGTACTGTACTACTGTACTGTACTGTACTGTACTGTACTGTACTGTACTGTACTGTACTGTACTGTACTGTACTGTACTGTACTGTACTGTACTGTGTACTGTACCACTACACTGCATCGTACTACTCTGCATTATTTGTACCGAACTGCACTGTGCTGCGCTGCACTGCACTGCAGTGTACTGCACCGTACTACACTAAATGCACCGAACTGCACTGCACTACACTATTACGCACTGTAATATGGTATTGTACACAAATTGTATTTAAAAAAAAGTAGGGCATATTCCCGACTTCACTACACACACTCACTGTATTGTGCTCAGTCCGATGTTGATTTCAAATATCTAACAAGACCCCTCAGTGAAAGGGAATACCATTTATTTCGAATTATTCATGTTAGACAGACATTTCCAGATATTAAGCATAGTAAAGTCGATAATGGCCGCGACTTTTTTTTAGCACATCCCTCTCGGAAGCCGGACATTTTGTTTTACAGTAATGGTCTGGCTATCTGGCACGGTTTTTCACATATTACCCAAATTAATTGAAGTGAATTATAAACGCAAGTCGGCAATTTTGAATTTGATGAAGTGAAATTTTTCAGGGCATATCCTTCCCTGAAACCGCACATTTTGTTTTATAGTAATGGTCTAGCTACAACGCACGGTTCTCCAGATTTATTCATATTAAAACATAATTGGAGGCGTGACCTAGTTTTTGGCCGATGCGGGCTCATTTTGGAATTGTTGGTGAAGTTTATATATGGTATATTTTTTGGAGCGATACATAAAAAATTGTTGGGTGAATCGTGCAAGCGAGAAAATTTGCCGATCGGAAAAAAGTCAAGGTCATACAGGTCACAGAAATGTCAAATATGAACTCGATCAAGGTTTAGTCACTTCATAATTAACCTGTGTATGAAGTTTAATAAGCATTCCAGTAACATGAATCAAGTTATGGCACTAAAAGTGGCGGACGGACGTACGGACGGTCCGCATGACGACAATAGGCATCCGATAAAATTTTGGCTGAGGTTAAAAGGGCAATTATTATTGAACAGCCCCCATCTTCGAACTTGTCTGGGGAAGTTGCACGTATAGGAAAATATATTAGAGTGTATCGTGCTTACAATTAATTTCAATGTTTTAAACAGTTGTGGATCTACTAAAATAAAAATTTGTAATAAAAACTCATGCAGGGCGGTTGCGTTAGTGCGGCGGAAGACTTGATATATCAGCGCAGACATTTATCATGATGTGAAGCCGTTCTGACGCTGGTTTGTCACCAGGAGTGCCACCACTTGATGACTGAGACCGAGAACTTGATATCGGCCTGGATATAAAGCTCTAGCTGAGACGAATAATGACCATTCGTCTAAATTGTATGCCTACTGGTAAGGGGCCGACCATTTAATATCAGGGGGGGGGGGGTATGGTTTTTTCGTAAAAAAATAATTTGTTGACGAAATTGGCAAAAAAAAATAGTTTGCTCTATAGAGTGTGGGAAAAAAATAATTTGTTCATTTATGTGTAAGAAAAAAATAGATTGTCGACAGCCAGCAGATCTTTCTAAATCTGCCGGAAACTGCCAAAAAAAAGCAAAAATTCCCTCGCTCCGCTCGGTCAAACGTCTAATGCATATAGGTATTATACCGGCACACTGGAATGAGCATGAGAAATAACACCTGCATTTTAATTTATGGGATTAAAGGTCTAGTCAACTGGTAAAACTTGCAGGACATGATTCCCCAAGAATGCAAAATTGCCCGTGGGTAGGCCTAGGCCCTATATCATAAAAATACTAAGATATGCGTTTTATAGCGCCTACCCACTGCCGCAATAAGAGCAAGTTCCCAAATCATAGCAAGTTCATATATACTTGAGTGACATCTATGAGTTAATAATCCCACCAAAGCTCAAAGCTCTTTAACAGCTCTGGCTCTTAGCTGGGTGTTGGGTTTGCAAGCTATCTGACATTATTACTGGGGGATTGCGAAACAGCTGCCCCAATAATGTGTATTGACAGGACAGCTTTTTCTTAAACATTGTACACTCCGCCAATGTTTGTTCAACATTGGGCCAGCGGCGCAGACGTTCGTCTAACATTAAAACAGCATTGGGTCAATGTCTCGTTTGAGTAGTATCTTGTAATCAGTTTAGTTGCTGACATTAATGCCGTCAACCTGTATTTTATCAGCTACTGTAGGCCTATAGGTGAACGTCCCACGCATGCCCGTTTCGCAGTTGAATGGATCTTTCACCAGAAAAAAAAGTTTGTCTGTGACATCTCAGGAAAAAAAATTGTTTGTTTTTGCCCAGAGGGGGGGGGGAAATTATATGTTTTCTTGTTGGAAGGAAAAAAATAATTTGATTAGGAAGAAAAACCATACCCCCCCTCCCCGTTTTAAATGGTCCGCCCCTAAGTTATTCACCTAGTCTTTATGGAGTCGGAATCGGCAGAGATCAGTCTCATTATCCCTCACGAGACGTCGACTGTATATATAATTATAAAGAAGTGTGTGTTTGAACAAATCTACTGACACATGAAGGTACCATGACAAGTAAAAGATTAATTAGAGAGTTGGTATGTAGCCTACAAGATAATAGGGAAATCAACTTGTCGACATCATGGAATCGAGGTGAAAAAATAGTTTACGAATGGGATTCCGACTTCTTAGAGAATAACTTCAGATTAAATTGAAGCGACACAATCAGGCTAGAATTGTCAAAAAATCAGTATTTTATTTTGGCTTTTTAATATGGCCATAAGATGTGAACATGTCCATAGACTAGAATTGCGTCAGTTTTTTTTAATTCTGTGTTGCGCATGTAGGCCCCACCAGTTAAGAGAGAAATAAGGACGAAATTTAATTTGGGACATAGGCTACATGTCCAAAATATAAAATACGGGAATAACTGATAAATGTTTTTTTGGCACACTTGCTACGTTGCCACAGCGACCCAAGTTTAAGACTTCCGCAATTCTAGTCTATGGATATGTTCACATCTTATGGCCTTATTAAATAATTTAAAATTTAATAATATTGTATGTTAGGCTTACTACTTAATAATATATAATTAGCCTATACATCATAATGGCGAGGAATAGATGGGTGTTCCATAAACAGACTCAAAATTCTTTCTATAGACTACCTATATTTTATGCAATAAATTATTTTTGTGTGAGCTCACTCATAAAGATGGCGATGTTTCTAGTTAAGTTGACTGAATTGACACTGATGGAGGTAGGCTTATATCAAATGGTCTTTCTCTACCACAGGAATTAAATAAGACTAAAGGTTTTTTTAAATGATAATGATTTATGTAGGCCTATATCAAATGATCCAACTCTACCATTGGAATTAATTAACACTAATAATTTTGATAAAACAATCTTCCCAATAATGTAGGCCTCCGACCATCTCAGATTGGTTTAGACCTACACACTACAAACATACTTACCAACAGATACTTCAATGACAATGCTGTGTTAGTAACGTCACAATTTATATTAAATTATTTAAAGCTCTGTGAAGTCACTAAGTCTTGTGACGTCACATAACAGCAGTTTCATGGTGCCCAGGGACATCATAACATTTAATATAATGGAGAACAGTTTCGATAAAAACATGTGGATCCTTGATTTATTATTTGTTTTATTGCTCCCACTAAAGTCTGTACTGGCTTAAAACGACTAATAACTGCCATTTAGCTTAAACAATAACAGCTTCTGATGCCGCTGCGACAAGGGCAGACTCAGTGGTGGATCCGTGGTCACAAACAACGAAAATAATGTTCTATTAGGCCTAGACTATGCACCATCTGACGCCTTAGATTTTTGCTCGTACTGCCAGCCATAGAGGTAGGAGTGTTCTCCTACCTCAGCAGACAGTAGCACCATATTTTACACAGCGGCCTTGTTAGTTGATGTTAAAAACTGGCTTCTGATTTATGAGCCTATTGTTTCAAGGCAAATTTTATTTTGTTTCTTATGATAATGATTATTCCAATGAACGTAGTCTAATGGTAATAATATATGCATACCGCATCGTTGGAAAGGCGAGATGAGCCCATCTCGCCATACCCAACGATGCAGAATGTATTTTTTCGCACTAATATCTATATATCTGAAACGGCAAAATCAAACTGAGCAGTGAATCCCATAGCTGTATAGGAGAGAGTGCGAGATGGGCTGATCTCACCATACGTCTCTAGACTAGTGAAAGCCAACAGCATGAGTGCGAGAAAGTGTTAGGCCTATATAGTTTTATATAAGTCAATTGATATATTATATATATAATTTTTTAGAAAAATAACCAGATTATTCTCATAAATATATGCTCTTGAAAGACGCGTCCTGTTATGAATATATATATGCCTACTTGGGTCTGTGTACACAGCCTATCGTCTATGCTTGAATAGTCTAGTAACTTAGCAAATGTAGGTCTATGCTGCTACAACATCGTCATTCAACTGTGGGCCTATAGGCCTAACGGTGGCGTTATTAGGCCCTAAACTGTGAAGTCTAGGCGCTTAATTGACAGTCACGCACACGCAAAAAGTGTAGGCCTGGCTCTATTAGTAGGCTAGGCCTACTAGGCCCATTAGTAATGTTACAGCCTCGACGCCCTGAGCCTAGACTATATCCTGTAGACTAGTTTTTAAATTCATGTAGACATATAGCCTATATTATAGGCCTACCGTCTTCCCCCGCATATAGGCGCATGCGCATAGGCCTATATGTGAAACCTTGCCTTTTTTAAAAACCAAAAAAAAAAATGTGCGCTTGTAAATGAAACCTTAAAAAAGCTATCCAGGCCTGGGATTACATTTTGTGACCATGTTTTTTTCAATCACATCATTCATCAATAGAGATGAATAGGCTTTCTGTAATTGGCGAAACGAAATTCTTGATTTCTTATTTTGGACAGCCATGTCAAAAATAAGAAATACGACAATTTCCTCTCTATATCCAGCCTAACTGGTAAATGCGCAGCACAATTTTTTTTTTTAATTGCAGTTCTAGTCTATGGACATGTTTACATCATTTGGTTATATAAATAAGCCTAAATAAAATCACCGATTTTTTTTATGATTTCAGCCTGAGCCAGTCCCTAGTTTATTGCAATAATGTTTGTGTCCTGATTTGCGGAAAGAGGGGTGCCGTGTGTGGGAAACGGTTGATGTTTCTCAGAAACAGTCCTTATGAACATGTCAAATATAACGTTTGCGGTCGCTTGGTCAATTAGTTGCATTTTTAAAAAGTTTTTAAAAAATATATGCAAGAATATATTCGTGATTAAAAGCTTAAAGGGTTTTTGTTGGAATGATGTTGGCCCAGCGTCACAGACGGTGGCCTGGCATTACATCAGCATTTGGTCGATGTATCCTGTTATCCAGGTAGCCCCCCCCCCCCCCTAGTAGCTTTTCTGGCGATGGGAGAATGAAAGCGTCACCCGCATTACAATGCCGCAAGACTAAAGCAAACACAGAACAATCACCAAATGCTGTTTCAATAACGGGCCAGCGTCTAAGACGTTGGGCCAACATTGAGACAGTTTTGGGTAAATGGCACGTGTTTGCTGGGATGCTGCCGCTATCTATACAGCAGACCCAGTATTGGCGTAGTGCTGGGCCAGCGTCGTAGAAGATTTGTCGGCATTGAACCAGAATAGGGTGGGTGCTACCTACCTACGTAGGCTTACATCGTGTGTACGAGGTAGATTACCGTAGGGACACGCAGCCGTTGAAGATATATTTTAACTTGTCTCCTAACCCCTTGGTTCTTTTCTTTATTATATCCTGGACATTTAGAATTCTGGCCCATGAGGAAAACCAATAGTTATACAGTTATACGTTTACAAAATATTAAGCCGAATTTTTGTCTATAGTACTCATACAGCCTAAAGCCGGGCCTCGGAGTTCGGGAACTCCTGCTTTAGTTGACTATATATTGGAGCTTAAAGCAACCCCTTGGGATGACATCAATTTTCGTTTTGTACTGAAGTAGTGTATCACCCAGATCAAGATTTTATTTTATTTTTAGATTTTTACAAATATTTTTAATCAACATTTCTATGAAACCAGAAGTAACCCAAACAAACTATTTGTATACCTGAAGGACGATTGAATGTTTTCAAAGCATTGGGCCACATGCTGATGGCATCGGCCCAGCGTTGGGTAGACAATCAGTGCTGCAGGTATGTACTCCCGTGTCCTGACTATAAGACACCAATTAGCGGCGACTGCTCTGATATTACCGTCTGATACGTGGGAATACGTGATGTAAAGTGCTAAATATATTGCTGACTTGTTTTGTTTACAAGGCAATATACGACCTGGAAATACAACTATTTCACTCTTTTTCGGTGCTTTGAAATTGTTTTTTGACTTTTTCGTATTTTCAGTTAGGATCAGTAGGCTATATAGCTTTATATAAATTAATTTTTTTAAATTGACAACATTGAAAATGTCCCATCCCTTTAACATCTTAATACATGGACTATCTATTGTTTTGCTGGTTGTGTGTATTGTGTCTCGTCTACACACACATAGATCTTTCAGCATTCGCGATATCAGAATTAACATGATTTGCAAGAGTATCTGGAAGCTATTTGAGACCCAGCAAACATGAGATGCTGAGCTAATTTTGGCGCAACGTCGTAGAGGGTGAGCCAACATTAACCAACTTTTGGTCAGCATCCCGTGTTTTCTAAGGAGTGACCTGATATCACCCTGAAGTCCGACCAGCCGCTGTATCACGAGGATGTATTCTAATTTTACATTGGTTTAATGCTGAACAACCAGCCGAGGCGTTGAAAAGCTTTGAAATAAGATGAGGCGAACGCCACTCGTCAACTGAGAAACTGAGACCCCAAATAACAGCTCAAACCATTGCACTTTTGTCCTAGTTATTCTGACGATGATATTAGCTGATGGTTCAGGGAAAAGATGACACTCAATAATATTAGAAATTAGTGTGTTGACACGCAGTTCTCCCAAAATAAATTCACAATCGGGATACATTAATTTTAAATGAAAAGCTGTGGAAAAACGGTAATATTCTGAAGATAAACTTTGTATTTTGATATAATGGCTGCAGCTCGAGACCTCGCTGACTGTACGGCTCTGCAAAGCCAAAAGTAACTGCGTTTTACTTGAGAAGTAATTACTTACTGTCTTTTGACTTAAGTGTGTATGCATCTTTATCGTTATTATTATATACTGGCGGCACTGGCTTCTCAGCAAACGCGCCACATTCAACCCGATTTGGATTAATGTTGCCCCAGCTTCTGCGGCGCTGGACCAACCTTTAGCCACCCGTTGGTCAATACTAGGCCCTACGTGTTTCTGGGAATCACCGTAGGCCTACTACATCTTCTTTGTTTTCACACCAGCTGTTCCACCATCGCTGACTGAGCTAACTGATTGCTACCATACGTACATTTTGTATTAACTACTGCCTATTCTTTCAGACGTGCTATTCCAGAGTAAAACTGTTATTCGTATTTTCAGGCATGTTTCCTTTTTTCTCTCTTTATATTTTTCGCATGGAATCGATATATTTTACCTTAAGACAGATTGAATTGTAGTGCACATTTCGTGGTCAATCAACGAAAAACAATTGTGATAAGAATTGTTTTATTTATATCCTGTCTTAAAATAGTTTTAAATAACTGTACATCTTCACAAACCTTGCAGACACACAAGTAATATATGCTTCATGGTGTCTGCAAGGTTTGCTGCTATTCTCACACTACATTCCACCTTTATAGTAAAGCAGGTCAGTCATTTCGCTTCACTGATTCAAAATATTCACATAAGTTCTGACGAATCCAACTCCTTAGAACGTTGACCGTGCTGCGAATTGGCCTACAACCTGTATTCAGCGAATCGTGACGACCCACCTACTTTAATACATGTACACGCACTTGTTTTTTCGTGGAGAGGCTGCGGAGAAATTAAAATCGTGATTTATCCGTTTACATTTTCCAACAAACAAATTGGGACTAAAAAATTCACGACTTTCTAAAAATTATTTTGATAAATTTCCATGATTATACCAGTGCTCGACATACTAGTATTTAACATTTAGACAGTGCCAGGAGCTTGACGATAGACACACTGATGGGAATTATTTATTTCGCATCCTATCTGCAGAAATGTATTTTTTTTCACACTTTGTATCAAGCAGTTAGTTAGTATTGTGGGGAGCCTCCGTGACTGAGAGGTAGCGTTCTCGGCCTCAGACCGCCAGGGCTCGAATTTTCAATCCTGTGTCTGGAGGACAGTGTCATCTCAATCATCTCACCATCCTCAGGAGGTTCTCCTGGCCCAGTTCAGCCTATATGTGCACAAAGGTGGCCTAAAGCCCGATTCATTTCATTTGTATCAAGCATTTATTTCACTTTCTTAGAAAAAAAATTATGTCTACAAACCAGGCTTAGTATTTTAAGAACCATTAGGCCTAAATATTAATATAAACATGTCCCTCAGACAATTATTTATTTCACAAAAAAATTGCCTGAAAATAATTATTTCAAAACTACTCCAGCCCTCCACCCCTAGTAATCAGTAATGGTGGCCCCCTAAATGGGAAACAACACATCAGCATCTGCTTGTGAATTGCGGCAATTCTATTAATGTAGATGGGAGTTTCAAACTGTTTCCTGTACGGAGCACCGTGACTATTTACCGGTACATGCACGTACCCAGCAAACACACTACATCGACCCAATGTTCGTTCAATGTTGAATCAACATCGGATCAATGCATCGTGTTGGGTATGAGCATGCAGAGGAAGTTAGGCCTATCTGTAAAGAAGCCCACTGACGTCAATCGTTTGCGTAGCCTTCATAAAAAACAGATATCAGCATTGCCAAAAGGCAGTGTCGGCTTACTTGTAAAGTAAGCAGATATACTACCTTTTGGCTTTGCAGAGCAGAGCACATGTAATGTATCTGGTCGGTCGCGATGGTTCAATCGGTTCGGCTGTTAGCTCGTGATCTGCAGGCTCTAATCCCAGCCGGCCGGAGGCTGATGCTCATGGCTGTGCTGTGCTGTTCAAACGCCTGGAGTGTGTAGTGGTGTACAAACGGTACTCGGTAGTCTATTGTGCCACAATGTGCAGAAAGCTACATAAATTTAGCAGGCTTTTTCAGTCACTCATTCAGTAAGATTGTTAAACTCTCACTCTCAATCACTTCAACGCAATTTTTTATTTATTTATCCTTGAGTACTCGTTTTTCAATGCGGTAAAAAAGATGATCCTATAAACATAATAACAAGTAATAACTTACATATCAGATGTTTATATTAAGAATACTGATCTAATTTTCGTCGTGTTTTCCTAGTTCCTTATTTCTGTTTGTTTTTATAAGTTTACAAAAAAAATTATTTTACGTAGGCCTAATACTTTCATTTTATGTTTGATTTTATGTTATAGGGGCCTACACGTAGAGAAACTAGTCAGTGTTTGTATTTTTATTAACATGAAAGCCCACACTTGTCCACACTTTTTGTCTTAAGTGATGACACCCCGCCCCTGTCTATATTCATTCCCCTGTCTTTCACCACAAACAATATTTGCACCACAACAAATAAGTACATCAATTCATTAAATATACATCATTAATCAGTATTTAAGCAGGAGTACCATTCTACGTGTTCTAGGCGCAGACAGCAGGTTATTAAAGTTTTCTTCTGACAGGTCATGTGTACATGGCAACCTACTATAACTGCATCCTCATCCCTAATCTTGCAGTGGAAGTAAGCCCCCCCCCCCCTCCCCTCCATCCACCACTTGCTACAGCTAACAAGTTGAGCCATCTCCTGTAGACGCGCTGCCAGTGCAGACCAGCCTGGCTGCTAAATATGGGCAAGCAAGTAGAGAGCTGCCCAGGTTCTACCAGCAGGCAGCCAGCAATAACATAATGGCCGTGTAGATAAGTACACCAACCTGGCCGGGATCACTACCAGCGAGTACGAGACGCTCCCCCATAGCTGGCCCAATGCGGAGCCAACGTGTAAGGCGGTCTGCCAGCACTCAGCCAACACGTGTTAACGTAAGCAGTATATGTTACCGGGATAGTACCCACACCCGCCCACTGATCCGTAAACACAAAACGTAAAGCCGCTGGTGGGTCAACGTTGGACCAGCGTCTGCGACGCCGGCCCAACACTGATCCACCAGTGGGTCGATGTCTAGCGTTTGTTGGGACGGTCCGTCCACGGACGCTTTAGCTTCTATTGCAGGACTTCAGCGAGCAGCGCAGATAATCCAAAATGTGTGTTTATAAAAGTATCTTGTACTAAAGAAATACCTTCTATCAGACGCAATACATTGCCTACCTATAAAAAGATATGTTTATAAATATACCCGTATTAAATGGAAAGTAAGCTAGACTTGGTTGCTGTTAATTGCGCTTTGGTTGCGCTGTAACAAGCGATAGGTCCGCCTGGATCCGTTTATTATAGTTTGGCGTCCGTGGATAGCATTATCTGGTAAGGTGATACACAGCCATTGCTTATCACGGCCAGGTAGTCCTACAAGCCGATCTGGCCGCTAGGACCGACACATTTCTAGGAAGATGGATGCTCTATACCTGCAGACCTGTGATGGTATACTGCGAGCTGCTGTGTCCACGTATCATGTAGCCAGTTAGAGGAAATGGCAGATAACATTAAAGAATCTTTTTTCAGTAGTTTCTTCACCAAATAATGCACTTAGGCGTATATAAGTGTATACATTAAAATAGTTTGGATGCTCATCCATATCCATGCTGATTTTTAGGAAATACATTACTTAAAACAATCGTAAAAACAGTTTTATTAATAAAGCTCTGCTACCTCGAATTTATATAGCTGGTATTGGACTTCATTATAAGTTAACATAGCTTAGGTCTCTTTCGTATTCACATTACGATTTCAGGCTCGATATATTGTTTTTCTTCTTTATTTTATCTGATGCGGTTTTACTATGATATTGGGCTACGTTAACCTTAAATTTACAATTATTTTACTTCAATTGTCACCCACTTGAAGTTGTGTCTTGCTAGCGCGACCTACCACTCCCAGTGGTTGAGAATTACTCATATTTGTTTAATTTGAGACCAAAAAATTGCAAATATTGATGTTGAAACACACATTTAATTTACCCCCGATAACTGTCATTTGATCAGCTAATAAAACGGGTTAAACACGATTATTTGGGCTTAGTGGTAAAAGGGTTAACAGAATCATTTGACCAGTTTCTGTATACGAACCCGGGTCCTACTACTTCTAAAACTAAAAATGCATTTTAAATTTGGTAAGTCGGAGTTTCAAGTCGACTGAACTTCTTTATTGATGTCAATTTTTATTTGTTATATTTCGGTTGGCTTATACAAAGTAGGCATAATGTCTTTGGAGTTAAATTCATATTAATTTAACTAGTTTGTGACATGCTCTCAGAAATCGTTGGTAGGCCTACATTTGGACAAACTGGTGGGCCTTTTGAAATAATGTATCGAAAAAATCAAACACTTCTATTGCAACTGATATAAGCCTCCTCCCATGAACAATGCGAAGCGAGCATTGTTTTCTTTTGGATGTGTCTACATAGCATGTACGATATTCATTATTTTGCATTAGTGATGTACAATAATAGCTTTCGGGTGGAAAATACTTGCTGATGCTTCGTTGCAGCCTGCTCAGTATCTTTTACAGGTGATGTTTGTTTATTGTTGTTTTGTTTCTTCTTGTTTTTTTTCTTTTTTGTACATTTTATAGACTACGCATATTACACAAATACGCAGTTCGAATTCGAACCTGGTATCTGGTAAGAACCCACAGTCAAACCGAATCAGCATCCGGAACAGGCGTGATATAACTGCAGGTATGGTTGATATAATATGCTTAGTAAATCATAATGACGTCACAAGGGGTACGTTGAAATGTCAATATGCTGCAATGCAACGTCCTTTGGGATCTGCGATCACCCTTCAAACCCTAGGGTCGAGGCTAAAGTAATAAAATAATATACCCGCCGTGTCAGATTTAAATATGGTTATATGGCCTAATTATAGTAGGCCTATACCATTCATATAATATGATCTATATAGGCCAATATGCCGACGTACATTAAAACATCTTGCTGGTCAAAAAAATGGAAGGGAGCCAAATAATAATAATAAAAAGATTTTGGTGAGCCACCATAAAATCATATTGATGTTAAATGATGGTGGAAACTTACGTTGCAGACCAGTTATGCTATAAATAATCCGATGAACCATGTTGGTTCAGTGTTAGGCCTAACACTGAACCAACATTGAGTCACTGTATCTTGCTGGGTTAGAAACTGACACAACATAAGGCTGCTGGGCCTGATTCGTTATATGGCCGGATAAAACAGCCGACAGCAATTATGTAGAATAAACAATGCATGGATTAGTGTCCAACTTCTCCTCTAAAGCTGAAATAACACGTTAACCCTAACAGGACAATAGTCACGTATAACAAATATTTTGAATTAACCCTTGAAGTTGAAGGTATTTGATCTGAATTACTCATATTTGTTTTATTTCAGAACAATCATTTGTAAATCTTGCTGTTTAAAAATTCACTTTATTCCCGTTATGCATGATTTGATCGGCCAGTAAAACGAACTTTACAAACTATTATATCCTGGCATGAAAATTATGTATTCCACAAAAAAAGATTATAAATTACATACATACCACTGGTCGCTCTTCTTAACAAAACAAAAGAGTATAAATATAAAATACGATGGATCGCAGAAAAATGAAGGCTCTATATGAATAATAATGATACATGAGATGATTATTTCGTTGTTCTAAAAAACAATATAGGCCCATGAAAGAATTGTATGTGATGTTTCAAATATTTGGTTCACTGATAGGGCAAACTTTATTGCGGAAACGGATATTTTGAGTTTCTGACCCTAAAATAATCCTAGAATGACCCCAAAATGACCCTAAAATAACCTCAAATTAACCCTTTGGACACCGAGTGTGTACTTGTCTTGAGTGGGATGATATTTTTAACAAGTGGACCAAATATGAAGACAATTGGTCCACCAGAACAACATATATTACAGGTTATATATATAATTGCTGGCCGGAATCGATCGGTGAATTTGGGCTATTTTCTCGGCCCCTATCGCCAAAATTGCCAAAAACACGCCAAATGATACATGAAATGATTTTTTCGTTGTTCTAAAAACAATATAGGCCTATGAAAGAATCGTATGTGATGTTTCAAATAATAAATTAAAAGTAACGTAAAACATCATTCTATATTAGTAAACCGTGCTGGCCTCAGTTTTCTGCAGGTCTAGGCTACCCAAAAAAAAGAATCAGATTCTATTTAACTTGGCTTAGCATACACTGTCTTGTATTCTCTATGATGCGTAAACAGATACTAAATTATGCTAATTTTTGACAGAATAGTTCAATTTAAGGTGTATCTAAGCCTAAAGGTAAGCCTACTACAAAGGCTTGATGAAGCCGTAAATAAACATAATGAGAGGGTGATCGTATGTTTTTATTTTATTTTTTGAAGAGTTACACCATTATTTAAATGACTCAATTGTCTACTCTCACATCAGTTATACATAGTGTATAGTCATTCACTAGGTGACGTTTATCCTGTTATCTCTGTAATATGCACGCTATTTTCTGAGCAGACGCTTATCAGCTTATGGTGGAGCGGGGGCTCTGCTGTAGTGGGTAAATTTAAGCTAAGCTGCATGCCTGTAAAGTCGGAGCTCTCGGGTTCGTCCAGGGCCTTAGCTGGCACTGAGCTTTTAAAGAAACTAATATAATGTTTCTCCTCGTTCACTAGGAGTGAAGGTTCAGTATTGTGGAGAGCCTCCGTGACCGAGCGTACTCAGCCTCAGGGTTCGAATTTAGAATCCCGTGTCTGGAGGGCAGTGTGATTTGATTCATCTCACCATGCTCAGGAGGTTCTCCTGACCTAGTTTAGCCTCTGTGTGCACATGTAGGTGGCCTAATACCACATTCACTCCTTCCTTTATTCATTCATTTATTACATTTTTAAAAACATATTTGTTACGATATTTGGTTATTACAATGACCTTTTCAAAGGCAATTTTATTGCAATAGTCCGACAGCCAAAGGGGGTACCCTTGTTTTGGCTGATATTTTTTTTCTCTTATGATTATGCATCACTAGCATCCTTGTGATGATATCTTGGCTGTTGTTTTCTGTATCAAAGGAATACAATAAAACACATGAAAATGTTATTCGACATTATTATCATGCAAAATTCAAAATGGCCGCCACGAAATCACTAATGTTACCATATCTGTATCAACATTTGAGATAAAGACTTCATTTTTCAGCAAACCATATATTTTCGGTATCGAGGAATACAATGAAACACATGAAAACTTTATGGTCATCAGTATCATGAAAAATTCAAAATGGCCAGCTTTAAATCACCAAAAGTTATCATACTTTCGTCAATAATAATGATTTTTTTCACCAATTCATATGTTTTTGATATATAGGAATACAAAAACCACACAATACCTTTATTTGACATCATTATCATGATTGAAATGTTTTGTTAACACTTACTTATATAATATTTTAATTAGAAACCCAAATCCGCCAAGATATCAGCCAAAACAAGGTTACCCTAGAAATCCACATTTGGCTGCCGGACTACAAAGGTTGACAGTGTAGTATACCACAACATATTATATTTTCAGGTGGTTTATTCACCGAGTTACAGCTTAATATTACAAGGAGTTGAGGAATGCTAATTTGCACGTTGATTTGTTATGCTAAACACATGGTTATGCCGAACATGTCAAAATCACTTTTTTTGTAAATCGTTAATCATGAAAACCATCATAATATACAAACCTATTTCTATATTCTAAGATGGCTATAGTTTCTGAAATATGGCATAAACATGATTATAAATTCGTAATTGCTTCTAATTTTCATATTTCAATTAAAAAACAATAGAAGGGTCAACGTTTTTGTAATCACACCTCCCCCCCCCCCCCTCGACAGCATCCTGGCCAATTTTCATGGACACTGATTCATTGATACATGGTAATATCATTTGTGGGGTGATAAAGTCTAGTCTGGTCAGTGTATTTTACTAATAGTTTATTATCTGTCACGGTTTACCCTATATATTACGCATGTTAAAGTAAATAATGTCGCATCTTTCGGCCATTTTGAATTGGATCGAATTTCATAATTTGATAGATATCGTGCATATTATTTAAATAAACAATAATGGACGTAAGTCGGCCACTTTAAGCTGAATTTTTTCAGAGTAGACTATATCCCTCCTTAAAATCTCACATTTTGTCTAGTTATCTAGCACAGTTTTCCAGATATAACGCATATTGAACAAATAATGGCCGATAGTCCCGCAAGTCGGACATTTTTAATTTGATAGAGTTGAAATGTTTCAGGGCATATCTCTCCCTGAAACATCACATTTTATTTTACAGCGGTCTAGGTCTAGCTATCTAGCTTAGTTTTCTAAACATCACGTATATTAAAGAAAATAATGGCAGATAGTCGGCCATTTTTAATTTGAAAACGGTGATTTTTATCAGGGTATATCACTCCATGAATTCTCGCATTTTGTATTATATTAATGGCCTAGCACGGTTTTCCAGATATCACGTATATTAAAGGGACATGCCAGGTCTAAAATCATCAAACAATCAGGGATTTTATTTTAGCTTAATAATATGACCATATGATGTAAACATGTCCATAGACTAGTACTGCAAAACTGTTTTAATTTTTGTGCTGCGCATTCACCAGTTAGGCTAGATATAGAGATGAAATTCCTGATTTCTAATCATTGACAACCATTTCAAAAATAAGAAATACCGCAATTTCGTCTCTCTATCTAGCCTAACTGGTAAGTGCGCAGCACATAAATTAAAAAACTTTTGCAATTCTAGTCTATGGACATGTTTACATCATATGGTCATATTAAGAAGTCAAAATAAAATCACCGATTTTTTTATGATTTTAGACTTGGGCATGTCCCTTCAAAGCAAGTAACCGCGAGTCGGCTATTTTGAATTTGATGGAGTTGATTTTTTTCCAGGGCATACCCCCCTCCCCCTAAAACCTCACGTTTTATAGTAATGGTCCAGGTTTGGATATCTATAGCACGGTTTTAAAAATATCACGCAAATTAACCCTTTACCTACCAAATAAATACATTGTAATTTTCAGCCACTTGAAGGTATGGCTCGCTGGTTAACGCGTTTCAAAATTTCAAGTGAGCTGTGCAAATTATTCGGATTTGGCAAAATAAAGGTCAACAATTCATAAATTTTGCTGAATGATGTCACGAATCGCCGCCTGACTTTCGGCTGTAAATAAAACTCAAGATGGGCAGAGAGAAATTTGGATTTTGTAAGTGATGCCGTTTTTGACAAGATGTTCCTAAAATAACATAAATTTGGTATACACAACGGTAGTGCTCAGGAATCTGTTTTGTGAACATGATATAATAAATAATTACAATGGAACATGTAATACATAGTCATTCAAACGCGCTTTTGAGCCAAGCACATTCTTCAATGACACACGTACAGATCAGCCCAGTATCACCACAATAACTCAGACATTAAAGAAGAATTATGAGGGTATAAGGAGTCTTGTCTACTTTTTCGTGGTAGCCGGTAATTAAATATTGACTTCACTGCTGTCTTATAATTGCGTTGCACTAAAGCAGTTGATGAAGAGTTGTTTAGCTTCAATAAAATTTACAGCGCGATGGACATTACGGCGTTGATCACGACGCGCATGCACCTACAATACATAACAACTGTTCTTGGCGAATCGTGACAACCCATTCACTACTTTAATTGCAACCTTTCTAAAAACTAGAAATGTGTTCTCGCACTAATTCGGTATTAACATTAGAGCAGCACCGTCTTGATTATACAAGGAAAACACAATTTTCATTTAAATCTTATCAGTTTTTGAACCGTCTGGCGAGTACATTGGGTTGAGCATTTGCGCCAAGATGCATATTAATATAGGCTATAGCATGGAATATATATTTGTCATCCTTCCCTGAACTCTCACATTTTTGTTTTAAAGTTTAAATGGTCAAGCTATCTAGCACAATTTGTCATGTATATTACAGATATTAAAGTCAATGATGGCCGCAAAACGGCCATTTTATATGTGATAAAGATGAACTTTTGAAGGGGGGGGGGGGGTCCTTCCGTAAAATCGCACATTTTGTTTTATACTAATGGTCTAGCTATCTGGCACGGTTTGCCATATATCAGGCATATTAAAGTCAATAATGGCAGCAAGTCGGCCATTTTCAATTTGACCAAGTGGTAATTTTTCAGGGCATATCCCTCCCTGGAACTACACATTTTGTTTTATATATAAATAAATACTATAGCTACTGTAATGGATGATCGTTATATACTATACTGTTGCCATACCATGCTTTAATAAACAAAACTCCAATAATTTGGTATCATGCGCGTGTTTTAACTTACAGTATGTTATTATTTTTGACAGTGTAGTACCATTTCATTTGAAAATATATATGGTATTGTGGTACAATAGTAACGGTTACTTTAGTTAAAACCTAAAATATTTTTACTGTACGGCATGCTTCATCAGCTAGTGGAAAAGTCATCCATGTTATTTGCCACTGCTGGACACGTGGTTTTCGTCGTAAATTGTTCAATTCAATTTAATTCAAAAGGTATTTATTGTCATTAGAAATACAATATGAAAACAAAACAATATTATACAGATAAAATATTAAATAAAATATATAGCATCTATCGACAAAGAGGACAAAACGCCCACTGGCGTATGCGCCCTCAAAAAGTTACATTTTCGAATTTGTAAAAAAATAACAAGTGCAGAAGTGCATCGTACTATCAAATAATGTATAATACATCAGAGAATATGATTTGTAACAAAAAAATATACTTGATTCAAAAGAAATGTTTTTAACGCTCTTTTATAACATGGAAAACTGACATCAAAACATACTTTGCTTGAAAATTCATTCCATAAAATAACACCATAACACCTGATGGCCTTTTGTGCGGCAGACGTCCTACATTTATGTGTGTGCGATTTTTTTTGCTGGGTAGACAACCACGAATATATTTGAACATAAATAATAAAATCTTCTGTTTGTATAATTAATAAATTTTTAATAATTTTCCATCTAAAAAGATAGGTTCAGTGTGAGCTCTGAGGGGTAAGGATTTCATTAGCCTAACCACTCGTTTTTGCAATTTAAACAATGACAATAAATATACATCACCAGCTCCTCCCCACACTTCTAAACAATACGTTAGGTACGGATAAAAAAAACTGTGGTACAAGGTTACTAATGCTGACAAGTTTATATGTTGTTTTGCTTTATTTAATATTTCTGTACCTTTGGAAATTTTCATTTTTATAGATTTAATATGGTTTGCCCATGACAGTTTTTCATCAACTAAAACTCCTAAGAATTTAGTACAAGCAACACGTGCTACCATTTGCCCATTAATCTTAATATCTGTATCGTTAATAATATGATTTCGAGATAAGGTAAAAATCATGTAATGAGTTTTTTTGACATTTAATGACAGTTTGTTTACATTTAACCATTGAACAATTTTTGTTAATTCATTATTCATGATGGCTATTAATTGCCTCACATCTTTTCCAATAGTAAAAACATTTGTCATCTGCAAATAAAAGTGTAAAGAGTAGTTGTGATACATCAGACATGTCGTTGACATAAATTAAAAATAACAAAGGATCTAATATTAAACCTTGTGGTACACCACAAGAAACATTAGAAGAACAATGTATATTAAATAATACATACTGTTGTCTTTCTTTCAAGTAATCTGCCATTTGAGAGCAGAATCTCTAATACCATATTTAAATAATATTTTAAGTAAAATGGAATGGTCAACAGTATCAAACGCTTTACTTAAGTCTAAAAACACCCCTAGTACATTTTTCCTTCATCTAATGCCTTGAGTATTTCATCCACTAACACAATAAAAGCCATATTAGTACCATGTTTTTCACGAAATCCAAATTGATATTTGTATAACAAATTAAAAGAGTTTAGACAGGAAAAAATTCTGTTGTACATTATACGTTCAAAAACTTTTGAAGACACAGGTGAAACTGATACAGGACTATTATTGGTAATAGTCATACAATCACCACTTTTATATATTGGCATCACCTTGGCAATTTTTAATTCTTTTGGAAATACTCCTTGTGCAAGTGACAAATTTATTAAATAAGTTAGCGGTGCAATATATAAATGATAAGTATATTTAACAACCTTGGAATTGATATCTTCCCACCCAGGAGTCGTGTTGTTTAAGCAATTTATAACTTTGGATATGTCATCTGAACTAACTTCTCCTAAGAAAATAGGAAAATTGTTGTTCCACCGTCTACCATGACACAAACATTTTGTTTATGACTCGACTAAATCTTTTCACATAAAATTAGCTTTGTAGAATTAGGCCTAACCTGTTAAATAATTTAATGTCTGTTGGACAGGGTAGTATCAACATGTCCCATAACTGGTCTGGCATAGATGTAGCGATCAATGGCATGAACCAATCAGCCCCGTGCACAACAAAGACGAAGATAAGATATTTTCCCTGAATTGTGGCAAATTTGCATACTTTATAAATCTTATTGTTACGACTTTTCGTCTTGTAAATTGTAAGGCATTATGCCTGGGAATTCATTGTAGATAGATGGATGGTTTATTTATTGAAGCAGCAATAGACTCATTGGAGCCTGTGTGTATTTACAGTTAATGTGTAAAAGACGGCGTGTGTGTAGAGGATACAATGCCCTATCACATCTATTTCACAATGAACCATAGGTATGGTTGAGGTAACAGTTTGAACATTTTGAATATAAACACAGCTAAATTGAGAATGATTTCACGATTAACGCATGTCAAGAGTTCAACAAAAATAGACATTGATGGTTTCTGTCGATAACAAGGTGGCAAATATTTAGTTCTTATATCCTTGGAATTCTACAACAAGATGATACTCCTCTCTAAGAACATTTCACACGTTTTGCACAGACGCTCATAGACCGTTCCGTGATGCCATTTTCCGCTAACTACCCAGTAAACACAAAACATTTTTATAGCATTTATACAATGTTGGACCAATGTCGAAGACGTGGGGCGTCGAAGACGTGGGACCGACGTTGTAATAATGTTATACAAATGTTTCGTGTTTACTGGGTAGGCTTACTGTAACTGGTATTTTGCCGTCAAAACAATTACTATATATAAGCAAATTTGTGTTTTGGTATTGTAGCCTAATGATATACATATATTTAGAGAACATTATATATACATTTTTAACTCCCCTATATAATTGTCCATGTGGACACAGAAGTACTCTATTTTGATACATTTTGATCATGTAATCATTCGTTGCATAATTTTAAGAAACTTCAAGTGCTATGAACATTCTAATTTAGCAAAGCATAATTAAAACCTAAGTTATTTAATATCGCCTTGACTGTGCTGGCCGAATTATTGACATGTTCAGGTTCCTATGTTCTTTTCAAATCTATATAACTTGAACACTAAGGGATTAGTAATTTCACGTGTTTTACCAATATTTTGGTGTGTTTACTGTCAATGGGAATATATCCCATATACCAACCAATTCAAAATTGCAGATGAACCCTTTTAGGGCATGGGCTACAACCAACCACCGTGCACCCCCACATCTCACCCACACCAGCTTTTTTTAAAACCTTGATATGTCTAAAACATGAAATGAGATGAGCAAAAATATAGTGATAAATATTTTGACCTCTTATTAGGGGGGTACCCCCAAACCTGTCTAAAATTAGGGGGTAGGGTTACGCAAACGTCTGTCCTTTCTATTCTTGTTTCGCAATCTACCCATGCAATATATCATATGAAAGGTAATTAAATTTCCTTCCTAATTATGTATTGCACGATGCAGTGGATTAAAGGGTTTTCTCTACAAATGTTGAAACATGTTTTTTTATTACAAAATAATCAAAATCGACAACAAAACAAGTTAGTTAACATGGTCAATGGAAACGACTTAATAAAACATTATTATTGGCCATATCAATATTTAACTTATGTTTTCTGAAACCAGATGTGTATTTATTTAAAATTGAGTGTCATTTAGATTTGTACATGGCATATTTTTTCAAATGAGAGAATATTGCAGCATTTTCATGAAATTTAGCCTGAGTGAATTTAGCCTGAGCTGAAATATAAAACATTGAACTTTGCTCGACATTTGAGTGCAAATTATTTTTTGCGCTTGTTTCACATAATTTGGGTGTGCTGAATTCGAATACGTCGGTTAACATTCTATCTTATGTGTCCTTCACCTTCAAACAATCAAAAAATGGCCGCCAAAACCACATCTGTTCTATATTTTTGTTACATATTATTGCACGATTTCGGCATGATTTCGAAACTGTATTTTATCACAGTATCTTCTAACATGCTTTGATTTGCTTAGTATTTAAAATGACGTCATTATTTTTATAGTGAATATGTAAAATGGCGTCCATCTTGAATTTTACGATAAACTATAGGTCAGACGATGAACAATAAACACCAGAAATCGTTTTCTTCGGCCCCCAAGTCAAACAAAATAAAACAAGAGGCCCAGGGGCCTTGACGTTTGTCAACAGCATTGCAAAAAATCAGCTATAAATGTGTCAGGGAATGTATAACTATACTCTAAGATGCATTATCATGAAAAGATGTATATCCTTTATATCGATCATTGGCATTTATATTATTATGTTCGGTTCCCATAATACATTTTGCTGATTTTACACACGTTCTGAAGCACTGCACCTAATGAAATATGCTTGACAAAGAATCATTTCACAGGACTACAATGTTAATATTACAAAAGTGCAATTATTACTTCTTCTGGGACTTTTATTTTGCCCCAGTTAGCCAGGAATTTTCACGAAATCTTTAATTTTCAATTTTAATTCTTCTGTCTAAAATAGGCCTAACAAAGTTGTATTTTATCAGCTTTTAATGTTTCTTACTCAGCCATGAAATATACAGTAGCCCTAATCCATCATTATCACATGTGGACGTAATGCACATTCACTGCACCCTCTTACGTAATGCCAATTATGGAAATCACAATACACACAGTAGACCTAAGGATAAAGACCCATGAAGGCTTTCTCAACTCACACGATCTTTGCTGAAATGTTGCTGTTGTCAGGCCAACGTTGAGTCAGGTGTTAGTTGGCTGTATCAAATGCTATGAAATGAAATAAATGGGGTTCTATACCACATTTGTACACATATAGGCTAAACTGGGTAAGGAGAACCTGAGGATGGTGAGATGAATGAGGTGTCACTGCCCTCCAGACACAGGATTCGAATTTGAGCCCTGTTGGTCTACCCGAGCACACTAACTCTCGGTCACGGAGGCTGCCCACAATATTCAATATTTACAATTGAACAGGGAGGAAACATTTTGTTTCTTTGAAACTTGAATGCCAGAGCAGGAGACGAATCCGCGATCTCTGACTTTCCTAGCAGGCACCAGGACCCCCCCCCCCGCCCTTCGGTATTGTTATTACATATATACAAACACATTACCTGTGGATTTAATATTGGTTCACCATCAGGGGCGCTGCCCAACATTTTTCATATTTTATTCTGCACAACATATTAAATGTGCATAATATATATTGGTCATGTCATTGCTATCCCTTACCTGTGATAATTGACAGGTATGTTTTTACTCTGGTTCTGCCATAATAGTGTTCCCTGTTCCACTTTGATTTTCATTAATTGCAAAAATGAAAAATATATATTTTCAAGTTTTATAATCCACATGTACGGCTGGTCCTCGTCTTCATCATTGACGGTTGGCCAGTAATTGGTAGAAAACAATTAATGAATGGGAAAGCGTGAATTCAACTATGATGCTGTGTCAGCTGCTTTATAGACACTTTATAGTCCTACATATTATTACTTCGAGACATGTTTTTAATATACATATATCCACTTCTAAAGTATGCATACTTTTAGGTGCAACCCAGCAAATACGATAAGGCAAACAGTGGATCAACACTCAAAGGTTTCGAATTTCAGAAGTTTAGCCAGACCGAATATAGAGTTAACTCTATGGCAAGACACGTGTGATTATACTCCAGCGGTATTGCCTCATTGTAGTAGTCAACGCGATGCGTACAAAGCATAATCTCATAATATATTACACTGGCTATATACGCTATACTTTCCACAGAAGCTACATCGACTTAATCTTAGTTTAATGTTGGGACAGCAGTGCAGACGGTGGACTAGCATTAAACCAGGGATAACTGGATATTTAGTTTATTGTTGTGCCGCCCTCTACATCGTTTACCCAGCATTAAAGGAACATCATTAATTAATAATATTACTATTTGTAAATTCAATTCAAAATAAAGTTATGGCTTTGGTACCATACATTTTAGTAACTTCTAATTAGATCCCTATTAGCGTGATATTTAGGCCTTTATTACAATGTGATGTTGAATATCAGCTTCCATCGATAGGGTCCATAATACGAGAACATAAATTAGGCCTACTATTTGTGTTTTTAGCATAGACTTAGGTTAAAATCTACGTTCAGTTTAACTTGAATATAGCCCAAACATAGGTTAATGTATAGGTTAATATACGGCAATATAAATAGTTAAAATTATATGTATGAGATTGGTACTATTACATATTCAGTGCCCGATTTATAAATTGGAAAAAGGGGGCCAAGGGGCCCATGATATTTTTCGGAGGGGGGGGGGGCATTGGCCTTAGATGATGGGGCATGTGACCCATTATTATTTCAAAAGGGGGGCATTTTCCCAACAACAAATAAAACACTTAAAGGTCATTCATATCACCTCATATTCCATATTAAACGTTTATCAGGTGTGTTTATGCTGATAGAAATATCAAAGATTCATATTGGCGGTTATGCTATTATAAAAACCGGAAGAAGAAAAAATGGTTTAACATTAAGCGTTTGTAAGTAGGCCCAATCGACTTCACGTCACCACGCACTCACATGAGTTAATATCACTTGTGTCAATCAATTGCGTCAACAATATCGAGTGTTATTGGAGTCGATCACATAGCTTGAGTGCTACTCATTGTCTTCTTCGGGTGCTGTCGGATCTCTTCTTGGGGCAGTGTCATCAACCTCCTCTGTTGTTGCCGCTAGGCCTACATCTATTCACCTTAAACCGCATAGCTAAGCGCGACTGTATTCGCTTTAATCCGTTTTATTAGCCATTTAAACATCAAGATTTGTAAATTGCTTAGTCTTAAATTACAAATTAATCAAATACGAGTTGTTTTCTCTCACTTAAAGTTGTGGGTCCAGGTAGTGAGACACAACTCCAAGTGTGTGACAATTTAAACTACTAAATTAAAACTAATAAATTTGTAGGCCTATTATTATTCGTTATATATTGGTCCATTTTTTTAGAATTTTTTTTGCTTTTGATTTTAATGGCACATATAGTCTAAGTCTATATAGACATCTACACCACGTTCAAGGTAGAGATTTCCCATTGAAAATACATTGATAAATGCAGATACAACAGGTGTGGCGAAGTTGTGGCGAGGTTACTTAGCCCCATGTGGCGAGGTTACCAAAGCTGTGGCGAGGTTACTCAGCCTTCTGTGGCGAGGTTACCAAATCTGTGGCGAGATTACCTGTGGCGAGGTTACCTTGTGGCGAGGTTACAGTCAGGTTATAGGTGACAGTCCAATATTTCGTTGGAATCAGCAACATTTCAACTACATTTTGGTTTCAGTAGCTCGTTTTCTGCCATACTTCATTTTATTAAGCCCGAATCATTTCATTTTTACTTCATTTTATTGGTAAGCATATAGGCTTATGTTTTGGATCATGGGATGCCGAACCTTGACTTTGTTCTAACAACGCTGAATACTAATACTGAAACTAATACAGCGATACACAGCTCACAATTTGACAGTGTGGGCCGTAATGGGCATTTATTGGCGGCACTACCATGTCAAAAATAAGAAATACGGGAATTTCGTCTCTATATCTGGCCTAACTGGTAAATGCACAGCACAAAAATTAAAAAAACTTTTGCAGTTCTATTCTATGGACATGTTTACATTATATGGTCATATTAATAAGCCAAAATAGAATCACTGATTTTTTTATGATTTTAGCCTGAGCCATTCCCTTTAATTCAGCAGGCATTTTGCTGATTTTACACACATTCTGAAGTAGTCCCACTGCACGTAATGAAAAATACTTGACAAAAAATCATTTTTACAAGACTACAATGTAAAAATTATGTACATACAAGAGTAGATGTGCAATTATTATTTATTCTGGGTCTTTTAATAGGCCCCAGTTAGCCAGGACTTTTCACGAAGTCTTTATTCTTCAATTTCAATTCTTCTGCCTTAAATAGGTCTAACAAAATCGTCACGGAGTTGTAAAATATCAACTTTTAATGTTTCTTACTCAGCCGTGAAATCTACAGCAGCCCTAATCCATCATTATCACATGTAACCGTAATGCACTTTTACTACACCCTCTTACGTAATGCAAATTACGAAAATCGCAATACTAACAGTAGATCGACCCAAGGATAAAGACCCATGAAGGCTTTCTCAACTCGCACGATCTTTGCTGCAATGTTACTGTAATGTCATCAGACAAACCTCGAGTCAGGTGTTAGTTGGCTTTATAAAATGTAATGAAATAAAATGAATGGGGTTTTACGCCACATTTGTTCACATATAGGCTAAACTGGGCCAGAAGAACCTCCTGGGGATGGTGATATGAATGAGGTGACACTGCCCTCCAGACACATGATTTGAAATTGAGCCCTGTTGGTCTGCGGCCAAGCACGTTATCTCTCGGTCATGTAGGCTGCCCACAATATTCAATCTTTACGATTGAGCAAGGAGGAAACATTTTGTTCTTTGAAACTTGGAATGCCAAAGCAGGAGACGAATCTGCGATCTCTGACTTTCCAAGCAGGCACCAGGCCCCCGCCCTTTGGTATTGTTGCTACATACAATGGCGGATCAAGAATGTGCAAGACGAGGGGGCGTAAGCCACATTTTGGCTGAAGAAAGATTGTTAGCTTCACTTTATTCAAAAAAATCCATTAAAATGCAATATTTTAACCAATAAGGAGGGGGCGTACGCCGGGTGCGCCCTAGGCTGGATCCGCCACTGAAATATATACAAACACATTACCTGATCACTGATATCAAGATGATGTGCTATGTATTCTTGCTGGTATCTATAAGCTGATTAGCAAAACGGTTCCAATTATTGATTTTTATGACATTGATGATGTACTATATTGGTTTAAATATATATATATATTTTTTCATATGTGTCGTTAAAACTCACTTATGTAGCACAGAAGAAATTGACAATATAGGACTATATAATGATGTGGTCATTCGTGCATATAATACAGATGTTTTAGTTATTAGGGGATGACAATAATATATCATCAAGTGACGAGACAGACAGTTCAAGTGACGATAATTCATTATTTGACTAATTTAAAACATCAAAATATGATTTAACTTTAATGGTTGTCTTAAACTCAATATTATTTATTGCTGACATATTGGATACTTTATGCTTTGGCACAAGATAACGTCCAAAGAACTTTAATTTAAGCCTGTAAAATACCCATGTTATGTTTCGGAATGAGATAAAACCGAATGATATGTGTTTATTTCTGACTAAATGTTTCACATATATATAATGATTTTTTTTCAAAGTGTTGTATTTCCACTAGGCCTATAGGGCACATACCGAGATAGTGGAAATAGTTTCACCCTTTCACCCTTCCATCCGTCCACCCGGTGTCCGCCTTTTAGTCAGAAGGCCCGTTAGTCACAAGGCCCATTAGTCAGAAGGCCCGTTAGTCACAAGGCCCGTTAGTCAGAAAGCCAGTAAAGATGATTAGTCAGAAGGTCCGATTGTCAGAAGGCCCGCCACGCGAAAAGGGCCATAAGCACAATTTTGTCAAAATTGATTTTTTTCAATTGATTCGATAGCCGTATGGTTCCTGTCTCAATATTGAAAGAATTTTTGAAAAATCTTTATAAGTTTTTGTTTCATTTGATTTTTAATATTTTAAATTTAGTTATGTAATAATTAAAATTAAATTTTAAATGACGTCACAAATAATTTGAATAAAGCCGCGGTGAGGTACCTTCTCGCGTGGCGGGTCACAAATGTATTGTTATAATATTTGATTTTGGCTTTCATATATTTTAATTCTTTTGTTGATTGTCTATATAGCCGAAAAAACAGTTTCCCAGCAGACACAAAACATAATTTGTATAATTTCATACAAGTTCGGCTCAACGTCATTGCATAAATGTTAGATGCGTATAAACGACGCTAGCCCTACTGTATTAATCTAACATCAAGTCAATATCTGGGTTACCTTTATAACCCCCTCAACCCGCAACCCTCGACCCTCAACCCACAACCCCTCGATCCACAACCCCCTCGACCCACAACCATTCCGAATTACCCCCTCGACCCAAAGTTGAAAATGGGTGATTTAGTATAAACATATTTATTTAACGAGGATTGTACAATAGCAGAAGCTAATACAATATACGCTCCTCAAAAGCGTTGCTCAATTATGTAGTAATACAATAATACAAAGTGGAGTAAAAAGTAAAATGAAGTATGCATAAATATATTACAAATGAATAGGTTAATTAAATTGTGAGTAGTCGTCAAAAGAGGTGTGCAATAATACGTGCAAGTTGTAACAGCGAAGTTGTGCATAATCAACTGATTAGCGGCATGCAAATTATGGTGTTTGACAGTGTAATGAAGTCTACATAAATATGGATGAACAGGCTATGTTAACCATAAAAAAGTGGTCAAATAGGTGATGAAAAAATTGCTAGTCAAATATTCCTACATTATATATGAAGTACGATACAGATGTTACTACAGTAGAAATAATCTATAGTACTATGTAGTAGTATAAAGTGTGTAATAAAAGTGTGCAATGATATGTGCAAATTATAATAATGAAGTAGTTCATAATCAACTGGATAACAACATATCGGCATGCAAATTATATGATACCGATGCTTAACAGTAGAATAAAAAAAAGTAAAATTAAATCTGCATAAATATGTTACCATGTTTATAGATGAAAAGGTTATATAAATTATGAGAAGTTGTCAAATAGTTGATAGAATTAATAGATAAATCGCCCAGTATTATTTATAAAGTCTGATACAGCTGTTATTATTTCTACATTTTCAAATTCGTTTCCATTCCCTTCTAGAATTATATGCATCAGTGTGGAGTCTGAAACATGATTTACATATTTACTTAAGGTTTGCATCATTATCGGTCCATGCATATTGTAAAGTTTACATTTAAGGAAATAATGGAGAGGGGTTTCAACTGCTTCTGTACATTCACATTGGGAACTATTTAAACATCCTTTCGCGGACAAATGCTTATTGAGGTTACTAAATTCTAAGCGAATTTGAGCTAGTGTTATTTGTATATGTCTATGGTTGAGTGAGAAGTAGCCGTTGCGTGTGATTTTTATTTCGTGTTTGTAGTGTGCTATCTGTTTTGTGAGTGTGGCAGATCTAAAGTTAGTATCGTGTGTGTTGTATCTTTTGGCACAGCTGGGGAAGAAACTCTGTATAAAAGCAGATGTTTTGCATCTGGGTATTCTAAATGTGACTGATGATGCGGCTCGTGTGTTTCTGGATTGGAGTTGAGTGGGCATACATTCTGTCGTTATAAGTGATGGCAGTTTCCCGTGAATACATTTGGAAAAAACAATCATCTTGTGAGATTTTCTGCGTTTAGCGAGAGTTTTAAAGCCTGTTTCTTTTAATAATGCTGTATTTGATGATAAACGCTTAGCTCCTGCTATTATTCGCATAGCTTCATTTTGTATGTTTTCTAATTTATTGCTGTCCTGAATAGATAAATTTGCATACACAACATTAGCATATTCTATTAATGGCCGGATAAAATTTGTGTAACATATTAAAAGACTATTACGTGACCATTTATATTTAACAATTTTCATAAGATGAATCCTGGTGGTTGCTGAGGATACTATATTGTCTATATGGGTTGTCCACTGCATATTTTGTGTAAAAGTAATGCCTAGATGTTTATGCTGCTTTACATTTTTCAGCCTATTATTATTTAAAATTAAAGGTAGTTCTTGGGGTGGTTGTTTCTTACGTGAGAATATCATTGCTATTGTTTTGGGTATGCTAATTATTATTTTCCATTGATTTGCCCAGAGAGATTTAGGTTTAGTTTATAATCGTGTAAGGCCTATTGGTCGACCCTTTTTATTTATAACATAGGCCTAATTTGTGTTTTTGATATTAGGCCCGATATTAATGAATAGGGCATAATAAATTCTCTGTTGGTAGACCTATATCCTATTCATATATGCGTGCCGCGTTTACAAGGCAAAGCGTCCCTGTGCAGACAATGTTGTGCCAGCTGTGGAGATGTTGGCCCAGTATTGAGACAACATTGGGTGAATTTCCCGTGTCAGCGCGTGTGTTGGCTTTGATGCCAGCCACAGCGCCCATGTTCCCGACACTGGGGTCATAATCTATAAAGCACACACTCACGGAGCTACATGTAGCTGATACAATGAAGTATGGGGGAGGGGGTCTTGTGTAGCATTTTTTTCACCGAGTAGCCATTTAAAAGGAATTCCGGTGACGTCACTGTGTTTCACAGAATAGGCCTAAAGGTAGGCCTACATTTCTAGAGGGTCATGCACTATTCAATCGACGGGGGGGGGGGGGTTATTTTAAAATTAAACCCCGGACAGGCTCTTTATGAAATAAATAATATATTTCAAGACCTGGACTAGCTGGCCTAATCATTTTTCTCCACGCGTCACCGAGCCCTACGTGTTGAAATTATGCGGGGATAAATATTCCAGCCCCCCTCCCCCCCCCCCCGGTGATTGAATAGTGCCCCCCTAACAGTTTTGTTGACAACAATTATATAATTGATTTAACTGCCTGTAGTGGGTCTCATATGCATGATGACTTGAAGTTCTCGGAACGTGAGAACTTTTAAAGGGACTGGCCCACGCTAAAATCATCAAAAAATCGGTGATTTTATTTCGGGTTCTTAATATGACCATATGATGTAAACATGTACGTAGACTAGAACTGCAAATTTTTATAATTTTTGTGCTGCGCATTCACCAGTTAGGCTAGATATAGAGACGAAATTCCTGATTTGTAATTATTGACAACCATGTCAAAAATAGGAAATGCGGGAATTTCGTCTCTATATCTAGTCTAACTGATGAATGCGCAGCACAAAAATTATAAAAATTTGCAGTTCTAGTCTATGTACATGTTTACATCATATGGTCATATTAAGAACCCGAAATAAAATCACCGATTTTTTGATGATTTTAGCCTGGGCCAGTCCCTAAACGTGGGAGCTTCTCGATATAGGCCCTATAGAGCCTATTAGGCCTACTTGAAGTATAAATATTTGGTTACTAGCCTGTCTGACACTTCGTTTCCATTTCCGGTCTGTGACTGGCGACCTTGCCAGCTATTTGGTTACCATCTAATGGGATATAATATATGTTGTTGTGGGTGGAGGGGGTTGTGGGTCGAGGGACTTGTTGGTCGAGGGTTGTGGGTGATGGTTCGAGGGGGTTATGAAGGTTAAACCCAATATCGACCGGCTGTAAATGAAATGAATCGGGCTTTAGGCCACCTTTGTGCACATATAGGCTAAACTGGGCCAGGAGAACCTCCTGAGGATGGTGAGATGATTGAGATGACACTGTCCTCCAGACACAGGATTCGAAATTCGAGCCCTGGCGGTCTGAGGCCGAGCACGCTACCTCTCGGTCACAGAGGCTCCCCGCAATACTGATTTAAACACGTGGATGGGGAAGAAACATTTTTGTCTCTTTCAAACCGCCGAGACCGGGAACCGAACCCCGAACTCTGGCGTGAAAGGCAGCGGTGCTAACCACTACCCTAGGGTCCCCGCCCCGGCCGGCTGTGTCTACCAAGAGAACAGCACCTGGTGGACATCTGTCCCAGTAAACACAAAACATTTGTATAATACTTAAACAACGTCTGTCCAACGTCTTAGACGCTGGGGTAGTAGTACAACGTTTTACAAAGCCAAAAGGCAGTAACTACAAGTGATCACAAGTGAACAGTTAATGCCTATTATTTTTCCCGGCACCATCGCCGCCCTTCGCTGTGTACTTCTAGAACGTCCTTGCTTCTACAGCTCCACCTTGCCGTATCAGGTCTGACCGTCAGACTACCAGTCTGACCTTGACAACAGGTGTGTGTGAAGCGGGTACGAAAATGAGGGGTGCGAGCAACATGAATATTCATTATGACGTCACCGGTTTACTGACTGCAGCGTGGAGGTCACACTCAGGTCAGATTGTTTGGGCCGCCTGAATCAACTGTGAATTGGCCAGGGCGGAGGAGGGAGGAGGGGGGTTCTGAACACATAGCACATATACGGGTTATCCAGGTTCTGCCGGTGGCAGACAACTGGATAGATGAAGATGCTACAGCTCCAATTAGACTGTTATGACGACGATCTCAGCCCTATGGACAATAACAATACCGTGATATTTCTATTATATGTGACGTTTAAAATCATCTACCATCGTAAAATTTCATTAACATTTAGAACTAATAATTTCTGCTTTCAGCCGACAAGTATGTTTCAATTTACATGATTTACATTAGTTAAATTTGCTTGCATATAGTCCATATTATTATTATTCACATTGGGACGCAGATGGTTAATTGACTTCATAGTCAAGCGTCAAAGCTCACACCATCGCAGGTGACGATAGGCCTACCCTGTCTGTCAGTTGGTTGCCAGACCCGGCAAACACTCTTATTTTCACCGGAAATCGTCATGGCTCACACAGAATGTCTGGTTATAAACCGCACCTGTCGATTTTTTAGCTATTTTACCAAACATATTTCCAGTGATAAACCGCGGTTACTAACCGGCAATATACAGTAGAGCTACGAGAACATCATCACATCCTGTGATGACATCAACAGGACTGAGTGCGTCGTCACCACTCGCAAAAACGACAGGCACTCTACAATGTATATTATATATTGTCCTGACGTCTATTACATTGGCTCAACGTTAGACCAACATTGGCTGAACGACTTCTCTCGCTGGAGAAGCAGATCATGGTCTTGATCAGAGCACAAACTGCAATTACAATTCGGCAAACAGCAGTAACAGTATACTTTCGTAGCTTTTGCACGACAGCGTATTGGCGCTGATAACTAAATGATGTATGAACGGGCATTGCAAAAAAAGACGTTATTCAGTCATATTACACACTAGTGCAAAAAAGACGTTATTCAGTCGTATTACACACTAGAAATGTATAAATTATATGAATTTACAATGCCTTTAACTGCCAAGGCCAACAATCTATTTTTAATAATACAAAATGTGATATTATTGAAGATAGATATCTTAGTCAAGACCTAACTTCTATATTGCATAACACTAGATGTCAGTTGTGGGAGAGAGGGTGGGTGGGGGCTACCCCTTCACCACAGACTGCCCGCCACAGTGAATCAGCCTCTCAGGTGTCACCTGGTCACAGCCACACAGCAAACAAGAGACTTTGACACAATATTAGCCTAATGGTGGCCCACCGTTTACAACACTGGGCCTGCATTGGCCTACCAGTAAAATGGCCTTAGCACGATATATGTTCACACAATGGTAGTTTAATGCTGGCCCATCGTCTACAACTCTGGCTCAACAGTAAAACAGCATTGGCTAAACATCTCATTTTCGCCGAGGCACAGGCAACTTGATACACTGACACAATGTTACTTTAATGTTGGAACAGTGTTATAAATGATGGCACAACATTTAACCAACATTGGGTCAGTGCATTATGTTGACCGCCTTGAACAAGCATGACATAGAACGCTTCTGCTCACAGCAAAACCAAGTATCTGCTTATTTCACAAGTATGCAGATAATGTCTATTGAACATGCTGTTACTAACAAGAAGGAGGCAGTGACATCAGCCTAAAGGAAGTATATACTTGATTTACAAGTTAGCAAATACGACCTTTTGTTAGCGCCATGGCAAGAGGAGCCAGTTAAGAAGCAGTAAATGCCTAGTTTACCAGGGAGCAGATAATGCCTTTTGACTTTGCACAGGCAGAACAGATGTGAACCGGAAGTTAACGACAGACTTTCTCTTGAAAGTCAAACTAAAAACTTGGAGACTCTGTCTCCAAGTTGAAAATGTATAGTTCACCATACTTTGTCCCCTTTTCATGTCAGATGGTCTTAATGAAAGGGTTAACTTAACACATGATCGGGCATTGCAATAAATTACATTATTCGGTCATTTTTCACACCAGAAGTGTATAAATTATATCAATGTGCAATGCCTTTTACTGCCGAGTCCAAAAATCTAATTTTAATAATACAAAATTTGCAATTTTTTGAGATAAATATCTTAGCCAAGACCTAATTGTTATATTGCGTAACATAACAGGTTGTGTCAAGTGAGGCAGAAAGGGGTGGGAGAAGGTGACTAGCCCTCCTGCGACAGACTGCTGGCATTCATGAACACCTACCCAGCTATCACGAGGCATTGACCAAATGTTGTTTTAATGTTGTGCCGACGTCGAAGACGGGGGGCCAGCATTAGAACAACATTGGGTCAATGCCTCGTGTCTGCTGGGTTGCGGTCACAGCTGATCAGCAAACTCGAGTCATTGACACAATGTTAGCCTGATAGTGGCCCACCGTTTACAACACTGGGCCGGCATTAGCCCAGCATTGGCATACCAGTATATAGGCCTTAACAAGATCAACGTTCACCCAATGCTAGCTTACTGCTGGCCCATCGTCTACGACCATGGCTCAGCTGTAAAACAGCATTGGCTAAAGGTCTCATTTTTGAAGGGAACACCAGCAACTCAATACCCTGACACAATGTTGGTTCAATGTTGGAAGAGTGTCATAGATGATGGCACAACATTTAACTAACACTGGGTCAGTGCAAGCCAAAAGAAGGCAGTGACATCAGCGGAAAGGAAGTATATACTTGATTTATAAGTGAACAAATACGGCCTTTTGGCAGCGCTATGGCAGGAAGAGACGGGACGCCAGTTAAAAAGCAGTAAATGCCTAGTATACCAGGGAGCAGATATTGCCTTCTGACATTGCACAGACAGAACAGATAGTAACGGAAGTTAACGACAGACGTTTGTGTGGAAAACCAGCTTAAAAGTTTGTCGAGTCGACAAACTAAAATTTCAAGCCACAAATAAAAAAAAGATGTTTAATTTACATTTTGATAGTCATTTTTTTCTTAATTATAGCAAGATGAATTCGCGGCCATTTTGGATTTATTCATTTAAATTTACTCGTCAGGAACTTTTATCTCTGGTCCACTAAGTTAAGAGAAATAAATCATACTATCGACAACATTTTTAGCAGTATACCTATAGTGACAGTAAATATATAAAAAACAACGGACATCTTGTATTCGAAGGTCAAATAAAGGTTGTTTCTTTCCAAAGACACTAGAAAAAAAAAAATCTTGCAGAAATCATCAATTGTGCTTTTTTGTGCCAAAAAACATAAAAAATACGGGGGTTTCTTTACATTTTGGCAGCTATTTTGTGTTTTGCTAATTTGAAGGTCACCAAATATAGAATGTTATCCGATAGATTCGAATTCAGCACACACAAATTATGTAAAAACAAGTGGATAAAAATTATACACAAAATTTCAGAGAAAAAAATCATGTTTCAAATTTCAGCCCATGCTAAATACAAATATTTTCATGTAAGGCTTCAATATGTTTTCAATAAAAAAATAGGACATTTATAAATAGCACTCATTTTTTAGCAAACACACATCTGGGTTCAGAAAATATAGGCCTGATATGGATATGTCCAATAATTACATTTTCTTAAGTCGTTTTTACCATGTTGAATAATTTGTTTTGTTGTTCATTTTGATTATTTTATATTAAAAAATCATGCTTGGTCGTATGTGGAGGGATAACTACTTACTCTATTACAATGTGTGATATATCATAAGAACGGGAATTTAATTATCTGTTATATCGCAAGTGCAGATTGGTTAACCAAAACATCAATGACAGACGTTTGCGTAACCCTACCCCCTAATTTGTTTGGGGGAACCCCCCTATAATGGGTCAAAATATTTTTTTGCTGTTAACATCTCATTTCATGTTTCAGACATATCAAGGTTTAAACAAAAGTCGGTGTGGGTGAGATGTGGGGAGGGGGGGGGGGGGGCACGGTGGGTGGTTGTAGCCCATGGCCTATTTCTAGAGCAAGAGCTTTGTAAAAATCCCATACCCATACCATCTTTATACAACCTGAAAAGGGCACACTATTCCTATAACACATCAAATTGGCCCGTGTAAATTAGTTTAAGCTATTCCAAACAAAAAAATATGGATTTGTTATAAGCTGTAATGAATACAAAAGAAAAATAATCATTATTGGTAACGGTCCACTTTTCTAAACATGTAATGATAACGGAAGCAGATTTTAAATATTTATATTTCCATCCTATGCAATAATCATGCAGGATATCAGTCAGGGGACCATAATAACGAAATTGTCGCAGCTGCTTAGTCAACTAGCGCTTTGTTTTAGGTCTGGGAGGTTTTCACTACCGTTGTAAATTAGATTTGCCTGAGGGGCAAAGCTTGCGTCTCCACCCGCCCAACATAGTACATTAATTATAGAGAAATACAGTACGGTCACCAATTTTTGATGTAAACCACGTGAAAATGTGATGTTAGAATCACACCAAAATCTAATCAACATAATTATGGCCAGGGTAAGTTGCTTCCTTGGAGCAAATCGATGAAGCAGTTCAAGCTCCAGAGGGGGGGGGGGGCGCACGCCCACCCTTTTTTGTACCAAATCCTTTGAAAAGGCCCCTTAATTGGCAAAAAAAAAATTTGCCCCTGCGCTTCCTCCTTTTTCAAATCCTGGATCCGCCCCTGAGTGGGTCAAACTCTTAGAGAGCGACATAGGATTTTGGCGGCCATTTTGGATTTTGTCGATGAATATGCCTCCGCTGTAAAGGCTATCACCCCCCTTCCTGCCTTACCCTCCCATTCAGAAGAATGTATTCCGAACGGAGGTTATAGACAGAAGAAAATTAATTTGTCTTGCCCCCCTGTACTTTTTTGTTCAAATTTGTTTTAACCCCCCCCCCCCGGCAAAAAATAATCAAATTAGCCCTGACCCCCCGGTCTGAGTATCCCCGCTTGTAAAGAAATGTAATCCAGAGAGGCTACTGCGTTAAAAGAAAAAAATACCTTTAAAATAAATATTTGTTAACACCCCCATATGCCCACCGTACCTAAATTCTTTTAATTAGCCTGGATCATCCCCCCTTCCTGCCTTACCCTCCCGTTTGAAAAAAAAGTAATCCGGACGGAGGTTTTAAAAAAATAATAATTTGCCTTCAACCCCCTTCTTCAAATTTGTTTTTAACCCCCTCAAAGCCCCCCCCCCCCTGACAAAAAAATCAAGTTGGCCTTAAAGCCTCCCCCCGGCCTGACCCTCACCACCCGTAAATAAATGTAATCCACAGAGGCTACTGAGTTAAATGAGAAAAAACACCTAAAATTAAATATTTGTTAAATCCCCCCATGTGCCCACCATGCCTGAATTTTTTTGATTGGCATGGATCATCCCAACTTTCTGCCTTACCCTCCCATTTGAAAAAAAAAGTAATCTGGACGGAGGTTATAGAAAAAATAATTTGCCTACCCCCCCCTACTTTTTTGTTTAAATTTGTTTTAAACCCCCCACAGCCCTTGATCACCCCCCTTCCTGTCTTACCCTCCCATTAAAAAACCCCAAAAATTACAGGGCAAATTTCCTAGGGCCAATATGAATACTGGAAATATTTAGCAATAATCCGAGTAGGGGTGTCTGGTTATATTACCAAATTTTGATGATCGCAAAAATGAGCAAAACAGATAAATCCGCTAAATTACTAAAACGTAAACTAGTAGTAGTAAATCATTGCTTTACGTCACTTTTCGGCACAAATGGTCTTTTAAGTGACATTGTAATACGATAAAAACGTTGTAGTCAATTGATGAGATGAATGATGTACAGATGATGATGTAAAAAAATCAAATTTTTTATTATCAGAATCACACCAAAAGCTTTTCAGCTCACGTCCAGGGTAAGGACTTTCCTTTAAACCAAACATGAAACAAATCGATGAAGCACTTCAAGCTCCAGCATGAGCCATAGGATTTTGTTGAAGAAACTGAAAAACGTCAAAACAAATTTAGCAGGAAATTATCCAGCGCCAGTATGCATACTGCAAATATTTGGAAATAATCCGAGTAGGGGTTTTCGAGTGAGAGCAGAAACAAAATGCGGCGGCGGCGGGCGGACTCAGCAAAAACAATAAGTCTCCACCACTACATAGTGGGTGGAGACTTAATAATGAATGGCTATGCGGCGAGGTTTTTGTCGCGATTAAAAAGTGCTAAAATAACAACCTATAAACTAAGCATGTAATGTTTGACTGCATGTCTTAAAAAATTTCAGAGGTTTTATTTAGTTTTTTTCTGGAGTGTCTAGACTAAGTATACTGTATAAATTAATATTACATGTTCTCAACAGTGTTCTACTAAATACTATATAGTTCTCAATATTGTTTTTATTACTTCAGAAAAAAATAACTTTCAAAATAATTCTTAGGTTTCTACGCTTTCCAGGGGGTCTTTTCTGCTACTATATAGAATAATATGCAGTAGCTGTTTTATCTGGTTTTGAAGTGGGAAATAGATACATTTCAGGATAATATTATACTACCCAGGTTCACACACATCTAGAACAGAGGTCAAATTAATGGAATTTTCTTCCACTCACTGTGATACACACAATAAAAGAATTGTTTGCAGATATTCAAACAGAAAACGTAAGTTAAAGGCTCCCTTCTCTTTGAAGATGTGAACAAAATAAGACCAAACGGATATTTAGCAAAAAATGTATTTGCCTAGGTCATATAAATGTGTTTATTTGTTTCAGAGGACGACAATAAAAATCGTAGACTACCTGCTGTCACCGCAATTAGATCAGATATAAAATATTATCAGAGGGATGGCACATCAATAAGCACATTTTTAGTTGCCACCAGTTCAACAGGACTAATATCACAGCAAGTAATAAGCAAATCTGACTTTGTAACATGGTACATACATTCATTATAACATTTCAATACTAATAATAAAGGTTCATAGTAGATGTTAGATTGATTGCAAAAAAACTAGGTAGCTTACAATAAAATAATTATCTTTGTTCTTACTTATGTTGGTGGCCTAAACCCCAATCATTTCATTTCATTTAATTCTTGTTTTTGTTACGAGGAAGGTATCAATATAGTTGGCTATTCACTCATTACATTAAAAATGTGTAAATCTGATACGTATGTATGTATGCCATTTTTTTTTACTTTTAGATAGTGGTCAGCTTGCTAGCCACTGGCTAATGTTCTGTTTTCATCTAATGTTAAGCATAGACTTTTACTTACTGATCGGCTGTATCTGTAGCATAATCAGGAAACCTCCTTTAAGGAGTATCACGCTCACTATATTCTGGCTAATGTTCTTTTTTATAATATGTGAAGCACAAAAAAATAATTTTGACATGATTCTCGTCATAAACACATAGTGTATACCATAAAATATTTCCATGAACAAGTCATTTAATAATCACATATTTACACAACATGCCTACATGGATAAACCCTTTGGTCATATTGCACTAAGTTACATTCAATAATAACATGTAGATGACAAATATACATGTAGTAGAATCTGCAACCTCTCAACTATCTTTTATTTTTCAGTAGTATGGTCTATGTCACATTTCAACATTTTCCTGTGGAGATCTTTGAGAGTCCATGTTGTACTATTCTGTGGTTTGACATAATTCAGTACTGTAACGCTAAAAACAAATTTTTAAAACAATAATTTTTTTGTGAACTATGTTTTAATGTTTAACCACTTAAAATTGATTATTCCTGAAAATAAACTATACCAAACTTGATGATTAAGTCACAGCTCAAAAATATTTTGCACAATTTATAACTTTTAGCAAGTGTAGTCGTGGTTAGGAATATTAGGCCAAGGAATTTTTGTGAGCTGAATAAGTAGTATCCTCAGATGCATTCAGAGATCAAATATAAAGAATACTTCAATCTTTAGAACTATTCTGCATCAAACTACATGTGGGTGAAAATCTGATGTGACCTTAATTGTCACAATCGCCACTTAACTTCAAATTGTGTTCAGAAGAAATACATTAAACAAATTATAACAATGGTAAGTCATGACCTTGGTATGAAACTGGTTCAGGGTCGCATGTATAGTTTACTCGAATATGAAGCTTAACACGTTGTGCATGAAATTGATTGTGACTAACAAGCTACTGCGACATTGACACTCCAATTAGGTGAAAGTCACATCTTCGAGCTTTATCTGTATTTCTCAAAATCTATGCATCTCTAGAACAAATATGGAGAAGCTAAAAGCACAAAAATGTCATAAGCCTACATCAGATTTCTCCAAAATGTGTAAAGCTTTATCATATACATTGTCCGCAGGTCAGCGGGGATAAACAGATACATATGACTGTATTGCGAGTTTGCGATATAACGTCAATACCATAAAGCATGTTAACAAGTGATCTATTTTACAAAATGCAGTGGTGGCGGATGAGGACAAGACGTACAAGTATGGGGCTGGGATTATAATACCTGCCCAACAAAGGGGGTAAAACTGTAAAAATTGCACTTGTATTGTTATATAGAATTGAAATAATGTATTCGCTCCTGTGTACAATTATGTGATATTTCTTGGCGCTGTAATGTAATACTAGAGTTTCACAGATCCTGCTGGTAGACTGTTATTACACTGCTGATAATATCTAAGGTCATTCACCAAGCGACATATGCTTTGAGTAAATGAAGGTAAATCCTGCAACATAATATACACTCAGAGTTAATAACAGGATGATCAATATACCGGAAACATAATAACTATAAAATATAAGTATTTTTAACATCCACTTGGTATATAGTTACTTTTCAAAAACACAGTATTTTCTTAGCTTAATATTAATTAAACTAGTTCAATCTTCATAAATCTACATCTATTTGTTCTATTTAACATACCACTCATAAAATAAGCATGTATGTTAAATAAGAAAATTATCGTAGCCTACAGTTTTAAAAGTGCTCAATCAATGAGAGCGTGTGTAAAGAAGGTCAAAGGTAATAGCTCCAACCACTACAATAAAATTTAGTCTGTAAGCAATTTTGGCTCAGCATTATATGCATAACACCCTACAAAAACTGAAGGCCTGCCCCTGATAAGTGAGATGATAAATTAAAAACCTGATCAAGTATGAAGTTTTGTTTGAGAGTTGTTTTCTGGTTATCATCCAGGCCTGCGCACTGTTGTAGGAAGGTGGGCAGGAAATGTGAATGAAAACTCTTGAAATCATCAGATGAAGCCATGTTGTAAATAGTGATGCCAATCTCCTCCTGGAGCAGGTCATGGGATCTGTTTATAAGCACTTGCATCAGTACTGTTAAGAACTGTTCTAACATCACAGTCTTAAATAAGTTCTAAAAAATGAAATAAGGTTGATTAGCCATTAGTACTAAGCTAGTATTAAGGCGTTATAAAACAAAATTGTCTGTGAGCTTGTCTTCAAAAGTTTTTTTAACTGCTAGATGTTTTTTCGATTAGGCTTACATTTCTTAGCCGAGTAAATTTAGATGTTTGTTTTGATGATTAGTTGAATTTGGTGTCAATGAATTGCAGTAGCGATTAGGAGCTTAACTGAGTTAAAATCTATGTCAATATTATAAATGTGACCTTTCACCTGTCAGACCGAGCTAGATCTGCCATCACAAAATAGGCAGTATATAGGCAGTATATAGGCCTATATCTATGTTATGAGAGACATGATTTGAAATATGTTATTTCAATGAAAATTCTGTAAAAGTATACAAATATACTCATATTACTGATATATAACTAAGAAAAAGAAAAGTAAGTGCTTAAGATTACAACTACATGCTGGACAATTACATCTTTCAAAATATTCACCAGTCTTCACTTCATAAATAATCAATTTAATTAGCTTGATAATTTTTGTTTGAGTGATCAATACTTATTAGAGTTAAGAATACCTTATTATACAATTTCTTCTTCAAATGTAAGCCTTCCAGTGCCTCAAGGTTTTGCCGAAACACTCCAATATCAGATTGCAAAAATGACTGTCCAAATGCCTACAAAACAAGAATTGTGGTAATATTGAATAATTTAAATAGTAATTCTAGTTATTTATTAAACTTTAAATGTGATAAATGTTGGTAAATTATACCTGAATTATTGAAATTAGCTCATCTTGATGTTCAATTTCCTCAGGTGGATTTTGTGACTTGATAGATTCTAAAGCAGATGCCTTAAAGAAATATCTCCAGTTGTTGAGGAGTATATCATAGAGAACCTCATACAGACAGGGCTTGATGTCAGGACTGGGTCTCTGGAAGTGTGCGATAAACAATATATTTGCAGAAACATTTCTAAAATATGTAAAATTAAAAAATGCATACATTTTTATAATAGATCTGTAGAAAACCCCGGAGTTATAATTATAAATGTGAAATGAAATACTTTTATATAGATTACACCCTATTTTCATACCCTATCACTCATTGACACATACTGACACCAACAGTGTATAAAATGTACAAAAAGTACACCATGCTCTGAGAAAGTTTTGTGCGGATTGGAAAAATATTGGCAAATGTAGAGCATTTACATCAATTTTTTACATCAATTAATTACGGTAGTCATAGAATGGTCTGAGAAAGTGGCCCGAAGATTGGATAAATATTGGAGAGTGTAGAGCTTTTAAGTCAATTGTAAGAAAGTGCTGTGGTGGCCATCTTGGATAGGCAGATTAGCCAATTTTCGAAATAAAACAGGGTAATCAATCAGAAAATGGTCTGAGAAAGTTTTGCGAAAATAGGATGAATACTAGTGACTGTAGAGCATTTACATTGATTGGTAAGAAAGATCCATCTTGGAAAGGCAAGTTAGCAAACTTTCTAATCGAACAAATGTAATCCTATTCAGAAACATACTTTTTTGAAAGCTTTCACACAAGGTTGTTGACATGTAACAATATCAAACTGTCTAAATTAGCAATAGCACATACACAAGAAGCACACCGATAAGATAAACAACACTTACTTCTGCTATAATTGGATAGATGTGTCCAGTACAGATAGATATAATATGAGGCAACAGTAAGCGGAACTGTTGGCTAGGATCCTGCACAATCACTTGCAGAATTCTTAGAAATCTGTAAGAATCAAGCCACTGATTAAAGATACCGTAATTATTTTTTGTGTATTTTAAAGATAAAGAACTACTTCAATAGTTTTTAAACAAAATCACTTTTCAACAACTAATTAATTGATATAATATTAACTTCTAAGCAGAGTGGAAGAAAATAAATTTAATGAAATGTTAATTAGATTCACACTGAACTTATGTACGGTAATATAGATCTTACTTCTCAACAACTTTGTATGCAGTTGTACTCTCTTCAGAAATGATACTTTGTAGTTGCTCCCTTTAAATACAAAGTAATAAAGAAATATGATATTTATTATCCATATGATTAGATGATTAGATGATTAGATGACCCAGAAAGTAGCAACTTAAAATAGCACTACATAATAGCAAAAGAAATATGTCACTCAGCTATGCTAAATGTCTTTCTGGCAAATCACTTAATTGATAGAAAAAACAAAGTCTATTTTGAAATTTTGAAATTTTCCTGGCAAACATAGATTTTTGGCCAATGTTGGTTTAATGTTGGACCAGCATCACAGATGGTGGAGCGGCATTCAACATTAACGAACATCGGATTAACAACATATACCAGTGGCGGATCCAGAAATTGGGGGAGCGCCGATTTATTTCAAGAATTTACACTCACCACAGCTGGCAAAGCAGCCTCTTATATGCTCTAGAGGGATCTAGATTTAAATTTTGAAATCTAAGGCTTCAAATGACGCATTCTGAAGCATATTTTGGCCGAAATATGGCCGTTTTTCCTTTTTGGGACCCTGAACGGGAGGGTGGGGGGGGGGGGGATCCACCACTGTATACCATCCAGCAAACCAGAGAGAACCCAGCAAACATGACACCTTGATCCTGTGTTGGTCATAAGTTGGACCAGCATCAACGATAGTGGGCCAACATCTAAACAACACAGGATCAGCGTGTTGTGTTTGCGGGGAATGCCTAGGCCACAGATGGTAACTGACCGATGATCTTTCAAAGTTGGCACAGCATCAGAAACTCTGGCTCAACATGGAGACAGGGTGGGAGACAGGGTGGAGTATCACTGTTGGCTGGATGACTTTTGTGTCAAAATAGTTACTTCTTTTAGTGGGGGACTGTATTGTATAATTATTGACTAGACTTGTTACCTTCTCATATATTACAGGTCACAATTGAAGCAGTATTTTCGCCAAAGTTACTTTCCTAATCCATATTATTCAGATTTCCTATGACATGGATGCTTAGCTCAGTCGTCATCTGTGAAATCTGATTTTGGCACCTTGCCAAAACATGATGATGACCATATGACTGATCATAAAAAAGCTTATAATATAACAAATATAACACTGTAACTTAATTCAGACACATCCTAAAGTCTGTGTAGCATAACAGATAAGCTGTGAAAGTATGAAATACAGCAGTTTTCTAGTGTTTGAAAACATTGTCACATGCAACATTGTTAAATGTTAGCCAGAACGACTATTCTATGAAACTAGTGCCGAGACACTGACTTAGATTAATTTGGTGTGGCCTTATATCTCTTTAAGGAAGAAAAATAAAGCATACTAAACAGTGCACTCTACTAGCTAAAATAGATTGAATATGTATCGAAAATGTCTTCTAAAGAAAACTAGCAGGTGCTTACCTAGAGAACATGTTCATGAAAGTCTGTATTGTTTGTTGTGTGAAGGGCACACCCATTTGCCCTCTCAATCCTTGGAATAATGCTAAGAAAAATCCTAATATATCGTCGGCAATATCTGCAATATAATTCAGATATATTTCTTTAATTTTGTATTATTACACATACAAATTTATGACAGAACCATATGACTGTCCCAGCATCGGAGCAGCTACAGTGTATACATCGTCGCCTCGGAGCTAAAGGATCCTATCTGCCACTCTGACGAGTGTCAGATAGGATCCTTTAGCTCCGAGGCGACGACATGTCAGAGTGTCATATCTGCCATTTTGCAGGTGCGACCCTTGTGTGCCGGAGTGATGTATACCCAGCGGACACGGGGCGATCCCAGGGGTGAATTAGTGTTGGGCCAGCGCAGTAGACGTTGGCCCAACATTGGGTAGTTGTCCCATGTTTGCTGGGTAGTGGTGAATGCAATGCTGTATGTATATATGTTTAATTGTAAAAATGTATTAACGTTGTTTCGAGCTCAATCTCAAAATAATAAGCATTATTATATTTGGTGGCCCTTGTGCTAGCGACATATAATTGTCTTAAGAGGGTCTCTTTGTCAACTTTATCTTTATGTTATTATTGTACATGTTTTGACAAAATAAATGAATCCTGGCAGATGTGACCTCATTTCACCTGAAATGCACCCATGTTCGAACAGATACCAGCTATCAGTAAAATACACATCAGTACAGCAGCAGACACCAAAAAAGAGCCATATTTAAGGAGTTACCTAAACCCGCGGTACAACATTTGTCCACATATCTAGAATTGTTCCCAGGGGTCTCTAGATACAGAATCTGGTTGATGACATTGCCAGAAATGGGGGCGGACTGAGAATTTGACACTTTTGTACACTCACCCGATTTTTAGAGAAAATATTCACTAAAATATGATTTTCGCATCATTCTCAATCTATTATAATGTTGAGCCATTTAAATGAAATATTTTTGGATTAATTTTTTTTATTGATCAGGTCATATACATGTGGAGATAAAATAGTAAAAAAAATATAATTTCGCACTAGCATCCTACCTCTAAGGGCTATTTTGGTTATTGCAAATATGTCGCAAAATGCAATTTTTCAAAATTTTCAATTTTTTTCATTTTTTTGCATATAGTTTAGGACAGCAGGTGCGTTTCTGCACGAAAGTCTCCATGAACGGTACGATTTGGTTCAGATACATCCCTTAAGTCAGAATTAGGTTACCAATGCTTGATTCATCCAGTAATTGATCATTATGGCCAATTTCAAAATGGCCGCCGTAGAATCCATGGTTTTTTGCCGAAATGTATTATTGAACATGGTTTTCTTAAATTACGCATCACAAGCACGGTTTGAGTGTCTAATCTTACATTTTATCGCTCGTTCAAGTATTTACAAATGCTGGGATGTGATATTTAAGACTCAAACCAAGATGGCTGACAGAAATGATCAAGAAAATGTTCAAAATTTCACATTTTCTTGCAAATATTTTCGAAGCACGTGTTTTGTCATGTAAGAAACCCCCACGATCGGTGTCATTTGGTTAAGAGACAACCCTTGAGCGAAAATCATATGATTAGTGCTTGATTTGTAGAGTAATTAATCAATCTGCTGATTTTAAAATGGCCACCGTGAAATCAATGCTTAATCTTCAAATGCATAATTCAACATGGTTTGCTTAATTTTTATCGCAGAAACACTGTTTTCGTGTCTATTATTATATTTTATGCTGAATGAATCCACTGAATATATATATGTATATTTTAAGTGCTAGAATATGTTATTTAAGAACCAATCCAAGATGGCCGCCGTAAAAATGGCAAATAATATTTTCGAAACTATTGAAAATAATTCATGAGCACACGTTCTGCTCGAAAACCTCAGTGAGCGGTATTATTTGGTTAAGAGGCATATATTAAGTCAATATCAGGTGAATAATTCTTGATTGATCAAGTTAATAATCATTATGGCGATTTCAAAATGGCCGCCATTAAATAAATGCATTATTGAACATAGTCTACCTAATAGGCATATCATAAACACGGGTTTGATGTAATATCTTAAAGCGACACAATCAGGCTAAAATCATCAGAAAATTGGTAATTTTCCTTTGGCTTCTTATTATGACCATATGATGTAATCATGTACATAGACTAGAACTGCAAAAGTTTTTTTTGTGCTGCGCATTTACCAGCGAAACATAAAGACGAAATTCTCATATTTCTTATTTTGGATATATACTAGAGGAACAAATGTAGAGTGGCTTACATAATTTTCAAGGTGGCTGTTATCACTTCTTCACTGGCCAAGATCACTGTTGTAGTTGCAGAGATAACTTTTAAAATCACTGTGATCACTTCTTCAGTGGTCGAGATCACTTTTGTAGTGGCTGATATAACTTTTAAAGTGGTTCTAATCACTTATTCAGTGGCAAAGATCACTTTTGTAGTGGCTGAAATGACTTTTAGAATGGCTGTAATCACTTCATCAGTGGTCAAGATCACTTTTGTAGTGGTTTAGATGATTTTTAAAGTGGCTGTGATCACTTCTTCAGTGACCAAGATCACTTTGTAATGGCTTAGATAACTTTTTCAGTGACTGACACCAGTTTGTTAGTGGCCAAGATCACTTTTGCCATGGCTGAGATAACTTTTAAAGTGGCTGTGATCACTCATTTAGTCGTAAAGATCACTTTTGTAGTGGCTTAGATCATTTTCAAAGTGGGTGTGATCGCTTCTTTAGTGGCCAAGATAACTTTTGTAGTGGCTGAGATAACATTTAAAGTTGATGTGATCACTTGTGCAGTGGCCAAGATCACTTAATAGTGACTTATATAATTTTGTCAGTTGCTGATACCCGTTTGTTAGTGGCTGAGATAACTTTTAAAGTGGTTGTAATTACTTCTTCGGTGGTCAAGATTACTTTTGTTGTGGTTTAGATAATTTTTAAAGTGGCTGTGATCACTTCTTCAGTGGCTAAGATCACTTTGTAGTGGCTTAGATAATTTTTTCAGTGGCTGACACCATTTTGTTAGTGGCCAAGATTACCTTTGCAGTGGCTGAGATAACTTTTAAAGTGCCTATGGTCACTTATTTAGTCGTCAAGATCACTTTTGTAGTGGCTTAGATCATTTTCAAAGTGGGTGTGATCGCTTCTTTAATGGCCAAGATAACTTTTGTAGTGGCTGAGATAACTTTTAAAGTTGATGTGATCACTTGTGCAGTGGCCAAGATCACTTTGTAGTGACTTATATAATTTTGTCAGTGGCTGATACCAGTTTGTTAGTGGCCAAGGTCACCCTTGTAATGGCTTAGATAACTTTTAAGGTGGCTGTGATCTCTGGAGTAGACGCCAAAACAGTGTTTCTATAATGATCACGTAGTACATGTTTACCAATTACAAAAATTAAAGGGAACTGAATGTTCATTTTTAGGAGACAAGGCTTTAGGTCACCGGGGCCAAAGCTGAACAAACGCATATTTTCTTGTCATTTTCACTGCTGCCATTTTTGATTAAAGTACTTAACATTACTTTTAGTGGATTCACTGAAAAGTAAAATGCAAAAATAAATACAAAGATCGTGTTTTTAAATGACTATTATATTATGCACAACATGTTCAATAAAGCATTTTTGAAGTATTCATTGATTTCATGGCGGCCATTTTGTAATCAGCCATAAGTATTGATTACTTAACAAATCAAGCATTAATAACCTGATCTTGACTCATAAGACGTCTCGGAAATAAATAATACCGCTCATGGAGGTTTTCATACAGATATAGAATAGAGCGTGTGCTCATAAATTATTTGTAAAATGGTGCGACATTTTGACAATGTTGCGGTGGCCATCTTGAATTTTTACTTTTTTCCCATGTTATAATACTTTTAATGGACATAGTGAGGATTAAAAAATAAGATTAGACACTTACCCGGTAAATCGTATCTGTGAGATAACTGTGTGAAAAACATGTTCAATAATGCATTTTATGAGAATTACCGGTAATTGATTTCACAGCGACTATTTTGAAATAGGCCATAATTATTAATTATTTTACACATCAATCATTAATCACCTGATTTTTGTTCATGGGTACGTGTCTCTCAATGAAATGATACCGCTTATGGAGGTTATCGTACATCATTAGAGCCTGTGCTTAATTTTGAGCATTTTCTTCACGATTTTCTGGCGGCCATCTTGGATTCGGTGGTAAATATCACATTACAGCATTTGTAAATACTTAAGCGCGTATTAAAATGTAAGATTAAATACCAAAACTGTGATTGTGATTTAAAATTTATGAAAACCGTATTTGATAATACATTTCAGGAGAAATCATGGATTTTGGGGCGGCCAATTTTGAAATTGACCATAATGATCAATTACTCGAACAATCAAGCATTGGTTGCCTAATTCTGACTTAAGGGATGTATCCGAACGAAATGGTACCGCTCATGGAGACTTTAGTGCAGAAGCGAGCCTGTTGTCATAAACTATATGCAAAAAAATGGAAAAAATTTACAATTTTGAAAAATTTCATTTTGCGACATATCTACAATATTCAAAAAAGCTCTTCGAGGTGGGATGCTAGTGCAAAATTATATTTTTTTTTACTATTTTATCCCCACAGATATATGACCTGATGGATAGAAAAACTAAATACAACAATATTTGATTTAACTGGCCCAACATTGTGATAGAGTGAGAATGACACGAAAATCATATTTAGGCGAATATTTTCTCTAAAAATCGGGTAGGTGTACAAAAGTGCCAAACTCTCAGCCCGCCCCCATTTCTGGCAATGTCATCAACCAGATTCTGTATCTAGAGATCCCTGAGATCAATTCTAGACATGTGGACAAATGTTGTACCGCCGGTTTAGGTACCTCGAAAATTTGGTCCCTCTGCTGCTATACTACATGTAGTATAATTTTAGAGCGAAACCCCTAAACATGTCGAGTTTATCATGTTCACAAGAAACATTCTGATATAAAAACCAAGGTCATGTAGGTCACGGAAAGTTAAATGTGAGATCAATCAAGGTTTAATCATGGTTGACCTGTGTAAGATTGATGTACATACATGTAGCAGTAAAACACAACAAGTTATAACCATAATAGAAGATGGATGGACAGACTGCATGATGACAACAGGCAAAAATTTGGCTGGGGCCTAAAAAGTGTTTTGACATAAGCTTCAATGATTATGCCTAATCTGTAAAAATCCTAGCAAGCACAAACCCTCCCACATACAAAAGCTTTCAGGGCAGGAACGAAAGGTGAAAACTGTCATAGTTACCCCCCAACTGTAATAGAACAGCTTCTAACTTTGAGCTTGTACTATTGGTTGATTGTAGACATGAATCACAGGCAGATGGGCACACATGGAGAGGGTAATATCAAAGACCATGTACAATAAGATAGTCAACTCTCCCCAAAATTTGAAATCAGTGCTGTCCCCCGGTATTGGGAGTTGGAACTAATGCTTTTGCCATCTATCAAGTATGATTTTACCATATTACGACGAGTAATTATGACATTGATCCTATTGAAAACAATACATACTTCACATCATAAAAATCAGAAAAATAAGTATCGACGGAGGTTTACCTCTATTTTTTATCCAATAATTTGTTGGTTAGTTATCAATACTTTTTAATTGTCTTCTTCCCTTTGGTACCTCAGGGGTTGATGCGCCCGTATAAGCAAGTATGCATATTCATTGTTTACAAACAACAGGTGACGCCCAGCTAACACGAGACGTCGATTCAATTATAGTGTAATGCTGGTCCAAGGTGTGTAATGCTGGTCCAGCATTACCCCAGCATTACCCCATCATTGGTTCATCTTCTCATATCTGCTGGCAGGTGACATGTGTGCAAGGGTAGATACGGGCAAAGAAAACCAAGATATTAAGGGCAATGGAAATAATATAGATGCTATATAAATAATATTACTATATATTATAGTCTAATGACACGGATCATTTGTCATGTTTATCATTTTAGGAAACATACCTGAACACATTCTAGGCCTACATAGGAGTCACAACAGAGATCAAATTATTACAATCATCAAAGACACTAAATCACATGCAAGTTGTGAATGTTTCACGTTAATCTTACATATTTATATCCCCATTCAGCTACACCATGTACTGCGGGAAAACAATGAACACCTTATTACCAGTAACGGAAGGATAAATAGAAAAATATTAAAATTCAATTATAAATAAATTGTGTCATAAAAATGAACGTGACTTGTTCTCAAGATATCATACTGCTAACGCTCCAGTCCTCGGTGACATTGATGGCAGTGGTCCGAGAGAGAAGGCTCACATATTATAATTTTATGATATTACTTTTGTGTTCTAAATATATTTTTTTAAATAATAAAAGTTTGAATCAAAATATATGTCTGCCAAGTTATGGTTGTTACCAATGTTTTGTCCCGATCTCCTTTGTGGTCGCTATGCTTGACGACATATCGTCACTCCCCTCTCGTTCTGTGCCCACATATTTGTGTACTATCTGTACACAGCTCTTCTGTTATTTAAATGAAGACATTTTAAGCTCTAAAATTGTATGATAATATAATATGACTTTTCTGCTATATTAGCAGTTCTTTTCGTTCCAAAAATAAATAGTGCAGAGATATTGTCATAACTGACAAACCTGGAAAAACATTATTTTTTCTTTGGAGGCTAAAGTGGTGAAATTATCACTTGTTTTGTATGGTGAAATCCGTAAGTCGATCATCTTATTGTACATGGTCTTTGGTAATATTACAAAACAGGCAGGAACAAAATTATGTCAAATGATTCGGTGAGAAAATATTTAAAACAAATTCGACAGGAGGATATCATAGAAGTTAGGTTCAATCACTGAGCAGGTGTAGAATCACTTGTGTGAAGATAATAATAAAATAGGTTATAATAATTTTAAGAAATTAACTACTTGCCAGATTGCTGTATATAGACAGGGAAAATTTGCAGTGTAATTTGTAAAGGTTCTTGTAAAGATTGGTAGCATAGTTGTTTACTGCGGCTGGTACCATCAACAGCTATAATCTGTACAATGTCAGTCAGTACTTGAAGAGTTCTCTTGACACAAGGTTTCGCTGCAATAAAGGCAATAATATAAATAAGACTTATTACCAAACACCACAATAAATTGTGTTTTAAGAGGTGGTTACAGCTGTAATTGCATATTATATACACTTTATAATACCAGTTTATATTTTATACATGTACTTACATACTGTTTTTTTCTGGATAAAAATTCAAATTATTTATAATGTCTTTAATATGTACTTTCTGTGCAATAGATAAGCTGCATAATTACTCAATAAACACTCAGAGTACTGACCATTTATTTTTTCCACCACTTGAATTTGTGTCTCGCTATCACAATTCACAACTTCAAGTGACTAAAAAATACCTGGATTTGTGAAATCTAAGTTACAACATATATCAATGTCACAGATTTAGTGTCACATATATAGATATAGAGACGGAATTCCCAATTTCTTATTTCGGACATGTATGTCCAAAGTTTTTTTGTCCCTATATCTCTATATCTCGCTTAACTGGTAAATGAGCAGCACAAAAATTAAAAAACTTTTGCAGTTCTAGTCTATAGACATGTTTACATCAAATGGTCATATTGAGAAGCCAAAATAATTTTTTTTGACGATTTAAGCCTGATCGAGTCACTTTAAATTAATTATATTTTTCGCACATGTCACTAAACGCTAAAAATCTAAATTATTTTTTCGAGTGCATGAGTAGTCAACTGTGTTTAACTGTAACAAGAGAGCTTATTCTCACAACATCCTCCGCCCCTGATTTACAATTTTAACCCTTAGACCACTGAGCTAAGAAATTTAAATTTTCAGCCACTTGAAGTTGTGTCTCGCTACCGCGATCCACAAATTCTAGTGACTGAAAATTTATGTTATTTGTGAAATTTAAGTCCCACTATATATCAGTTTTTCAAGATTGAAAGCATATTTATTTTTTAACAACTGGTTAATGGTTATACAGGCGTCACAGAATGTCTACTGTAGTCGACATCAGTGTTCTAAGGGTTAACAAGCACCAATTTCATATTCTAAATAATGTTTTCACAAACTATTGGATTGTAATTGCCTCCATGGTAATTCATTGCATTTGTTCAGCCTAGTGACAAAGGAAATTAAAGTGATTTTAGCTAAAAGTCTATCTCATAAATTGTTTGAACTTTCTGTGTTTGTAGAGCTTTGATAAAATGAACAAGTTTGTTTGTGTCTATATATTGTGTCCTTCAAATGGGTTAAGGATATGATAATAAATTTGGTTTTACCCTTTTCACAGAATAGACGGTCATCTAATCTTTGGGTGTCTCTCAGTTGACAAAAAGGTGAAGTTAGGCGTTGAATAAAACTGTGATGGTGTTTCCCTCTCAGCTGCCACTGCTGTTCTGCATCTGGCAGGTTTGGCCAAGGCAGTAGTAAATAATGACTCAGTGCTCTGAATATCAGAATCTGCACCTAGTAATTTCAATCAAATACTGTTAAGAGATAAACCAAGAATGACTTGAATCAGTAGTTTTAATTTCAAAATTACATATTATTATTATTAAAACAAATATTTTAAAATGATATTACCGGCATACATAGTTCACTAACACTTCCACCACTGACAGCTTCATAGAACAACCACAGCGGTTCAAATTGAAGAAGCATTGGAGGACGAACTGTTGTCAACAAAGAGAGGAGCAAGTGAGCAGCGGACTGCACAATTTTCTCAGGAGACTTGAAAGAAATGAGAAAATAAAGTATAAGTAGACAGCATGGTACATGTACTACATATCACTAGAAAGGATTCATCTAGCAGGAAATTATGATGTTTTAATAAAAACATTGGGTTATTACCTTGTGTTTGCTGAGTGTGTTTGCTGAGCGAGTGTATAGAGTAGGCATATATGTATAAGCAGAAATGCATAAGAGAGAAATCAGAAATGCATTTCTGGTATAAGGCATGTGTAATCACTGATCCCAGCAGACAGTGTATGCTGGCCACAGGTCTTGGGCGCACGCTATGTTATATTAGCTGTCCCACAGGGAAAAAATTGTTTGAAAATTATTGAATAGCATTTTTCTCATCTAAGCTGAAACTTCCTAGACATCCTTATCATTGATGTATAAATATTTTGCTAATCAATTACAAATTTGATCAGCAAATGGACTACTGAACAAATTTTTCCCTGTCCCATCGCAAGCATAGCAGTGACCAATGTTGTGTCACTGCTGGTCCATCGTCTAAGATGTTGGCCCAACCTTGAACCAACAGTGGCTGAACATTCCACGTTTGCTGTGGCTGCCTGGATACACAGTTACGTGTGATTGTACACAACAGGCGGCTGACCACTGCCTCCCAATGCTGGCATAGTGTGTTCAGATATTCATGAGTGCTGTGCAGTTGTGTTAAACTCGATCCACAAAAACTATGTTCGTTTAATACTGATACAGCATCATACACGCTAGGCCAATGTCAATTCAACATTGGTTTAATGTGTCGAGCCTACTCAACTGCTTTGGTCATAGTTTTGACAGTGGGATGTCACCTCAAGCATTTAAACATTACAGGATGTTACAGTTTACAACATAGGCCTAATACCACCTGTGCGGTCAAAAACTTGTATCTTAGAGGGAGGTCCCTAGCTGGTGCTAATATTTGAAGGTAGCACGTCCCGTGAGAGGAGGAAGTCATATCTGAGGGGTGCTTAACAGTGTGGAGCAAGTCCGTGCTCAGAAAAGTCACAGCATGGGGGAAATCGTATCTGAAGGGAGTTGTATCTGGCATCAGCAGATAATAATTAAGTCCTACTTACAACATATCACATCTTACCATATTTGGAAAATTAGCCATAGGACCCAATATGTTGTCACAACAGCATATTGTTGCGAGTGGGCCAGCTTAGCTTGGTGGGAGCATATAGACATCGGTCATACAGCAGCGTGGGTTATCTGAGGTTAAACCAGCAGTTTTTGGTCAATTTACCTCTCTGCGGGCTGTACTCGAAGCAGGTTTTCATCGGGCTATACGATAAAACACTTAGAGCCAGGAAAATATAATAAGAAAACACTCAGCTCATCCTTTATTATAATTTTTTGTTTGTACTTTGTCTAGAACACTCCATCTTTTTTTACCTTGGTATTGAAGAGTGGAATAAGAGCAGTAACTATAGACAGTATACACTCCTTTGCTGCACCAGGTTGTGCCTCATTATTTGTATCCATGTAGAAAAGGGCCAGCCATCCAGCATAGGCTTTCACCGCTGCCATTGTTTGTGCATGTCTGTAACAAAGCCAAGTTGTTGGTTATAAATCCAAATATTATTTGTGACAACATGCTTCATTGGGACCACCTACCTCTCTTTTTTTCAAATCAATAGATTAGAAGATAACCTTCACCAAAAGAGATATTTTATGCTTTCAATATCTTTGGTATTCTTTGGGAGGATTAAACACTGTTAGAAACGATTACATATTCCAGCCAAACATGCCAAAATTTTGATATTCACACACTGTAAATCACATATAAATATTTTATATTTATTTTCTGAATTTCTATATCGATACCAGACCCAAAGGCATCAACTTAAATGTGGTGTGGGCCATAAATTGCAAAATTTGTTCTATTGGGACAATCTACGTTCTGAAAAATGCCCACAACATTTTAACAATGTGAAGGAAAGCGAGCTAAGGATGCGTAAATGTAAGCGAGATGTTGCAGATTCTAATAGACTTATAATTGACCTGATTAATCAAGGCCAAGTGGGAGATATAAGCATCCAAAGTGTGTGGAATGATAATGACACTAAGATCTCAGTTTAGCGAGTCTTTTTTAGCCTACATTCTGTAGTGCAATATGTCTGGATGGAAAGGAGGACTGGAACATGGAAAGAAAGATTTGGATTTCGTCCTTGGGATCCAAGGGTCGATAGGCCTAAAGAGAGAGGTGTTGAAACAAACCGTTGCTAACCTTGTATCTCCGGTCTCACTCACTGGACTCCGGTAAAAATGACTTTTATTTTTTTAAGGTCTAAAAATCGCTTGATGGGAAAAGAGGGCCAGTTGCCTGACAGTTGAACATGTGCCAATAAATCAATGAACATTCGAAGGAATCTGTACACTTTTTTCAATCGTCACAATCTGAGGCTGAAACCTTCTAAAATCATGCCATATTCCACTGGAGGGATTTCGCTGTGTTCGAAATAAGGGTTCAATCAAAATAAGGTTGTCCAGCGGACAATCAGGTTTAAATTTCAGGTTGGACACCAAAATTTCACATTGTCCATAAAAAAAATATGTAGATAACCCCCCTCCTGCTTCCACACATTTCAGGTAACTTTAGTTGCCCAGTGGATTTGCAGCAGTTCAGCATTGTAAACAATATTGTCAACCCTGACTTCGAAATTTGGCTTCAGAATTTCCCTAAATTAATTAATGTGAAAAAAAAATATTAAAATATTGGTTGTCCACCTTTGGCAGGTATAAATTGTTTGCCACAAATACTGGTTGTCTCAAAAATTAAAACACTATATGGCAATTTGTTTTGGATCACTGTATAATGTAACATACAATCTGTCATGTAGGCCGCTCTGTCTATGGCCTAACTGTATTAGGTTTCCACTGTCTTGTGTCAGTATGAATCTAGTGTAGCCCACATATTCCTAGAGGAGGGGGTGCAGGAAAATATACTCACAGCTCAATAAAATCCCCTTGTAAAGCAATCCCAGAAGGTGAGCTTGTTTCATAAAGCATAAGTCTACTGCCGTATCCACATGTTTCAGTTAGTCTACAGAAAACAGCAAATCTCAAATAAAAATACCCAAAATATTACACAGATTAAAAAAAATGGTTATTAAGATTTCATTTCTAAAACTAAGATTAAATCTACACACTTGAAAAATAAATCTTTCGCAATATTTATTCTTTGTTGATAATTTTCACCCGTGAAGTGATCTGCCATTCTTCCCAGAAGTTGAAGCAGAGAAGATAGATCTCTCAACATACAGTGTAATCTGCGACACTCATTTTCAGCTGTTATGTTCAGTCTTCTGCCTTGAACATCTGTTGTAATAAACTTTTCCAGCCCACGGTAGACATCAAGGTACTCCATAAAAGGCAGATACTTTAAATACAAATATGATATGTTAGTGATAAATTAACTGTTCAACTGTCAGAATTCAACTTGGTAATAGAGGTTAAAATAATTGTTAAACAACTATTTTAACCTCAATTACCAAGTTGAATTTTTAGCATAATGTGAGCAAAATAATGTGGGCTGAAAATACATACCACCAAGTTGAATGTTTCAGGAAGATGCAATTCAGAAACTTTAGCTATTACCTCAGCACATTGCCTAAGATAATGCTGCCACTCGGTTTCATACTGCAAGAACAACAATTGCAAGAGAGTAACATTATATTTATATTCATACAAATTTAGAGCCAAAAAGAACTTTAGATATATATAGAAACAGTGATAAAGCTTTCCTACTCACATCGTCATCTAAAATTTCATCATCTAAACCATCAAGCTGAGATTGGTTGTAACGAAATTGGATTTTTTGTAAAATTTCAGACACTAGGGAGAGTAGTGCATCCTTGTACCTGTAAACATAACAGTTTGTATTATAACTACATTATATCAAGAGATATACAAAGGGAAGTTTGCTTTTGAGGTGAAAACGAATGCATCTCTTGCATTTTAATTGAGGCAATATCACTGAACTGATAGGAAAACAAAATTGGTCTCCATTTTATCGAAAATAATTTAACTGCGACAAAAACTGAGCTGTGACAAAAACTTTTTCAATTTGTGGTCAGCCAGGTAAGTGCCTAAACACAATTACAAAATCACGTGTGATTAGGATCAGTGGATTTTTGAGACAACGTGGTCACAAGCAGGGGTAGAAGTGGAAAATTATTCCAAGACTGAAAAGAATATTGTCTATCAGAACTGCCTCTTCTGAATTTTTTTCAAAAGACGGAAATCTGTCTGTAGACGAAACTTTCCCACGGCTGCACAAGGTCTTGAAAAGGTCAAAATTGCCACCATTTTTATAAAAATCACCGAACTGTGACCATTTTGCGGTAAGGCAATAATGGCCCATGTACAAAATTACGAGAGATTACATGCATCCAGGGGAGGCATAATTACGAGTCATTTGGACCAGCGCTTCATGACATAACGTCTGGAAAAATTAAAAATGAGAAAATCACTAAACCGTGACAAAAACCTTTTTTATTTGGAATGCAGGGAGGTAAGTGCCTAAATACAAAATCATTCACACCAGCGGTTCATGAGATTTGAAAAAATTCAAAAACTAAAAGTATCCTGATAATATACTGTAGGTCTGATCATATTCGCGAGGTTTTGATTTTCGCGAATTTTGCGAGGAGGACAAATTCGCGAATTCAAGAATCTCACTTATTTTTAAAATAGCACTACTGAAGAAAAATAAAAATTCACAAAATCTAAACTTTGTGAAAAGTCTAAAAATCAGAAATTCACAAGCGAAAATTACCAGATCTACAGTATTGAGGATGTGTAATAAAGTGACTGATGTTGTTAAATCAATGTTCTTATCCTATTCACGGAAAATGTGTTCATGTAACTAAGACCCTGAAGCACTAATTTATTTTGCAACTTATTAGTCAACGAGGCATTATAATTGTTTAGACCTACCTTCCGAACAGAGATTCTTGATCTTTCTCTCTACTATTTAAACGAGTTGTAACATAATCAAGAAAAACCATCCATATATCAAGACAAGCGTAAAATCCTTCATTACTAGCCTGTGAAGTAAAATCCTTATGTAGAAAAACAATTTTAATTACATGTTTCGAACTATTCTAAACAAGTGCACTATCAGTCCTGAACAATTTTGGGAGTTTTATTATGTAGCTAGAGATTCAAATGTGTCCATTTAGATAAAGTTTTTATATATATTGTAATATAATGAATAAGTAAAATGAATGAATGGGGTTTTGATGCTACTCTGGTAGAAAAAACATCACAGCATTTCCAATTGATTTAATCTTACAAAGGCAACTTGTTGCCAAAATAAAATGAATAATCAATAATATGGATGTGAAGATTTTTTTATCTGCAGGCTAAACATCAAAAGAGTGGTTCTTCACAACAATTAGTAAATATACATGTAATGTCATCTACGCTGAATATTTTTAAACTACACTAGATTTATTCTCCATTTCAAAAGATAAAGAAGAGCTGCTTAACGTGGCCTGAAAGCACTAGGTGTACACTGCTTATAATTGTGTCATAGTAATAACAGCCCCTATTCACAAAAAAGTTTTATATGACTATGTCAAAAAAAAATGACAAGGTCTTTTATAGACTATAAAATTTGACTACTACGTTTATTTATAAAATTAGTAATGTTTTCAAATATTACGCATATTAAAGTCAATAATGGCCGCAAGTCGGCCATTTGTTGAATTTGAACAAGTTCAAATTTTTCAAGTGCATCGTTACATGAAGTCTCACATTTTCTTTCATAGTAATGGTCTAGCTATCTGGCACGGTTTTTTAAATATTACGCATATTCAAGTCAATAATGGTCGCAAAATTTGCCGCTATTTGAAAAAGTAAGGCAATAGAAAGCTCAAATATGAACTCAATGAAACATTAGTAAAGATTAACTTGCATGCAGTTTAATATGCATTCCAGTAACGTGAAATGACGATAATAGGTATCCAACAAAATTTGGCCTGTGGATTGCTGGCTCCCCTAATTTGCCATATCTACAGCACTGCAAATGGTTCAATTCCATGCAAACATTTTGTCTGTCAAGATTTATTTGCACTATATTTCAATGTGTGTTTGCAACCACCTCCATATGATTTAGACTGCTGGTACTAATAATTGAGCCAGAATGGATCTAATGGGACATGTAATCATATATGGTGATGTTACAGTCATATACTACAGTGTTCTAGATAAGGTGCAGATTACACATTAATTTTTATACAATTGTATAGTTATGAGGAAACAAAACATACTACCTGTTGGAATGTATATTTGTAGAGCAATCCAAGAAAATCTAGCATTGGAAACTGGCTGTTTGCTTCAAATCGTCGTAGATGTATACTGACAAAAAGCCTTAAAAATTCAGTAAATTTTTCCACATAACTGAAAATAAAAGATAACAACATCACAACTGACTATAAAGGGGAATTCGCAAATATATTTTTGAATACCTCTCCTTGTACAAGACCTGGGTTGAGAACATTTAACCCTGTCAAGCAGGTGGCTGGTGAATTATCACGTCATTTTTCCATATACTTTAGCATTCACACCCACATTATTGAGAGTTCTATTTATGTAGCCAGATTGTCAGGGAGCATCTAAAAATAGCTCAATATGGGAATCAACTCAGGAGATACCCAGAGAATCAGCAAAATGACACGAAAGACATGTGGCATCATTTATGTTTATAGTCTGTCCAACAATGGAGGATGGTCAAAATGAAACAAACCCTGCACCACCTGGGCCCTTATTCTCGTACAAGATGGCCATCTCGACCAATCAGAAGCCTGCAATGTATCGTAACATGTACGAGAATACGGGCCCTGACATGTAGGCCTAATGTAATTCTCAGATTAAACATGAATGAAATTAACAGGTTTATAGAGTGATGTCACAATGGTGTAGATATTAAAGGTACACACTTCGAAGTAATGAGACTATAAAATTGGCTATAAGGCTTGATTTATCTATTATTTATATTTATTTTGATAAATATCGCCGCCAAAACGACTTTAAAATGCAGTATAGTCATTCAACAATTCTCCAATGTGACCCACAAGTTGCGAGGCATTATCAATCAACAATAGAGCATGCAAGTGTCATGTGCCGATCATGTGATCACTGGTGATGTGGCCGTGTCTATTTTTGACAGTTCAGTAAACAAATGAGCAATGGAATGGCTGAGCCGTTTTTCAAGTCAAAAGTGGCCTACACTAGACAGGGTTATTACGGTTAGATGATAATTGTGGCTTACTTTAACTGAGATGTTAACATATCTATATTTTCAGAAGCCCGATGTGGGGTCGGTAGGCGATAGGCCTACCTGTGGGGTTATCTGCAGCTTTGTAGGCCTACTGTCATGACTGTTGGCAGATTCCCGCCTTGCGGCACAGACTGGCGGTAGCGCGCACCGGGCGAGGACGACCCTGCCCAACAACACGAGGAATTCACCCGATGCTGTTTTAATGTTGGGCCAGCGTCGAAGACGGTGGACCAACATTGAAACAGAATTGGGTGAATGCCTCGTGTTTGCTGGGTGTGTATTGGCGCGTATTTTTCATACACATTACCACCATACAGCTGCCCACATGATAGCTGCACGCGGCGGGTCTAAGCTGGCAAACTATCAAGCATGTGTTCTCACTGGGCACAGCATCTCAAAATCTGAGATGACGATGAGTTTTTGTCAGGTATTTTTAAGTAAACTGTTAGGTAGGCCCTATATTCATTCTGTGAGAAAAAGCGATCTCCCCCTATCTCCCCCTACAGGCTCGTGGGTGTGGCGCTGGTGACAGCATGAAGTGGTTGGTGTGTTTACAACTGAACTTTGTCAGACTCTCTCGGTTTCCGTACGCCACCTTCACGTGACCAAAATTAGCATATGGCGTGTTTACACAAAATTCAAATGGCGACAGTTCGAATATCATTCGGCCATACAATCATTAAAACATCTTATATGAGAGTCCTGAATGATGCAGTATGGCCACGTATACACGGCATTTTGTATCATAATTAGACTGAAAGTCATGTTTTGGAAACTCTATACCAGAATAGACTTCAATGTAGGAACCTTTAACTATACAATACTCATTAATGAAAGTCTCAGACTAGTTGCCAAATGACAAGAAAATAATGCTAGCAAAATATCCTTAAACTCAAGTGCTTGAGAATTGACAGAGTAATCATCGAAAAGCTAGGTTTCATTTTGGACCATCCTCCACGGTCGAATGAAGAGTTAGTAAAAAAATTAATACAGTATATCTTGTCATGGCCAGTCACCAGTTTGAACAGCCACCGCCACTCAGCGGCCACCATTTGAAGTTCCTAACACATGTATATGTCGGCCAATATATTTATCGTCAGCATTAATGGCAGACATACAATACAGTTCTACATACTAAAATACTTTTTGCAAAGACTGTTTAATAGGCCACGGGACCCAGAGATTAAAAGAATGAATTTCACCTTTCGTCGAGGTCTGCTAAGCGATTGCCAGTAGATGTGGCTGTATTGTCCTGTGTGATTCTTTGTAGAAGATGAAATGTCTGTTGAAACATCTGAAGCAGGTAATCTTGGAAATCTGTGGGAACACAGTTCTTGTCCAGCAACTCATTTATACAGCACATTGCTACAATTCCGAGCTGTGATCCATTACCAGAGGATGCCACAGCTTCACATCCAAAAGCGGTGAAATGAAAAATTGTACTGCAACCGAATAATATATATTAGTAATTACGCTGCACATATTTGGTGACATCTGACAGTACCGTAAAAAAAGCTTTTAACCTTTACCCTGCTGATGTTGACAATACATGTAGTTGTTTTTAATCCTTTAAACCCTCATCGAAGCATCATTTTGCATCTATGAAAAATGACTTATTTCCTAAAACCTAAGGGATTCAGAACAATATTTCTATGGAACTGTTTCAATAATCCCAATATTTTTCTTTTCATTTGCCACCCACTTCAAGTCATCTTCATCCACTGCAAGACGAGAATTGCAACAGCAATTTGCGGCTTGTAGTGGATAAAGATGACAATAATAAATTCAGGCCTGAAAGGGTTAATCCATTTGATTAGTCGATTATATCACTGTTATTGTGAATGAAATAACAGTTTGAACATAAAGATTTGTAAATGTTTGGTCTCAAATAAACAAATATGGGTAATTTTCAACCACTTGAGGGTGTGGATCGCGGTAGCGAGACACAACCTCGGGTGGTTGAAAATTTAAATGATTTACCTTAGCAGGATAAGGGTTAATAAGAGTCGCCCTGGCGATGGCAATAGTCCTCAGCATCTAATCATCATTAATCCTCCTGGCACCCAGCTAATTGTTCTTATTTTTATTCACATTGCGATGTAAAATGCTGGTGCAATTTTTACCTCAAGGTGGATAAAAATGACTGCATTTTATGAAAAAGTAGAAAGAGCTGTTCGGAACGATCACGAAAGCAGCCCTCAGTTACCGCCAGTCAGCCATTTAAAATTCGATATTGATCAGCAAACTTTGACAAGAGTTAGCCTTATAACAAAGGACAGTTTATCATGCAAAGATTCCAAAATTATGAGCAAAATTGAAACAAAATGGCTACCAGTCGGACATTTTGGATTTTATATCCGCTAAATTTGTCATGTGCTGTCATTGTGTAACACCAGACACTTTCTTTATTTTAACGCCATGGCCATCATGCAAGGTCTCCCGCAAGATAGGGAGCAAAAATGTGTTGTCCTTGAGTACATTCAACATTTTATTTTATATTACTGATTTAGCTTTCATGCAATATTTAGATAATTAGTAAAAGTGATTAAAAATGGCCGCCAGTCGGCCATTGTGGCTTTTATTATGTGAAATTTGTTGTGGGTTATCCTTGCATGCGACCGAACTGTTTTTTTTTATATGAAATCATGGTCTAGCTATGTTGCATTGTTTTCCAGTTACCTTAATGTCTTAAAATACCTCAAATTCAAAATGGCCGCTAAACAGCCTTTTTTAAATTGTTTTCTCCTGAAAGTTAATCAGGTCATTGACTTGCCAAATTAAAAGATTTGATGCAAACTTTTTCCTGAAACACGCTAACAAGCATTTCTCCGTTAGTGGCCATAATAATTAAAGGGTCGATGATATGGGGATCAAAATGCCACCAAAACATGTCATCAGTGGTATGTAATGGCTATGTGAAGTATGAGGAAGCACAAGTTGATACATTGGCAGTAGAAAACAAAAGACTGTGGCGGGGAGGACCATGTGGAATACAGGAAGCAGTCCTCCTCGGCAAGGACACAATAATATCACGTCTTCCAACTTGTTAAATTTACCAATAATTTGAAATTCAGAGATAAAGGTACAAATTCAGAAATGAGAGATTATTGTTTGATGGCTTGATTATAAATTATTATGTTTTGTGGACTGATTAATTTGTAAATAATGGTATTTTACAGATTTTAGAATTTAACTTGGATCATACCTGAGCAGATGAGGTGTTATTGTTGTCGAGAGAGGTATCCAGCTGAATAAGTGAGACAGACAGTTGAGAGCAATATAAGAAGTGGTCTGAGCACTAGTATCAAGTGGAGGAAGAGATTCCATCTGTACTCTACTTCGTGGAGATTTGAACATGTTGCTCAAAATATTACCTGTGTATAATATATAGGTTCTTGACACTATTTGGGTAAACAAAACATTTGCAAGATATCAATAAGGTCAATCGCAAAAAGATACAATTCATATGTGATCGCAAGCATCAAATCACCAACTTTATCTTTGAATCACATCCACTGTAACATAGTTAAAGCTATTATTTCAAATTTATATTGATTAGATTAATCATTATGAAGAGGGTGCCAATTACAAAATGACCATTTGTCACTCGCTTGAAACTAATGAAGGACATTTTAAGTGTGAATCGGAGATGCCAGTGAGTCAAGGGGACCAAAGCCAGAATAAACTACGAAAAAAGGCTATTTTTAGGTCCTATTATGAATCATTGCTTAGTGAAACAGCAATAAAAAAATTATGACATGAATGCCAAAAAAGAAAACAGATTTAATTATTTCCCACCAAAACATTGTTTGACGCTGTTGAACGCATGAATGCTGGACAAAACATCGAGCTAACACACTCTAGTTTTGTATTATGGCCAAAATGTGCTTATTTTTATAGTTGCCGTAATTTTATACTCATAGTCACTAAATACTGATACAGTAGAAAGCACACTGAAACAAACAATTAGCGTGAATTTAAACTTGAGAACACTTTGCTTATGTATGGACCCATATAATGGCCTATACGATCACTCCCATCTAAATAATATTACCAAAATAGAAGTAAATATATACTGTCACTTACTTGACTGAGCAGGCGAAGAATTAATGACTGACATGGGTGTTTTTTTAGGAGTATCTGCTGATTCGCCATGTGTGGGTGAAGGAGGTGGTGTAGCTGTTACCATAGATCTGTGCTTCTCCAGGATGGCTTGAAGTAAGTCTTTAAAACCAAACAAATAAGTAATTTCACATGTGAGACAATCTTCGATAAGTTGAGACATTTTTACAGTAAGTTGACAAGGATGAGATATTTCCGCTTTTTCATGTGTCATATCCCAGTAAACAAAAAACATTTGTATGACATTTGTACACAGTTGGCCCAAGGTCTTCAACAATTGTAAAAATGTTTTACAAATGTTTTGTGTTTGCTGGAATGGTGCTCAGTGTTAATTGTTTATACATATAATTCGAATATCTCTGATACCAAGTTAGAAAGACCACATAAGTCCAGTAGCGGTGCCAGCTCTGACAATTTTGGTGCGAAATCTGATGCTTTCATTTCACGATATCAGTAAATAGATAATACTCTCATTTCTATTTTTTAATTACCTCTTTGTGCTAAACAACACCAACAACCATCATATTATTAGCCTTAATTTACATTACCCGCTCGCTGGTAGACCTTTATCATTTTTGTACTTTAGATAAAGAGCCTGAGTACATATTAGCCCAGGGCTGCGGGAACTGTATACGGTTTCAAGCATGTTTCAAATCAATAGAAATCTCATTAAATTTGATAAAATAGTTTTGGTGGGTATATATAAGCTTAGTTAATTGAATAATCTCAATATTGGAGATGTTTATTTTCATAAATATAATTTTTTTCATAATTTGAAGCCTGGGTGGGCGCTAGAATGGGAATGGGATTAGCCAAATCCTGTGGCTGTGGCTACAGATACATAATTTCGTTTACTTTTAATTGGTGGTGGTGAAAGAGGTCCAAATACTTTTAGCCACAAGAGAAATTGAATGAGCATTTGAATTAGTGATGTGGCGAGTGTTAGCGCTCACCAGGCAGGAAGCTTGAAATTGTGTTAGCTTGTTGTGCTCACAATAAATTCTGAATGGGTGGCCATTTTTAATTTGTATCCCTTTTACAATGCACTGGGTGGGGGAATAAATTCTGGAGAAATACACATGTGTATGCATAATGCACATTGAATTACACATCTACATTTAATGCAAAATAACTTTTACAAAATAATCACTCCATCGAAGACTTTTTTTATCAAATTAACCCTTAAAGCACTAAATTAAAGGATTTTTTAAATTTTCACCCATGAGGCCACACAAATTTATTTAATTGTTTTACCGAATTGCTGCCGAAAATTGCCGAAAATGGCAAAAAAAAAAAAATCGAAAATTGTATTTTTTTTTCGCCGTCGTGGATTTATTCATTTTAAAGTTAAAAAAACATGAAAAATGTTTCTTTCTTATACTGTGCCAATGCAATAAACAGTTATTTTGTTGTAAGCAAAACTGACACGCTGCGGTCAGTCTGACACAACTCAACGTGCAGCCAGGTGCCGACATCAGGTGTGAAAAATAGCTGACAAATCAAGGCTGACACTGTGCACGCTATAGTTCTGTTAATGTGTCACACACATTACACTCCAACTCAACTCGCAACACCTGGATTGATCGATAATACATTGCCAAATAAGAATTTAAAAAGAAATGTTATGGATGACATGATTCTCATTGATATATTCAATGGCAAACAGGCAGTGTCAACTCTGGGCTGGTATTTTCCTTGTTAACCCAGCATTGAAGTTGAAGACAGTGCACGTACACAGACGCTATATGTATGCACGTGCATGTTGTCGGCGCGAGACGTTGGGGCAGTGTTGTTCTAATGCTGGGCCAGCGTCGTCAATGGTGACCTACATTGGACTGGCATCGATTTGGCGTCTAGTGGTGGCGTGTGCAAATCCCGTCTTACATCCAGATCTGACACACAGCGTCTTGTTGTGCAGTTATCCAGCTGGCTGCCGCGGCTATTCATTCACGTCTTATCTCTCTCAGTTTGTCCAGGGAAGGAGTCAAATAGAAAAACATGTTTTTTTCTTGACTTTAATAAGACTAATTTTCTGTTAAACGAACCTGACCACAACGAACGAACCTGTATGCAAAATCGGCCGCCGTTTTAGCAAACGAAATGGTTTGTTGATATTAAGGACAGGAGAGTAAATTTTATTGTTTTTTTCAAGCCAGTTTATAGGGTAGCCTACCAGAAGAGCGGGGGCGTTTATTAGGTGGGGGGGGGGGTGCGTTTATTAGGGATAATACAGAATGTCAGCATTCGTAATTGGCCCAAACCTGGGAAACTCGTCGCTTTCTGTATTGTGGACCAATCTAAAAAAAATTACACACCTCTTTATCTGATTTTTTTTTTTTTTTTGCCGCTACCCGACAGCCCCAATGCTGAAAAAAATCGGTAAAACAATTAAATAAATTTGTGGGGCTTGACCAGCAACTTAAATTACTTACAATTATACAATTTAAATTAAAACATATTCTACTCTTGACAAATTAATGCTGGTTTGAAGGTTAAATGAAAAGGCTAAAAAACGGCCCTCTATAGATCTATGTGATTACCATTTAACCATTAACCCTTTAACCCTCGCTCTGGTATGAGATATTCCAATATACATTGTGTCACTGGCAAGGGATTTTGTTTAAAAGCAAAAAAACATCTTTTGGAACAATGGCCAGCACTTCTATTACAGCCGATGAAGCCTAACCCCAGTACACATAGTGACATGGACTGGGGTCGGGCTTCACATGAGTTCTACCCCAAGGTCATGAAAAGGTCATCTCAAGGTCACAGCAATGTCAAATCAGCTGAAAATGGATGAAAATAACTTATTTTTGTTCCTTTTCCTCAAATTATGTCCACTTAAGATGTCTATGGTGATACAAACCTACCTAGAACCCAACACAGTTACACCAAACACATTCCAAGACATTACAGGGTTTTTTTAGGGGTTAGAAGGGTACTAATCCCATCAAATCACCCTTATGTCAGCAATCTCGGATGATATAGAAATTGATAAAATATTAGGCAGATTGTCATTTTTCTACCAATCTTCAAATATAGACCTACCATTAGAGTTGATGGAGCCCAAACCAAGCAGATCGACACATGACGACATGCTTTGGGATTGGGTTTCATAGGGGTGTTCGTAAGGTCATGACCAGGTTATCTAGAGGTCACAGCAAGGTCAAACCAGCTCAAAGTGGTTAAAAATAGGATTTTTTTTTGTTGTTCACCCAATTATATGCACTTGGGATGTCTACGATGGTTGAAAACCTCTTAGGCCTACAGACCCCAACACAGAGGTACAACAAACACATCCCAGAAGATTACATGGGTTGAAAGGTTAATACCCCATCAGACAACCCATATATGGTACTCTGTCTACTCATAGCAGAAATAAAGCAGACTATCAAATTTTGATCAATCATCAGAATTTCCATTACCCCTATTGAATCCCAACCCAGGTCCACAAAGTTATGGTGACATGATAGGCCTTCAGAGCGATTAGGCCCAACCCAAGTACACATGGTGACATTATTTGGGGGTTGGGCTTCATAGATGTCCTATCCCAAGGTCATGAAAAGGTCATCTTAAGGTCACAACAAGGTCAAAATAGATCAAAATAGGTGAAATAGCTTATTTGTGTTGTGTTCCCCCCGATTTTATTTACTACAGACGTCTATGGTGGTAAAAATCCACTTATACCCCAACATTAAGATCATACCCAACACAGATTACAGGGGTTTTATAGGGGCTGGAGGGGTATCACCCCTATCAAATCACCCTTATGCCAGCCCTGCATGATATGGTACACATCTACAAAATAACAGGCAGATTGTTGTGCTTCGACTTTTCGCCAGATATTCCACATATGGCGACATGCTTTGAGGTTGGGTTTCACATGGGTGTTATTGCGAGATCATAACAAGGTCATCTGAAGGTCACATCGAGATCAAAACAGCTCCAAATGGCTGAAATATCTTTCTTCTTTCAATTACATTCACTTGGGATTATCTAAGATGGTTGAAAACCACATAGACCTCAACACAGATACACAACACAGGGGCGTAGCCAGCATTTCTTAGAGGGGGGGGGCGCACATTTTTGCTGTACCTGTCTAGCCTCAAAGAGGCTGACCGGCCCGAGGGGGCGGCCATTTAGGGGAAAATTTTGAAATATTATGTGTTTAATTGTGCATCCTGGGGTCATCTGGAGCTCAATTTATTGGTTAACTAGGCCAACCACCGAAAAATGACATTTTTATAATTGTCCTTTTATTGATGCACGTGACAATGTTGGGGGTGGGAGATTGATGAGTGAGTTGAGTTTAATCACACACCAAATTTAATAACCATTTCCAGACGTACGTCTCGGGTGAAATGCAAATGCAAAGCGCATGTCAAAGAGATTGGCCTGTTGTTAGCAGCAGCATACGCCGTCTCCCTTTTTGAAAACAGGGGCTATATTAGCCTCGACCCAAATACCATGAACAAAAAAAAAATTATGTAATAAACTAATATTTAACAATACACATTAATGTACGTTCATCTTAATACATGTTAGTCAGACATGGGACATAAACAAATAAACAGGAAACCAATATAGAGCTACATAGACTGAGACTAGGTAGGTTTACTGCTAGGCCTACATATCTAGGCTAGATGCTGTTACTAGGCCCTACAGATTTAGTCCCAAAACGTGGGTCCTGGCTCACACTCACTAGCTATAAATACCAAAACATGAGAAAAAACATCTCAAAGTGTGTTTCAAAAAGAAATATCGATAGAATAACGTCACTTTATATTGTGAAAATGTAATAGCAAATGATAAGACTTCAAGATTGACCAGGTTTCATGACCGCTGGAATGGATGATAAAATAAGTAAATCTGATTAAACTACTATTCTTATAAACAATATCGTAAATATAGAATATTTAAATATAATTTTAATTATAATATTTTACTTTAACTATTCACAAACTTTGGGTATTATTTTAGTGTAGATATTCATAATATTTGGAAATTACTTGAGCATTTCAAGGCCAGTGGAAAATTTTGACTTAGAAACTGGCATAGCCACGTTTTGTTTCGAATTACTTAAAAATTCTCAATTTTGGGATGAATAAAATCAAAATTCAGGTCAGATGCCTTTTATCATGCATTTTATTATGCATTTTATTATTGTAACAATGTATTTGAACCCTGGACTTTCAAAATAATGGAACTTAATAGGGGTCATAACAAGGTATGTTTGGCCATCCGAAATATCGGATTTAGCCAAGAATCAGCCCATCCGAAATATCGGATTTAACCAGAGCGAGGGTTAAAGGCTCACGAAGCAAAACAAGAAGCATTTTACATCCCTGAAATCAGACTTAATTTTCCTTCAACTAAGGGTTATAGAATGAAAATTCCCCTGAAACTGGTTCACCAAGGCATTTTCTTTTATTTTTAAATCACATCGAATCATCTTCATCCACTACAAGTCGAGAATTGCGACAGTGGTGGAAGAAGATGATAATGGCAAATTCAGGCTTGAAAGGGTTAAAGCGCTGAATTAATTTGTAAAAAACCATTGCGACCAAAGTGTTTTTTTCAATTTAAAATCATTTAGAATCATCATAAATGTCTTAGCCCTTTGAATACCTATGTTATGGGTCTATGGCCATTATAAATATGTTGATTCTTTACAGTACGGGGATAGACTTGAGTCATCAGGATCTGACGTCTACAGATGACGACTGAAGTCTATCCCCGCGCTGTAAGGGTTAAGGGTTAAATTGCATTTCATGAGACTTGCACTTCTATACATAAGTATGTAGGCATGCATTGCCAATACATTGTATCTAATGATAAAATGGATGGGAACAATTACTCACTATTAATTAGATTTAGAATAAGAGGTACTTGTTGTAGTAGAAGACGATGAAGTTCATCTTTTCGCGCCACACTTAAATCTTCACGAGGACAAGCCAGCTCCTCTGATGTGGTGTGCAGAAGAAGTAAACCAAGTATTGTTGTTTCTGACTGCTGTAGCAACTGTGTTACAAAATAGAAAATCTAACAATTGAACACAGATTAGATTATTTTTTCTTTCAAATGACTTATGTACAGATCACAATAAATAACTAAATGTAGGTCTTATTAGTTATTTGAACCAATATCAAATCAGTGAAATATATTTACCAGGTATATAAAGACTTTTACAAACTGATACTTTCAGAAAGTACACTGTAATATTTAAAATATTGCTCTAAATTGCAAACATTGATACTGTATTTCAAATGTGAAGTTTTTGTCTGACCTCTGTTTCTAAGCTCAGAAGACATAAGTATACACTGTTTGAAACCTAAATCTACAATTCCAATCGGATCCCCCCTTTTTAAAATTCTCAATCCACCCCTGGTTAATAATATTGAGAGGCCATGCTGTCTATACTTTCAGAATAATGATATGTATACATGTCTAGCACATATTAAGTCATGGTATGAAGTTTTTTAAAGAAGTTGTGCTTTTCCAGTACCGGGGTACACCGGCCTAGATCAATTTAACAAATTGTATGGTAATTCAAGTATCATAAATATAATTTATTAACACTTGCTGAAAATATCAGACAAAAAAATGCTAAAAGGTAAACAGCCATGCTGTCACCCAGTAAACAGAGTCCAGCTTATGCTGGTTCAATGTTGGCCTATCGTCTACAACATTGGCTCAGCAATGAACCACCACGTGCACGTACCTGTAGCCTGGTGGACAGTATAAGGTGCTCGGTTATTGCATGTGTCCTGACGCTTTCTACATACACAAGACATTCAACCAATATCGGATCAATGTTGGGCCAGCATCGCAGACGGTGAGCCAACATTGACCTGACATTGGTTCAATATTTTGTGATTTACTAATAATACTTCTCTCATGCTGGTGTCACAGTAAGTAAGAATTTGAAACTGATGACGTTATAAATATAATACTACATGTAGCTTACACCATGATCTAAGTAAAGCCACACATAGCCTACACATACTCAGGCCACTTTATCTAAAATTTACAGGTAGATCAAATTCAATGCTTTTCAAGGCCAGAAAATAGAAATTGTGAATTTGACAGCCTTGATAACGAAGGGTTAAAAATCAATGCTTTTCAAGGCAGCGTATGAACCCTAATTAATTGTAGCCATAACCTAACCCCCCCCCCCCCCCCCCCATGGCCGGAGGCTGAATGCGACCCTGGATGACTGTTTAAAAACTATATAATAGTGTCATATAATAGCTATTATCAATATAAAGTTCTGAGACCAACCAAATGCAGTGAAGGCATAAATGTGGCTGATTATTTAACCAATATCATGCAATTTTTTTAATGTTACCTGAAGTATGCTCGAGAAGAAATCTGGATAGAAATGTGGCCAATCAAGTCGTCCAATATCTACAACCAGTTTCACCAATTTGTTCCTCACAAAACCGGGAACTTGCTCATGATTGGTGAGTAAATATCTGCTAAGGTTGCTGCGAATTTCAATTTTACTATCTCCATGAAAACCCATCCATTGCCGATTGATGATTTTCTACAAAAAAATTGTTTAACAGAACGTTTATTCAAGATAAGATATGATTCGAATACTAAACTGTATTAGATTGAATAGTAGCTCTAAAAATGAATAAAAATAGCCATCAATTGATGGCAGGACCCCTCAGCCGTAGGCTCTGTCCATCAATATCAAGAAATAAGGGAAAAAATGACCCCCACTACCACCATGTCAATTTTTTTTTTAAATAGCTGCGGCAGCCATGTTTTTTTTAATGTATTCATCCCAAAAGTTATTCAGATCATCAGAAATACCTAGAGAGCAACCATACCAAATTTAAATGCAATCCAAGCAACGGTTCATAAGTTATCTTGCCTACAAGCTTTTTAGGCGGCCATCTTTTTTTAAATGGCTGCGGCAGACATTTTGTTTTTTAAGGATTCATCCCAAAAGTTAATCAGAAATACCTAGAGAACATTCAAACGAAATTTGAACGCAATCCAACCAACGGTTCATAAGTTATGGTTCCCACAAGCTTTTTAAGCGGCCATCTTGGAAAATGGCCGCTTATGGCTTGGTGCCAGAAAAAAATATATGGGATGAATTGCCCAGGCACACAGGTCATGTCTATAAAAAATAAACAAAATTCATCAGTTAACTTTTTAGTAACAGCTGAATTTCTGACTGCCCGACCACCCGCCCACCGTCCGACCGCCCGCCCGACCGCCCACCTCTGGTGATAACTATACCCCACAGCCTTAATGACTGAGGGGTAAAAAGTGTGTAAAGTTCTATTTATATTAATGTAGCACATGTAGGTCAGAAAAAAGGTCAATATCATAGCCCCCAAAAGGCACCCAGATCTACATCATCTATGTAAGTCATAAAGTAGGCTAGGTCATATAAAAGGGCTTCTAAAATGCCTGGCTGCCTGAGACGGTTCTTTTTGATAACTGGGCAGTAAAAAACTTTGAACCCATGGGCTGGGTTGTTAAATATAAATGGCCACTCACACATTAAAATTTGTTGTTGGGCAGAACACTTATTTGCTTGGGCAAGTGGACATTTCTACAAATTAGAAGCCTTGACAACCCCCAAAAGGCACATCTAGTCTCCCTGGGCAATGTTGTGTGTAATATGGTTTCATAGATATGCCCCAATAAAGAGAATGTGAGTAGACATGGTAATCACTGAGAGATGTGCACAATATGAAATAAATCTCAAAATATGTTCCAGAGATATGCTCCAGAAAGACAAGATTGTTGATCTCATTATTTTGGCTCATAGATATGGGTCAGATAGTAAGTCATAAAGTAGGTCAGATGTCTCAATCCCAAAAAGGCACATCTACACCCCCTGGGGAAAGTGTGTGTACAATATGAAAAGAATCCCCAAAGAGGTTTCAGATATTTTCTCTGGAAACAGAACTGTTAGTCTTTAAGCTATTCTGGATCAGAGATGTGGTTCAAAAATAGGTGAAAGGTCATAACCCCAAAAGGCACATAATTATACACATCCTAGGTCATGTGTGTGTTGGAAAACGGTAGGTCAAAAAGTAAGTTAAAATTCAAATCACAAAAAGCACATCTACACCCCTTGGCAGACGTGTGTGCATCATGAAATAAACAGATGGGACAGATGTGCTGACGTCATAACCCCTATCCTCACTTTGTTGATGAAAAGGTATAATAATTTATATCGAATTCACACACATCCAACCAAGCAGCCTGGAGCCTAATATGTATGCAAAATACATGCTGTCTTTTGTAGGCAATTCATAGACCCAAAAAAACCCTGGACAATCATCGAACAGCAACCAAAACATTTTCAGTGTACAACTTTCAGCCAGACAATCAGACAGCACAATTTCGAAGCAGGTCAGGGACAAAAATATTGTGAATAATCTCAAGCAGTTAAATATTAGGGATATCATATATACCTCTAGCACTGTCATGCAGTACATCATGACATACTCATTATTTGTGTTTCCCAGAAAGAAAAGACAATGTCGCCAGGAATCCAGTTGTTGTCCAAAGTGATTCAGCAATTCTTCTGCAATAATTAAGATCACATAATAAGCTATTTTATGTATATACATGTATATGTGTTGATGGACATATAAAAAACATAGACAGTGTGCGTTTGTTATAAACAATTCAAACAGGAAGGGTTTACATCCTTGTAAACAAAAAATAAAGATGTGTCCCCCTCCAGTGTAGCAGGAAAATTACTGTACTACTACTTTTTTTGTTCATTGGCTTATCAAACTTGTCCATGAATTATTTCTCAGGTTATTAGCAACAAACAGAACAAATTTCAGCAGGCAACATGAACATTTTTCAAGTTACTACTACAAGGAAATGTTAATGCTGACACTGCCAAACTTCAATTACAATTACCTACATTTTTTTAAATTTAACCCTTTCAGACCTGAATTTACCATTGTCATCTTCATCCACTACAAGAAAATTGACATGAATTGGTGAACCAGTTTCATGTGAATATTCATTCTAAACCCCTTGGTTATAGGAGAATTAAATCTGTTTTCAGGGATGTAAAATGATGCTTTAATGCATCGTGAGGGCTTAAAGGGTTAAGGCTAAAACTGAAATGCTACTTAAATTATCGGTACCTATTTGTTTCTTCCTTTCGTTTGTTGTTAGATGATTGAAAAACTCTGTCATCAATCCTTCAAGTGCTAGCAATGATTCCTTGTCGGAAGCCTGAAAGACAAATACAATTCTCTATATTCAGTAATTGAATCATACTACCGTTTATAATCACATAATAAACAGGGACACAGAAATCCAAGCCATCATGGACAGCACTGAAATTAATTGTCTACAATTTGTGCGCCCACTTCAAATTTATACCCTGTGTACTAGCTACAGGTATATGGCATACAGTACTACCTCGATATAACACCAACATTGGGACTCCTCCATTTTTTGGCATTATGGTGAGGGAGGTGATTTAGGCTTTTGGATATATGAGAGCTCATTAACATTACTTCTGATGTAAGTGTTCTCACACACATTCGGTTTATAGTACATGTAATACAAAAAATACAGTAAGCCCAATATAATGTTAGACAATGAAAAAGAAGAGGCCCATGGAACTCCTGAACGATCATCACCGGCAGAATATCATAACAACAGGCTGATGTAGATGGTGCCGACCGCTTTTATTTATTTAAACTTCATCAGGGTACAATTTGTTGATGATAATCACTGCCTTATATAAGGTAGAAGTTATGTACACATGCTTGTATAATATAATGTTGTTTTATTCAGAGCACTGGTACATACATAAAAATATGATTTATTAATGCACAAAAAAACCTCAATAAATAATGGCATTTGAATTAGGGTTATTTCAATTTACATGCAGACTCTATGGCTATTCCCGGCATCAAAGGAATATATCAGCGGCGCCAGTGTGTTTAAAACCAATTAAGTACCTAGGCCTTCGTGTGATATTCCGTTCACACTACGTGTGGCGAAATCAATAGTCATATGTTGATAGGTGATGCAAGTGTACATCACACTCACGAAACCCAATGACATTGTTAACCTACTCTGCTTCTTGTTATTTTTTACTTCCAATTTATGAGTCAAACCTGAGCTCAAGTCAAAAGCGTGTTTGTTGGTTTACATCAAGCTTCTGCACTGGGCCTAAATCTCTGCGTAAAATAATATTGTAATATTGTAATACTGGTAGTGTCTGCAACGCTGGCCCAACATTATACCAGAAAAAGATCTTGTATAACTATGATGAGTTATTTTTTCATTGTAATTATTGCTTCATCACTCATGAATAAATGTGTTAGCAATGCTGGCCCAACTTTGTACTAACAGTGGAGCTCGTACATGTCATTATTTCATTGTAATTATCGCTTGATTACTCATTAGTGAATTTATATAGGCCTACTGACACAATGAGAAACAATTTAATTTTAATTGTTTTGTGTCGACATAAGTGTAGCCTATGCTACAACTGACAGTCAGACATTCGTGGAGTGGTTGATCATAGTGAATGCTGAAGATTAAATAAATGTTGGGCTAAGTAGATCCTCCCTAACCAATGTTTAATCTCTGTCACGCTTTCCCAAATGTGTGAACGCCTGTGTCCACTGCCATTGAGCCACAGTAAAGGCGGCGATCATTGACCAACCAAGAGTGTTTATTTAACAGTCACAATGTCTGATAAATTATAGGCCTGTTGGCAATACGATCGGGAGAACAAATATGACAAAAGTGACATTGGGACTTCAAAACCCTTGGCAAATAACGGATACAGCGGTTGGCATTCTGCAGCGGGATTTACCACTGGCAGAAATCCGTTCCAGCACTTTACTTGGCAATAGGCGGGGTCAGCATTATAACCGGGGGCAATACAGCAGTGGGAGCACTGTATTTTATACTATTCTTGAAATTGTTGAGCAAACTTACTCAGCAGAAGTTATTGCCAACGGTGGCAGCATGCAGGTGACGTCATAGACTGGGCCTGGTGTACTGTATCGTTTAACTAAAGTAGGACATTCTGGGGCTTGCACTTTTGCCACGTTTCCCAAAAGCCTGTTATAACATACTTAAGGCATATGATGATCAGGGTAAAGTTACATGGGCAACTCACATAAGAGCACCACTTGCCAAATATGGCTTTAGATATGTATGAATGTCTCAAGAAATTGGAGATGATGTATTATTTATTGAAATATTTAAACGAAGATTAATTGATTGTTATACTCAAAACTGGAATAGTAATGTTCAAGATAAATGAGAAATTGTTATACTACAAAGAATACAAAATAAATTTAGAATTTGAACCGAATTTAAAAATTGTAGAAATAAGAAACCATTTGAAATCTTTAGCTAAAATTTGTTGCGTAAGCCACAAGTTAGAAATTGAGAAGGGTAGACACAACCATGTACCAAGGAGTGAACGATTGTGTATGAATTGTAACCTCAGAGTGATAGAAGATGAATACCATGTGATATTGATTTGTCCTAAGTATTTAGATTGAAGAATTCTTTTTATTTTACCTAAATATTATACTCAACCATCTTTAGAACGATTTTGTCAATTGATGAATAACAAAAATGCAGATGTGATATGTAAATTAGCAGCATTTGTACACCATGTATTACAGAGACAGTCAGCACCTGAACTTGTACTTGCACCTTAGGCCAGAGGCCTTTATTGTACGAATAAATGAATTGAATTAAATTGAGTATAAATATCTCTTTGTTACAATTTTGGAATGTATAAAAACAACTCATTTCACAGCCGGTTTTTTTAGATAGTGAGGGAAGTTGGGTCAAATGTTTCTTGTGCTCACACAATTCATATAGGCCACATGATTGTATGTTTTTAAGAAAGTTTTTGTTGTTTGTTTATCCTACGTATCATACAGAAGTGGTAATCTATATTGATTCCGACATAAATGCAAATAAACAAAATAAACTGTCATATTTATTTTATTCATAATCACTAATAATATACCCAACTAAATGATTTTAAATCACACTCTCAACTTGACTTAACTGCCTGACAGCGAAACCATCGGCGTTTGATTGCGTTTCACTGGTTTCACAAAAAATTCCTTGTGAACACGTTATCTCAAGAACCGCTAGTCAAAATCAATTTTTCACAAGATTTTGTATGTATGCACTTACTTTTCTGGTCTCAAAATAAGAATGTTTTGGTTGCAAATTACTTAGAGAAAAAAAACAGCTGCCATTTTTATTTTAATTTTAAAAATGGCTGCCGTTTAATTTTTAAATTGTATTTTTTGTACACTATTTATCTCGATAACATTTAGCCCGGATCAGTTGTGATTTTGTATTTATATATAGGCATTAACCAGCTGGCCTGCCACCAAAGCAATTGTTTTGGTTGCCTAATAATTTTGTAATAATTTTGTAATAATAATTTTTAATAATTTTTGTAATAACAATTTTGAATAATTTTGTAAACACATGGCAGCCATTTTAAAAAAAATTGTTGTTTTCATTCTTTTTTTTTATTACTTAGGGCAAGTTGGGCCATGTCTAAGCCATTTTCAACTTGACCCATAAAAGTGGTCCATCTTGTCTCAATTGCACCATTTGCAAAAAATAAATCTATCCTGCATTTTAGATTTTTGGGCTCATTATAACCTATTAGTCAAAACATAGATCTATGTGTATATGTGTCAAAATTTGTCTAAAGTAAATTATATCCTGAAGTATGGAAAAATGATGCGCATGAAATGCACATCAGAAATATTTTCAAAACTACAATAAAAAAATATTTTTTCTGTAGTTCATTTTGTAGCTTTGAAAAAAATTCTTTTGGAATATGGTAAGTAAAAAATGTAATTTATATTCAATAGATGGCACTGAACATCCCACTGGGTAACGTAATCAGATTTGGCTATAGAAGGGGTGGCCCAACTTACCTCGCGGCTCATCTTTCCTCACTCTCCCCTAGACTTAAGACAGTGAAAGAGACTAGGAGAGTCAGACTCAGTCTCACTGCCTCACTCACTGATTTAGTCTCATTCTCACATACAGTCTAAGTCAGTCACCCAAGTGTCTGTGACTTGTGACTGAGTGTGACCCAGGGCCAGGGGCTCATCCCACTAAGAATCTTTAAATTAAGATTATCTTAATTTTCTATCATTTCCATTAGACTAGAGATGTTTTCTAATGAAAATAATAGAAAGTTAAGATAAATTGAAATCAACTTAACTTTCTTTTTGCTTTAGAAAAGTTAGGATTCTCTTAACATTTCTGATGCAAATAAGAGAAAGTTAGGATAATCTTAATTTCAAGATTCTTAGTGGGATGAGCCCCTGGCCCAGCCTTCAGGGCCCAGCCCGGCCCAGTCCACAGCTGCATGTCACTCATTATTATATTATTATAATATATGAAGCTGGCATGGAACATAGATGGGTGTGACCCAGGCCAGGCAGGGGCAGTGCCAGAGGCAGGCCCAGGGCCCGGGCCCAGGGTAGGGTGGTCAAAAGGTCAGCATCTCAAACTTGATAAGGCCCTAGACTCCCCTGGCATTCCACCTTATGTCATATTACTACTAATATTAGTAAGCCTATTTTAAGCCTAAAATTGACCAATCTGTGAAAATCTCTTTCTCAAAGTGATTAAAATGGCTAAGGGTGTCTTAGTATTACCAAAAAAAGCTAGATAAGATTTAGTAGAGCTAGGGAGAGTCATTTTTCAGGGGTCAAAGGTGAAACACCCAAATTCCACATCTCATTGATTTAAATCTAAAATTTGGGACAAAAAAAAATATCGACAAAGTTACAATCTTTTACAAAAGTCATGCTTTGTGTTTTATAAGTGCTATTATTTTGAGTCTTAATTTACGCTTTCATGCACCTCCAATTTTAATGTTTAGTCAATTTTTTTGTAAAAAGACCACACTTGCCATCATTTTGGTATTTCAAATGTGGCAATAGACCACTATCATTTTCATAAAACACCCACCTCCCATTTTATGCTATACAATTAATGGTAGCATGATAAGTTATAAATTGGAGGTATATATTGGAATATTTTTGGAAAGTGATTCAAGTTTATAAAAAAGTTACAGTTCATCCTAAAAGGTAAATTTAACGTTTTTTGCTTTTTTTTAAGATGGTGTTTAGTAAACATGCACTGAAATTAGCGATATAACAAAATATGGAATGCCAGGGGAATCTAGACAAAATCAAAAATGTCAAAATAACCAAAAACACACATTTTCACGGAATAAATTGTCTGGTATCAAATCGCAGTTTGCGATACAATTAGGCACAACTGCTAAGCAATTCCTATGATGCATAGCAGTAGTTGCGATGCATTAAATTATCAGATCGCCCTTTATTGCAATGCTACAAAGCGCCGCCCGTGCGGTGGAGCAGCAGTATTAGGCTACTGGAGAGTAGTGTAGCACAGAGACCCATGAATGTTTCTGTTTGACTGGCCGCTTGGACCGTGTGGTGATATCTGTGAAACGCAGTCACTCCGTGAAAACAAGGTTATATAAGACCCCTCCCCCATACTTTATTGTATTAGCCAGCTCGGTGAAAACAAAGGAGTTTAAGGTCATTGAGTTTCACAGAACATGCAAAGCACTGACCCTCCCAGACGCAGATGCCACGTGGCTAGGCTATGCCTATACAGTAGATCCTGTGATCAACGATCCTGCCATCAACGACCTTTTGTCTCCAACGACTTTTTTTTCTTGCACGGAACATTTTTCTATAGTTAACGACCTGTGATTAACGACTTTCTGTCTAACGCGACTTGCGACCTCAAATATCTGGCAGAAGGTCATTATATTACTTGTGTCGAACGACCTCAACTTTTTTCGTCATACGTCTTTTTGGAAAAATTCATGAGCAAACCACTGCATGTCAGATCTGACTTTGTGGATATTATGGTTAAGAGAGAGGTATAACGCTGGAAGATCAGGCTGGTGTCGCAAGAGGCCTATCTACCTCAGACCGTCGCTGTTAGCCTAATGCACAGCAATATCACCTCACGCCGGTAGGAAATCATCCAACCCTTCATGTCCAATGATCAACTAAAGATATGCCCTATGAATCAATTTAACATGTTTAATGCTCGCATTAGTCGAAAAGTGTATAAAATTGTTTATTTCGCATAGCGCTAATTAATACATGTTTTAAAATACAATCGTATTAAATTGTTCAGGGAATGTAATAAGAAGATACGCCATGAGAATATTGTCTATAGCACACTAAATGTCGAGTGCTATTCAGTTGTGTGTTGGCTGGTAGACAAGAGCGGCGCCATCATAATTACGCTATACACATACTGTCAGTCAGCAGTACACTCCTCTCCAGACATGAGACGCGCCGTCACTGACCAGCAAACACAAGACGTTGACCGAATGTTGTTTTAACGCGGCCCACTGTCTTGAAGTCAACACAGCAGCGGGTCAATGGCTCATGTTTACTGGGTGACTATACAGCTAGCGCGAGACGTTGATGCAGGGTTGGCCAACATTAGAACAACATGGTGTCGGGACATAACTAATCCCCCAGTCACTTTAATACAATACACTGCCTTAATGAGCCGTCCACGCGTGTTTATTCACACGTAGTGAACGTCCTATCTACGCGTGGTCCGGCCACATATACCCAGCAGACACAAGACGTTGATTCAATGGTGGATTAACGTTGGTCCAGCGTCGTAGACGGTGGTCCAACGTTAAACCAACATTGATTCAACGTATTCTGTCTGCTGGGACGGGGACTGTACAAACGTCCTAGTGTGGGCATAATGCTCCTGTTAGTGTAAACACACATGTGTATTATTCAGCAGTAATGAATAACTGTTCCCTTTTTGTTTCACCAGTTATTTTTATCGTACAAAAAACAGACACATAAAATGGGGAAAATTTGTTTAATAAAAATAAACATCAAATTAAACGACTACAAATAAAAAGGGCTTCACTTCAAATGTTGTTAATGTAAACGTGGTTGTAACAGAGTGAAGCCCTAAGACCAAAATAGGTATAAATTTACTTGACAGTCAGTTAACAGGATTAACCAGTGAATATTTATACATGTCTCTAATTGATCTAATCTACTATGAATATTTATACATGTCTCAAATTGATCAAATCTACTATGACTATTTATACATGTCTCTGATTGATCTAATCTACTATGAATATTTATACATGTCTCTGATTGATCTAATCTACTATTTAAATGTGAACTTTGACTCTTGTATCATTACAAACAAATTAGATAATATCAACCAAACTATCAATAACAATCTAGTAATTGTTCACACAAAACCAAACCTATCAATAACAATCTACTAATTGTTCACATTAATATATTAATGAACATTGACTCTTGTATCATTACATACAAATTACATAATATTGACAAAATCTATCAATAACATTATTAAACAAGATTATCTGTTGTTGAGGAGGGTATGAAAACGGCACACAGACACAAAGTGTCTGACCCCCACAACCCAAACTTACGAATGCATCGTAAGAGCACATATGAATTCCAACCTCTCATCTGTCTAATCCACCATTACTTGCGACATCAGAAACAACACTAATTCTAAATAGTGAAGTGCTATATAGTCTGAAATTTAGTTTTTAAATTGAAATTAGGATGTCTACAGAAGTGAAACTTGAAATTTACATGTTATGAATAGATAACCAAATAATTAAAATTTACAAATGTAGATAATAAGGGACACATTATCATAACATCTACTGTATTTATAATTCCTGAAGCAAGTCTCAGTAGTGTTTTGACTGGCTGGATTTATATGTCAGTGGAATTTTATTTTCTGTAAGTGTAAAATCTGACCCAGAAGTATACAGACCTCATTTTGAGCTGACCTAGGTATTGCAGACACACTTTGAAAACATAAGAATACCACAAAACATAGATTTAGAAGGATTTTAAGCAAATTAGGACCATGAGGAAATGGTCCACATCTTGAGTATTGCTGTATTCACTAAAAATGTTGTTTACATATACATTCAAAAGCAAGATCTAAAGAATTCTAAAAAAAATAAAAGAAAATAAAAATAATAATAATAATTTCTTACTCACGCAGTTATTGACGAAAAAGCAAAAATTTCAGCTTTTTCTTCTCTTCTACGGGAGAAGAAAAAGGACATAAATCATTCACATTCAAAGTAATTCCACCTGTAAGAATGAGCTTGTGGATATTGTATCAAAAACAGACTGGCCGAAATCGGGTTGGCAAATCACTCCCCATCATGTTTTCCATTGTTAGAACAGCTGGCGCAAGTCCTGCCGAACTAACAAATGGAAAATCATATATTTGGTTCTTCACAAAGTTTATTGCATCTGGCGCAAGTCCGGATGCATCCTGCCCATCCTTGCTAGCACTGATTTCAGCAGCTGGCGCAAATCCTGATGCTAGAATAAACTAATTCCACCTGTAAGAATGAGCTTGTGGATATTGTATCAAAACCCGACTGGCCGAAATCGGGTTGGCAAATCACTCCCCATCGTGTTTTCCATTGTTAGAACAGCTGGCGCAAGTCCTGCCGAACTAACAAATGGAAAATCATATGTTTGGTTCTTCACAAAGTTTATTGCATCTGGCGCAAGTCCGGATGCATCCTGCCCATCCTTGCTAGCACTGATTTCAGAAGCTGGCGCAAATCCTGATGCTAGATTAAACTAATTCCACCTGTAAGAATGAGCTTGTGGATATTGTATCAAAAACCAACTGGCCCAAATCCAGTTGGCAAATCACTCCCCATCATGTTTGCTATAGTTAGAACAGCTGGCGCAAGTCCTGCCGAACTAACAAATGAATAATCATATGTTTGGTTCTTCATGAAGTTCATTGCATCTGGCGCAAGTCCGGATGCATCCTGTCTATCATTACTAGCACTGATTTCAGCAGCTGGCGCAAGTCCTGATGCTGGAATTATCAAGCTAGACATAGAGCATCATGTAGTTGGCGTATAAGGCATGCAATAATTACTGCGGCCTGTAACAACTGGCCAAGTCTTGTTGTAACTGACCTTGTATTATTGACTAATAATATGTTCTTGCAGTAGTTTAATTGAATAATTATATTGTTTTTACCTTACACTCCTACACTTGGATACTCTTCCGAATTATTTCAATTTACAAATTATTTATTATATATATATATATATATCTAAGTAAGAATGATGAAAGATTTAATTCTTGTGGCCATTTTTTTTTAATTTTTTTTTTTTTTATTATTATTCAATTTCAAAGCAGTTGGATCACTAAGCTTTACAAAACAAGCAACGAAGAAGTAAACTTAGAAAGAAAAAGGTGACCCAAAACATAATTTCATAGGATCCACTTGAAACCTAAGGTCACTTTGGCAAAGCCAGAGAATGGCCTACAGGAAAACCAGCCCCTGGGATTATTCCAGAGTCATCACAAATTGGCATAATTGCATCAATTATATAAAATGAAATCAAGAGATTATCAACTATATCTCTTCTCATTAATTTAAATTATTACTGATGAGAACGTTAAATCTTAACTTCCTAACATGAATTATTTTCAAATATCCTTATGAGCACTAATATTGTATATTTTAATTTGAGATTAAGAGTAGCTGGTATGTATGCTTCATTGACCAAAAGTAACAAAAAAGAAAACTCCAATCAAAGAGGAAAGGTGCCAAAAACATAGTTTTGACAAAGACCTATCTGAAACCGAAAGCTGTACTGGCGAGGCCAGAAAATAGCCCACAGGAAACAAATCCTGACAGGAATCAGTGGGTCCACCACAAATTGGCATCAGCCAATGTGATTATCGCCTCCAGAGTTTATCAATTCTTGCTAAATCAAATCCTAGAAACAACAATTGCTCCTCTTATTTATTTATATTATTTGTAAATTTTTGCCCTACAAATCACACGATAAAATGTACCCAAAAAATTTAAGTAACAAAGATGAAACTCCAAAAAATGAGGAAAAAAGCCAAAAACATATGTTCCTGACAACAAGACCTACCTGAAACCCCATAAGGCCGCAGTGGCAATGCCAAAGAATGGCCCACAGGAAAAACAGTTCCTGAAAGGAATCAGTGAGTCAACCACAAATTGGCATAAATGCATAAAAGCAGCCAAAGTGGTTATCGCCTCCAGAGTTAATCAATCTTTGTTAAACAAATTCTCTGAGACAATTATCATTGATTTATAAAATTAATATTGTCTATTGCATTAAAGTGAGCGCCATCACAAATGTTTACTCAGCGAATCACAACAAGAATTAATCTTCTTAACAAGATAATTTATAAAGTTGACCAAGCAAATCACACGATAAAATGTACCCAAAAAAATTTAAGTAACAAAGATGAAACTCCCAACCACGAGGAAAAAGGCCAAAAACATATGTTCCTGACAACAAGACCTATCTGAAACCCCATAAGGCCGCAGTGGCAATGCCAGAGAATGGCCCACAGGAAAAACAGTTCCTGAAAGGAATCAGTGAGTCAACCACAAACTAGCATAAATGCATAAAAGCAGCCAAAGTGGTTATCGCCTCAAGAGTTAATCAATCTTTGTTAAACAAATTTTCTGACACAATTATCGTTGATTTATAAAATAAATATTGCCTATAGCATTAAAGTGAACGCCATCTCAAATGATTACTCAGCGAATCACAACAAGTTAACATAGTACTTTTTCAACTGAATGAAACCAAAATTTTTATGTGACAAAGATGAAACATTTTCCATCCCCCTTGACATATTAGAAGTTATCCAAATTTGGATGCAAAAATGCAAATGATTTTTTCGTTATGTCATTCCGCAAATGTTTGATAAATGAGGAACCGACCAGTGTTACTCTGCAGTTATAAGAGTTCTTGTTTTATGCTCAATTTGTTAAATTTTATAATTTAATAACAACGGAAATTAACGATTGAAACGAAGAATGAGTGAACGATAATGTAAGGTTTTGAGACTGACTAGACCACATGAAAAGACAACAATGTCAATGTGACAAAGATAAGGGTCATAATCCAAATAATTGGTCAGACAGATTCAATAATAACCACGCAAAGCTATTATCAAATATATACACAAACTATTAAAATTATTTGTAACATAAATTTCCTTTATAGAATCATATAGTCATATAAAATAAAGTATAGACAGCTGAAAATTTTTAATGTGCGATTGGTTATCGCCCCAATAAGTTCATCGATTCTTGTTATTTTAAATCAAATTTCAAAACAATTATCACCACTCTCATTGATTTAAATTAAATCAAAATCATATGGTCATTGTGTTTTAACTTAATTTAAAGTTAACACTAGCGCTTAAATTTCCTAATATTGTATATTTTTTAGTCTACATTTTATTGAAATCATGAAAGAACAGTCCAAACCAAATTCAATCCAGATGAATTTTGTATTATGAATTTGTCACTCCAAAAATATGTCACTGTCAGAGACTGGAAGTGCTGCCGACTATTACACTAATAATGACGCTGCAACCAGTCTAATGGTAGACTAGTCTACATCGTATATTTTAATATTTTAATTTTTGATTTCATGAAATGAAACAAAAAGCGATTAGACTAGGCCTATATACGTTTTTGTAGACAGCTACAATTTTTTAATGTGCAATGTCTAGAATTAGACTATTAGACTTAAAATTAATTAGACCAAAGTCTAGTCCTAGCCCTGGCCTACTGCGGCTAGGCCAGGAGCCTATGGCAATAATAGAGTATAGTCTATAGAGTATACTAACACTAACAGTAACAGTTAAGAGTAACAGTTAAAGCCGAGACTAGACTATAAATAGACTCGAGTAACTTTGACATTTAATTAACAGCGCGTACGGATAATACTATTATTAATAGTTAACAAAAACACGAATTAAACGTGAGCGATAATATCAGAATTTTTGAAGTTGACCATGTGACTGGACCGATGTCGGCGATGATCAATCGAAGTCAATCTAAAAAACCACTGACACATGGTTGAGCATATTCAAAAACAATGCGAAACTATATCTAACATATAAAAGAACTATTGAAACGTATTTAAAATACAAGATTTTCTTGATAGACATAGAATCTGCTATATAAATTTATATTTCTTTCGGATTAATTTTTGGTTTGAACCACTCTCAAGATTTCATTGCTAAAAGAGACTGTTACAGACAAATCGAGATCCGAACAAACCACGAATTACATAGCTTGGGATTCGCCTAGGATTAATAATCTATTTTGTGTCCGATAAAAAGAGCTTTCATTTTACGAAAACTCTGTATTTTGTTTCACCAGGGCTACATCATCTGTCCTATAGTGACACATTTAATGTAAATATACAACGCCTCATGCCTGTAAATGGTCAGAAGCTACCTGGGCTTATATAACGTGTGCTCTGTTAGCGTGATTAGCATAGCTACCTGTTGCGGCAACGCGTGCTTTGATCCACAATGACTACCAGTCAATGGTGGGTGAATGTCGCCGTCATTAGTCCGACATTGAACCAGCCGCCGCACCCGCAAAATTTACAGCAAAAACTCATTCCTGTGACCAGCGACTTTCTGTCACCAACGACTTTTCTTGTCTGGCAGAAGCAAGGTCGTTGGTGACAGGATCTACTGTACTACGGCACTGCTGGTCTATACCTAGAGCTGTTTCTGATTACACTGCTTTCCAAAACAGGGTAGGTAGGTAGGCAGGGTCACCGCATCCAAGGGAGGGGGGGTGTTTTCTATATTTTTAAGTTAAAATAGGCCATTGTAAGAACTAAAATTTGAAACTTCTATTTTTCTTCTCCTGGGGTAGGACCCCCAGACGCCCTGCAGCTTTTCGACACTCCCACTTTTTTTTTTGGGGGGGGGGGGGGGAGGGGGTTCAAGTCAGATGGCACCCTAAAATAGGGTAGGTAGGGAAACTATTCTTGTCAATTTTACTTTTGATAAAAACATGCCCCAAAAGGGCTGTTTACACAAAAATACAGGCTGATAATTTTTTTTTCCTAAAATGCCATAAAACTTTAGGGTCAATATAAGGTCGGTCGGGTAATCGAAACAACAAAGTTGGTTTTTTTTTGCTTAGTTGTAGCCTATAAAACATAAAAACTTTAGGGTCAATATAAGGTGTTTTTTCGCCTATTTGTATAAAAAGATTAAAACACACAATTTTCAAAAGTAAATTAACTATAATGTCAAATAATATGAAATTTGCGGTTAAAAAGTGCTACACAAAATTTGGGAAGTGCTACACAATGTTAAATTTGCATAGCAACAACTGCTATGCATTTTCTGACAGACAAATTATTACCTGATTTTACTTTTAGGGCCTTATGAAATCTGACATTTTGGCCACCCTATTACTAATCCAGTCCCAGGCCAGGGCAGGGGTAGCAGAGTGAACGACGACTCTAAGCGAGCGTAGCATAGACCAGTCAGCGCTAGGGCAGGGGCAGTGGCAAGTGTCAGTGCCACACTGCCACTGCCACTGCCAGTGTGAGTGTCTCAGACTCAGCCATAGGGATTCGAACACATATAACCTGTTACTCTGATTTATTAAACAAGGGGTTCAACTGTATCACGGCAAAATGCATGTAAGCATCACCTTTCATGGCCTCCCAGACATCTAGCAAACATTTTTTCATCCTGAAAATTACAACTACCGTACCGCATCCAGAGTTATTATGACTATTACTCTTTCTTATCTGGATCTGCTACCCTGAGTATATATCCGTAATTCTAGTACAACTGACAAAAGTAGCAACAATAAGAATCAGGAAAGTCAATTACAGATGATTTTGAGATGAATATGGTGTTGCTCAAAACCTGAATTTGTACTAGAATTACGAATATACTCAGGGCAGCAGATCCAGATTAGAAAGAGTAGGCTGATAACTATGGTAGGTACATCCGAGGAAGTCATTTTGCTGTTTTTTTCGTGTTTTTTCAAGATTTATGTGAATTTGTGAGACACTGTAATAAAAGGCATATTTTTCTTTGTTTGTTTGTTCTTTTTGTTCACTATTACTGGTAGAAATGAAGCCATCATTGTGGAATTAAAAGAGTTATTTGTTTTGAATGGCACTTTTATTACCTGTTCTGGGGGGTTACCATCATAAGATTTCTCACAATTACGAAAAATGATGCCAGCTCTCACCTTTAGTTTCATGATAGCTGCAACAAATGCTTGAATAGGTAAGTGGAACAGGCATGCTGTGGCCTCTTCTGATAATTTTTTATGCAGGTGCTATTTTTAAATTTTTGTAAAAAAATGCAAAAAATGAAAACAGACTATGTTCACTGCCCTATGAGGAAGTTCTGGAGGACATCATTAATACCATTTGGACAGAACAAAACCATGGGGTGCACCGAGGACATTTTCTTATAAAAATTAAACTAGAGCCTGACGGCACTGAAGTAAAGCTGCGCTGGGCTTCAGGAAAAGCTAAAATGCAGCTGTTTTACAATTAAAGCTATAGAGCACCACACATGTGTGTTTCCGGTTTTAGTTGTACCCCAGTTTCCTCTATCTCTGTGATCAGCATGGTGCTTTCTGGGTACAGATGTGTCCCTCTGTTCACACACAGTGGACTACTCATTTAAGCAATAAATGTGTTATTAATATCAGATGATTACTCAGATAAAATATAATGTAGCAGACAGTATGCAAATTTAAACTAATGTGCTAATAATATTCACATGTATGGTGATTTGCTCTTAATTTAGCTCATGTGATGCTATTAGTCAGCTTAAGTAATGAGCACTATCAGTCAGCTTATGTAATTAATGCTCCTTGACACCTGATGCACAGTAATATTTGTCTTATTCAGCTCATGATTTATTATAAACATTATATTGATAGCTAGTCAGCTGATGTAAAACTCTTGATACTCCAGGTCACCCAGCAAACATGAATAACTGACACATTTAATACTGAACCATGGTTGAACAGCCAGCGTTATAGACGTTGGCCCAACATCAAAGCAAAACAGTAGGTCTGCATGCACAGATCAGGATAATTTTCAGAATTTATAAACTCATTCATGTCATGAAATCATGAAGCCACAACGATGCGCTGCTGTATGTACTGAATTAGTCTAAATTGTGCGTGACCTCATTCTACAGAAATTGGTTATATATTGCCTAGTAATATCATCACATAAATCAATTATCTTGGCATCAACTAAAATTGTTAGTCATTTTTTTCTTGCATAGTTCCAGGTCTTTCAGAGAACTTGTTGGCAGGTGTATTAAACATGCCTGAGTGTGAGATGGGCCAGTAGCCTGAGTGTGAGATGGGCCAGTAATCTGAGCGTAAGATGGGCCAGTAGCCTGAATCTGAGATAGGTCAGTAGTATGAGTGTGAGAGAGGCCAGTAGCCTGAGTGTGAGATGGGCCAGTGGCCTGAGTGTGAGACAGGCCAGTAGCCTGAGTGTGAGATGGGCCAGCAGTAGCCTGAGTGTGAGACAGTGGGATGGGTCAGTAACCTGGGTGTGAGATGAGCCAGTAGCCTGAGTGTGAGATGGGCCAGTAGCCTGAGTGTGAGATGGGCCAGTAGCCTAAATTTGAGATGGGCCAGTAGCCTGAATCTAAGATGGGCCAGTAGCCTGAGTGTGTGAGAAGGGCCAGTGGCCTGGGCGTGAGACAGGCCAGTAGCCAGAGTGTGAGAAGGGCCAGTGGCCTGAGTGTGAGATGGGCCAGTATACTCAGTCTGGGATGAGCCAGTAGCCTGAATGTGAGATGGGCCAGTAGCCTGAGTGTGGGATGGGCCAAAAGCCTGAGTGTGAGATGGGCCAGTGGCCTGAGTGTGAGACAGGCCAGTAGCCGGAGTGTGAGATGGGCCAGTAGCCTGAGTGTGAGTGGGCCAGTAGCCTGAGTGTGAGATGGGCCAGTTGTCTGAGCGTGAGACAGACCAGTGGCCTGAGTGTGGGATAGGCCAGTAGCCTGAGTTTAAGATGGGCCAGTAGCCTGAGTGTGAGATGGGCCAGTAGCCTGAGTGCGAGATGGGCCAGTGGCCTGAGTGCGAGATGGGCCAGTGGCCTAAATGTGAGATGGGCCAGTAGCCTGAGTGTGAGATGGGCCAGTGGCCTGAGTGTGAGATAATCCAGCATGCAGTAGCTTGAGTGTGAGACGGGCAAGCAGTAGACTTAGCCTGAGTGTGAGATGGTACCAACAATAGCCTGATCTTCAATGTGGGGTGGGTGTTTGACAGGCTGAGCTTCTTCAGTGACAACTGCAGCAGCAAAATCTAGAACAATATTCAAAATAATTGATCAAGTGGATGCAACTTAGTCTCATCTCAGTGAAATAGTATAAGACAAGTTGCTGAAACTGATAAATTACTAGCTCAACTAAGCTTGCTAAATATATATTTCACTAGTGGGCCTAGTCATATGATACCAGCGACATGTCAGACGGTTGTGAGATTTGAGGCCTACTGGAACCCCGGAAATACTAGATGATGACCAATCCAGATCATGATCATCCAATAAATTATTTATCTAACAACACTGATAGTCAAAAGGGACAAAACGCCCACATGCTGGGGTTTTGTCGCACACCATAGTAGGCGTTTTGCCCCAATTGATAACGGTGGAAGTTTCTAAATGTTGTCACGTGACAATGTATACCTCTCACTGGAAACCATATTGCATTGGTAACCAACACTATATAGTAGCTTTAAATGTTCCACGGTTACTAGTGATTCTCAGTAATCCTTGGGCCTTGAGAGACTATAAAACTGATCGGATTTACTAATAAGAATAGTGTTACATTATGTACTCAGCTACCCGACAAACACGATGCATTTACCCAATGTTGGGTTAATGTTCGACCACCGTCTCCGACGCTGTCCCAACATTAATACAGCATTGGTTGAATGTAACGGGTTTGTTGGGATAGCATGTATGCACAACAATATTTTGTTCCAAATGGTTGGCGTTCTCAGTAGTTCATTCAAAATGTGGCAGCAGCTATTTAAGAAGCACATGAATGAGACTATAAAACCACGTGGAATGACGTCATAATAGCGATGTGCATTTTGCTTCACCTGGGCATTTTGCTCCACCCCACCCTACTTCCCATCGTGGCCTGACATGGTGACGATGAATGTAGACAAATGCACGGCTGTTTTTTTGTCAGGTTTGATAACATTTCTATCACATACGAACGTGTCTCTTTTAATTATAGTCTACCTGTCATGCTGAAGAGAATGACCAAATTAGCAGTGCCAACAGTAGGCTAGCCTGTCAATAGAGAAGACACTGTGAGAGAGAGAACCCTATAGCACCCAAATGGTGGTGAGAGTGAGATAAAGGCAACGAAGCTTGTTTGAAAACTGTTTTAGAAAGTATGCTAATTTATCACCCCCGCAATGACAAGTGGTGAGTGACAACACTATTGTGAGACTGGCGATGTCATGGTGACAGCACAGCAAACACACACGTGTCGTGCTTGCTGCGTAACTCCACTTGCTTTTACTATATCATTCTCACTTGCTGTAAGCGCTACCAGCGCTGTCCCAATGCTGGCCCAGCACTGTGTGCATTGGACAGACACTGACACAGCGCTAGAGAAGACACTGTGTACAACCACGCACTGTATTATATGCCACGCCAGGCTTTCTGGGTAGCCCTGTTGTAGTTTAGTGGTAGATAGGTCAAAAGTCAGGTCACACCAGGGTCATGCGTGACGTCACCGAACTGACCTCATCCACTTGTCAGCAGTGAAGGAGGTAGACCTGTATACATGTCATGCATGTATAGACCTACCCTGTTGACTGGGCCACGCTGCCTGTCAGATGGCGGACATTGTATGACAGAAAACCCGATATTTAACCGTGTTTATCTGAGAATATAATTATAGAAATCACAAAATTTAAGCTCGTAGTGCAATGAAAAAAGTACTTTTTAACAGACACATGGTGTAAGACATGTTCTCAGTTCAACGAATTTGACGTTATTGTCATGGAATCGATCAACAAAATCGACATGTATGTGCCATTTTTTAGAAAATGTAAAAAATGAAAATGGACTACGTCCACTGCCCTAAGTCTAAGAGGAAGTTCTGGAAGACATCATTAAGACCGTTTGAACAGAACAATGTGGGAATCTCGAAGAATTGAGATACCTGGGGAAGGCTGTGCACACTAGTTTGCCCAGGGTAAAACCTGGGTGAAGTTTTGTTTGCTTGCCCTGCACTTCCTCATGGGGCGCACTGAGGGTAAAAATGTAAGTTTGATAGCTAAAAGGATGAAAATCTATCAAATTTTTTCTTCTTCCATGACCCCCTCGTAGACATAAAGAAAAAAAATGGAGGCTGGAGGCTATGCCCAAATTTCTGATTGTTATGTGCAAATTATGTGGCATATTTGCTACTGTTACTGTATTGCAGGGCACTCGTTGGGTGCCCTGATGTATCTAAAAACTAAAACTCTCAACAGCGGCATCATCTCAGTAGTTTTCTTCAGCTGCTTCAAAAAGTTCAAGTGTCTGGGTGATGTTTTTGAATTCTGTATCCCTTTAACAGTTTGCAACATTGAGGTGCCATCTTTTGGACATTTTTATAATTTAAAATTTTCAAGATTTTGATCTAGCACAGCATTTTTCTTGCTCAGTGAAAACTGTGGAATGTGGTCAAATATTTATTTTAATGTTAGCATGTCTGCAGTTAAAGCAGCTCCTTGGGATGACATCAATTTTCGTTTTTTATTCTGTAATGAAGTCGTGTATCCCACAGATCATGACTTGATTTTTTACTGGATTTTTAGATTTTTAATTCACACTTTTATGAATCCTACTGTTAACCCAAACAAACTTTTTGTATACCTCAACACTTGCTAAAGGACGTTTGAATGTTACTACAGCATTGAGCCACAACATGTTGATGCCGTCGGCCCAGCGTTGAGCAGACAATCGGTGCTGCGGGGGAGCCTCCCTGATCAACCCGCTCCTACAGCAATTAAGGGCGGCAGCTATTGAACATGCCGTCTGAGATGTCAGTATTTGCCGTCTATATTGTGGTATGCTGTAAAGAAACTTTACATATCAGTATATGTCTGGAAATATAGATTGTTTCGTCTTTTTCAGTGCCTTAACATTGTTTTTGTTACATTTTTATATTTTATTTAAGATCAGTAGGTTATATAGCTTCAAATAAATTAAACTTTCAAAATTGACAAAATTGAAATGATCTCATCCCAAGGGGCAGCTTCAAGAAAAGAGGCCTGAAGTCCTATATCATCCCCCGCCATAAATTAGGCTAGACTTTTTGAGGGCACAAATATTAAGAATGTCGATTTGTGGTGGCCATTTTAGATCTCAGTGAAATCACATGCACATTTCCAGATGGTGGGTAATTGTACAATGTGAATTATTACTGACTTCAATTTTCCAGTTTTTGTGCACAAAAAAAAAGAAGTTTATCCATGGCGGCCATTATGAATTTTGACAGTAAAACCCCAAAAAAATCACTTGCTCATCTCCACATCTTTGGGAGTGTGATAGTAGAATTTGAATAATTTCCGACTTGAATTTTTTGCGCCCACAAAAAAATTTGGAGTCGAACTCTGGCGGCCATTTTAAATTTTAACCGCATGTTTAACCCTCGCTCTGGTTAAATCCGATATTTCGGATGGGCTGATTCTTGGCCAAATCCGATATTTCGGATGGCCAAACATACCTTGTTATGACACCTTTAAGGTTCCATTATTTTGAAAGTCCAGGGTTCAAATACATTGTTACAATAATAAAATGCATAATAAAAGGCATCTGACCTGAATTTTGATTTTATTCACCCCTAAATTAAGAATTTTTAAGTATTTTTAAGTATTTTGAAGTCCTATCATTTGCAATTACATTTTCACAATATAAAGTGACGTTATTCTATCGATATTTCTTTTTGAAACACACTTTGAGATGTTTTTTCTCATGTTTTGTTATTTATAGCTAGTGAGTGTGAGCCAGGACCCAAGTATTGGGACTAAATCTGTAGGGCCTAGTAACAGCATCTAGCCTAGATATGTAGGCCTAGCAGTAAACCTACCTAGTCTCAGTCTATTTAGCTCTATATTGGTTTCTTGTTTATTTGTTTATGTCCCATGTCTGACTAACATGTATTAAGATGAACGTACATTATTGTGTATTGTTAAATATTAGTTTATTTCATTATTTTTTTTTTTGTTCATGGTATATGGGTCGAGGCTAATATAGCCCCTGTTTTCAAAAAAGGAGACGACGTATACTGCTGCTAACAACAGGCCAATCTCTTTGACATGCGCTTTGCATTTGCATTTCACCCAAGACATACGTCTGGAAATGGTTATTAAATTTGGTGTGTGATTAAACTCAACTCACTCATCAATCTTCCATCCCCAACATTGTCACGTGCATCAATAAAAGGACAATTATAAAAATGTCATTTTTCGGTGGTTGGCCTAGTTAACCAATAAATTGAGCTCCAGATGACCCCAGGATGCACAATTAAACACATAATATTTCAAAATTTCCCCCTAAATGGCCGCCCCTTCGGGCCGGTCAGCCTCTTCGAGGCTAGACAGGTACAGCAAAAATTTGCGCCCCCCCCTTCTAAGAAATGCTGGCTACGCCCCTGTGTTGTGTATCTGTGTTGAGGTCTATGTGGTTTTCAACCATCTTAGATAATCCCAAGTGAGTGTAATTGAAAGAAGAAAGATATTTCAACCATTTGGAGCTGTTTTGATCTTGATGTGACCTTCAGATGACCTTGCCATGACCTCGGAATAACACCCAAATGAAGCCCAATCTCAAAGCATGTAGCCATATGTGCACCTGCTTGGGTTGTGCTTTATAATATCCATGGAATATCTGGCAAAAAGTCGAAGCACATTAATCTGCCTGTTATTTTGTAGATTTGTACCATATCATGCAGGGCTGGCATAAGGGTGATTTGATAGGGGTGATACCCCTCCAACCCCTATATAACCCCTGTAATCTGTGTTGGGTATGATCGTAATCTGTTAATGTTGGGGTATAAGTGGATTTTAACCACCATAGACGTCTGTAGTAAATAGAATCGGAGAGAACACAACACAAATAAGCTATTTCACCTATTTTGAACTATTTTGACCTCTTTGTGACCTTAAGATGACCTTTTCATGACTTCGGGATAGGACATCTATGAAGCCCAACCCCCAAATAATGTCACCATGTGTACTTGGGTTGGGCCTAATCGCTCTGAAGGCCTATCATATCACCATAACTTTGTGGACTTGGGTTGGGATTCAATAGGGGTAATGGAAATTCTGATGATTGATCAAAATTTGAGAGTCTGCTTTATTTCTGCTATGATTAGACAGGGTACAATATATGGGTTGTCTGATGGGGTATTAACCCTTCAACCCATGTAATCTTCTGGGATGTGTTTGTTGTACCTCTGTGTTGGGGTCTGTAGGCCTAAGAGGTTTCCAACCATCGTAGACATCCCAAGTGCATATGATTGGGTGAACAACAACAAAAAATCCTATTTTTAACCACTTTGAGCTGGTTTGACCTTGCTGTGACCTCTAGATAACCTGGTCATGACCTTACGAACACCCCTATTAAACCCAATCCCAAAGCATGTCGTCATGTGTCGATATGCTTGGGTTGGGCTCCATCAACTCTAATGTTAGGTCTATATTTGGAGATTGGTAGAAAAATAACAATCTGCCTAATATTTTGTCAATTTCTATCACATCCGACAGGGCTGACATAAGGGTGATTTGATGGGGTTAGTACCCTTCTAACCCCTAAAAAACCCCTGTAATGTCTTTAAATGTTTTTGGTGTAACTCTGTGTTGTGTTCTAGGTAGGTTTGTATCACCATAGACATCTTAAGTGGACATAATTGGAGGAAAAGGAACAAAAATAAGTTATTTTCATCCATTTTCAGCTGATTTGACCTTGCTGTGACCTTGAGATGACCTTGTCATGACCTTGGGTTAGCACTCATGTGAAGCCCGACCCCAGACCATGTCACTATGTGTACTGGGGTTAGGCTTCATCGGCTGTAATAGAAGTGCTGGCCATTGTTCCAAAATATGTTTTTTTGCTTTTTTTTTAAACAAAATCCCTTGCCAGTGACACAATGTATATTGGAATATCGCATACCAGAGCGAGGGTTAAAAAATCACTTGCACATCCCCATGTTGGTAGGAATGTGATATTGAAATTTCAAAAAAAAATTGACCAAACAATTTTTTTCAGTTTTTCACCCCCCAAAAAATTGAAATTGATCTGTGGCGACCATTTTGCATTTTAGTGAGACCTTAGAAAAGTCACCTGCACATCTCCATACCATGGCAGACCTGTCAACCCTCCCGTTTTCGGCGGGAGCCTCCCGTTTTGGAGGGGCATCTCCCGACCTCCCGTTTTCACGTCATTTTCTCCCGTTTTTAAATTATTTCGATCTCTGGAAAATAAATGCTCTGTTTACCAAAATAAACTATGTTTATAGGCCTATATACGAAAAATTGGCCTCGCTTCGCTCGGCATCGTTAAATGACACTTAATTTCTTAAATTTCAGAAGCTTGGCTTCGCTCGTCTCTGTAACCCCCACACCAACACTCGACTTTGTAGACAGAAACAATACATTATAAGAAAGTGAAATACATTTTGCTTGAGGCAGAGTGTGGAATAGATAAGATATTGGACATATTGCAGACATGAGGTGAAATAAATAATGTGTCCAGTTCAAAGACTACTCCCCCCCCCCCCCCCGCCCCTAGTAATTGAATTATGGCCCCCTAAGCGCTCTTGTTATTCTGATGTTGGTTTGATGTTGGACACTCATAATCTACAACGCTGATCCAGTTAAATTAGGCTCCCACTGGCGGAGCGCCTCGAGTTGGCGTGGGATATCTGTCAGAGGCAGGATGTGAAATATATAAACCATTTAAGCCCTAAACACGATTATGGTATGTTTAATAACAGGATCGAACCATATGCAGCCGACCAATACAGCCTACGTATTTTTCAACTGACCATACAATATTATGTTTCACTGTATATACAAATCTGATACAAAAAAAGGATATTCATAGAAAAGTTTACAATTATAAAAACGTTGATTTGATTAAGTTAGGAGCTTTGCTGAGTGTTGAATGCTCCATAGATTAGAACAGACTAATAACAAAGATGTTGATCTGGCTGTTGATCTGGCCTGGCAAAGTTGGCTTCAGTACTATGATGATGCTGTTGAGACATATGTGTACCTAAAATTACTGTAAGAAAATCAAATTTACCACCCTGTTTTGACTCTGAAGTGAGACGTTTAAAAAGAAAAAAGAAGCAAGCTTGGACAAAAGAAATTTAATAGAGCTCATCATTGAGAAAAAATTAGAAAAGTAAGAAATGAATTTCAGAAATTATTGCAGGTCAAGCACAACCAGTTCATTGCTGATTTGCCTGACATACTAAAAGAAAACCCTAAACGATTCTGGTCTTATTTTCAATCAAAAAAAAAATGTCTACCTAGTAAAATTTGTCATGAAGGTGTAAATGCTACTAATCCCAATGGTATGGCTCGCATGTTCAACAAATATTTTGAATACGCTTCTAATAACAACACTGGTGTGTCATCAGCTGTACCAGATATTGATGAATAGAAAAACATGTTTTTGTCAAATATATTTTTTTACAGAATCAGATGTCTTCAAGGTGCTCTCCAGTCTGGACGGCAGTAAAGCTTGTGGACCAGATGGAGTGTCACCAGCTGTATTACAACAGGGTGCTAAAGAATTGACTCATTCTCGTGTGACTGTTTAATTTAAGTATGGAACAGTCTAAAGTTACGACTTCTTGGAAATTGGCCAACGTTATACCTGTTCATAAAAAGAGGTGACAGGGATCCTGTTTCTAATTATCTAATTATCTTTATTAATTATTGTATCAGAAGTGATTGAATGGTGTATTCACAACCATGTTAGTACAATTAGGCACTACTAATAATCTGATTTGCTCTGAACAACACGGATTTATAAAAGGAAAATCTTGCAGTACCCAACTAACGGGTGTTTACCATGAAATTGGTTCACATCTGGACAGTTCAATTCAAACTGACATAATATATTTAGACTTGTACAGTGTATCGCACAGACTGCTACTTCATAAATTAAAAAAAATGGTTTTAATGGTCGATTGCTAGACTGGTTTACCTCTTATCTATGTGATAGGAAACAACGAGTGGTTGTAGAGGGTGTGGAATCAAGCTGGTTGAATCTTTCATCTGGCATGCCACAAGGTTCGTCCTGATGGGACCTATGTTATTTTTGTTATTTATTAATGATATGCCTAAGGTTGCAAGCTCTAGTAAGTTGAGTTTATTTGCTACACTCAGTTATCCCGATGTAAAATACAGTGAGCGATGTACCATACTTAATCTGCTACCACTGTCATTTCGAAGAGATTGGGCAGATCTAATTTTCTATTTTAAATGTTTACATGGATTATACACAGTACAATTAGAGGATTTTTTAGACACGAATTTACAAGACAAATCTCTTCATTCGACCAGCGCAAATTGCATCTTTGTGAGACATATAAATTTATTGTAATTGTTCTTTTGTGTTGATGGAAAATAAATAAACACACTTTATACATATGTTGATCCAATTTTGCTTTAATGTCGTGGTTCAACTTTAGGTCAACATTTCTTCAACCCCTAACTCGACAAAAGTTTAGTAGCGCCAATATTGTGGCTTCGTCTTGTCAGTTTCGTCGATTAGAGGAAACCAGTTTCGTCAGTTTTGTTTCGTCAATTTTGTCGATTAAACAAAGCCGTTACAGACACAATGATTGATAAACATCTGCCGATGATACAATCATTTTGTTCTTCGCGAGATCAGCCAAGTCCAAATATTTTGATGTTCAATATTGGCCTTGATGAATGATGATACAAAAAATAAATATAATTTTTTTTTAGAATGTATTAGTTAAAGGTACCAGGAAACAGCAGGAATGCCCTCAGAAAAGACTTATAACCCCCGAGCTTCCGGGGGCCGCCCAGGCCCCCGGAACCCCTCGCCTCAGTGAGTGTACGCGAAACCAGATAAAACCTCCCTGTTTCATATTTCTCAATGTTGACAGGTATGCCATGGGGAATGTGATAACTAGTAAAATTTGAATAATTTCTGACTAAGTTTCAGAGTTTTTGAGCCCACAACATATTAAAGAGTTGACCTTTGGCGGCCATTTTGAATTTTGGTAGCATCTCAAAAAAATCACTTGCACATCCCCATGTTGCTAGGAATGTCATGTTAAAATTTCAAAAAAAATGATCAGCAGTTTTTGCGCCCACAAGAAAACGTGACGCCGGCTTATCATGGCGCGACTAAAATTCCCCTTCCCCTACGGGTGGGGGATAAAAAAAGCTCAGCATAATTCTATTATGACAGCAGTCAGCTGTCTGAACTGGGTCTGGAGTCGGTGGCAGTGGAGTCTGGAGAGTCAGTCTGAGACTCTGAGAGTGAGGATCGTGATCATGTGGCATTGTCAGGGCTGTGGCCTGTGCATGCTCAGGTCAGGAGATGTGGGATGATCATGATGTGTAGCCTAAATCTATCATCTAGTCTAACTAAGAAATACTCGCCATGTTATAACTCTAAAGTTTAACTTAGATCTAGATTATTATCACAATTTCTCATAAATTATTGTAAATTGTGTTATATTGTGCTATTTTCTTTCAAGTCGATCAAATATTGTTGATAATCTGCCATGGCTGTGTATGGGCAGCGCCATTTTGAAATTTACCGTCTTAGTTGTTTTTGATGGGTTTTATGTTGAAATTAGATAAATTTATTCAGGCTGTAGCTATATTATACGGAAGAACATACTATGGGACATGAAGATAGTACGGTCTACTAATCCGTTATAACGGTCTACTAAATCGTTATAACGGTCCGGTCGTTATAACAGTTTACTAATCCGTTATCATGAAATAAAATTTAGTCGGATTCACATTACCCGTGGCGAATGAATTTCGCCGATTTCTCAGTCGATTCTCAATCAATTTTCATGAAATTTTACACACACTATTTTCCATTCATGTCGTGACTACCCTGAGAGTCTCGCGAAGTTTTGATCAGTATTTAAGAAGTTAGACCATTTAAAATGTAGGCCTAGTAAATAAATAAAAATGTTGCCCTCTATAAACCAATTAGCTTCGTCTCAGAATCTCAAATGGTCGAACTTCTAAAATACTTATCAAAACTTCGCGAAATTTTCGGGGTAGTCACGACATGAATGGAAAATAGTGTGTGTAAAATTTCATGAAAATTGGTTGAGAATTGACTGAGAAATCCGCGAAATTCATTAATCCTGGTTGATGAATTTAATGTGAATCTGACTATATGTCTATGTCTATGCCACTTTATCATGATCTACTACTCCGCTATAATGGTAGGCCTAAGTAGGCCTACAGGGGCCTACTTATTCGTCATATTTATCAGGGACCGTTCAAAAATTACGTAATGTTTTTTCTGATGATTTTTGATCCCCTCCCTTCTTCGTAACGCTTTTTAACGTTACCTCGACTACGCTCTGTAACGCATCCTTTACCACCCTCCCCCTTCTTAGCGTTACATAATTGCTCAACGGCCCTTAACGTTCAAGCAACAGAATGCAAAGCCGTAACAACATATTCTAATATTCCGTTATAATGGTACGTTATTTCGTTATAATGGTCTACTAATCCGTTATAACGGTCTACTATTTTGCTTTAACGGATTTATATACCATTATAACGGAATAGTAAACCGTTATAATGGTCTACTAATCCCGGGCTTTTTGTTATAACGGTCTACTATTTCGTTATAACAGATTAATATACCGTTAAATAACGAAATGGTAGATCGTTATAACGAATTAGTAGACCACTATAACGAAATAGTACATGCAGTGGTGGATCCAGGATGGATCTGAAAAAAGGGGGGCACCCGGGGTTATTGGGGCTTGCCCCCAAGTTTTTTTTGGTAAATTTTAGCCAATTCAGGGGACTTTTTAAAGTATTTGCGAAAATAAGGGGGGGCGCCCCCTCCCAGTGGGCACAACGATGTTGTTTCAACGTTGAAATGAAGTTGAAAAATGGCAAAATGACGGCGAAACTTCGTTGAAAAAAGGTTTCATATGAAAATTGTTTTAACGTCATAATTTCAACGTGATTTCAATGCAATTTAAACGTGATTTAAACCTGATTTCAACATTGTTTCAAGCATGACGTCGATACGACGTTTTAATGATGTCGTTTTTTCTTGTTAAAACGACGTCGGAAATACGACGTCGATGCAACGTTGTATTGAGGTTAGCCGACTCTGCAACGTGATTTCAACTTCATATCCACGTTGAAACGACGTCGAGTGCCCACTATGCACTTCCGTACTTCCGTATAATATAGCTACAGCCTAGATAAATGTATCTACTTTCCCCATAAAACCGATCCCGCAGCTATGCCTTCAGAGACATGTAGAAGGTGCGTACACCAGCAAAATGTTGGTTCTTATGTTGGGCCGGCCTCTATTATTGTTTTGGATTGGTTTGGGTCCAGCATTGTGGTGGTAAAGGTGGTTAAATTGGCATGCCAGAGCAGCCGCCTGAGACCCTGCTTTGAGCAATATTGAGTCACCTTGTCAGGGACTGGCAGGCTTGGCGCTAGAACTAGGTAGTATCTGCGGCAGTCTGGTAAATAGGCCCTTCCGTGATTGAACACGGAGGCTCATTATTTGTTTTGTGTGTCTGTCGGTGTCTTCATGTAAATAAAACTTGGTAACAAAAACCATGATTACTAACTTATTGCCAAACTACAGTAAAACGCAGTGAGTTTTATCATCACAGTTGGAACTAAATCTTCTAGTGTAGGCATAGTTACTATACCAACCACCAATGTTTCTGATTCTTATTCATTTATAGGCATAAAATTATGTAGCAAAAAAAAATGGTATAGCATGTATTGATGCATGCATTATAAATGGCATTGTAGGTGTGGATTTTCTTTGGTAGCTGTAGAATTACATCAGATGTCAAATGGTCTAACTTCTTATATCACACATGAAATCTGCCTGGAGTGAATTCAAGTGATTGGCAATTAAAATTGAATATTTTTTAAATATATGTCATTATTATTTAGGAACGGATAAAATATTTAATTTATTTTTCAATTAATATAGTATGTTGTACGTTATCAGTGATATCCATTCATTCCTGAAAAGCTCTTATCTTATTTAACTATTTATCCTTCAATATTTTTGGCAGACAAACTGAAACATACACATCACATCACCATCGGGTAAGGGTGATTCAAGGATTTCTAAAGTACATACAGTTAGCAGTTCATAGGCGTACAGACTCAAACTGCTGTGCTCCAGTGACCCAAAACATATAAGTCCCTTCATTAAGCACAGAACAGAGAGTAGTAATATGAAAATCCCAGGAGTGGGAGTAGGGAAATGCTGGTTATCTGCATTGGGGATGAGTTGGTAACTGCTGAATAATTGTCTTTAATAAGTACCGAGATAAATAGACCTATTATCTTGGTTGATAGTCAATCAAATTTATAACCTACATTTTATAATCTGACTTGTCATGGCCTGCCACCCGAGCTAAGTGGCTATAAACTGAAAGAATATTAGGCCCAATAGTCAAGTCTTGTATGAGCCGACATTTCTAAAGCCATCTCGTCATCAAAACGTTCTTGTAAAGCCATACCATTGTCACCAGCTTTGCATTTTCCATGTTGCCACTTGTCACATCCATCACATTTCAATGCATGTTGATGGGATGTAACTATTTCTGTGCAGGCAATGCATAAATAATCCATTGCAGAAAATAAAACGTCATGAAAGGTGTGGTAATCAAAGATCGAATGATTATGAAATAAATTGCCAGCACATAAATACTTAAATCCCTGGAATGTTGGTGCGCTAACAGTGACCCTACCATCGCACCTCCAGGGACTTCATCCTTTGATTTTTGAACAACGCTGAAAAATATTCGCACTGATACCAGGTAACGCATAACATTGTTCATCATCAAGATTAGTGAAGGTAACAACTCAACAGAGTGATGACATACTACAAACCAGGTAGGCCTAAATGGTATACATGAATATCCAATAAACCGTCCACATTTACACCCTTATTTAATATCTATAAAGCAAATACAATTTTACAATTCTATTTGTAAATCATGTGTTGGCCGCCTAGGCCTATATGAAGAATATGTGACATTAACACAAACTTCATGAATAGAATTTCGATAGTTTTCCGGCGACATTTTAAAAATCATTTACTACGAATTAATGAGGAAATATATTTGAATTTTAATGCCGACAGCGTGTGTTGATACAACATTGGCAAATGATGCAGAATGGTGAGTTTAATAGCGTTGGTGGAAATCCTGTAGGACCTACAATTGTGTACAAATCCATGTCCACCCTTGATGACTCTTTTGATTGGGCAGGACTATTTCCCTTCAACAGGGGTCTCATGTCCATGTGATTATGGCTGCCCCAATAAATGTTGTGGGTTTGAAACACATTGCGACAATTAGGCGTGGGCCTTGGTGCAGTGGTTAAAGCTACCTGCTTGGAAAGTCATAGATCACAGATTCGAACGCCATTTTAGCCTTCAAGTTTCAAAGAAACAAAATGTTTTTTCCCCGCTCACTCGTAAAGATTCAATATTGTGGGAAACCTCCATGATCAAGAGGTAGCGTGTTATGATATCTGTACATCATCGGCATGTGGCGCAAAAAAACCGCTGACCGGAAACACCTTTTGACTGCAAATGCTGTAGACGTTTTAATTTTTATTTTAACATCCCACTAGCTGATTAAGACAATTTCTACCAAGAATTTGTATTCATACAAAACATATCTCATATAGGCTATACCATAATATATATACAATCGAGAATTCGTTATTCTGTTAATTAAAAAATTAAAAGTGAAAAATAATTTAGGGGTAAAATGTCACTTAAAGGGTTTAAATAGAAACCAAAATCATACCATCAAACACGATATGTTAAACAAATGCTGTAATAATGTTGGTCCATCATCTGCAACAATGGCCCAACACTAATTCAGCATTTTTGCAACGCATCGTCCTCATATACATGGACGAGGCGTTCAGCCCTGACATTGGTTCCATAATTTTATAATTAGGCTTATACAAAATAAATAAAATTAAAGTCGAGGGTCATGGGTGGAGGGCGAGGGGGTAGAGGGAGGTTTTCAATATATTTCAATAATTGGTTATCTAACTATTTGAATAAAAATAGTATCGTTCAGTTTCATCTCGTCAGTTTTGTACATTACAGAAACCCAGTTTTGTCGATCACAGGAACTCATTTTTGTTTTGTTTCGTCCATTACAGGAAGCCAGTTTTGTTTCGTTTCGTCGATTACAGAAAGCCGACTAGCAAACAGTGGCTCGGCATTAAACCAGCATATAGCCAGGTCGTTTGCTTAGACACATCTTGGTACAAGTCACAATTTTGTTCCTAATTGTGACTGGAGTAAATATGATTATCATAGACATGAAATAATCCTAGATTGGATTTAGATTAAACTCAGCATGATAATCCCGAAGGACAACCACCGCGTAATTACTAGAATAAAAGCCCCAATAACCCGCAAATATGACACTTGGAGTATGCCTGTACGGTGTGGGACCCCCATACACAAATGAATGTCAGCAGGCTTCACTCTGTGCGAAAGTTTGCTGCCTGCTGTGTAATATGAGTAACGTTGGTATAGCACCAGCAGTGTGTCAGTAATGCTACATAGGTTGAGCTGGAAATCTCTTGCAAGTCGCAGAGAAGAGCTAGGCCCTATCTAGGCTATTCATAATTTATACAGTCGCGCATGGCCTAGTGGACTAGCCTAGTTCCTGGCCCACGAGCGAGGGCCTAGAATCCAACCATAACGGAAGTCAACATTTTCATATCATGACTTGCATTTTTCACATACTGATCAAAGGCACCAGCGCGCAAATCTCCGCGCTGGTCAAAAACAAACGGCGATTACGACGCTGTTTTGACAGTAAAAATTTGTTGAAGTAAAATAATAAGTTGCTTGGATGCACAGAAGTTAAATGCCTTCGTTTCATTGACAAATATTGCGTATTTTTTGTTTAATGAGCAGATTGTGGAATGTTGCTTTTGGGTATGGATGGGTATGTGACCCTAATTTGCTCTGGCCTGCCCAGAATGCAATAGGTCACGGATGGGACTACTAGTGGACATACCTTGGCTGCAGAGCAAGGTATATTGATAACTAGGGTTTGAATGTGCACTATTTTTTGTTATATATAGTGAACAGCACATATTTCACCTTTTTACTTTTAATTTTGCGCAATCAACATTACCGGCAAATAATACACTCTTTGCACGTAAACAAAAGTCCCAACTAAATAGTAATAATAATAATAATACTTTTATTGACAAAGAGAATCAGTATGATACAAATGTCAGTGTTATAAAAATAAAAGGTAGTCTATTGTATCAAAGAATATTCATGATAAAAAATGCATAGAAGTATATGGTTATGAAAATATACCTTTTACACATTAGACAAAAAATATGTATAGATTTTATGTAGACCTAGGCCTATAATAAAAATACATTCTAAGACTAATCTCCTTTCATTTCAGTAGGAGCACTTATAAGCACATTTTGAAGTGATCAGTATTCCCCACAGGAATATTGATCGAAATTCATTAATATCACAAAAAAAATTCGGATGAGTCTAGTTTAAACAGATATAGATATATTTTAAATTTGATTCAAGCTTGCACTTATGTCAGGAATGCAAACTTGTACTGAATGGAATATGTTAAAGAACAATATATATTACAGCATTTACATCTGTTTCATATCTAACTTTACACAATTAATATTTAACCCCATGCTTTAACAATAAATTTTGCCAGTGAAAAAAAAAATACATTCATATTTTGCGAGGTGAGGATTGAGATAAATTTTTCCTTATTTGACTGAATCAGTAAATTTGGTATCTCTTTCGTAATTTCATCAAATAAAATGTTACGGTTTTCTGAATGAGACACACATTCTGTAAAAAAATGATATTCATAACCCACTTTTCCGGGACACGCAGCACAAAATCGCTGATTGGCTGGTGTTAAAGGCCGGGTATATCTACCGGTTTCAATTTCTAAGTGATGGGAACTAAGGCGTAGCCTTGAAATTGCATAGCGAAATTTTGAAATGGTAAAGAAAAGATAGGGTTCTGGCATGAATGTGTATTTAATTTCTTTATAAAGTCTAAGCTTAGAATTCTTAACAGAATTATTGATCTCATCTAGCCAATGCTGTCTGAATATAGATTTAAGATGATGACGTATATATTTGGAAAGAGTTTTTTGGAGGAACATTTCTTCTTCTAATTCTTCTTCTTATACTGGTAACAACTTCCAGTGGGAAGACTAATGGACCAGGGTTTGTCCACAGTTCTGCAAGTTCAGCCTTTTCCATAATATCTTTTACTTGAGATACCCATGTTTTATGACCAATGTGATGCAGGCCCTCTAGGACTGTATGCATTTGCTTAACAATATTATCTTCCGGTAAGTTTACAATTCTTATCCAATATTTAATTGTTTTACATATTATTCTTTGATCTATTGGATATTCTCCTAAATCACTTCACTTCAGTTCACTGCTTGGGGTGTTGTCATTGAAAAGGGGGTGACAGTAGTCCCTACTGAGCTTTTGGTCACAGTGTGGCGTGTTGTTATTGCAAAGAGTGTATACTCTCAGTATCTGTGTCAAGAGTGATTGCTGTATTCAAAGAAGAAGAACACCAAGATTTTAACTACTGTTGACAAGACATAAACTCAGTGTTACTCTGGTGTTATACTCCAATTCAACTACGTCACGTGACGCGCAACATAGACTCGATCGGCCTCACTGCGATCACGGCTAGTCACTATGGTCTCACCACCCTAAATGAGCCGAAATCCAAGCGGGGTGGCTACTGACTAGAGAATCCCTACCCGAATTACTGCTTTAAATGGTTGTTGCCGCCTCTGGTGAATTAGGAAAAATACAGGAATGTTGTAATTATGTGGATAAATTGTAAGCACACATTGTTTTCGCTATCTGTGATATGAGGTAAAACTGTTATGTGAGATTTTCGTAAGGACACATGCGGTGAGAAGGATTTGTGTCTTTTCTAGGAATGGACACAATAATATTTCGGGAGATCTGAGCAAAACGGACCTTTTTACCAACATGGGAGCGTAACTCAAAACGCAGGAAGTTAGCATACCATTTTCGAAGCAGTTTTTGAAATAGGACAGCTTAGGCTTTATTATGGTGTGTAACATAGGGGGGCATCTAGAAACGAAAGTGGTGATTTCGGCCCTTGGAATGTTGGCATTATACATGCGTTTCAATGGGACTGGCATTTGGGGTGGTGAGACCATATGGTGAACGTGTTGAAGTGGCTACCTGCACTGTTAAGAATTTGTCGTGTGATTTTTACGGTTAATGTATCTCAAGCAAAGTCTAGTAAATCCATGAAATCATGGCGGCCAGATTGGTCCAACAAGGTTCCAGACATGTCAAACCTATCATGTCTGTCAATAGAGACGAAGCTAGGCGCCGAGTTCGGAATTTATACAAAGCGTGGTATCGCCAAATGCCTTATATAAGTAAGGAGTATACTTTTCAAGCGATGACAATTAAAATCTTCGAGTTCGAGTCGGGCAGGTCACCCATTGACCTGGCCAGTGAGCGATAATAGATGTAAATGACACTGGTACTGGTACAGTGGTAGTCTAACGTTACAGTCTGTTTCACCAGGACCTGGAAGTAGCCTTTTTCTAATTTGCTCGGTCGCTCTTTAAAAATATTTACCAAAATTTTTCTCGGATCATTTTTTCATGTTCCCCTAACATCCCTGAAAATTTGGTGCAATTTTGTTGTGTATTTTGGAAGTTAGACCATTTGCATGATTTGGCATGTAAGGATTCTTGTTTCAGTCCACAGCAATGGTGTTAAAGAGAGCTGTAATTTTGAAAATTTATTACATGCCAAATGGTCTAACTTTGCTGATACACAAAAAAAATCCACCAAATTTTCAGGGATGTTGAGGAGATATGAAAAAATAATCCTGAGAAAAATTTTGTTAAAAAAATTTAAAGAGCAACCGAGCAAATTGGAAAAAAGGCTACTCCCAGGTTGTGGTGAAACAGACTGTATATAGAACAAATTCATCCCCCCCCCCCCCCGGCAATAGTCTTGTAGACCTAGGCCAATGTTTCCTAACGTTGCAGTTCAACCACAGTTATGTAAACCTGCATCACAAAAAGTCATTTTGGTGTTTTTTCAAAAGTCTATAGCCTATTTAGGCTATTATTAATCAGGCCTTCAGATTTGAAAATCGGTGGCGAGTGAAAAAAAGTTCACCTAAAAGTGGTGAGGTGAGTGATCACTCACCACAATTAACCACAATGCCAAACGGGTCAATGAAATTTAAAAAAAGTATTTGCAGTTTAAAAAAACTTACAACATCTAAGGCCAGAACATATCTTTATTTTTGTTGCCGATTTGTTGTCATTTGTTAAAATTTATTTTATTTTATTTTGTGTCACTTTAATCAATCGGAGATTTATTTTATTTGAAGCAACATTCACTTCCATGCATGTCTTGTCTGTATATTGTACATGTTGTATTGTATTGTAAACATATTTATTTCAATTGGATGACCCAATAAGATGCCAAAATACAACCTTATTTCATCAATTTAAAATATTAGCACACTGCATAGTCTAGAACTTGCACATCCTGTCATAATGTAGTGGGATCTACACCTGCTAGTGACAGGATGGGTTATGCACAGACAAATGTTTGGCCCTGGCCTGATACTCCTATTTGGGAGCTGTTGGCTTATAATTTGAATGACAAAATTATAGCCCCCACTACAAGCAGTCAGACGTAAACAATAGTACATGCGCATGCGTGCAGTGCACATCCGCCGCACATGCGCATTAGTGTAATACTGGGACTTCCAAGCAAGCACAGGACAATCAAATGACTGTTTGTGACGCTTTTGTGTTGTTTTTCTATGATACAGACAATCGTCTAATAATAGGTCGTATTTTCAATCGTTGGGATTTTTTTGCAGGTAAAAAAAGTTGTTTGGCCAAGTTGACACCAAAGTAGGCCTATCGTCAACGAAAACAGCCACTCGAATGGGCCTATAAATGCATTTGAGAGGTTGAAGCGCCCTGTCAGGCAGCCAGCTTCCAAGGCTAGCTATCAAACAGACATGGAGTCGGATCGCTGGCGCTTGATAAAGTTGAAGATAAATCCATTAAGGATTGCCTATGCGGGGAGCAAAGCTATTAAATAAGTTCAGGTCACATATGTTTTTGATAGGATCGGTCGGAATTAAGCAATATTTTACTTTGGGAAATCAATAAAATAAGTTTGAATCGCTTATGTTTTGACAGGGTCTTTCAGAAAACGGAAACAATATTTTACTTTGAGAAATCAATAAAATAAGTTTGAATCGCTTATGTTTTGACAGGGTCTTTCAGAAAATGGAAACAAACAATATTTTTTTTAGGCCTGACAAAGTCAGGTGCGCTGTATTTCACTCGCCTGACTTCACCTTTGTGTGAGTTATGGTGCGCGTGCGCGATCGCGCACGCTAAATCTGAAGGCCTGATTAATAAAGTATTATAGTTATAGGCTAGGTCCAGTCTGTCCGACGGTGGAGGATGGTCCGAAATGAAAGTTAGCTTTTCGGTATCCAGTCAGTCAGTTCTCAAGCAATTTTCATGACATTTTGTAAACCCTATTTTCTAGTCATTTGGCATCGATCCTGAAGAATTTCGTAAAAAGATTTGTATAGACTATAGTTCAAAAGCTAGACCATTTAGCATGTAGTAAATGTCTATTTATGAGGCTCCTCTATAATAGGTATGACCCATTAACTCCATTCCGTTTTTTTTCTCAGAATTGCGTTACATGTCAAATGGTCTAACTTTTGAACCGCTAAATTGAATTTCAAGAAATTTTCAGGGTTGTTGCCAAATGACTTAGTTAGAACGATCTCGTCCTCCACTATGTTCCGGGTTAGAACGCAGCATGTATCTGAAACGTGAGATACTCACATCATCACAAATGGCCAAAATATTTTTCGGGAGGTGTTTTAAAAATGCTCTCACTTGATAAATAACTGATGGAATGTTTCAAAATTAGCTGAGTGGATGCATAAAATGTCACTAAGTCAGGTCAACCCAATTAAAATGTATTTCGAGGGCGTTAATAAGGGTTGAATCGACACGCTATCTTACGGTTTAGATATGGAATGCTTGCTAACCCGTAACACGTTGCGGAGGGTGGCGTTTGCTAACTAAAATGACTAGGCCTAGATAATAATGGTTACAAAATTTTGTTGCAATCCCTTGAGAATTGACTGACTGGATACCGAAAAGCTAACTTTAATTTTGAACAATCCTCCACCATCGGACAGATGATAGGCTTATGCTATGCCATGGATTAGCCTATGCCATGGCTATGCCATTTATGGGCATGGCCGTGGCTATTTTAATTTGGAAAGAGGTTCTTTTGTACCCCCTCTGGCCCCCCTGGGCGATAATAAAAGCTCACGTAATTCATTATGGGCGATAAAATTTGATAACTGAATGATGGAGGGGTACAATGGAAACTCTTTCCAACTGACCAAGTTTAATTTAGAAATTTTCAAAGTTGTCTGATCAAGTCACAAGTAGACTAAGATAAAAAAGCGTCTTGTGCTTCGCATGGCAATGCTTTTTATTTTGTTGTGATTGGTTATATAGTTTTTAGGTTATCTTCAATTTTATAGTGTGAAATGTGGGTTGTTTTATCAGAGGTGGGCAAGTGGTCACATCGCCACATGTGGCGACAGAAGCGAAATATCTGCAATGTAAATAATAAAAAATGACCATTCAGAGCACCTAAAACTAAAGTGGCGACAGGACTCATTTCGCCTGCCCACGCCTGTTTATGATAGGAGTCAGAATCAAAGCCCTACATTCATCAGTTCATCATATAGCAGCCCTGCTGATATTTGTCACCCCCATTTTTTTAAATTTTAAACTATCTTTAAATGATCACTATTTTATGATTATTTATCGAACATGTGAGTAATTTGGCACATTCAATCACAAGATTTTGAAGTATTAATTGGCTCAAATTTTGGATTCAAGTTTAAAAAAAAGATACAGGTCATCCTAAAAGGCGAATCTAGATTTTTTTGCCTTTTTATCCCCCGTAGGGGAAGGGGGATTTTAGTCGCGCCAGGATTCTGTCCGTGGGCGTGGGGAAGGGGGATTCTGTTCTTGTGGGCGCAAAAAATAAAAAACTTCTGGTCAATTTTTTTTGAAATTTTTACATGACATTCCTTACGACATGGGGATGTGCAAGTGATTTTTTACAGATGCTACCAAAATTCAAAATGGCTCCAAAAATTTTTGTGGGCGCAAAAACTTTAAAACTTAAAGTCAGAAATTATTCAAATTTGACTATCACATTCCCCACAATATGGAGATGTGCAGGTGACTTTTTCAAGGTTTTACTGAAATTCAAAATGGCCGCCACGGATCAACTTCAATTTTTTGGTGGGCGCGAAAACTCAAAAAATTAGTTTGCTCAATTTTTTTTATTTTCAACATCAAATCCCTAGCAACATGTGGATGTGCAAGGGATTTTTTAAAGATGCTACCAAAATTCAAAATGGCCGCCAGAAGTCAACTCTAAAATTTTTTGTGTGCGCAAAACGTTAGAAATTATTCAAATTTTGGAATCACATATGCTGAAATTCAAAATGGCTGCCACGGTTCAATTTTTAAATTTTTTTGAGCAGGCCAAAAATTAAGTCGTGAGTTATTAAAATTTCACAATCACATTCCCCATGATATGGAGATGTGTATGTGATTTTTTCAAGGTTTTTTCGGAAATTCAAAATGGCCGCCATGCATGAACTTCATAATTTTTTGTGGGTGCAAAAACTCAAAAAAAATTGAAGTCAGAAATAATGTGCAGGTGATTTTACTGAAATATATAATGGCCACCACAAGTCGACTTTTTAAATATTCGGGACCGCAAAAACTCCGACTTAATTAATGGCGGGGGATGATATAGGACTTCAGGCCTCTTGTTCTGTTTGGCTCATGTATTTCACCGTAAAAGTGCCAATATGTGGTCTATTGTCCCATTTAAAATACCAAAATCATGGCAATTGTGGTCTCTTTCCAAATAGATTCTTTATTCAGAAATCACATAACAATTGGAGGTGCATTGGTGCTAGGCGTGAATGCGTAAATTAAGAAGCAAAATAATAGCACCTCAAAAAACTAAAAAAACATTACTTTTCAAAAGCTTGTAACTTTGCCAAAAAACATTTTTTTTTCCCAACTTTTAGATTTTGATCATTAAGATGTTGTTTAGTAAATATGCACAGAAATTATAATATGACATAATATGACATAATGTCTAGACAAAACAGCCAAAAGCACACATTTTAGGGCCTTATCTAGTTTGTGATGCTGACCTTTTGGCCATCCTACAAGTTTAGGCCTAGTTTTAGTTTTACTGTTTTAGCCATTTTATTTTTAGGGATAATAATTATATATTGTCATTGAAAATGGGCCATAGGTCTATTCAGTATTTTACTTAACTGTAACAGATATTTTTGTTGATAGATTTTCGTAATTATGGGATTTATGGTCTAATATTTTAATAATTCACGGAAGGCCTTATATTATGGAGATATGAAGTAAAAGTCACTTCAAATCTGTCACTTTTCCATTGGATGCTTTCGCTAATTACTCACCCATTTCATATTTGATTGTCATGAAATATGGCAAGCATTATTTTCTAGTCAAGAATTGACTGAGAAATCAGCGAAAAACACCCAACACTGGTTGAAGTTGACTGGAACTATAGGGATTTATTTATGTGAATTTGTGAGACGCTGCAATAAATTAAAGGGAGTGTCCATCCGTATGTCACTAACTGTATGTATTTGCCATTAATCGTACGTATTACCAATGAATACCGTCATTTAGTTGTACAAACATACAAATAGCATGCTATATAAATACAGTCTCTCCCAATAAGCTCTAAATTTCACTAGACAGTTGGTCCAGTAAACTACTTGAAACTTTTACCAGATCAATGGCCGATTCTTACCTTGTGAGACGAAAAAAACGACAAAAAAACAAAACTGAATAAAAAAATAACCGGATTGTAGGTCCGATGTGGTTGGGTATTTTGCCAGACCTAATTCTGTTTTACCTGACATGTCCGGTCGTTCCGACGCTATTGGGAAGTACTGTAAATACGATAAATCAAGTATGGTTAGCCACTGCCTAAATTAAAAGGCATATTTTTCTCTGTTTGTTTGTTATTTTTGGTTTCGCTCACTATTTGAAACCAAACATTTGTAAATACATGTTTAAACACACATTTAATTTCTAATAAAGTATTTTTAGTCTACTGGTAGAAATGAAGCCATCATTATAGAATTAAAAGCTTGCGAGAATTGTTTTGATTGGCACTTTTATCACCTTTTCTGGGAGTTCCCATCATTAGCTATTAGGCCTAGATTTCTGGTCATCTGCTTAGCCCTCGGAACGCTTACCAAGTTCAGAAGTCACCCATATGGGACCCACTGCAGCCTGTCAAATCAACTATAGATATACTTATGCCAGATTTTTTTATTATATGTTTTACGGGCGGAAGTTGTCAGAATGCAATGTTGGGATAAGAAAAAAAAAAAAATACAGAAATATCTTAAAAATACAGACTAAACATGTTAAACAGGGTGGATCAGACAAATGTGGGAGCGTTTTTTGGGAATGACCTCAGAATCTGATAGGTACGCGGGACGTGGGCTTTATAGGCCATAGATATTTGTGTGAGTCGGTTTTCAGGGCCGCAAAACATGGTGAAATCAGAGAGTTCTCACAAGAAAAAATATAATGTGGAATAACACGTTGGGGTACACTGCGCAACGCCGATTTTCACTATAATCGGCCAAAATAAACCAAGCGTAGCCTGCTGTGGGCGACTATAGTTGCTGAGTTATTAAGAAAAAAAAAGTTTTGTGGTGTCTTTCTATTTGCGCTTTAAAGATAGCAAACTAAATGATTTTGTAATATAATGGCTTTTAATATCAGTTGTTCATCAGATGTTTTTTTGAAGAAAAGACCGGGTATTCATTATTCCTTACCTTTTATTTTTAGTGCTTCATTATGATGTTGAAATCGGCGTAGATGATGGAAAAGCAAAACTTCGAGAGATGTTTGAGAGAAACAAACATGTAACTGACATTCGAGCCATAGACCTCTTGGTTATAAAGGTAGGTGTATTACATCCTATGCATAAACAGCCAGTGCCAAATAAATTGGCCTATGTTGGGTGTAATTTTTTTTTACAAAAATAGTTCTGCTGTATAAATATATTTAAATATTATAACAAATACATATATAGAAATAAGATTGAAAAATATGATTATAAATTAAAAGCCATTGGCAAAAGCCAGAAAGTAATGTGTTGTGGTGATTATGGTGAAACATAAGATGACGCAAAGTGGAATAATTTGTTCCACATTAAACAGTACTTACTGTAACCCCCTCCCCCCACACTTTTCCTGTGTCACATTAATGGCCTGTCAGATAGAGTAAAATGTACTGTTCCCATGTTTGCTGATGACTATCTGATTGATAAGAAAAATCAAGAGCAGACCAGATCCAACTCCAATGATGTACTCACTAAAGACCTGCACAGGCCACCCACCCCGGGCAGGTATGCAGGTCCTGCAACTCGCGTGCTGACATATTTTGTGTGCGTGTGGGCGCAGACCTGTAGTCCTGGCGCGTGTGTCTGCGGGCTTAGCAATGTATAGTACGGTATTTGTATAGTATGTTATTTGTATAGGCTTATTTGTCAGATCGAGGATATCCTTGGGCATCACGCATGTGAATGGGTAAACACAGATCCACGGAACACCCCTCTTTCTTGAGATGTTCAGCCAAGACTTTTGACCGATGCGACGCGGGACCACTATTGTACCAGCATTAGATAAATGTGTGGCTAGGTGTTGAGGAAGTATAAAATAGCACAAGGTATCGTCCGTGCCTGGTTACATAATAAAGACAATATGTGTGTAATTATCACCAGATGAGGAGCCGGAATAACACATTAACACAATTCTGGAGAAATGTTGGGTAGGCGTCGACAACGTTGACCAATACCGTCCATGTATGTATTACACCAACATTTTTATGCGAGAGAATCAAAACAACGTATGTATTTATGGTAGTAAATGAAGTACGTTATTTTGCACATGTCATAGTGATAATAATGTACGATTAGTGATGCAATTGAATTTTCAAAAATTAAAATGATGTACAAAAAATTATTGATCTCTTCACAAAAGTACTATCAGTTGACAGCTCCTACATGCTGACTAAATGTTTGTTCAACATTTCTGATAGCCATTAATCAAGCATTGGTCCGCGTTGGTGATGTGGTCAGGGTTAGCTAGGACGGTCGGCACCAATCATTGTGTGTTTAGAGATGGCTCTAATTACTTACTTAAAGGCCCCATGTAGTCCCCAGACCTACTCTGCACAATGTCATATTTCATACTATTTTAGATGACTTTTTAAATACTAGAGTGCTCAGCTCCCATTTTTAAACCACTGGGAACGATTTTCTCAAAGGTGAAAGCAGGGGCAGAGCTAATTCGTGACGTCCCAAGATGGAGACATGCTTGGCTGGTTATAATAGATGTACATATACATGTAGCTGATGATTTTTTTTTATTATCCTTGATTTAAATTTATGATAACTTCATAATAATTTAATTTATTTCAGGGCCAGATGGAGCTGGTTGAAACAGTAGAAGTTTGGAAACAGAACACTCACCTCATGAGATACTTCAATGAAGACAAACAGCCAAGTGATTTTATGTCTAAGTTTTATAATGGACACAATTAAATGATGATGAACATTATAGAAAAGCTTCCTACTATTTATTTCAGAAAGAGGCAATGCTATTGTTAGGAAAAGGCGATGCTACTGTTAACTTATGATATTGGATGGTTATAATACAATTGGAAAAAGATATTTTGCTTTGTTGTTCGACTTGTTTTTATTGTGTCTTAACGTTTTATTGTATCATCACTTGAAGTGAAAACTGCCTGTTTTATGGGGGCTAAAAGGTTTCTTCACATTTATTATATGAAAACATGCATGCATCTAATTTTTGTTTACATTTACTGTGACAATTTGCCACAGTATTCGTCTTTAGACTCTGTGCTATTTTCATTAAAAGGCATAAAGTAGATTCCCATAGAACTCCACGCATAATTAGGTTTCTTTGGTTCCAAAAAATGTTGACGGATACAATTGCAGCTAAATAGTAATATTAGACGTTATGGCGCCAGGGTAACCAGTGGCTTATCACTGTCGTGCTCTTATTGACTCCAATATCTAGTCAACGTTGCAGCAAAAACCTACTCAGAGCCGGCCCTCTGATTGGCCTAACTCTAAATAGTCTGCGGAAGAATATTTGTGTGACCACCAACACCACATAATATCTTTTGTACTGGTCTAAAGAGTAACTAATATCACCTGGTCACCTACCACCACGGGATGTCAGATAATGCCAAAGTCAACATTGCCTGCTGTGGTGGGGTGGCCGGCAAGGTGTGCGATCAGCCAGCCATAGCCGGTTATCTCTCTACCGGCGGTCGATCATCAACAGGGGCCAGGGACACAGTGGGAATGTCCCAGGAACTAATTCATGGAGGCTAGTGTTATCCCCACCATTGCTTACCCAGGATTAGAACAACACACCCAACCCTTTGACACTATTAAGGTCGATATCTGATCCGTTGAACATATTTAAGCTGTTATATTTCTATTTTACTTACTTTTTTAACTTTCAAGATAAGATAATGTAAAGCTCTAGTTTAGTCGAATTGATGTTATATTCACATATTTTAGCTATTGCTATTTATTCATTATTTGTCTTAGCAGTAGGCCTATAGTAGTTAATAATTAGAAAATTTAGTTTGATTATATATTTTTTGTTTTTTATCCTGCCCGATGAAGGTGAGAGGGAGGGTTATGGGTTCAAATTGCACACCCACATCCCTTAAGAGGAGTAGATGTGCATTTTGCGGGTTGATGAAGTTTGACTTACTTGAATGGCCGACTATCAGCCATAATTAACTTTAAACCGTCACCTCCATAATTCGCATGCGTATGTGACCTGTAGGCCTTCAGTATACAATACAGGTTGATTGCATACAGCTCAAGTAACTGACCTGATTACAAGACTATGGATACTACTCCAACGAGACACCCACCCAACGCTGTTTAGATCAACGTCTGCGACGCTGACGGTCCAAGATTGTAGTAAAGAATTAGCTACAAATTCAGTGACGTAAATCGTTTTCGCTCTTTCAATTATTGTGGTTTTCTTGAAAAAAACCATTTGCAGTTTTTTACTCGGTATCTCATGGACATTTCAAGATATAGCAACATGCTACTAGACATTATCAGACTGTTATCACATGTAGTGATATAAATCACGGTAAAATAAAAAATATTTAAAAAAATCAGACTCTACTGTAACCAACTGGTAACTTATTTCCACCTGTTGTAGGCCTACACAGGTGTCCTCTGACCTAGTCTCAGGACATCTACGGCTGGTTATGTGGGTGTTGTATCACAGCTAACACGAGACATTGATCCAATGGTAGTCTAATGTTGGCCCATCATCTGCGGTACTGGCCCAACATTAGGCCAACTCGGTTCAACGTCTCGTGTTTGCTATTAGGGCGGTTTGATGTTGGCAAATCTAACATTATATTGGCCCAAAATTTAACCACTCTTTTACATACAAAAGTTCTGTACACACACATCACCGATTCACTACTTCATAATTCTTGATAGTGTATGGCATGGTGAACTAATTCCGCTACATTTGCCCGGTTTTCGTGCATTAAAAAGGCCTCTAAAAATATAAATGCTTGCTTTGTACATTTTGTTATTTCTGGCGAAATACACAAAACAGTTATGCAGCATTAAACAATTAACTTGCACAACATTGATCCCGTGACGCTATGCTACCCGATGGAAACACTAAGATTTGTCTATCCATTAACTACCTAACCGTGTGGTGTTTTCAGTCAACAACTTAAAAAAATTGTATTTTAACCCCCAGAACGTAATATGAAGGGTGTGAAGCCCCTTTAAATCGGCAAATTATGAGGAAATCGGAAATTCAATGAAAAATATTCTATCTATAAATAGGTACTACGAATAGAAATGTTTAAAATCATTAAAATAACATAATTTTAAAATAATTATATTTAAAAGATGTTTTTTTATTTATAAAGCAGGACTATCACTTATAAAGCAAGACACCCGCTTATTATATATAGAGGATCCACAGGACATGGCTTACATGACATGGTGTTTATATGCAAATAAACACACTAATATAATTGTGCGGACTTGATAATATACAAATCAGTGCTACTACTAAAATATAAAAAGAACAACTAAATAGGGTATGGGATATAAAATGACATGCTCACAAATTTAAATTTGTCATGGTAACAATATATCACAATAGTTTACGACCTTAATACAGAGGACAGTCATTAAAAAAAGAAAACAAATGCTGAACTAATGTCAAAACAGCCTAGTTGGGAGGGACATGGCGCAATGGTTAGAGCGTGGCGCTCTGCCTATGTGGCTGCCTGCCGTGCGGTTTCGAATCCCGCTTGGTGCAGGATTTTCAGATAAATATGTTTCTCCCCTCTCAATCTGGGGACATTGTTAAGTTGGTGTGTCCTTGGGCAAGACACTTCACCCTCAAATGCTTCACTTAACTCAGGTGAAAATGAGTACCTGGTAGGACAGAGATGGCAATGTGTACGATAAGTTTAATGCGCCGAAACGGCTGCAGGACTGTATGCTCCCCAGGGAGTTGAAGTGGCACATGAATGAACAGGTCCAGTGACCAGGGGGTAAAATGTAAAGTCACAATCTCTGTTCCTTCATTTGTGTTGGTTCTGGCAGTAGGCGTTAGTTATAGAACAATTTCATAATCACATTTTCATCATCAGTCATCACCTCCCTGATATTTCCTATGAAGCAAGGTAAAACAATATACATGTATATTTAAATAGCAGAATATCTTCAGTATCTTAATAATCCAGGAGAAAACGAGATGACGAGGCATATTCACAACTGTCCAACAAAATTGTACTGGGCTTAATCTACTATATATGTTTTTTAATTATTTAAAATGAAGTATATGTTTAAATATAAATATACCTGCTTCAGACACTTATCCAATAACAACAAAGACTGCATTGCTTGTTCCTCACTTTTCAAATTTGTATCTTGACTGATCACATCTGTAATAATAGTAGACACATATATGTTGTATGTCGAATAAAAGGATTAGACTCACCCCCACTAATATCTACAAAAAAAGGTACATAAGGCGTCACTACAGTCTGACGTCATTTAAAACATGTCAGGCTACAAACGTCATTATATGTAGATCCATGTCATAATAGGCTGATGTCAGGCTACAGACGTCACTATCATAGACAGATGTCAGGCTACAAGCGTCACTATATGCAGATGGCGTGCTACAAGCGTCACTGTAGGCAGATGTCAGGCTACAGGCGTCACTATAGACAGATGTCATGCTACAGGCGTCACTATAGGCAGATGTCAGACTACAAGTGTCACTATAGGCTGATGTCAGGCTACAGGCGTCACTATAGACAGATTCATGCTACAGGCGTCACTATAGGCAGATGTCATGCTACAGGCGTCACTATAGGCAGATGTCAGACTACAAGTGTCACTATAGGTAGAAGTCAGGCTACAGGCGTCATTATAGGTAGATGTCAGGCTAGAGGCGTCACTATAGGCATATGTCAGGCTACAGACGTCACTATAGGCAGATGTCAGGCTACAGGCGTCACTATAGGTAGATGTCATGCTACAGGCGTCACTATAGGTAGATGTCAGGCTACAGGCGTCACTATAGGTAGATGTCAGGCTACAGGCGTCACTATAGGCAGATGTCAGGCTACAGGCGTCATTATAGCTAAATGTCAGGCTACAGGCGTCACTATAGTCAGATGTCAGGCTACAGGTGTTACTATAGGCAGATGTCGACTATAGACGTCACTATAGGCAGATATCAGGCTACAGACGTCACTATAGGCAGATGTCAGGCTACAGGCGTCACTATAGGCAGATGTCAGGCTACATGCGTCACTATAGGTAGATGTCAGGCTACAGGCGTCACTTTAGGCAGATGTCAGGCTACAGGCGTCACTATAGGTAAATGTCAGGCTACAGACGTCACTATAGGCAGATGTCAGGCTACAGGCATCACTATAGGTAGATGTCAGGCTAGAGGCGTCACTATAGGTAGATGTCAGACTACAGGTGTCACTATAGGCAGATGTCAGGCTACAGGCGTCATCATAGGTAGATGTCAGGCTACATGCGTCACTATAGGTAGATGTCAGGCTACAGGCGTCACTATAGGCAGATGTCAGGCTACAGGCGTCACTATAGGTAGATGTCAGGCTACTAGGCGTCACTATAGGCAGATGTCATGTTTCAGATGTCACTAAAGGTAGATGTCAGACTACACACGTCACTATAGTTAGATAACAGGCTACAGGCGTCATATGTCAGGCTACAAGCGTCACTATTGGCAGATGTCAGGCTACAGGCGTCACTATAGGCAGATGTCAGGCTACAGGCGTCATCATAGGTGAATGTCAGGCTACTAGGCGTCACTATAGGCAGATGTCATGCTCCAGACGTCACTATAGGTAGATGTCAGACTACACACGTCACTATGTCAGGTAGATGTCAGGTAGATGTCAGGTACAGGCGTCACTATAGGTAGATGTCAGGCTAGGCTACAGGCGTCACTATAGGTAGCAGTTGGGCCGATCAAGAGTAATTAATTTGACAATAAATTTATTCGTTGTAGATTTATTGGTACTAAAATGCCGTCCAATACGTTAAACATATCAGTTTCATAAATTATGCACTAGGCATTGAACACCTCGTGCCCGGCTAGCAGGAAGTGAATGTTGAATTGTTTTACTATGGGAATAAAACCAGTATTATATGTGAAACCCTGGAGCCAATAACACGAAGGCAATAGTCGCACGTCCAGTAATAAAACATGGAAGTCGGAGCAATAAGCAGACAAGCCACCTGTCCCCGTAATGATGCATGGTGCTATACATTTAGTGGAATGTACGTTTTAATCACGGCGATCTGTCAACACTTGGGTTGAGTAATATTGCTATTGAGTTATTTTGACCACAATGCGGGGGTTGTTGCTCCGTCATATTTCTTGGGAACAGACGATGACGGAACATCGAGGTCTCGCTGTATAATTAAAATTACAATATGACAAAATTGACTTGATTTTTAAATGCTGTGATACACCGAATTATTGCTACTATTCGTAAACTATGCTATACATAATATGTGGGCCTATATATTTTTGTGTAAATGTTTTTATAGGCCTATTTCACAGGGAGCACTTTGCGCCATAGACACATATATGATGACGGTGAAATGAAAATGTCAACAAATCTGACACAACTGCTTTCAATATGTTATGCCAATAATCAATGATCAATGATAAAATCAAGATGGTCGCTATAATTATGAGAAATCTATAGACAAAAGGTAAAACATGTCATATGTGAAAATAGAATAGATACATATAAATCGTTCATCTACATTTTAAGGGGCGCCAATTGCCACTTTCTAAGGTGGCACCTGGCGCTCCTCCATCTCCACAAGAACGATCTCTGACGAGACATATTAGGCGGACTACATCAATGCGAGCTCTAACGGCGAAACTGCGTTCATGTGATGTGCGCCTTGGACATTTGGCTTATAAATTACATTTTTCCTAATATCATACGCTTCTGCTATAAATTTTGCTAGCTGTCTGGGATATTTATCACATAACAATTTCATTTTTTCTAAATCGCTGAGTGCATGAAAGGAGTCATTCTGCATATTGGAAAAAAGAGTTTGTCGGCAACCTGTATATTTAGAACAAAATAAAATGGATCTCGTCCTCTACATCATTTGTTTCACATAAAATACACAGTCTATCCTCTAAAGGCTCATTTCTAAAACGTCCAGATTCAATACGAATTGGTCAAGTCCCCGATTGTATCTGACTCAATAGAGATCGGTGATATTTCGGCAAAATCATACATATATTTCGGTAATTAATTTGCCTCTCTTAAATGTTTGAAAATTCGTAATTTGGGTTTGTTATTAATATCATATTCCAAATTTTCAAAAAACACTTTGTGACTTTGTGTAATTTATCTCGAATAATATTCAACGGACATTCATGCATATCTGTAAAGACAGAGTTCAGATCAAGTTTGTGAAATTTTTCTGAAATTTCTTTTGACCAGTTACCCCTTTTCAGAAGATAATCCTTTGAAAACACTCTTTTAGTCAACCGCTGATTATCCATGGCTATAAGGTGGTTCCAGTAGCGTATCATATTTAGCCATTGACGGTACCTGGTACATTGCCATAAGATCTCGCTATATAAAAAGGGTATCGGGGTAAACCTATGAACACCTAGAAAAAATCTGATAGCACGATTCTGAACATTATCACATTTAGAAAATTGTTTAAATCCCCAACAGGATGAGCCATACTCCATAATTGGTGTTACACACCGCTCAATCAGTTGTGTAAATGTTTCAAAACCCATGTTTTTAATATCTCTGAATTTACCAATAATAGCCCCGAGAGCCCTACTGGCCGATAGCGCTATCACATTAACTGTATTTTCAAAGTTTAAAATTTCGTCCAGAACAACATCAAGTATGTATAAGATTCAGCATATTCAATAATATTTTCCCCTATGTGGAATTGTACACAGCTTCTCGGTATACGTTTTTTCCTGAAGTGAACCAATTTAGTTTTACCACAATTAATAATTACTCTCCATTTCTTGCACCAGTTTTCCAGGGTGTTTAGAATAATCTGCATATCTTGTTCACTCTCGGTTATAATGGCAATATCATCAGCGTAGGCTAGCACTGTAATATTATCATCTCCTACCTGTACACCTTTATTAAGTGCGTTAAGTTCATGAAAAAAATCGTTTAAAAAAAGTGAGAAGAGAGTCGGGGATAGACAGTCACCTTGTCTAACTCCACTCCTGGTTGTGAACCAATCAGTAGTTTTATCATTTATTTTCACACAGGTGTTAGTTAAAGTGTATATTGCTTTCAGTGTATGATACATTTTTCCATCAATATTATTTTGTAAAAGCTTATAAAACAGTATATTCCTATTGACATAATCAAAAGCCTTCTGAAAGTCAACAAAAGAAACAAATGTATGCCTACCGTCAACTAATCTATTCCTAATGATAGACGTTATATGATCTTCACATGATCGCTTAGGTCTGAATCCGTTCTGTTCATCTACTATGATATTGTTAATTTCCAGATAATTCAACAACCTTTTATTTATAACAGAAGTATAAAGTTTAGATATATTTGACAATAAACTAATACCACGATAGTTTAATGGTATGCACGAGTCTTTCGTTCTATCCTTAGGAATAGGACTAATACCAGCCTCCAGACCGTAACAGTCTCTAGACCTGGGGCATCTTACCACAGTCAAAGCATAACTGGAAAAAAATATGCAGTACGTCAACTACTGGTTCAAATTTAAAAATTGCATTAGGTAGGGCCTAGCTTGTCTATACCCACTGCTTTATTATTGTTTGCTTTCATGATAACATCAGATATTTCCTTCCTTGAGAAATTTGTATTTAAAAATTGGTTTGGAGTAAATAAAGGATCTGCAATAACCGCATCTTTCAGAGTGTTATATTCGAGTATGCTACTTAGAAAATCATTATCAAATTTTGAATCTTCATATACAGGATTATATAACAATTCAAAATCATTTTTCCAACCTTGTGAAATATTTTTTTGTTTATGTGTCACATTACCCTGAGTATCACAGTATTCCCCAGGTATAGAATTACGCTTTGTCGGGCCAAGATTATTAAGATTACTCCAGAATTCCCGTGGGTTATTAGTCTTTGTACTCTGCAAATCAATACATAATCCTCGTTGATATTCTCTTTCCTTATATTTCAAGATTTTATCAAATTTTTGCAATGAACACTTGTATCCCTTATGTAATTGTGTTTTTCTAGATCGATTACCTTTCCATGTTTTGAAAACCTTCCCATTGTTATGCATGTTATCCCAGGCTGTTTGGGAGTTCTTCGCTCCAATATGGCTTATATACTTTAAATTTCTTCCTATTTTTTTACTATCACTGTAAGGTACACAAGTGTTCATTTCATTCACAATATTTTTACCCAAGTTTTCATACATCACGTCTACTTCATCTTGAGTCTCATAGTTAGGTTGTATATTTTGAATAAGAAAACCAAAGGCACGCTTACTTGTTTCAGATTTAAATATGGTATCGTTAATACATTTTAATTTGTACCGTCTAGTGACCTTACCACATTCACTGTCTACATGGCACTGTCTACATGACCATAGACACGATGACCTCGAAACCCTATATATCCCATGTTTCGAAGGAATTAAAAGAAAATTGAGTCGAGCAAAATGTAGTCGCTAGGTGGCGGCCATCTGATTATCGGTAGAAAGCTGAAAGTCTAATCAGGTCATCTTCATACTCACGGGTAACTTCAGTTAAAAAATTGGAAAGATCCGATAATTATTTTTTCAAGTTATCGCGTCAGCAAGAATTTTTTAATTTTTGACCTTGACCTTTGACCTTGGGTAAAAGATTTTGCCGGAGGGGTTGAATGTTCACATCAATTATAAATTTAAACTGTTGGACTATGTTGGTGTAGTAGGCCTAGCCAAAGCTGGCGGCTACCAGTGTGCTGCGGAGACCACGGCGCATGAAGGGGACGACAATACCCCTTCGGGCCCAACGGGCCGAGGGGTAAAAACCATTTGTATGGCACGTAGGTATAATATGTTTTTTCTTGTGTGCAAAGGTTATAGCTGCGCAAACTACTAAAACATAAGGAAATATTAGGTACAATGACAAACAAAAATAACACCTGGATACTAGAATAGTAACATAATTTTTTTGTGTAGATTTCTGTTTATAAAATATATGATAAACAACGTCAGGTAAAATAGTTTTTGTATGGACGACTAAAGCAACAAAATTCAACTTTACAACGTTTCGGATAAATCAATAGGGCCTAGAATTTCCTCTACAATTATCCGCTACATTGTGAATATTTAATATCGCCCAAGTCATCACACTACGGTAGAAGAAGTAACATATGGCGTGTATCATAAGTAGACGCCTATCGATTGATTAATGTAGACACTGTATAGGGATTTAACCCTTTCAGCGCGGGATCGTCTTGAAAGTTTAGACGTCCCCGCACGGGGATTACTTAAGTCCTTTCGTCGGGCCCCGCACTGAACGAGTAAAATTATTTATAATGGCCGTAGACCCATATATCATAGGTAGGCCCTATTCAAATGAAGCGGAAAGAGCTAACCAAGACATTTATGATAATTTCAAATGGAAAAATCCCTTTGATCTCTATGGTTTATACAAACATAGACTATGTCAGCGCTTTAAGGGTTAAACGAGTGTACGACACATGAATGTGGAAGTTCAATGTCGGGATTCTATCGATCATTCTGTATTAACAAAATGAACACTAATTGAATTTCTGGTTTTGCGAGGTTGGGATATGGGTGATTAGGTCAACTGAATCACTTTGAGCGTCACGCGGGGTGAATATTACACGTGTGGTGAATAAGAATATACTGCAGTGCAAAACCAAAAGGTAGTATCTGCGTACTTGTGAAGTGAGCAGATACTGCCTTTTAGTTGTGCACTGCAGTATGCAGCAACGTTAGAGTCACCTGCATCGACGATCATGTGGTCAGGTTACTACGTGGCTAATTTGAAATCTGATCAATATATTCGGTATCATGTTGGAAAATAAAAGGACTAGACGCGGAGCATTTACTGATCACATATAGGCTATTCTTCACGCGTTATAACCATGAAGGAAATTTGTTATAGAACGTCACCACCAAGAAACTAACTGCTGAGGATCAATTGCACGTCACTAAAATGTTTTCGTATACACATGCTGAATTAAATGTAGTTACAGAACACGATGAATATTTTACAGAAGAACACCTGGCAATGAGTAACATGTCAAATCTCTAGTGAGTTGTGTATGTTATCTGTTAAATCTCCCAGCAAACATTAAACCATTGTTGTTTTAATGTTGGACCAGCGTCGCAGACAGTGGATCAGCATTCAAACAACAGTGGTTCAATGTGTTTGCTGGGTTAACATATTTTATTGTGTAAGTGGGGTGGAGTAATAATTTCGCTAATTTTTTTACGCGCCGCCAGCCCTCCCCCCTGGAGATTGAATGGTGGCCCCCTAGTTATGTTTCTTTATTTGAATAAAGTACCAGACATTATTCTTTAGATTACAAAATATCGTAATTTGTTTCTCTATTCTTGGCATCTTCAGGTTTATGGACAAGAAAAGTAGTTTTCCTCTAATTGTAAACCTCCCCATACAGGATGGTCTTTGATGGAACGTTAAAAAGCACAAAAGAACAGTATAACAATCATTAGTTTAATAAGACCTCGACTAGTGTGGTATTGATATGCAGGGCGACATACAAATCTATATTAGTACGTGAAGTACTGTCCATCTGTCGCGAAATTAACGTCGATCCACTTGTTCCAACCTCAACTCGATGAGGCCGCCATTAACGTGATCGCCTAGTCACATTGAGAAGGGAGACACAAGGATATTTCTATGAAAAACCTTGAGGCATGTATGACTGGCGAGGCAGTAATATAAGGTGCTCTGCAAAACCGCCACGTCCTTTTCTCTGCTGCGATGTAGGGCCTATCTGTCTGGGGGTAGCAGGTGTACATGTGACGTTGGCCCACCGGCTACGACGTTGGCCTAACAGTAAACCAACGTTGGGTCAACGTCTCATGTTTGCTTGGTATTACCTCTTACAGTAGTACTTGTAGGCCCCTTATATTATATTGTGTGATTTGATGACATGTTGATGTGTCTTTTTTTCCGTTTAAATTATTTTCCTAATATTTCACTCATTAAGCATTGGTAAATTGCATAGGTAATCTATAGTAGATGGTAATTAAAGTTTCAAAATAATGTTTTTTAGAACCTTCATTATTAGCTAATTATTGGAATATTAAATTTTGAATAATTTCCGACACTAGGAAAAATATATCTATCAAGCGAGTGAAAATGAGTTAGGCATATATTTATTTTCAAGGAAAACTAATATATTTCATTAATATCCTTAAAATAATTACAAGATATGGTACTTGGCATTTAAAGCGCGGGGATCGTCTAAAACTGAAAGAGTAAACAAATTATAATGACTGTAGACCCATAATATAGGTATTCAACTGACATTTGTGATGATTTCAAATTAAAAATAATCCTTTGGTCTCTTGGTTAATATAAAAAATATTTCAGCGCTTTAAGGGTTAAAGTATCAACATAACGTTTTTTAGACACTTTGACAATGGGTTAATTGGTTGGGATGGTGATGTTGGGGTTTCAACAAAATTAATTGTTTAGAAGGCTTTTAAAAAAGCACCCTGGCCGGCCTATTACGGTACATATAAACTGAACATTTTCAAAATCCGGCACAGATTCTGAACATAGCTTCTTCTTGAAAAATCGGCCCATGGTCATCATACAGAGATACGTCGGAGAATCGTCCTCCGAAGTTCGCCATCTTCTGAACCCGTCACGATTTTGAGAGGAACGGATCTGCCCAATGTATTTTTGCTTCCATTTTCAGCCATCCCCGACTTCCGCCTCAGTCACCGCATTTCGAGGATAAAGGGTTGAATCAATGCATAACTATCCAGTTAATTTGCCACGGTCGTCACTCTTCAACTGGGACTTGTGATTGTGGTGTTTGGGATTTTGCTCTTATAACATTGCCCCAACGCTGACTCAATGCGGTTAACGTGCAGGGGATTAGTGGGAGGCTAATTAGCAAACAAAAGCCGACAAGAACAAGACGTCCATGTGAACATTGGAAATGAAATGAATCGGGCTTTAGGCCATCTTTGTGCATATATAGGCTAAACTGGGCCAGGAGAACCTCCTGAGGATGGTGAGATGATAGTATCATAAAGATAAGGCTACAACAACTGATTTTATCATAATTATTATCTAATATCTGTAGTTAAATGTAAACTATAAAAACTAATTTGAACGCATGTCATTTGTATCTGGATAACTAACTGTAGCTGATCTCACCAGCATCTCACGCCACCATCTCACATCGTCTCATCCCAGATCGGGCGACATGCCTGGACCAATGGCAGGGGGATGTGGGATGGGGTGGTACTCGTCCCATACGGATCGGGTATGAGTATCAGGGCTCACCATGCTCACGTGTTTTGCTCATTATAATATCACACGATACACGTGTATACTAAAGACGCGTAGACCGCGCACGACAGTCAGTTTTAGTTTAGTTACTCAGTCAGCACTGTTGAATATAGTAAAATGAAGTAAAATGAAGTTAGTAAAATGAAGAACGTGTTATTGTATATTCTCTCACTACCTCATCCAACAGACAACACTCGTCCAACCGACGAAAGTGGTGGAGAACGGCGCTGATCCTTCATTTGGATTATATATATTATGTTTTTACCGGAGTGGACTTGTTGCGTGAGCTACCACCGTGGCCACGCTGGGATCCCCAGGACCCGCCTCCCGCACGAGGTCCACAGCTACCGGTAAGGCACCCAGTGACAATAGCTCATTTCTGGCATTCTCAAAAAATGTTAGGGAAGAGACTATTAAAAATGATCCAGACAAATTAACACCTTACAGCATGGAGTCTGCAATAAAAAGTCTGCGTCCTCAGTCATTTAATGGCGACCAAGCCAAAGCTGTTAAATGGCTGAGGAAATTCAAGGCTTATGTTGGAGCTGTTGATCTGAACAATGATACTGGTGTGCACGTGTTTGACATGCTACTCACCGGTAGTGCAGAGGATTGGTTTATGGCGTTACCAGCCGACAGCCGAAAAACCTTACCAGACGTTTATACAGCCTTTGATAAAAGATATGGACATTTGTTGGATTCGGCTGATCCAGACTTTTTGGAACAATTTGAGCGAAAACAAAAAGTGGGTGAGCCAGTATTGGACTATGTCGCGGCGATGAGAGCTGCTGCGGCAGGGACTAAACTGGAAAGTCAGTATTTAAGATCTTTCATCATAAAGGGTCTTCTACCAGCTATTAAACAAACGGTAAGACAGCAAAACCCAGAGACAATAGACGAGGTAGCCAAGGTTGCCAGACAGGCTGAGACGGCACTGTCAGAGTCACAGAAGGACGATACGTCATCATCTAGCACAAGTGACTCAGTTATTTCAGCTTTGATAGCTGAAATAAAGGCTTTGAGAAACGAAAAGGCCGAGCCAAAAACAAGCGAGGTAGTAGCAGCAGCAGCAGCACTGACAACAACTCAACAGTATCATCAACAGCAACAACAACAACCGCAGCAGCAGCAACAACAACCACAACTCTACTCTCAACCAGTTCCACAACAGTTGTTCCAGCCAGCTCCACAGATGATGGCACCATGGCAACCGCAGATGGCATGGCAGATGCCACAACAGTCATGGCACCCTCAACAAATGATGCCACAATATATGCAGCCAAGCGCAGCAGCACCCGCTGCCTATCAGGACTATTCACAACCTCAACAGGATACACCCCCTGCTGTATCACGTCCAAGGCGGCATCAACAGCAGAGACAACAACAGCAGCAACAACAGCAGCAACAACAACCACAACGACAACAACAACAACAACGCCGAGATGAGCCTTGTCCAGGCTGTGGTGGTAGTGGTCATGACAGGCCTCAGTGTAAGGCCTGGAGTGTACGTTGTCAGCTCTGCAACAGGATGGGTCATTACTCGAGTCTGTGTCGCTCAGGTCATAGGTCACAACAAGCAGGTCAGACAAACCAGCATGGCCCAACACAGCCTGTCAACAACTCTCAATGAGAGGTTGTGCCTGGCAGTGCTGCAGACCAACCCTCTCCCACAGCCAGGCATACTTACAAGCCCTCAGTACAGGCAATCACAGGCAGTACAACTAAAAATACAGTAAGCCAAGCATTTCAAACTTCATTTATCACAAATACTTTTAATAACACAATACCACAAGTATTTCTGAGTGCTAGCAATAAATCAAATTACATTACACTTAGTGTAGGACATCAGTCAGTAGCTGCCCTAGTAGACACAGGCGCATCTGTGTCGTGTGTAACAAAAAAATTGTTATCACTTTCAGGCCTTAAAAATGTAATTTACGATAAGTCGGACATAGTTCATGTCACGGGAATTGGGGGACAGCTGATTGATGTTTTGGGTACTGTTATTTTACCAGTTAGGATTAACAAACTCATAATCCCACACAAATTTTATGTTTTTAATGCTTTACATAAAGACATTGTACTGGGCTTAGATTTCTTAAATGAAAATGATGTTGACATTTTGCTGTCTAAAGGTTGTATTAGTATTAAGAATGGTTTAGTTGAGACCCCCCTGTTACCATGTCCCGAAACAGCCCCTGTTGCTCGTGTGATTGACAAAATTGTCATACAACCTCGCACAGAAATGATCATTCCTGTAAAATTGCCTAGTGACTTGTCTGAGAAATCTGAAAGCATCATTTTAGATACTCACCCAACTTTGACGCCCCGAACAGGTTTGATAGGTGCACGTTGTATAGCGACAACGTCAGCCAGTGTACCTTATAGACTTATCAATCCTTCTAATGCTTGTATCACACTGACCCCCCGACAGCCAGTGGCTTGCTGCTACGACATGACAGCAGGTGCCGCTGACATAGCGCACATAGATCATGTCACGGACCATACAGTCTGCCCAACAGACATCAACACATCACAGTCTGTAAATTATATCACAGACTTACAGTACACTAGCGATCATGTCAAAGTGGCAGAAGAATTAGGGGTTAAAATTCAAAATGACAATCTTACCTCTGAACAAAAGACTCAGTTAATGGGGACAATAGGTAAAAATAGGGACGTTTTTGCCACTAGTTTGCAAGAATTAGGAACCACCAATTTAGTTGAGCATAAAATTGACACTGATAATGCTGTACCCACGCGTCAGCGTTTTTATAGAACAACGCCAAAAATAAAATTAGAGATAGAGCGTCAGTGTAAGGAAATGGAAGAACACGATATCATTGAGCCCGCACCCTCTAGCCCCTGGAGCAGTCCAGTGGTTATGGTGAAGAAGCGAAGTGGAGAGTATCGCTTTGCTGTGGACTTCCGTAAGGTTAATAGTGTAACCAAACCTTTAAATTTCCCTTTACCACGTCTTGACGATGTTCTTGACTCTCTAGGCCAGTCTAAGTCCAGATTTTATTCTAATTTGGACTGTTTTCAAGGTTTTTGGCAGATTTCTGTCGCTGAAGAAGACCGTGACAAAACAGCCTTTACAACTCACCACGGTATTTGGCGTTTCAAAAAAATGCCTTTTGGACTAGCAGGGTCCCCCGCTACATTTTCAATGGTCATGGCTAGGGCTCTTTCCAATATTAATTGGAAAAACGCTATGACATATGTAGATGATATAATTATTTTCAGCTCCACATTTGAGCAACATTTAATTCACCTTCAAAATGTTTTTGACAATTTAAGAAAGGCTCAATTAAAACTTAAGCCATCCAAGTGTAACTTTGCAGCTTCTAGAGTCAGTTATCTAGGACATATTATAACTAGCGAAGGAGTCACTGTTGACAGCGAGAAAGTGGAAGCAGTTGCTAAATTTCCACTTCCTAAAGACGAACATGAGCTTAGATCTTACTTAGGCTTATGTGGCTACTATAGACGTTTTATACGAGGTTACTCCCATACGGCTGCGCCATTGTTTGATATGTTTAAGAAAGTTGAAGATTTTGTGTGGACAGAGGAAAGAAAGGGAGCTTTCCAGACTTTGAAAGATTGTCTGATATCAGCTCCAGTATTAGCATATCCTAACATGCAAAAACCATTTAGAGTTACCACTGATGCGTCCAGTTATGCAATAGGTTATATTTCGTCACAAGTGAATGATGACGGGGAGGATCATCCCATTGCTTATGCTGGTAGATCATTACACCCAACAGAACGTAGATATAGTGTGTCAGAAAGAGAATGTTTGAGTGTTGTAGAGGCTATTAAAACGTATCACCCATATATTGCTGATTCAAAGTTCACAGTTATAACTGATCACGCCAGCTTAAGGTGGCTTAGAGGAATTAAGTTGGGACTAGGGCGTTTAGCAAGGTGGGCCGTTTTATTACAGGCATATCAGTTTGACATTGTTCACAGGCCAGGTACAAGCATTGCCCATGCAGATTCTCTAAGTAGAAGGCCATATAGTAATGATGAAACTAAACAGGCAGAACAGGATCAGGATGATGTGTTTGATAGCATTTATCCATTATCTGATCCTATTAAAAATGATTTAGATATTTGTATTAACCATGTATGTGAGTTAGATAGTGTTGAGCACGGTGAGACTGAGGCAGTAATTGCACATATCCACATAGAGGATGCTATCAGTAATACACCCCTCTCAGTCAGTAATCCATATGGCACAGCCGCAGCAGTCACAGATAGCACATCCCAACACACCAGCCGAGGCAGCATCGTGCCGCCACAAACTGATTTACATACAGGCCCCGCCCACACATACACCCCTGCCTCACACCTTAGCATCGCTTCTGAACACAGCTTATCAGATAATAAACAACCACTCCCAAACAACCTACCCCCTGACATTCACATTGTAGCTCTATTAGAAACACACATTACTGATGTCCAAACAAAACAAAATGAATGTGCTGACATTTCACCAATTAAATGTTATATTGAAGACAATGTGCTACCAGAAAGTGACAGTGACGCAAGAAAAATCGTTTTATCAGCTGATCAGTATGTGGTTGAAAACTCTATACTTTATCATTTATATCAACCACGCCTGCGTGTGAAAAAGTCAACTGTAGACGATGATAACAATAATTTACAACGTCACATCAAGCAGCTTGTGATTCCACGTGTGATGAGATCGTCTATCCTTCAGGCCTATCATGATTGTTTATTAGGAGGTGGTCATAAAGGTCCTGAAAGAACATACGCTGCAATTAGAGCTAAATACTACTGGCCCAGAATGTACACAGACGTATTTAATTATGCCAAACATTGTCACTCGTGCCAAGAAAGTAAAAATCTTGTTACCACACCTTTGGCACCTCTACATCCTTTACCTGTGGAACAGTTATTTTCTCGCTGGCATATTGACATTCTGGGACCATTAACCACTACTACAGACGGTTTTAAATATGTTTTAGTTATTATAGAAAGTTTTTCCAAGTGGTGTGAATTAATACCACTTAAATCACAAGAAGCTACTGACATTGCTTGGGCACTTTACACCCACATATTCACGAGATATGGAGCTCCAACCAGTCTCATCTCTGATCGTGGAGCTAACTTTTTAGCAAAAGTCGTGCAGGCTTTTTGTAACCTTTTCAATGTTGCACGTTACATGACAACGCCTTACCACCCTCAATGTAACGCCCAGTGCGAAAGACTTAACTCAGTTATACAGCAGACATTAAGGGCGTACATCGACAAGGATCATGACAATTGGCCAAGATTGTTACCTGCTGTCGCCATGACCTACAGGATGACCCCGTCAACTCGATGTTCGCAGTTTTCCCCCTTCTACCTCTTGTTTGGACAGGAGATGAGAACTCCATTTGACACGTCACTGCCTGTCCAACCTGAGTTGCCTGCCCGTAGTCTGGAACATTATCAGGAGGTCGTAGAACATCTCAACAAGTGCCGCGCTCTGGCCCAGACTAACGTGAAGGTCACCCAGCAGCGTGACAAGGCACGGCATGACGGCAATGTGAAGGAGAGACCTTTTTGTGTAGGTGATCGTGTCCTTCTCAAACAGAGTCGGAAGACTCCAGGCCGATCACCTAAGTTATGTCCAAAGTGGGTGGGCCCCCTATATGTAACCGGTGTCCACAGTAGAAATACTGTTAGCTTGCGGTGGTCACAGGATGATCGGGACTTACGTAGTCGGGTTAACGTCACCAGACTGCGTAAGTATTATGAGCCTAAGGACAGGGCCATAACCAACCCGACTCCAGAGCCAACTCCAGAGATAGACGTGACTCCGCAGAGCGAATCTCAAACACCAGACACACCAGCAGCACCGTGTGACAACCAACAGTGGTTTGAAGCCGAGAGGTTGATCAAACAACGGGGTAAGGGATCAAAGAAACAGTTTTTGGTTCGCTGGAAAGGCGGCGATCCAGATAGCTGGGAGCCGACCAAGAACTTGACGCCGGCGCTGCTACGCGAATTTTATATCGCTAAAGACAGTAAAAGAAGGCGTAAGCGCGCACGGTAATAATATTAAACAAAATAAACCATTGTGAAAAGAACTTGATCAGTTATATAATGCATGTTGCGTTTGCCTTTAATTTTTTGTTGTTCAATATATATGTGTGTTAATTATTAATTGATTCAGGATTGATTAATGGAGGAAACCTTTGTTTTGAGTGTTCTTAATGTCATTTGTTAAGAACCTTTAATGCGGGTTTTATGTTTGTTTATAATCGCATGCATGAATGATAATTATGTTTATAATAGTTATGTTGAATGATTAATATGTTGGTGGCTCGCATAGGTTATGTCATTTAAACTGCATTGCTTTCGCAACAGTTCGACAGCGGTTGTCATTTAACAAGGCTTCGATATATTCAGGCTTTAATGACTTAACGATATAACATGTATGACGTCAAGACAGACTATAACAGTTACTTTAGTATTATGATTCAGGTGGTATGGACTTTTGCCGTATATATTTCATTATATAAATCACTTGGATCTGTAATTTGACCAACTTCTCTGTTCCGACTTTAGTAGGAACGGATATGCAGTTTAGCAACAGAACATTATGTATCAACTATATAGTATATATTTTTCTTTATACTATTAACTAACTTTCCAAACTATCAGTGCATGAAGACCGCGTATCGCTAATGTAAGGTTTTGTCCTTTTGCCTAATAAGGCACATTTCTCTAGGTGAGCAACCATACTATTATACTTCATACATTAACACATAAACTTGTTTGTATATTTTAGTAGCATAGAAAATGTTTATGAAACTATGTTGATATTATGTATAACGTTTACTCGTTACCCGTAATTACAGTAACTAAGGCATATTTGTCAATTTACGAGGCCGTAAACTTATTTCAAGCGGCGGCAACTATCATAAAGATAAGGCTACAACAACTGATTTTATCATAATTATTATCTAATATCTGTAGTTAAATGTAAACTATAAAAACTAATTTGAACGCATGTCATTTGTATCTGGATAACTAACTGTAGCTGATCTCACCAGCATCTCACGCCACCATCTCACATCGTCTCATCCCAGATCGGGCGACATGCCTGGACCAATGGCAGGGGGATGTGGGATGGGGTGGTACTCGTCCCATACGGATCGGGTATGAGTATCAGGGCTCACCATGCTCACGTGTTTTGCTCATTATAATATCACACGATACACGTGTATACTAAAGACGCGTAGACCGCGCACGACAGTCAGTTTTAGTTTAGTTACTCAGTCAGCACTGTTGAATATAGTAAAATGAAGTAAAATGAAGTTAGTAAAATGAAGAACGTGTTATTGTATATTCTCTCACTACCTCATCCAACAGACAACACTCGTCCAACCGACGAAAATAGAGATGACACTGTCCTCCAGACACAGGATTCGAAATTCGAGCCCTGGCGGTCTGAGGTCGAGCACGCTACCTCTCGGTCACGGAGGCTCCCCACAATACTGACTTTCACACGTGGATGGGGAAGAAACATTTTTGTTTCCTTCAAACCGCCGAGACCGGGAACCGAACCCCGAACTCTGGCGTGAAAGGGAGCGGTGCTAACCACTACCCTAGGGCCCCCGCCCATGTGAACATTGGATGGACGGCTCTTGCTCCAGAAGATTTATCCATGACAGTAAATACGACACGTTGAACCGATATTGCTTTAAAATAAGACCAGTGTCGCAGACGTTGGACCAACGTTAAAGCAACATTGTGGCAAGGTCTCAGGTTTACTAGTCTCTCATGTTGAAACAACATTGTCTTATACTTAGGAGGACGTTTAGTTTTTGTGTGCAGCCGCTAACGGAAAATATTAACCATTAATATCAAAAAGTTTGCGTCAATCATTTCTCAACGGGATTGGTTATGACGTTCAATTAGTAAGTGAGGATTTTTATGAGACTTTTGTTCAAGCAATAGTGCCATAATCACAGATAAATGGTTTTGTAAAATAACTCAAATGCCGTAATTACTTATTTTGAATAATAATTACGTAACAGCGTAATCACTGCTGATAAGCTAGGTGGGCCGATAAGGAGTAATTAATTTTACCTTCAATGTGTCTGTTGTGAGTCGAGTGATATTGCTTGGGAGTTATTTCGACCATAATATGAAAACATTGTGAAATCGCTTCGGTCCCAACACTGCTAGGAGGGGGGGGGGGGGGGTGCTTGTTGCTCTGTAATATTTCTTTGGAACAAATGATGACGGAACATCGAGGTCTATCTGAATAATATAAACTACATTACAACAAAAAAAACTTTTAAATGATGTGATACAATTATTTATTGTTATTTGTAAACTATATGTGTATATGTTTTTATATTTCACAGGGATAACTTCGCGCCATAGACACAAATATAATGACGATAAGATGGAATATCACAGGACTTCACGTGAGGAGAAAACCTTTCTTATTACGGTATATAAATAACCGCTTTGTCGGCTGGTTCATATTTTTCGGCTTTCTATGCGCCTGCTACATGTCGCTTGCATCACATACTCTGAAGTCAAATGTATGGGATACCAATATTAAAGGGAGAGAAATGCACTCTAAACGTTGGAATGAAAACCAAATTTTCATACCAGCTATTCAGACAACAACAGCTAATACGACGGAGGTTCACAGCCTCAAAACAAATAATTTGCTAGAGAGTCGTGATCAACTTCCTAATGACAAGCTGTTAAAAAATCCACAACCCTTTGACTATGTAGTAAATGCTGAGAATTTATGTAGTGAAATGACTGGTTGGTCTATAATAATATTCGTCCAATCAGCAGCCGGTAAACACAATGAACGTGATTTAATACGTCAGACATGGGGCTCTGTGAGCGAGTACCGCAATGTGTCTATAAGGACAGTGTTCATGATTGCTGTTCCTCCAGAACCAGAAGATGTGGCTCATCACATGATTCTTAAAGAATCAACTGAAAAACAGGACATTGTGCAGATAAACTTTGTGGAAAACTACAGAAATCTAACACACAAACACACCATGTCACTCTTGTGGATACACAAATATTGCCCTGGTGCTAAAATGATCATTAAAGCAGACGATGACACTTTTCTAAACGTGGCACAGCTGATGAAGTTTATCAACGACATATACATCGGCAGACAAACTGGACACTTACCAACACATTTTCTATATTGTTCAGTGTTTAAGAATCAAGGACCAAGACGAGACAAAAGTGACAAATGGTACGTGCCCATCAGTGAGTACCCTGATAAGGATTATCCACCATATTGTGAAGGGTTTGCATACATAATGTCACCAGATTTAGCCTTACCGCTGTACAACGCATCATTGTACACAAAATACTTTTGGGTTGATGATGTGTATGTCACAGGTATTCTGGCTAAACAACTTGGTATTGTTCACAAAAGATTTGTGAAACCTTTTGCTTATACCTACGGTCAGGCGTCAAAAGATTATGTGAATAATGTATTATTTTTTTTGTCAAAATACAGTAATGTTGAGCAGTACACAATATTGTGGAGCGAAATGTGGAATGTTGTTCGAACCCAGCTTGATGAAAACAAATAAAAAACAATCTAAAATATTACATTTGTGCTTTGTTCTATTCCCATTACTCATCCATCCATTACTATTACAATAACTTTTTGCCACATTCCCCAAGCGATAACAAGCCACACAGGAGGCATCATACATTTTCCATAAGTATACATTTTACAATAATGAGCATGAAAAAACACACATTTCTAAGTTTATTTATTAATTAGTACAAAGTAGATAATATTTTTTTCTAATTTGACGTATAATTTACATTTTTTCCAGTGTCCTGTGTGTGCTGTCCAGACACTGCTACCATGATGAGGATCATCATGGTGAATCGTTAGAGACTCAAAATTCTAAAAAGGTCAACGGCCTTGATGTCATCAAGGCAAATCGCGTCGGGTATGATTCAGAGACACACGCAAGTCTCTAATACCCACGGGCACTACTGTATTCTGGGGGACCATGTCCCACGCATTTTAACAGTTGACTATAATTTTAATAAGCATGATATCTGAAATACCGTGCCAGATAGCTAGACCATTAGGCCTACCGGTACTATAAAACAAAATGTGCAGTTTCATGTAGAGATATGTCCTGAATAATTTCAACTCATCGAATTCAAAATAGCTGACTATCGGCTATAATCAACTGTAGTAAGCCTTATACCTAGCAAACCGTGCCAGATAGCCAGACCATTACTGTAAAACAAAATGTGCGGTTTCAGGGAGGAATACTCTATGCCTCGAAAAATGTCAACTGGATCAAATTCAAAATGGCTTTCTTGCGGCCATTATTGACTTTAATAGACGTAATATCTGGAAAACCATGCCAGATAGCTGGAATATTATTTTAAAACAAAATTTCCGGTTTTAGGGAGGGATAGGCCTATGCCTTGAAAAAATCTAGATCAAATTCAAAATGACCGACTTGAGGCCATTATTGACTTTAATATGAGTAGGTCTAATATCAGGAAAACGGTGGCAGGTAGCTAGCCCATTACTATATAGCAAAATGTTGTTTAAGGAGGGATATATCACTGGGGGTAAACTGGGTCACAGTTTCTTATTTTTCAGTAGGCATGCGGGCGGGGCGGGGATTGGCCTCTTGTTTTAATAAAAGGCGTGGTCTATAACGCCTGATTTAATCTATTAAGAAATATTCACAAGAGACAAATTGTGTAAGCATGTGAAATATTGTCACTACAACAAGGGGCTCAATAATTAGGCCTTTTACACTTGCTCCGAGTAAATCTTAATAAACAATTGTTAATAAACTCGGGTCATTAATATTAATGGCTTGGAATATGCAATAATACATATTAGGCATAATGTAATTATAAAAAACTGAAAAATCCCCAAAAGGCGAGTGTGGATGGTTAATGATTGAAAATTGCTTTACAAAGATTCGCAACAAAATACAAGAGCAGAATGGAGACATCTTCTAATAGCAATAGATTCCCCAGTAGCCTGTTTATCTTTCGATAATGTGATGCAAGTCAAATCATTCGTAAGTTGCACGCCAATGAAATAAACTCTCATGGCCGGCCCCGATGGCTTTTTCGAAAGGTAATGGGTTCAAATCACGACCGGGTGGGATGTTTGTCATCGAGGTAGTGCGTATACAGTGCTGCAAACTGTTCAAAGAAATGCAGCGTGCAGTGCTGTCTAAGATAGGCCTACTCTGCATTGTAAAAAACCCTTAAAATCATTCGATACAACAAGGCATGGTCCCTACATCAGGCTTTTTTCAGTCCGATATCGCCATGATTGTGCAGAAAGTGACGTAAAATATTATTCGCTCACTCATTCCAAATTACCCCACTAAAGTCTGGGAGAGGGGGGAGGGGGCGCGAAAAACAAAGATCACTAAATGTCAAAATCGACCTTCAGATTGGTCTCATGCACATGAGGTAACAAAATGAAGGCTCTAAGTCAAGGCGTTATGAAGTTATCATACTTACAAGCCATTTAGGTTCCCGTGACCGTAAAATTAGGTCAAGGTCACTGATTGTCCAACTTGACCTTCAGATTAGTGTAATGCACATGAGGTGGAAAAATGAAGGTTCTGAGACAAGGCGTTATGAAGTTATCGCTCTTACAAGCGATCTTGGTTTCCAAAAGCTGGTGACCTTGAACTATGTCGAACCTTACTTTCAGATTAGTATCATGCACATGAGGTAACAAAATGAAGGCTCCAAGTCAATGCGTTATGAAGTTATCACACTGACAAGCCATTTTGGTTCCCGTGACCTTGAAATTAGATCAAGGTCACTATATGTCGAACTTGACCTTCAGATTAGTGTGATTTACATGAGGTAAAAAATGGAGGTTTCAAGTCAAGGCGTTATGAAGTTATCGCGCTTACAAACCATTTTGATTTCCGTGCCCTTGAAATCAGGTCACAGTCACTGAATGTTTAACTTAACCTTCCGATTAGGGTCATACATATGAGATAAACAAATGAAGGCCGTAAGTCAAGGCGTTATGTAGTTATCACGCTTACAAGCCATTTGTTTCCGTGACCTTGAAATTAGATCAAGGTTACTGAATGTCGAACTTGTTCTTCAGATTATTGTCTTGCACATGAGGTAAAATAATTAAGGTCGTAAGTCAAGGCGTTATGAAGTTATCGCGCTTACAAGCATCTGCACCGCACGCAACCACCCGCCTGTGGTGATCAATATACCCCACAGCCTTAATAGCTGAGGGGTAAAAATCACATAATTTTAGAATAGTTATTTTTAAAAAAGGTAACTTAGCAACCAAACATATTTTTATAGTTAATTATAAAGCAGGACTATCACTTATAAAGCAAGGCATCCGCTTATCATATATAGAGGATACACAGGACATTGTCTACATAACATCGTATTCATATGCAAAGAAACACTAATTAATATAAATGTGCGGACTTGATGATGAAAAATTAGTGCTACTCCCGCCAAAAGGATAACTGATTCTCTCTGTTCTTCTATTTTACATAGATTCAGAACAATAAAATATAAAAAGAAAAACTAACTAGATTTGCTTGAGGGGAAAGCTTGCGTCTCCACCCGCCCCACATAGATTTAGCAACCAGAATACATTAATTATAGATAAATACAGTACTGTCACAAATTTTTTATGTAAACCACGTAAAAATGTGATGTCAGAATCACACCAAAATCTAATCAACATATGTTCAGGGTAAGCTGCTTCCTTGGAACAAATCGGTGAAGCAGTTCAAGCTCGTGAGAGTAGCATGTGATTCGTCGGTAATCTTGAATTTTGTCGAAAAAAGAAAAACAATTCTCCTGAAAATTTTCTTAGGGCCAGTGCGCATACCCAAAAGATAACATTTGAGCTGTAACTGTTATAACTATATTATGATAATAGTCAAAATGATCAAAACTGAAATATCAGCTAAAATCCTAAACCGTAAAAAAATAGAAGTTTTTATTAACATAATCCCACCAAAAACTAATCAGCACACGACCAGGGTAGGGTTCTTCCTTTGAACCAAGCATGAAACAAATACATGGAGCAGTTCAAGCTCCAGAGAGTGACAATAGGCTTTTGGCAGCCATCTTGGATTTTGGTGAAGCTGAAAAACGAACCAAAAAATACCCGGCAAATTTCTTAGGGACTATATGCATACTGCAAATATTCAGAAATAATCCGAGCAAGGGTGTATAGCTAAATTAACAAATTGTGATGATAACCAAAATTAACAAAACTGAAATATCCTCAAAAATTCTGAAACGTAAAAAAATCAAAGTTTTATTATCAGAATCACACCAAAAACTAATCAGCACATGTGCAGGGTGGGGTCTTTTCTTTAAACCAAACATGAAACAAATTAATAAACCGGTTCCAGCTCTAGAGAACGACATAGTATTTTGGCGGCCATCTTGGATTTTGTTGAAGCTGAAAACGCCAAAAATTTTGATGATGGCCAAAATGAGCTAAAACGGAAATATCTGTTAAAATTATGAAACGTAGAAAAATTAAAGTTTTCATTATCATAATAAAACCAAAAGCTTTTCAGCACACGTCCAGAGTAAGGTCTTCCACTTAAACCAAACATGAAGCAAGTCCATGGAGCGGTTCAAGCTCTAGAGAGTGACATAGGATCTTGGCGGCCATCTTGGATTTTGTTGGATAAACTGAAAAAAAATACCAGGGAAATTCCCCAGGGCCAATATGCGTAGAGCAAATATTTGGAAATAATCCGAGCAGGGGTTTTCGAGTGAGAGCAGAAACAACATGTGGCAGCGGCGGCGGGCTGACTAGGCAAAAAAAATAAGTCTCCACCACCAGATAGTAGGTGGAGACTTGAATAGGGTATTGAATATAAAATGACATGCTCACAAATTCAAATTTGTCATGGTACCAATATATCACAATAGCTTTCGACATTAATCCAGAGGACATTCATTAAAAAAAGAAAACAATTGCGGAACTAATGACAGTCAAAACAGCCTAGTTGTAATGGTAGTTACTCAAGAGGTCTATGGCGGACTGGTAGACGAACAACACACAAAAATAACCAAACAAAAAAATTAAAATGTTTTATTTTGTATAAAAAATAAAGATATGAATATTTAAATTCATAACTCAACATATTATTCTTTCATGGCAACTTAATTTTTGTTTTGTCTCAACAAAAAGTAAACTATATCTTTTTGTAGGATAATCAGCAATAATCAGCAATATCACAATCACTGTCCCTTCATTTTTGTCGGTTCTGGCAGTAAGCGTTAGTTATAGGACAATCGCACAATGGGATTTTCATCATCAGCCATCACCTCCCTGATATTTCCTAAAAAGCAATGTAAAACATATACATTGTAATATATAAAAAAAATCTAAATAATCTAAAAATCTAAATAATTCAGGGGAAAACTAAATATTACTGAGCTTAGTCTCTATATATATAGACTAAGTAGATTTAATATTTAAAATGAAGTAGCATGTTTAAAAAGAAATATACCTGCTTCAGACACATATCCAATAACAACAAAGACTGCATTGCTTGTTCCTTACATTGTAAATTTGTATCTTGACTGATCACATCTGTAATAATAGTAGACACTTATGTTGTATGTCGAATAAAATGATCACCCCTCCCCCCCCCCCTTAATATATACAAAAATATTGGTACATAATGCATAACTTATATAGACGACATTACAAAGAAATGTCAGGCTTCAAAGGCTGCAGGCTTGACCATAGCAAGATGTCAGGCTACAGGCGTCACTACAGGTAGATGTCAGGCTACAGGCGTCACTATAGGCAGATGTCAGGCTACAGGCGTCACTATAGCTAGATGTCAGGCTACAGACGTCACTATCATAGGCAGATGACAGGCTGAAGGCGTCACTATAGGCAGATGTCAGGCTACAGACGTCACAATAAGTAGATGTCATACTACAAATGTCACTATAGGCAGATGTCAGGCTACAGGCGTCACTATAGGTAGATGTCAGGCTACAGGCGTCACTAAAGGTAGATGTCAGACTACAGGCGTCACTATCATAGGCAGATGACAGGCTACAGGCGTCACTATAGCTAGATGTCAGGCTACATACGTCACTATCATAGGCAGATGACAGGCTGAAGGCGTCACTATAGGCAGATGTCAGGCTACAGACGTCACAATAGGTAGATGTCATACTACAGACGTCACTATAGGTAGATGTCAGGCTACAGGCGTCACTGTAGGCAGATGTCAGGCTACAGGCGACACAATGGGTAAATGTCAGGCTACAGACGTCACTATAGCTAGATGTCATAATACAGGCGTCACTATAGGTAAATGTCAGGCTACAGACGTCACTATAGCTAGATGTCATAATACAGACGTCACTATAGGTAGATGTCAGACTACAGGCGTCACTATAGGTAGATGTCAGGCTACAGGCGTCACCATAGGTAGATGTCAGGCTACAGAAGTCACTATAGGTAGATGTCAGACTACAGACGTCACTATAGGTAGATGTCAGACTACAGGCGTCACCATAGGTAGATGTCAGGCTACAGACGTCACTAAAGGTAGATGTCTAGGTAGATGTCAGGCTACAGGCGTCATTATAGGTAGATGTCAGACTACAGGCGTCACTATAGGTAAATGTCAGGCTAGAGGCGTCACTTAAGGTAGATAAAATTAAGCTATTTTTTTTAAATGAATGAACAAAAGCAATAATTAAAAAGAAACGTGTCAAGTGGCTAATTAGAGCTATTAAAATATGAATTATTTTTATTATTACATGTATACTATTGGTACCTTGCAGCCATTCTCTTGTTTCTGTTATTTCATTTTGTAAATCAGTCAGCAAGAAGTGTGCAGGTACAGCCAGCAATAACATGGATAATGCGAAAAAAACTGACTGCCTCACCGCACTGACAAGCAATAACAAACATATTTTTGCGTTCAATGAAACTAAGATTAATTTAAAAAATAAATATTCCCTACAAAGGCTCTTAGCCCTTTGAGCGCTACACACGACTATAATCGTTTTTAATGTGTTTTATCGATGGGTTAAATCACAGTTATTGGGAATTAAATAAATTTACACATATTGGTCTAAAATTAAACTAAAATGAGTAATTGTCACCCAAAAATTGGCGTTGTGGGTCGATGTAGCGAGACATAACTTCAAGTTAGTTAAAATTTAGCTCAGATAACTTAGCGCTTAACCCTTTCAGGCCTGAATTTACCATTGTCATCTTCATCCACTACAGCAATTCTCGACTTGTAGTAGATGTAGATGATTTGAAGTGGGTGGCAAATTGAAGAAAATTGCCATGTATTAGTAAACCAGTTTCATGGAAATTTTCATTCTAAAACCGTTTGTTGTAGGTAAATTAAGTCTGTTTCCAGGGATGTAAAACGATGCTTCAATGCATCATGAGGGCTTAAAGGGTTAAATAGTTAACAATGTGTGGAAACAGTGGGTGAGCAGTTGGTGGTGATAACAAATAGATCAAGGGGCGACTGTGATTCCACAGCTAAGCACTACTGACCCTGTGACGTCATACTGTTCAGAGACTAATTTTTATTTAAGGCAGAAATAAATTGACTTCTAACTTTTGAAATTTGTGAGTTTAAAACATACCGAAAAGTCCCCAAAACACACATTCACGAAAATTTAAACAGGCGTAATATTACCCGACCAGCAGTATAGTTATTTTCTGTATGTAATCGTTAGGTGGTTCATTTCTTCAACGAAATAAATATACCAATCTATGAATGAACAGCATGTTAATTAGCAACGGATTCAAAATGTCATTGAACGATTACCGCCAGTGATTACATCTTTACACCCAGGTGAGGTATTAAACATATCGTCAAATTCAATTAAACTTTGCCTATATATAACATGTTTAATATCTCGTATAAATATGTCATCTAACATATGTAAAGAAAACGAAATGACATTATTAAGCGAGGTACACAAAGATCTAAAACGTATCATATAGCTATGTTTCATAATCGTTTCAGATTTTTGAATTATCACGATCTGTGAAATCTGTCTGATGAGATGAAAAAAGCGTTGCAAACTCGAGATGCTGGCCAAATGTTTCTTTTGTGCTAGGCCAGCGTTGCAGACGGTGGATCAACAATGAAACAACATTGCATTAATGTTTTGTGCTTGCTGGACGCGCAATCCTACCAGCAACACGTTGTCACTGTATACACATGATACACATATTACTAGTATATAGGCTAGTAGACATTGATTCAACATAGTTTTAAAGCGTCAGGAGCCGGCCAAGAATTGAGCCATCGTTGGTGCGATTAAAGTGATAGATAGGCTATCAATTAGATCACGCTATTTTATCTTTGAGAATTAAATCCCTTAAAGGGTCCCCCTTGCTAGTTGCTAGCGATTAAAATGCAACCAGCAGCTCACCCAGATATATACAAATATTATATGCCGTATGTGCCAAATATTGAAAAAAATATTAATTGCGGGCTCAGCGAAACATTGTACTTAATATAAACGTAATTGTATTATTGGATTTCCATGATACTTTTTTATTTTATTTTTACACTTGCCAATTATTGCCCACTTTGGCATTATTGCCCAGCACGGGTCAATATTTAAATTTAAGGACTGAAATGGACAATGAGATCAGGATTATATTTACTTATTGTCTGATTATTGATAAATGTTTCATTCTAATAAAAGATACATTTTTTATCATTTTTATTATTGCCCACTATTGCTCACTTGGGCTAAAATAGCATTATTGCCCAGCCCGGGTTTTCCCACCCCGGGAAAACCCGGGCCGGGTAGTATTGCCAACCCTGAAAACCAAAAATATGCATAATGTATATATTTTAAATATTAGCTGGTTTAAAATCAACAAAATACACAATTACACATTTTATTTTTCTTTAAACAAACATCAATTTGTAATTAATTAGTACAAACATTTAAGAACTAAACACTAAATATGTTGATTCCAATATAGTTTGAGCCGACCAACATGTTACTCACGGCTGCTGATGATAACGGATAATCCATATAAACTCCATCAACGCCTTTGCCATCTGTCGTACAGCCTGTCACAGAAAAAATACCACAACTTGAAATATCAATATGTGGTTACATTACGGGTGAAAACAGAAATAGATGAAGCAGGTTGTTTTAATAACTGTTGAATCTTGATCTTTTAACCCTTTTCTCGCTAAGTTATTAGGACCGGTATCCTATTAGGTTTATTTTGGCTGAGTTTGTGTCCTGTTTAGGGGAAAGAGGGGTGCTGTGTGTGGGAAACGGTTGACATTTCTGTACACCAGTCCTTATGAACATGTCCAATATAACGCTTGAGGTCCCTAGGTTCGTGTTTAAAAAGTCTTCAAACAAGACTACATAAGTCCAGGAGCTCCCGCTCCAAATTAGAATTTGATTTGAGCAATTTTGTGTAGGGTTATTAATGTAGTCCTAGGCTAGGTGAAAAATCAAGGCGCAAGACAACTAGGTCTAAGAGACTCAGTCTAAGAGGAAGATAAGAACTAGACAGCCTGTCAGAGATTGCAAACCTCCATTGAAATTAATGATCCTAATCAGTATCCCAGTAATGGTCTACCTATCTGGCACGGTTTACCCGATATCAGGCTAATCAAGGTAAATAATGGCTGATTTACGGTCACTTTGAATTCGATAGAGACTAGTTAAAAAAATTCAGGGTGCATCGTCCCCCAAAACCTCACATTTTGTTTTATAGTAATGGACTAGCATATGGGTGAGATCATTAATTGTCGTAAATTGTGACGGACGGAATTCAGAGACAAATCCCTAGGTGCAGTTCGCAAAAAAGTTTTTATGATTTTTTTAAAATTCATTTGAAATACTTGAGAGAGAACAAAGTTAATTACATAACTTTTTACATGTTGGCACATATGTGTTGCTTAGCAACTGATAAAGTATTAGTGTGAGGGACGGAATCACAAAATGTGCCTTTAACTGACCCCCCTTATGTATGCTCAAAATTCTCTGATTATTATACACATGCATCATATTGAATACCTGTTTTAAAAAGTCTTAGTTAGATGCTTTTTAGTGCTTATATATTTTTTTTGATACCTCATGTCATACATTCAGGATGAGTAAAAACCCCGAGTAAAGTCAGTGTGACGGACGGAAAGTGATGGACGGAAAACTTGTTTTTATAATGTGGCTTCCATCCTCCCCTAAATCCACACAGTTTATCTGATCCTGAAATTATTATAACTAGGCTAGGTCAAAAATCAAGACGCAAGACAACTAGGTCTAAAAAGCACAGTCTAAGAGTAAGATAAGAACTAGTCAGTCTGTCAGAGATTGCAAACCTCCATTGAAATTAATGATCCTAATCAGTATCCCAGTAATGGTCTACCTATCTGGCACGGTTTACCCGATATCAGGCTAATCAAGGTAAATAATGGCTGATTTACGGTCACTTTGAATTCGATAGAGACTAGTTAAAAAAATTCAGGGTGCATCGTCCCCCAAAACCTCACATTTTGTTTTATAGTAATGGACTAGCATATGGGTGAGATCATTAATTGTCGTAAATTGTGACGGACGGAATTCAGAGACAAATCCCTAGGTGCAGTTCGCAAAAAAGTTTTTATGATTTTTTTAAAATTCATTTGAAATACTTGAGAGAGAACAAAGTTAATTACATAACTTTTTACATGTTGGCACATATGTGTTGCTTAGCAACTGATAAAGTATTAGTGTGAGGGACGGAATCACAAAATGTGCCTTTAACTGACCCCCCTTATGTATGCTCAAAATTCTCTGATTATTATACACATGCATCATATTGAATACCTGTTTTAAAAAGTCTTAGTTAGATGCTTTTTAGTGCTTATATATTTTTTTTGATACCTCATGTCATACATTCAGGATGAGTAAAAACCCCGAGTAAAGTCAGTGTGACGGACGGAAAGTGATGGACGGAAAACTTGTTTTTATAATGTGGCTTCCATCCTCCCCTAAATCCACACAGTTTATCTGATCCTGAAATTATTATAACTAGGCTAGGTCAAAAATCAAGACGCAAGACAACTAGGTCTAAAAAGCACAGTCTAAGAGTAAGATAAGAACTAGTCAGTCTGTCAGAGATTGCAAACCTCCATTGAAATTAATGATCCTAATCAGTATCCCAGTAATGGTCTACCTATCTGGCACGGTTTACCCGATATCAGGCCAATCGAGGTAACTAATAGCTGATTTACGGTCATTTTGAATCCGATATAAATTAGTCAAAAACTCAGGGTGCATCCTCCCCCGAAACCTCAAATTTTGTTTTATAGTAATGGACTAACATCTAACACAGTTTGCAAAATATTGGGCATGTGAAAGTAAATAATGGCCTAAAGGCGGCCATTTTGAATTTGATCAAGTCGAAATTTTCCAAGATGCATCCTCAGCTGAAATCTCACATTTCATTCTATAGTAATAGTCTAGCCATCTAGCACGGTTTACCAAAAACGTGAATAATGGCCGATAGGCGGCCATTTTGAATTTGATCTAGTCAATTTTTTTCAAGATGGATCCTCTCTTGTAATCTCACATTTTGTTTTATAGTAATAGTCCAGCTATCTAACATGGTTTACCAAATATCAGCAATGTGAAAGTAAATAGTGGCGATAGGCGGCCATTTTGAATTCGATTGAGTCGAAAGTTTTTGAAAGGCATCCTCTCTCGAAACGTCACATTTTGTTTTATAGTAATGGTCTAGCTATCTAGCACGGTTTACCTGATATCAGGCCTATCGAGGTAAATAATGCTGATTGTCGGCCATTTTGAATTCGTAAGTTAAAAATTTTCAGGGTGCATCCTCCCCCGAAAACTCACACTTTGTTTTATAGTAATCAGGTAATGGTCTAGCCACCTAGCACGGTTTACCAAATATCACCCATGTGAAAATGAATAATGGCCGAATAGGCGGCCATTTTAAATTTGATCAAGTCAAACTTTTTCAAGATGCATCCTCATCTGAAATCTCACATTTCGATTTATAGTAATGGTCCAGCCATCTAGCACGGTTGACCAAATATCGGCCATGTGAAAGTGAATAATGGCCGATAAGTGGCCATTTTGAATTTTATCGAGTCAAATTTTTTCAAGATGCATCCTCTCCTGAAATCACACATTTTGTTTTATAGTAATGGTCTAGCCATCTAGCACGGTTTACCAAATAACGGCCATGTGAAAGTGAATAATGGCCGATTGGCGGCCATTTTGAACTTGGACAAGTTGAATTTTTTTTAAAATGCATCCTCTCCTGAAACCTTACAATTTGTTTTATAGTAATGGTGTAGATTTCTTGAGCGGTTTTCATGATATTCCACAATAACAGGCCTGTCGAGGTGAATAATGGCCGATAGGCGGCCATTTTGAATTTTATCAACTTGAAATTTTTCAAGATGCATCTTCTCCTGAAACCTTACAATTTATTTGATATTAATGGTGTAGCTATCTTGAGCGGTTTTCATGATATTCCGCAATATCAGGCCTGTCGAGGTGAATAATGGCCGATAGGCGACCATTTTTAATTTCATTACCTTGAAATTTTTCATGATATTCCGCAAAATCTTTCAGTCGGATTTACCGATGTTATAAATTAGGTCAAAGTGCTGGGTCAATTTCCAGGTCAAGGTCCAAAAACCTGAAAAGGCACAACTAGGGACCTTAGAGAGCATGTATGTGCAATATGACTGTCATCGGCCCAGTACTTTTCGAAATCTGCTCCGGAAACGAAGTGCGCGTCAAAACGTCTAAATAGGTCATAGTTCTCAACCAGAAGTAGGTCAAAGTTCAAATACCCAAAAGACACAACTAGACCCCCTAGGGGTGTTGTGTGTAAAATTTGAATACAATCGGACAAGTACTTTCAGAGATATGCTCCGGAAACGAATTGTTTACGGACGGCCCAACGCCGTAACATCATCATTTTCTCCTCTGCGACCTTGCGTATTGAATTCAGATTAAAAATTTTTTAACCTGTCCATTAGCCACCTGGAAGTACCCCACATACCAAAAATTGTTATCCTAGCTTATTTTCTTACAAAGTTATAGGCAAAAGAAGAGGCCAAAAAAACCGGAGGTAGAATCCATAGCTCCCTCCGTCTCACCTACGGTGACGGCGGGAGCTAAAAAAGATATTGTCGATTATATTCGTGGTTGAGAGCTTAAAGGGTAATGGTTGAATTAATTTTGGCCCAGCGTCGCAGACGGTGGCCTAACATTATTTCCCAATTAAGCTAATATATTGTGTTATCCGGGTAGTGTCTTTTCGGGGGATAAAAGGTCACCCGTATGGCAGTCAGAGGAAACACAGGACAATCACCCAATTCTGTTCCAATTTTGGACCAGCGTCGAATAAAATTGTCCGGCATTGAACCAACAATGGGCTGTGACGCTGGCCCAACATCGAACCGGTATTGGGTGGGTAGGCCTACATTGTGTGTATCAGGTACATCGTATAGACGCGTACACAGAATTATCAGCGATAGTGGTGGAAGGAATAGGCCTACACGTTGAAGATATATTTGTCTCCTTGGTTCCTTAATAATTATATCCTGTACATCCAGGATTTTGGCCTACGATAAAAACCAATACAGCTATGTTTACAAAATATTAGGCCAATTTTTTGTCTAAAGCCGGGCCTCGGAGTTCGGGAACTCCTTTTCTAGTTTCACTTTAATTTTCAGCCACTTGATATTGTGTATCCATACCGCGACACACAACTTCATTACTCATATTTGTTTAATTTGCGCCAAAACATTTGCAAATATTTATGCTAGATCAAAAACGACTAAACTCGTGATCAGCGATGAAAGGGAGGATTGGTTCTCTGAACAGATAAATGTGATATTATGACGGAAACATATCTATCATGTATAGTATCACTAGCATGTTCTTGTATTTATTTTAATGCATTTTATACTTGTACATATATTTACACCATTTACTATTTTATCATATTATGCACTGTATAATATAAGGTATTGTTCATTTCTAATGACGCATAAGTCTACACAGACTTTATTTAGTAAATAGATATTTATCTGTCTATCTATGATAGGCCTACTACAGTAGTACTATACCGGACTACTATGTGTGCAAGTTGTATTGAGTAAGAAGTAGTAGACCGGCGGCACTCACAGGGGCGTGAAGAGCAGCATATATGACGACTCCTAATGTATACAGCAGACGACTAAGAAGCAAGTAATCACTCCCCAGCAAATCAAACGTGTTCTGTGACCTGTATGAACACAATGTATGCACAGTGACATAATACCAATACATCCGTCCTATGTTGGGCCAGCATCGCAGACGGTGGACCAACATCAACTAGCCTGGTGCCAACGTTTTAGGTGTAGAGGCCTACTGCGCTAATCTAAAATATGTGAGGTACATTCATGTGTTATATAGAAAATCATAGTATATCCGGTATGAATTACAAATGTATACATACACCATAGACTACAGAAAATTACAGTACATCCAGTCGATAAATAATAATAACTATAATGATGATGACCTCCCCCCCCCCCCCCCCAAACAAAAAAGAAGAAGAAGAAGATATATATATATATAGGAATAATAATAATAACTAGATGTTACATTTGAATGGCAAATATGAAAGTCTCCACCTTCCACAAAATTACCAGTATAGCAGATAAGGTAACCTATTGTGCATTTTATGATAAAAGCATGACATTTCTACCACTTGTAGAAAATATCCTAAGGGTCATTTTAAGATGTGGAGGTAAACTAGATTCGACCTCTGATGACCTCTAGAGGTCATTACCTCGAAAGCTCAAAATATACACTGGCAAAGCCAAAAAGTGGTGAAAATTGTGTATTACAATGTCTATAAAATGTTTTTGTATTCAAGAATTGTGCCAAATACTCTAAAAGACTGTCAGTAATCATAAGTATGACACCAAGGTCATATCAAGGTCATTTCAATGTCAAAATGGCAAAACTAGTGAAAATATCCATTTCAACACTGTTAATGGTGTAGTTATCTATTACACAGGACTGGTTTTGAAAAAATTATACATCAGATATATTTTCCACATTAATTTAAGATATTGAGTGCAGTGTGAACCTTGGGAGGGGTGATATCTCCTAGGTATTCCGCTTATTACACTCCTTTCTAAATTACAATTTTGCAGCAATGTGAAACATCCTGGGCTCACATGGCAAAATATTGATACATAATTGGGTTATGAAGGTTGACATATGGGTTGGGGTTGTGTTTTACTGGGGTACAGTCCGAAAGCAACAGGAAGGTCATATCAAAGTCATGTCAAGGTCAAACTGGCGAAATATAATTTTTATTACATACAACCCAGTTTAAACTTGAAAGGACCTTTACTTGACCTTGCAAGGTCACCATTTGGGAAGTGCGCCCTCAGTGTATGTCGACAGTAGCGCTCTTGTACATAGATGGGTTCACATTAAAGTGAGAGGTAGAGTTGTCCACTTTTGATTAAATTTAACACTGTTAGTGGTTAGTTATGTTAGTGGTGATTCACAGCTAAATTAGTACACAATCAAGCAGGTGCCATTTTGAGATGTGGAGGTAACCGACCTCATTGCTGACCCCATTACTGACTCCATTGAAACACTACAGTTTGAAACACTACAATTTTGACTATTGTTTTATGACAATTATGTGTACAATGTAGAGATTTTTATATTATTCACAGCAAATTTATAACACGATCTAACATATACACTGAATCATTTTGTGAGATGGAAATAAGCTTGGTTTAACCTTCTTAGAAGTTATTCTTATTTATTCTTATAAGTTATTCCATTAACCTTCTTAGAAGTTATTCCATTGACCTCGGTAGATGACAATTTTGACTCGCGAAACCATTGATTTATGTATTTATAAAAAATAGAGGCAATACGTTTATTCACATCAGCTATAGCACACATCAAACACAGATAAATATCACCTGAATGCACATAAACATTTATTATTGTAGCAAACATTACCTGAATACAAAGATCTACTCGTATTTAACAGCGCCGTGTCGACTAAAAATGGGTAGTTTTGTTTATGTCGAGTGTTTGTGTGATATATTTTGTACAGAACACTAACATTTATATAAAAACTTTCTCAAAACGATCTTTACTCAGAACTTTAATAGTCCCGACTGTTGCCGCCACTGCAGCATCAATGATGGCTCTATCAATGAATTGCAAATCTGCACTAATTTTCATGTGAGGATTTCCCATCTCCGCCAGTAGTTCCACGAACATTTTCGCCTGATTTAAGAATGTTGATTTCGCAGTTTTGTTGATCATGGTGACAATGTGCAGAGTTTGGAACACTGGTCTGTGGTTTTATACATGTAACCTTGTCACTAAATTCTGAGACATTCAGAATGATCCGGAATTGTCTCTCAGCCCAATAGCCTTATCAGACCCTTTCAGTGTATGACCGGGTTCAGTGGATTTATTTGATGATAGTTAAACATGTTAAAGCGGTTGTGACTATCCATTGATTTCTGGAGGTGAGACATCAGATTGTTAATGCCCAGTCGATCAAATTTGTTTGGCCACCCGTCAATCGTGAATGATTTACATAATACATTTACATACAACAATATTAACTTAAAGACAGTTACCTACCTAGGAATCGCTGAGTCGACAAACACAAAACGCCAGCTCAGCACTGCATATGATTAAGAAGGGACTTCTAAGGAATCAAGATTTCGCAATTAAACCTGCAACGGCTCTAACACTTTTCCACATGTTTTAGATCTTATAAATCTAGACAAAAGATAATCCATTCATACGAATTTCCTTTGTAAATACATATTGGGAGCAGCAATAATATTGCGGCTTGTCTAGAGCTGGACAGAACTACAATGGAAATAGCCATAAAAATGCACATCATAATGTATTGGCAGCGCATCACCACATTTTCAAATGATAACATATTAAAACAGGTTTACGTGGAAAATATAGAGCCAATCCAATAAAAAACGTGGTCCACCTGCATTAGAACCACAAAGTAATGGTTGGGGAAGTGCTTGGCAAATCGAGTCAAATTTGCTAAATATTGAGCAGTTTAGACATAACAGGGACCGATCGATCAACTAAATCAACTTACACATAACACATTATAAAAACACAATCCCAGTCCATGTCAACCGTCATAACCCAATTGTGTATCAATATTTTGCCATGGGAGCCCAAGCAGATGTTTCACACTGCAGCATAATTGTAATTTTCATCTTTCAATTGAATTGAGGAAGGAATGTCACACCCCTCCCCAGGGTTGATACCGTCCCTAATCTCCCAATAATATACGACCAAGAATGTGTCAAAACCAGTTCCTTGTAATCGATGACTGCACCACTACCAATAATAAAATAGATAACGAGTGGATAGCTTTCCTACTTTTGCCACTTTGACCTTGAAATGACCTTGATGCGACCTTGCAATGACCTTGGTGCTATATTTATGATTTACAACAGTCTCTTCGATAATTTGCTAAACTTGTGAAATAAAAAAAAAAACATTTTATAGACACTCTAATACACACTTTCAACTTCACCTGTGGATATTTTGACCTTTCAAGATCAATGACCTCTAGAGGTCACTAGGGGTCAAATCTAGCTTACCTCCACATCTTAAAATAAACCTTAGTGTATGTACTAATAATGGTAGAAGTTTCATGCTTTTATCATAAAATGCACAATTGTTTCAATGTGGGAGCTTAACCGCTACACTATACTGCCAATGCAGTAACGATGGGGCTATATAATAGAAGTGCCATGTCAGCCATCTAGGATATGCAAATTAGTCAGATTTGTTTTTTAATTCAACCAATGTAGGCCTAATCGAGTGATATATAAGAAAAAAAATTGTGAAGATAGGATGAATATTGGCGACTGCAGAGCGTTTACGTTGATTTGTGTATGGGATGCCAATTAGCAAACAAAACACGACAAGTACAAGACGATCACGAGATGAACATTGGTTTACTGTTGGGCCACCGTCTGTGACACTGTACCGCCATTCACCCAACAATGTACGAACTCCAGGACAGTAAATATGACACGCTTAACCGATGGTTCTTTAAAATAAGACAAATGTCGCAGACGTTGTGCCAACGTTCAAGGCTCAACGCTAAAGCAACATCTTGTCAAAGTTACATAATATGTATACATGTACATTTTTGTGTAAATGTTTTTATATTTCAGAGAAAGCACTTCGTGTCATAGATACAAATAATTATGATGACAGTGAGATGAAAAATCCCAGGACTTCACGTGAGGAGAAAACCTTTCTTGTTACGGTATATAAGTATCCGATTTGTCGGCAGGTTCCTATTCTTCAGTTTTCTATGGCGGAATGTGCCTGCTACATGTCGCTAGCATCACACAGTCAAATGTAGGCCTATGGGATACCGATATTAAACGGAGAGAAAACGTTGTCGTTTGTCCGCTAGCTGGTCAGGTGGACGATATTTTGTCGAAATTGCCGGTATCGACCGTAAAAAAACGTTGTTTTTACCTTTATTTAAACCCGGACCACTGCTGTTCAATCAATTTTGATGCTGAACAATTCCCTGTAAATTGGTGTATCCCAGTCCATTTTATCCTGACGCGTCATATATCATAAAAACCATCTGTAAGCCTATTAGTTAGGTCAAGACTCTCAATTCCGTAACCACTCTCTGGCTAGTAAGGTTTGACGATTGATTTGACTTCTAGAGAAAAAATTAGACTCCATGTCCCTCCCAAAAATCCCAGCATTTTTTTAGAGGGCCAAATCCAAGATGGCCACCGCCGAAGCCAGCAGCCATTTGGGAAAGAGGGGTAGATCGGGAAATTGATGGGAAAAACTCTATAAAGCAGTACCGGTAGTTCTTTCTTTCTGAATGATTCAGAGGTCCATATATTCAAATTCGGAGGAGTCTATACATTATCTCGAAAAATAAACATGGCTAAATATGCAAATTATCTCCGCCATTACTTAAATGTCTTGTTTTCAGTATCAACGGATAAATATTGGTCATAGCTCAAAAAAAGAGGTGTCTATTCCCCCCATTTTTAAGGTCAATGAATATGGTGAAGACATTTTTATTCAGATCAATTTTTTTTTTTTTTCAAAATATGCAAATCGGCTCTGCCATTACTGAATATTTTTGTTTTCTGTATAATCGGATAAATACTTGTCAGTGGTCAATAGAAAAGGTGTCTATACCCCCATTTTCATGATCAAGGAATATGGTCGAGACATTGTTTTCTTGAGAAAAATTAATAGTCTTTTCCAAAACAAGCAAATTACCCCCGCCATTCTCAAGATTTGTTGTTTTTTCATATCTCTTTGTAAATATTTGTCGCAGCTCAATAAAAATGTGTTGCTTTGGTATTTCTATGAGCAAAGAACATGACTGCCACGTTTTCAAACAAATACAGTGACAAAATTGTTTAAGTTTTTCATATAAAACTAACATAAATGATGAATGAATGACAAATTAAACTATACCTTTTGGCCATCGGTTTCACTAATTACACAATAGCAAGACTGGCAATGATGACTAAAAAATACTACAAAAGGCTATTCTACTTGTAAGATGCAGCCTGAACAACTTATAACATTCTGCTAGACTAGAAGAGAGAACTAATAATACTGTAAAAAGCTCTTTTTAATACACTTTATCGAATGAAAAAACTCAAAGCACATTTTGTCTTATAAGACAAGATAATAATAATATTATTATTGAAATATTTTTGCAAAAACAGCTGTGACTTAGACAAATGAACAACTCATATCAGAACAGTCTGTCAGACCAGATGTGATAACTAGTAATACTGCAAACAATTTTTTTAATGGGACAGTTATCAAATAAAACAAGCTGTAAATTTCAACAACTTTAACTCAAAACGTTTTGCCCGACTAGATGAGATAACTGAGTTATCGAATGAAACAACTGAGAACATTTCAACAGAAAGTAATTTACCCTGCACATGGTATTATTTGGACATTTGCTAAACGAATAGCACAATAACATATGATATACTGTTTAAATGTTCTAAACATGTTTTGACGTTCTAATTGACGAACATTTAAATCATCAACATATGATATACTGTTTAAATGTTCTAAACATGTTTTGACGTTCTAATTGACGAACATTTAAATCATCAGTTTGAATCAGAGCATTCTGCCTAAGATTCTGAAATGTTAGATTCTGATGACTCTCTCATTCTCTGCACATCGTCATCGCGCTCTTCCACATCAGCATCGTTGCTCTCACCTTCCTCCACCTCTTCAGCTGGCCCCGGTGCAGGCAGATGCATAGGGAGGGCAGTTAGTGTGTGGCGGACAGCGACCACATACCAGCTCCCAGCCATGTCCTACTGGTGAGGGGTGGTGTTTCACTGATGGGTGGCGCACTAGGTATGCCAAGTAGTTTGCACAGAGGCAATGTTGCCGTAGGCTATCTGCATTAGGAGGGAAACGGATGAATGATTTGTTTTTCATTGTCTTCCACTTTGCAGCGCGAGCATCAGCCACGTTGCTACTTTTTATCACCATAGATGACTTGACGTGTGAACTGCTCGAGATCATCTGGCACCTCCTGCCCAGGGTCAAGGTTATTTCCACACCGCGGAAACAGAGCTCTTTGCCACCTGGGAATACACCGACTACTTTCCTTGGCCATAGAAACTTGTGTTGGCATCACAACCTGTCATACAGTGCAGCTATAGCCTACTATGCAGCCCGTCTCATGCTTTCTCTTTATACAAAGGATACAAGGCAGCTGTTGTGAGATAACCGCTGTCGAGACATCAGTATCAGCGGCATCGATGATAACAGGACCACTGTACCGCAGAACTGTATAAGTGGAGTAGAAGACAGTGTCAGCCTCAGATTGTTCAAAGCTGTAGTTCGGCATCGCTTGCTGCAGACCATGCCCATATCGATAAGCGCGATGTAAGGTTCCTGCAGATCTACAGATTGCAGAGTGAGCTTATGCATAAGTGTGCTCTTTTGTGTTTCCTGTAGGTGCCATTGGAGTTGAATAGGCAACACACTCCTAGACTACCCGATGTTCCAGTAGCTCAGAGAGTTCCACAAGTTTACTGACCTCAACTAGGTCAATCACTGCCTTGAAAGCGGTCTGCTCCATCTCTGCAGCTTTAGCCTTGAGTACCTCACCCTGTTTCTCCGTTTCTGGCTTCCTGATAAATGTAAAGCGTTTGTTCAGCGGAACAGGTGCACGGATGGACTTAGTTTTACTGAACACCCGTTCTTGCAAGGAGCTGGTCAACTTATTTCTCCCCTGCAGCGTATGCCGAGTTGAAGTCTGCAACAAATTCGTCAGATGCTGGTATGGCTGACTGTAGAGTGCGCAGAGTGGCGAGGCTGGGTCAAATGGGTAGGAGTCTAACGCACGCAACAAGGTCCTGCACACACTGCTCGTCTTCTCGCATCCGTTTTGGGCCACATTCAGCCAATTTTGTCTTGGTGTCTTTTCGGTTAGCCACAGCATTAAGTGATGACCGAATCAGGGCCACATTGTTCACATTTCTAGAGTGCACCAACAGCTGCTTCTCATTCTGGAGTATGGTGAACCATCCAGCCTTCACCTTACTGCCCTTGTGCACTCTATCCACATGTCCCAGGCCATGTTGGAGTAGGGCCTGCCTGTCATAGACTGAGAGAAGTTTGTGCTAAGAAATGTGACTTGATCAGATGGGAGAGCTCTCAGCATTATCCAGAAATCCGACAGCCACCTCCCATACTTGTTGCTGCCCTATGTTACCATCCATGGCAGCATGGCAAGCTGACATACTCATCCCAGTTGCATATATGCACGGCATGCACATTCTACATTAGCTCATCTGTCATGGACAGGAAGTCCTTCCAATTGTCCGCCATGTCACTTATCTGCACGTGGCTGAATATATTGGTGATGAGACCCTCCATGCAGCTCAACATCTGCCTCCAGTGCTGCATGAGCAGCAGCACGGGATTCTTGGTCTATACTTGTATCTCAAGTTTCTTTTTAACCTCATCAGCCAGGTAAGGTGTCAGTCTGCCCTGCATCAGCTGACTCACTCATGAGGGTCTCGTACATAAACCTCAAACAACGTAGCCCTGTCTTGTAATGCTTGCCTTTCAACGCAGGGTCAACGGAGCCCTCGGTAATAACTTCTGCTGCCACAAAAACCTCCCCTAGCTCACTACCCTTGTAGCGTGTGTAGATAGCACTCATCATCACACACTAAGTATGGAAGGGACCAAGAAAGGGCACAATGCTATTGTACTTGTCTGGATTTTCGGCCTTCAGCAGGGTGATGAGGACATACACAGGATGATCTCCAACAAGGAAAGCAAAGGGCATGCGCTTAGTGGCGATGATGGTAGACAGCCTATCCATGATGTCATTCACAAAGTTCTGACTTGCTGGGGGGTTTATTTAAGACATATGAAAATAGGCTTTGCCTTTCTCCTCATCTGCATTCAAGCAGGCATGAAACCCATTGTATGAAGGGACAGATTGCACGGTTGCACCAGGGCGGTGACCATTCAGATCTGCACGAGTAAGGGCATGAATAATGCTTTGTTTGCGTTGGGGCTCTGTACTCGCTGAACAGGAGGGACGCCTGGGGCGGACAGGAGGCTCATCACACTGGGTGGTCCTATATGGTGTAACTCCCTGCATCTCTGATGCTTTCCCACTTAGTTTCTGTGACACAGTCTTGGCATCTTTGATGTATTCATGCTGATTCTCAATATTTTGAGCATACACCCGGGCAAGATTTTTTTGCACGCTGCAGAAACATCCAGTTGCAGCGGTGTGCAGTACCTGCATCTGTTGAAGTGTCATTGTGAAAGTCATCATTGTAAATGATACTGATGCTTCTCCCTCGGTGATCTCATCTGGAGAACCAAGCAGCACTCTAGGTCATGCATGGTTCAGACATCACGTAGAAGAAGCACGTTCGGGTAGCTGATCCATATGCCCAGTTTGTAGAAAGTGTCAACAAGCGCTTTGCTACGAGTCATCACATGAAGAGCTATAGTAGCTTTGATGGACGTCGCGGTGGTATTTATCCAGTGAGAGCTCTTTCTCCTTCTCTAGCCATGGGATAGGCTTAATTGATGTAACATCTTGCTTGAGCCGCTCAGCCACATAATGCACCAATTGCTCACTGCTGACACCAATGGACATTAGTGCTGCTTCAACATATGACCCACTCCCAGCTGTGTCATACACAAGGTCGCTCTGGTTCCTCTGGGGACGAGACTGGAAACCGATCTTGCCCCCAAACTCCCTGGTCAGGATTTCTTTGATGTAAGATCACTTGACTCCTGCTGTTGGCAAGCCATACTGAGAAAGAGTTGAGCTGTGGTCTCGGAGCTAATTTGCAAATTTTGGAAAAGATTATTACTTGATCTCAATAAAAATGTCTCCACCATATTCCTTGACCTTGAAAATGGGGGTGAACTAATTATATGTCACGTAGGTATATAATATGTTTTTCTTTTGTGCAAAGGTTATCGCTGCGCAAATTTATAAAACTGAAGGTTACATTAGGTACAATGCCAAACAAAAATAACACATTTATACTAGAGTGGTACCAGTTTCTTTTTTATATAATATTAAATATATGATAAACAACGAAAGTCAGGTATTGATATCATAATTTTTTTTGCATGGAAGACTAAAGCAACAAAATTCAACTTTGCATCGTTTCGGAAAAATCAATAATAGACTTTCCTCTACAATTATCCGCTACATTGTGAATATTTATTATCGCTCAAGTGATTTATTGGGATTTAACCCTTTCAGCGCGGAGACCGTCTATAGGCCTATAAGTCACGTCAGATTCTAAAGTCGGTCCCCGCACTGAAATAGTAAAATAATTTATAATGGCCGTAGACCGATAACATAGGTATTCAAATGAGGCGGTAAAGCTGACTAAGACATTTATGATGATTTCAAATTGAAAAAAACCCTTTGATCTCCATGGTTTATACATATTTCAGCGCTTCAAGGGTTAAACAAGTGTACGGCACATCAATGTGGAAGTTTAATGTCGGGTTTGCATTGATCATTCTGAATAAACAGAATGACCACTAATTGAATTCCTGGCGAGGTTGGGATATGGGTGATTAGGTTAACTGAATCACTTGGAGCGTCACGCGCGGTGGATATTACGCACTATGCAGCAACGTCACCTGCATCGACTATCATGTGGTCAGGTTACTACGTGGCTATAATTTGAAATCTGGTCAATATATTCGGTATCATGTTGGAAAATAAAAGTAGTAGAAGAGGAACATTTATTGATAAAATATAGTCTATTCTTCACGTGTCATAACAGTGTACATTTGCTACATTAAATGTACATACACAGGAGTTACAGAATACGATGAATATTCTACAGAAGAAAACATGGCAATGAGTAACATTTCAAATCTCTAGTGAGTTGTGTATGTTATCTGTTAAATTTCCCAGAAAACATTAAATCTTTGTTGTTTTAATGTTGGACCAGCGTCGCAGACAGGGGATCAGCATTTAAACAGCAGTGGTTCAATGTGTCGTTATTACAGGGTTAACACATATGTAAATTGTGTAATAAATCATATGACTTTATAATATCTCAAATTCGTGTACAAATACGGCCTATACACGAGGCTTAGTTTTGAAAATAAATATTGCTAGTCATGCTTCTTTATTTAAATAAAATACCAGACATAATTCATTAGATTACAAAATATCGTAACTTGTTTCTCTATTCTTGGCATCTACAGGTTTACATATAAGAAAGTTGTTTCCCTCTAATTGTAAACCTCCCAACAACACATTTTTTACACATCTTGACGGGGGCCCTGTCTGATGCAGTGGTTAAAGCTGCCTGCTTGAAAAGTCGGAGATCGCGGGTTCGAACGCCACTCTAGCCTTCAAGTTTGAAAGAAACAAAATGTTTCTTCCCCGCTAACTCGTAATGATTCAACATTGTTGGGAACCTCCGTGACCGAGAGGTAGCGTCCTCGGCCTCAGACCGCCAGGGCTTGAATTGCGAATCCTGTATCTGGAGGGCAGTGTCAACTCACTCATCTTACCATCCTCAAGAGGTTCTCCTGGCCAGGTTTAGCATATATGTGCACTATGGTGGACTAAAACCCCGATCATTTCATTTAATACACATCTTAATCCAATTTCGTGATGCTTTGATGCTGGGCCGGCGTCGCAGACGGTAGGCCAGCATTGGATCAACGTCTCGTGTTTGCTGGTTTACCTGTTATTTTCATGTATAATATATAACGGCAGTCGCTAAACTTTTGGGCCAATGCCGGTTCATATTCGACCTGTTAAGTGTGGTGTATATACCAGCATCTTTTATGACAAGCGTACCCTGTCACTCGCTTTTTGCTGGTTTAGAGTTGTGCCAACACTGGCAACTTTGACCCAGTTCTGAACCAGTGGAGGACGAAAGAAGTGGGCCGTTTGCCCGAGACTGGGTCAGTGTTGGGTGATCCTACCCAGATGATACAACACTGACCCAGACAATGATTATTTTATTTATCTTGGTTTAATATGACTTTTGCTTTTAAATGAACATGATTATCATGATTATGGTCTGATAATTGTTTTAATTATACTACACTGCTAATTACGTATTTTATTACTTTATTATATATTTTATGTATTATATTGTATTCAATAAAAACAATGTGAAATTGTTTTGAATAATAAATTATACTATTTTTTACTATTTTATCTCCACAGATATATGACCTGATCAATAGAAAAAATTAAATCCAACAATATTTAATTCTAATGGCCCAACATTATATTAGAGTGAGACTGACGCGAAAATCATATTTTAGCAAGTATTTTCTCTAAAAATCGGGTTGGTGTACAAAAGTGTCAAATTTCAGCAATCCATTTCCGGCAATGTCATCAACCAGATTCTGTATCTAGATATCCCTGAGAACAATTCTGGACATGTGGACAAATGTTGTACCGCCGGTTTAAGTACCTCGAAAATTTGGTCCCTCTGCTGCTGTACTATCTCAAAAAATCTGCCCACACTTGTGCCAGAGGCATGGGAGTCAATTTTTTTCTTTATTGGTGGTAGAAGGCAAACCAATCATAAAATCAACCTCCGGAAGCAACGGTCACGGAATTACCAAATATGACCCGACTACATTGCTTGGTGCCCAGCCACATAGGTCATGTCTGTAAAAAATAAACAAAATTCATCTGTTCACTTTTTAGTAAGAGCTGGATTTCTGATACGACCGCGGCGGCGGGATAATGCTATACTAAACACTATAAGCATCCCGATTTCATCGTGGGATGTTTAATAATATTTGTATCACATTCATGTTGTTATTTCGATGAAACAAGTAATACTAATAGAAATTAAATTATGAATTAGATATACTCTTATCAGCTTCGCTCCCAACACTGCTTGAAGTGGGGAGGGGGGGTGGTGGTTGTTGCTCTGTCATATTTCCTGGGATGATGACGGAACATCGAGGTCTCTGTGTATAATACAAAATATATTACAGCAAAAAAGAACTTCTAAATGCTGTGATACAACGAATGATTGTTTTTCATAAACTTTGTGTATATGTTTTTTATACTTCACAGGAGCACTTCAGCGAAGTCTTTGCGCCATAGACACAAATATGATGACGATAAGATGGAAAATCCCAAGAGCAAACCTTTCTTGTTACGGTATATAAATACCCGTTTTGTCGGATGGTTCATATTTTTTGGCTTTCTATGCGCCTGCTACAAGTCGCTAGCATCAAACACTCTGAAGTCAAATGTATGGGATACCGATAATAAAGGGAGAGAAATGCACTCTAAACGTTGGAAGGAAAACCAGATTTTCATACCAACTATTCAGACAACAACAGCTAATACGACGGAGGTTCACAGCCTCAAAACAAATAATTTGCTAGAGAGTCGTCATCAACTTCCTAATGACGAGCTGTTCAAAAATCCACAACCATTTGACTATGTGGTAAATGCTGAGAATCCATGTAGTGAAATGACTGGTTGGCCTATAATAATATTCGTCCAATCAGCTGCCGCTAAACACAATGAACGTGATTTAATACGTCAGACATGGGGCTCTGTGAGGGAGTACCGCAATGTGTCTATAAGGACAGTGTTCATGGTTGCTGTTCCCCCAGAAACAGAAGATGTGGCTCACCACATGATTCTTAAAGAATCAACTGAACAGCAGGACATTGTGCAGATAAACTTTGTGGAAAACTACAGAAATCTAACATACAAACACACCATGTCACTCTTGTGGATACACAAATATTGCCCTGGTGCCAAAATGATCATTAAAGCAGACGATGACACTTTTCTGAACGTGGCACAGCTGATGAAGTTTATCAACAACATATACATTAACAGTCAAACTGGAGACTTACCAACACATTTTTTATATTGCTCAGTGCTTAAGAATCATAAACCAAGACGATACAAAAACGACAAATGGTACGTGCCCATCAGTGAGTACCCTGATAAGGATTATCCACCATATTGTGAAGGGTTTGCATACATAATGTCACCAGATTTAGCCTTACCGCTGTACAACGCATCATTGTACACAAACTACTTTTGGGTTGATGATGTGTATGTTACAGGTATTCTGGCTAAACAACTTGGTATTGTTCACAAAAGATTTGTGAAACCTTTTGCTTATACCTACGGTCAGGCGACAAAAGATTATGTGAAAAATGTATTATTTTTTTTGTCAAAATACAATAATGTTGAACAGTACACAATATTGTGGGGTGAAATGTGGAATGTTGTTCGAACCCAGCTTGATGAAAACAAATAAAAAACAATCTAAAAAATAATATGTATGCCTTGTTCTATTACCATTATGCATCCATATGTTACTATTACTATTACAATAACTTTTTGTCACATTCCCTAAGCGATAACAAGCCACACAGGAGGCATCATACATTTTCAATAATTATACATTTTATAAGAATGAACATGAAAATATACACATTTCTAAGATTATTTATTAAGTTGTACAAAGTAGATGATATTTTTTTTACAAATTTGACTTAAAATTAACATTTTTTCTGTGTAGCGTTATAGCAATAATGTTATAACACACTTCTAATCTATAATGCGTAAATCATAATTATTTCTAAAGACCCAGATAACAAAGGCATTTTTTTCTTACACACATTGAAAAATTAAATTGGATAATGGTTGAACATTGCCATAAAAATAATAGTTGTTTCTCATAATAATAATTATGTCACAATGTTTTAATTTTTGGGGGCGTATAACATGCATTCATTATACCTGAATGTGCTGGGTGCAGATAGGAATCCATTTTTTTTACAAACACCTGCACATATCAGCCATGCCATGAGAGGATATAGTATCTAATCACTGACACCAGAAGATGAAAACTGTTTGGTCAAGCTAGTCATGCGTCATGTCAGTGTGTTTTTATAAATAATTAATTTAGAAAAATCAGCAAAGATCTTGTTACTATGGTAATTATAGTCAGAGCTGTACATCTTCTGATACTGAGTTTGTCTGGTTCTTTAAACTTATTATTCTGTGCAGGTTTTGTTAGAAGCTATTTCTTCCTGAGTTTTTATCCAATCAACATGGAATTTAGACAACATATTCACAGAGTAGTCAAGTATACTGCTATGACATTTTTTTATGTCATCCAGCATGTTCTTCCGGATTTATCCAGGATTTCCTGGATCACCGCTGCTCTTCAAATGCAGAGGCAGTATCTGCTTACTTGTAAAGTGAGCCAATACTGCCTTTTGGCTTGCACGGCAGTAGGACTATAATAGGGTCAAATGTTGGTTCAATAGTGTACATGTCGGGTGATTCTCCATTCATTGCTTGAAGGAAAACAGGAGGGTGAAAAGGGTTCCCCTATGTTCAGACCGACTCCACCCTTTAGTCACTGGATTTCATAATAAAAATACCTTTCTCCAATGTTTCAATTCCGGGCCAGCGTGGCACACAGTGGCCCAGTATTGAACCAATGTTGTGTATCATTTGATATGGACAGTTGAATTCTTTTAAATGCTAAAATTAAAATAACAGTTGCAATTAATTCTATTCAAACACAAAACGTTGAATCAATGTTGTTTTAATGTTGAGACATGTCAATGTGTGTACTGGCACTCTGAATGCGATTCTATTTGACAAACAAATATATAGCTATTTACAAAAGTGCAAAGGCTCAGTGGGGACTTTTGAAATTTGAAGTCGGAAGTCTAAAATTCCAGTTCAGAATGGCTGACAAAAAACTCAAGCCGACATTCCAATCAATATGTCGTAATAAAAATAACCCAACAAAATGTAAAATTACCGCCACAAAAACTCATAAAACCTAGCCCAAATATTATTGTTACTTGAAAAGTCACAAATCCCCTCTAGTTTAAATTATATTAGTATTATGCATTATAGCAGTAAGCTGAGGACAATTCAAGTCTCAAACCTTAAAGCGTTGAATTATTTTTGTTTAAACCATGGAGACTAAAGGTTTTTTTTCAATGTGAAATCATCATAAATGTCCTAGTTATCTATTTCTGATCTATTTGAATACCTATATTATGGGTGCATGACCATTAGAAATATTTTTACTATTACAGTGTGGGGATAGATTTTAGTCTTCAGAAATTGATGTCTACAGACGCTGCCTAAAGTCTGTCCCCGCGCTGTAAGGGTTAAATGAGCATTATCACTGATGGCAGGTTGGCGATTGAATGCAAAAGGTGGAGTGAGAACTTGCAATGGACTTGTTTTCATACCGTTTAAACGGTAAAATTAAAGTCAGTGCCTCATTCAATGTCGATGACTGTAATTTAATTGTGTTGTTCTCAGCAATGATATTCAAGCAGTATGCTGACATGCAAACAGGAAAGGCTCAACCAATGTTGTTTTATTGGTGGCCCACCATTTGCGATTTTGCCCAGCACAAAAACACTGTGTGTGTCTCAAAAACGAATACAAAGATATGCACAAAATCAATATATAATTACATATTTGATGTGATATAATACATTTGTTTTGTGCATATCATAGATATATAGAGAAAAAATATAGGTTTGTTATTATCTGATGACAGCTGAGATTTACACCAGAAGTGATTAACCTGCTCTTCCTTATCTATGGTGCATATGACATGCAATGATTATACCTGAGTGTGCGATTACATTTAATGAAAATATAACAATGTAATAGAAAAGTAATAGACAATTATCTATTACTTGACAATCTATACTATTACTTTTATTTTCTCGTAATCTATTACTATTACAGTGACATTGCTTATATTACCTATTACTATTAGAGTGTTATTATTACCTCATCCCTGTATGTCGCTCATCCACCCACTGCTGTATAGTTATTTTCAAATTGAAAAACTGCTTCGGAAGATATCGAGTTCCCAACCTGTTGGCTGTCATCTTAGTCTAGGTCATATAATTTGTGAGATTTGATAAGCTCTCAACAGATGCATACATTTCTGGTATAATATAATACAAGCTGACATTTTCATATACTATCAAGTATCAACCCCTTACACGCATTGACATGCAAAATGTATAACGTGTACAGACATGGCACATTGCAGTGATGTTTTTATGCAGATTTTTACGCACATGGTCTCATGCTGTTGATATCATTGTTTAAATGCAACTGGTGTGGAGAACAACAAATTGTCTCTATTAACAGAGAATGAGGCACAAATTCAACAAAGCCACCCATCATCGAGATGTTTAATTGCATTTGTCCCCCTCTGTTTTGTGCCTTATATGAGGGATGATCGATGGTGACTTCTATTAAAAAATTGCGCGCCCCCGTCAGTCACAGTGTTTCATCTAGGATTCGAAAGGGGCATGGCACCAGCCATCGTCAGAATTAATTATGCACGCCGGGCACCCGGCTAGACATTTCCAATACCCTGCCCTGAGATTATAAACAAATAATAGAAGAATATCAGTTAACGCTTCGTACCCCCAAGTTATCTGAAGTATTCTTAAGTTTTTACCCACTTGATTTTTGTGTCTCGCTACCGCGATTCACAACTTAAATTGGTGAAAATCAATCATATTTGTGTAATTTGAGATCAAACAATTCCATATCTTGATATTTAAACACATAATTCATTCCCAGTAACTGCGATTTGACATGCTAATAAAACAGATTAAAAACAATTGTAGTTGCGGATAGTGCTTAAAGGTTTAACCCTTACAATGCTGAATTAATTTTGTATAAATCATGGAGACAAAAGTGTTTTAATCAATTCGAAATCATCATAAATGTCTTGGTCAGCTCTTTCTGATTCATTTGAATACCTATGTTATGGTGTTACGGACATTAGAAATATTTTTACTCTTACAGTACGTGGATGAGACGTCAGATTCTGACGACTGAAGTCGATCCCAGTGCTGTAAGGGTTTAGTATGTAAGCGTCACCAGTGATGAACCTTATGCAGGCATTACGTCATAGGTGTTAAAGCATGACACCAGTGAAGGAGTCTTATTGCATCAACCACAATGGCCTGGGTGGGCTTGAATGCCATGTGACAATAGTTCAAGAATTTTGGAAGGGAAACATTTTGCTTATGAAGGGCAACATGGTGTTCCTAAAGGTCAGCATGGTATGACATAATGTTAGAAATGGTAAAATTAAACACTGTAGTCAAATCATGGATCGCCCACTGTATTCTAAGGTTAAGTTACAATGGGGGGACTGTTAAATAGACAAACATACACTGATTATAAACCTCTAAATAAACTACCATTAACTTAATATGCCTCCCAGTCACCTGAGAAAGGAGCAAAACTGTAAAATTATTATGAATAACATGACTATTTTAAATAAAACGTTGTTTGTGTACTTACCTATCAAAATATCTTATTAGTGGAAAAAAGAAATGTCCTGCAACTGGAGCTAATTTGTTCATGACTGGTGTTGGTGATGGATTCTGCCTCCCTTTGCCAAATCTCTTAGTCTTTTTCTCAATTCTTCTCTGAACAACATCTCGCCAATGTTCTGAATATTCTGGTGTTAATTCAGGGACAGCTTCAATGAGTATTCTTTTTTTTTGATCACTTTCAATTGTAGGCTGCGACAAATGCTGTGCTCCTGCTGCTAAAACCTGCATATTATATTTATTCAAATGTTTAAAAATCATTCATTACAAAAAACTAGTCGGTCTCATTCATTTGCAATTCATTATATAGTTCATGAAGTTCTAAAATATATATTACTGCTGCACATTTTAATGAGGTACACAAATGTTCATGATATCATACTTCTTTAGGCCACACCTATTTGATCTTTAGCTCTTATAAAATTCACCGGATCAAAAATGTAAAACATCCAATGGTAATTGTACTTACTTAGGAACAAAATAATTGTTCCAACAATCTTATTGATTCTTGGAACCATTAATAACATATTTTCAACATCTATGATCTTGTATTATTTCCTAAAATGTCAAATTCCATGACCACTGATTTAGGAGTAAGTATACAACACAGACAAATAAGTTAATTTTTCTAACAAGCAAATGTTAAGCTGTATTTCACAGCCTTATTGCGCCGCTGCAACATGACAGCCCACTCTTGGTGAGAAAGCACTGTAGTTGGACTGATTAAGGTCAGCAGTTTTCACAGCCATGATTCGACGCCACACACCATATGTGAGAATGCACTGCAAGTAAGCAAATTAAGACCCCTAATGTTTACGGCTGACAATCGGTTAGAATGCACATGTAGGTGTGCTAATGAGGGCCACATTCAACAGCAACCGCCAGCTGGATGTGGTTAAAACTATAATCCCCTGACACCTAATTTGTTGGGTGGGGGGTAAAAAAACACAACTTTCCAATTGCAATTTTCCAGACATTTAGGACTGAAATGTCCATATTGGGGGATAAAATGAGACTGTCCCAATAACGCATACTTTTGCCAAAACTTGGCTCTGGCATTTGTGGGGAAATTGGCTCAATGCTGGTCAATCCACTCCTACTATGCCAAAGCACTGGTGTATTCTGTACATGGGTATGGTATCATTCCATCATGTGACTGTGAGTGGTATAGAGATGGCAAACGGCATCGTTGGGAAGGCGAGATGCGCTAATCTCAGCACATGTCACCACCTCAAGCCCGAGCCTTTAGACGAGGCATTGATGTGGTGACGAGTGCTGAGATCAGCCCATCTCTCGCTGTACCAACAATGCAGTATGTATTTTTTCGTATGAATATCTATTTTAAACGCGAAATCAAACTGAGCAGTAAAGCAAAAGTACTACGTCTCGTAGTGAAAGCCAACAGCCAGAGTGCGAGAAGCCTGGCTGCCATCACATATAATAACATATTTTTAATTAATAAAATACGAAGAATTAAAATCATACCTCCAGCATATCTAATCTCTGTCTCACATTGTAGTTTCTCTCATAAAATTGAGATGTTAAGTAATCAGCAACCTATTTGACATAATAAGTTACATGTTTATATCATACATTAATGTATTTACAAATTTGAGGCATACAAAATTCTTGATTTGAATAACAAGTTATGAGCTTAAAGGTACCCACTTCGGAGTAACCAGACTATAGAATTGGCTATAAGGCCTGATTTTTCTATTATTGATATTTATTTTGAGAAATATTGTCGCCAAAACTACTTTAAAATGCAGTATTCTCATACAACAATTCTCCACTGTGACCCGCAAGTAGCGTCAGCAGCAATATAGATCATGCAAGGCATGTACTGATCATGTGATGTAGGCTTGTCTTTTTCTGACAGTTGACAAACAAACAAACAAGGCAGAGCCATGATATATGGTATATTTTCCAAGTAGGCATACAGTTTTTTAAGTCGAGTAGTCTACAGTAGACCTACAGTTATATGATATCTTTACTTGAACTGAGATAGGAACCTACAGTTATATGTGAGATAGGTGTAGATAGAATATGTCTTCCACGAAGTTGGCGCCAATGTGAGGTCAGATGCAGTCACTGCTGTTGGCAGATTGTATGAGCTCGCACTGCGGCCCAGACACCATTTAATGCATACACCTGTACACGCGGCATATGTCATGTATGTGTGGTGTGTGGCTGAGCCAACCTGTCAAACTCTGTAGCCTGTGTTCTGAGTTTCACAGACACAGAATCTCAGAAATGACGATGAGTTGTTGTCTGGTGGCATTTTTAAGTGGGTGTTATAGTAGGCTTATATTATTATTATAAATTAGATAAAAAAACGATTTATCAGAGAAATAATTCCTTAGCGCTGCGCTGAGACAGCAGGGGCTGACTGTCTGACACTTCTTTTCTGGGACGGGCTGTGACCGGGGACCTCACCTGCTCATATGGTGGGCATATGAAGCACTGTGCATCGCGGTTAATACCCATGCAGCCGACGGGCGCATGTGAATATAGTAGGCTACCGTAGGCCTACACTGTGGGCGAATATAATAAAGTATTGTTGAATAGGCCTTGGGCTAGTTCCGATTGAAGGGTTTCAACACACGCCACATTTTATAGAGCATATTTCTCCAATAGCAGATATCTCCCTATTGTTAAAATGACATGTGGATGGTGCGTTTACCAGTGTTTACATATGAACTTTGCTGTGTCCAGCTGCTCGCTCGGTTTGCGTACACCACGTTCATGTGACTAAAATTACCATATGGCGTGTTTACACACAAATTCAAATGGCGATAGTTTGAATATAATTTGGCGATACAATCATTAAAACATGTTAAATGAGAGTCCTGAATGATGCAGTATGGCCACAATTACGCGGCATTTTATATCATAATTAAAATGAAAGTCATGATTGGGAAACTCTATATCAGAATATACTTCAATGTAAGGACCTTCAAATAAATAGATTTATCTCATAATGTATAATTGCATGATATACAACAATTTAATAACATATACAATTTATATATGCTACACTCATGATCGACAGAAATATTTTACATACCTGTTCTGGACAAGTAGTGATAAGTGCAATCATTGATTTATGCCTATTTATTCTAAAATCTGTGAGAGAGAACTTGTCATCTAGATGAAGGAGAACCTTGCAGAACTCGACACACACCTGTAATTTAGCAAAAAGGAGAAAACTTTTGACAATAGAGTTGTATACAGTACTCAGCAAACATGAGGTGTAGACCAAATGTTATTTTAACTTTTGGCAGAAGGCGGGCCAATATTCAACTAGATGTGACTGTTTTCGGCACAAAAACATTAAAAGAATACCCGTCAGATATGCCTATTTCCTAGACTTGAAACCAGTCCTCTCACTCAGTTCAAGGACTGGAAAGGTTAGTGTCTCCTGTGGATAATGGCGGCTTACCAACTCGAGGTGTTGGCAAGTTGCCAGGTCCATTCATCAACCAGCATGGGTTTGGTGGCAGGGGAATTCCCACTGACTTGGTTTTTGACCACTGCATTTATTATCAAAGCCAGAGACAAAGATTAGCAGTGTTTACACATGGACAGGTGACACTGCTGAAGAAGTGTGTATATTTGCAGGTGAGTCCATGACCACTCCAGTATATATGAAAAATATGTTGAAAAAATAATGCCCTCCCCCAATTATTTTTTTAAATGGCTGTGGCTGCCATTTGTCTTAATGGATCCATCCCAAAAGTTAATCAGATCATTAGGAATACCTAGAAAACCATCCTATCAAATATGACTGCAATCCAACCAACGGTTCATAAATGAGTGTGCCCACAAGCTTTTTGGTTGGCCATCTTGGCTGTTTATGACTTGGTCCCAAAAAAAAAATTTCTGAAGAATAGCCCAGTCACATAGGTCATAAGTAGAAAATAAATGAATAAAAAAAACAATTTGTTAAAAAAAAATTAAAAATCCCCTTCCCCCCCCCGAAAAAGGCCACCAAAAAAACTTTTCTAAACTTGGAGAAACTACTCCAATTTAAAAATAAATAAAATTTTAAAATCCAATGGGTATTGTGCCCACAAGCTTTTTGGGCGGTCATCTTAGAAAATAGAGGTTTTTGGCTCGGTGTCAAAAAAAATATATGGGAAGAATTGCCCTGTGACATAGGTCATATATGTGAAAAATAAACTAAATTTATCAGTTAACTTTTAGTAAGAGCAAAATTGAAGATATGCCCGTGGCGGAGACGGCGGCGGAGATGGAAAAATGCTAAACACTATAAGCATCTCGATATTTAACAGGAATGCTAAAATAACATTGTGTCAACGCATCGTGTTTGCTGGGTATAACCTGCCATGGCCAGCCACATTTAGGAATATGAAAGTTATATCACGTACAATAGAAAAATGGTTCACTCGTTTTTTTATAAGCATGTTTATGTCTGTTATATTTTTTACCAATTCCATTGAAACTTACATGTTACGCTTCTAATACAATTGATTTCTGAAGGTAAAAAAATAAATTGTGTATTTTTCAAAATGGTAAAACATATAAACCATACAAGAAAATTATTGGACTAAGTGGAGAGCACTTGCCAATCACTTAGTTTAATACATGACTGAAACAAAGTCATACGTGGTAGTGGCATCAACAGCTATTGTGAATTTTAAAATAATTTATAATCCTTTAGACTAGTGACATTTTAACAAAAACATTCATCATCTGTTAATGTGCCGGTCAAGTTACCCCAGCATACCAGAAAGCTCACCTAGTGCAGAATTGAATAAGTAGAATCAGACTGCAATGCCTCTGGTGAATGGGGGAGTTTATGAAACATTGTGACAGTGCTACACCATGGGGGGAGGGGGGGAAATCCCTTCTGCCTGGTGATTCCATGAACCTGCTAAAACTGGTGCAGCACATCAATTAGTAAAAGTGGAAGTTGAATTAACAGCATATGCTATTAATGCTGTTTGAAAGAGACTCTTATTTACAGTTGCACATTTCGACTGACATCATGTAGGCTTGGCTATAGATGTGTCCAACCACAGCTTTGTATTTTCAAGCATATGAGCCAGCACCTGTGTTCGTCTTATGCCAAATGAAAAACTACTTCAATTCTGTATGCTTCCCTGAAGTCACCAACCTCAACCCTTTAACCGCTTCTAGTAATTTTCATAATATATTCTGCGATAATTGTATGTTTTATGGGTCAGATGGCTATATTGTTTAATATGTGCTGTTTTCTGCATCATACAAGTTTTACTAGTAGTTTCAACATTCGTTTTAAAAAACTCTATTTATATCCATTGTGTTGTCTCCATTAAAATAGTAGAATTATATATTTAGGGTGACATGAATGTCCAAGATATGAAAAAAACAGTATTCGAACCTAACCAGATCTATATTTATATCCAGAACTAGCATAATAGGGTGCGTTTATGGTTGCATTAAGAAATATTGATTAAGGCTAATAAAAACTCCCATCACAATCTGACATCATGTGAATAAAATCAAACAGTCTACCTCTTTCACACTATTCGGATTCTTCTTAATTAGAGCTTCAGATGCAGTCAAGCAAGCTTCTATCTTGTCTGGGTCATCTGAACTTATTAATCCTGTGAATCATAAAAACTGTCATTTCAAACAAGGCAATATAATATATATTCCGGGGTCTCAGTGACTGGCTCAGTGTTAAATGTCAGACATGTGTAAGGGAGCTCAAGATAGACTGGGATTTAGTTTTAGATGTTTAGAAAAATGTTGCTCAGTGTGAAAAAACCTTGTTATTCATTACAAACTTTATATACTAATATACATTTATGAGATAAACATAATTTAAATTTGAGGGAACTTGCGCATCAAAAAATTAAAGGGATGTACATTATGTATGATGATGTGACAGTTTTGTCAACTGGGATTAATAAGGCTCATCAGCCACAAAAATAAAATGACAAAAATGAGTCATTGACAGATCTTAATAAATTGCTTACAGAACATTCTACAAAGAAAGTTTGTTTCTCACCTTCTATACATTGTCTGAGGTACGAAGGACGGGTAGCCTTAGACATTTTACGATCATTGGAAAGATCAAATGGTTCCAGATCATCATCACTACACAAGGAAAAAAATATATAGAGCCCTCAAGGCTAAAGAACTTGATGGTTGTCGAACAAATTTTTTTACAAAACAAGAAACCTGTGGTTCTAAATGGTTCTATTGCAAGTCTTATTATGTTGCTAGAGATTAAATTGAAGGAACAGAAAAGTACATTTAGATAAAGTGTTTATTTTTAACAAAAATATAATATAATTATGTAAAAGGTGGAATAATTAAATTTTGTAGGTAAAATGTATGACTATGAATGATAGATGAGAAATGTGGAGATGTTACTAGACAAGAGCAAACTCAACAATAGCCTACCACAATTATTGAACTTGTCTGATGACTGATAAAATGTGATAAATAGCGATAAATAGGCCATTTTGATTTTTTCCAGCCATTTATCAACGTATCCAAGCACTGGGTATTAGCAACATGCAGAACAAATTTCAGCAAGATAGTTACATGAAAAACGTTGCAAGTTATCGTTCCAACAATGAAAATTTGCATGTTTTGTTATGTTGCAAGATTTGCTAATATAACCTGTCCAATTGTTCTTCTTTCTCAAAGATATCAGCATGTGGTGCGTTGTTGGTCTTAGGTTCAATTGTGGACACTGGCTCTTCTAGAAGGGGTAGTTCAAACTTTCTGTAGGGGAAAAAAAATATGTTAAAGAGTCAAAATAGATGTAACATTTATAAAAATAATTTGAATGCAAGATAGACCTGTAATTGTAGTTTTAATGATAAATAAAACAAAGATTTGCACAAGTGATCAGCATGACTATTAGAACAACAGTGCAAAAACATTCACATTATCATATCATCCAAAGCCTTCTCGCACGGGGGCACTGCAAGTCCTTTCAATTCTCTAGTAGTATCATCCTCTTCATACTACAAATAATAAAATAATAAATAGATACATGTAGATAACTATAAAAGGAATATAGGTGAATGAATGATATGAGAAATCCTTTCACTCAGTGAAGAGGAAAGTTCATGACAAAAAAGCGAGAAATCACAGATAGGGCCTACTTCCTAAAACTTTCTATTTCAGGTACAGGTTGCCGGATATTATTATATTGTATCAACTAAATACTAGTCGCTAGTTGGCCATTTCGAATTTGATAGGCCTAAAATTTTTCAGGCTCTTGATGAAATGTTATAATGTTATTATATCACAATGTGGGGATCTATATGAGTTGTCCGAAAAAAATATTTAATAAATTAATTCTCCATATTTTATGCAACATAATTAATGATTTTTTTATTGGCTTCATTTGTACATTAGTCTAGCTGAATGATTCAAGTGAATGATTGACTAATATATTATGTGTTTTGGTGGTAATACTCCAGAACAGCATCATCTGCCAGCTACAGTACATGTACTATTTCCTTGGGAATAATCTGGAACAAAAATGAAATGAAACGAATCGGGCTTTAGGCCACCTTTGTGAACATATAGGCTAAACTGGGACAGAAGAACCTCCTGAGGATGGTGAGATGATTGAGATGACACTGTCCTCCAGACACAGGATTCGAAATTCGAGCCCTGGCGGTCTGAGGCCGAGCACGCTACCTCTCGGTCACGGAAGCTCCCCGCGATACTGACTTTCACATGTGGATGGGGAAGAAACATTTTTTGTTTCTTTCAAACCGCCGAGACCGGGAACCGAACCCCGAACTCTGGCGTGAAAGGCAGTGGTGCTAACCACTACCCTAGGGCCCATGGTGCCTCATGGTGGATGACTCTGTCCTAGGTATAGCTATGTAATTCCTTGAAATCACACACTACATGCATTAACACTTCTTCTGCTGATCATGACAATTGTTGTTTTTAATCAGTTATATCAGTAGATCAATAACTGTTATTCGGAATGAAATATGTGTCTAAATATCAAGATTTGTAAATGCTTAGTCTCAAGTTCAACACCTATGAGTAATAATAAGGATGATAATGATAAGAGTAAAATATATGTAGGCCTATTCCTTTTGTCAATTCAATTATCTAGAAAAATCATTGATCTTTGTGTTTTAAATGTCACGATACAAATTTATTCATGGTTATAATTCATATTGCATAAAATATAGGCCATAGTACTGTAAAAAAGTAGGTTAAAGTACAGCTGTCTCAAACAGCATATCTAGACCCATTGAGTTGTCATATAAAAATCAGACAGAGAATCAGGCAAGTAGTTTTGGAGACATGGCCGGTCAGCCGGACAAACTAACATCTTTCAATCCTTCTTCGATATATCCAATTGAACTATTTTTTTACCTATCCAACAGCTACCTCGTTAACCAAATGCCAAATTATGAATGTGATAGGTTTCACTGCACAAACTACAAGACCTGATTTCCAAAACTCCCTCTGTCACAGGTAAATATGCGGTTTTCACATGAAATATGCACAGTCAGTGGAACAATCAGAGACTGCAGAATATTTACCTCAAATTTTAATTTCTCTCCTGATGGATCAAACAGATTGATCAATAGTTCTGCTACTACCATGCCAAGTGTATGCACCTGCTGCAAGGGTGAGGTAAGATGGGCTTCAACTCCTGGCATTAGCCCACAAAGAACATCTACAAGCAACATAGTATTATTGTTATTATTAACCCATTGCCTGCTAATCACGACAATAGTCGTTTCTACTTGGTTTTATTAGCCGATTAAACTGCTCTTAGTCAGAATGAAGTGACTGTTTAAACATCAAGATTTGTAAATATTCGGTTTCAAATTAAACAAATATTAGTAATTTTCAACCACTTGAGGTTGTAGATAGCGGTAGCAAGACAACTTGAGGTTGTGGATAGCGGTAGCAAACACAACCTCAAGTGGTTGAAAATTTAAATATATTTACTTAGCAGTATAAGGGTTAATAGTAGTAGTAGTAGTAGTAGAAAAAGATAGTAGCATGGAGCAACACCAATATATATCCAGTAGGATAGAAAACCGTTGAGAAACTTTTTGTTATAATTTTTTAGGGGTCAGGTGGTATATCTACCCGTCTATTATGCATGAGTCAGAAACAGCTTGACTGTACATGCAAGCTATTTAGAAGTACTTGGTTGGTTTTCATCTAAATTAACTGTTGGTCAAAATTTGCTTTAAAGTCTGAAAAATTCTAAAAAATGACAACGTAACACACCTTTTTTTAGCTGTGTCCTCATATCACTTGAAAGAAAAATTGCCGATATAATAATTGCCTTTGAAATGTAAAAATGTTGCTGATAGGGTGTGTGTCTTATTGCACTACCATCTCCCCAAACCAGAAGTAACTGTTTAAAAACCTGTGAAATGATTTACTGTACAGATTATGCTTATAATGACACAATATTCTTATCAATTAAAAATCCTTAGATACACCACACCATGCAACTCTTATTATTATATTTTAAATAAAATTACACTTATATTATTGAATACAGTATGACACTGCTAATATATGTACATGTATGCTTCACCTTAATTGACAATGGTTTCATCGATGTACATGATGATATGTATCCAAAAACATTATACAGAAAAATATTCTGAAAAACAAAAGTACATAAAAATGACCAGATGCTGAATGTTAAAAAGTGCCTTACAACAAAATAGCTTTTTAGTTTAGTATTAAACACTCCCTTGTGTTTTTCAGCACTTAATATATCACAGAGACTATACAACATAGGGTGTTGATAACCAGAAAGTAAATGAATGTTGTTACATTGTATGCTTATTAGTTCCATTAAATGCACATAAATATCAAAAAAGACAGAAGGCTACAACAGACATAGTAACAATATAGTTAAACTCCAAATTAACTCACCTTATCAAATGTTCTGATCATCAGTAGCTTATGTGTTAGCAGTAGCTCTATTTTCATGTTATGGAGAATTGATTGACCGAGTAGCTTGACTACAACATCATGACTAAAAACAAAATACACTATCCTTGTATTCCAGTGTATGGAGATATCAAGCTACATAATTAAGTGCTTTTGTGTTGATATAAAATACTTTAATTGAACTTTACGCAGCTATGCACGACTATAGTTTAATACATTTTACTAACCACTGATATTGAGAGCAAAATGAGCGTTTGAAATGAAGATTTGCAAATGTTTGTTCTCAAATTAAACAAATATGAGTAATTATTACCCAATTGAAGTACCGCGATCCACAACTCCAAGTAGGTGAAAATTTAAATTATTTAATTTGATGCTTCAAGGGTTAACAAAAACAGTAGATCTACTTTTACAATAGATTTAATTTTGGGTTTCGCATCTGGAATCCTATACAATATCCCATAAATTTTACACAACTGAGCTGAACACTTGCGAAAGTGCAATATGTATACCTGTCACAACATCTCATGTCTAAAAACCCCGTCTAAAAAAATGTTTTAAAACTTGAGAGTGTTACTCCAATAAAGATATATCTATTTTTTAAATCATCCCAACAACATTTAAATAAGAAAGATGCCACTGTAACCATTCGAAGCATTAAATTCTAAATTACCATCTCTACTCATATATAAAGGGGTGGGGAATTGTCACCAAAATTTCCATGACTACAGCAAGGAATATGTGTCAAATTTATCAAGACATAATAGACTTTGCTGACTGGGCAAATCATACAAGCATACTCACTGTGGTGCTTGAATAAGGAGTGGTGTGAGTACACTCTCAAGACAAGTATCTGGAACACCAGTGATAAGCCTTTCAGCAATACGACACCAAATGTAGTCTGTTCTGATGCGGTTTATAAGTAAGGGAAATAATTCCTTCCAGATAGCACCTTTTAAAAAAAACAAAAACAATTGTCTAATTATTCGAAAAACCTTAAATTTTCATTGGGGAACATCCATACATGTTAGACAATAGCCTGACAGCTTCTCTTCTGGAAATGTGAAACACGCCACTCAAAGCTTCGAAAGATGACTTGTGGTGATGATTCAATCGTGTTAATGATCCACAAGAGTACCTCAAATGAAAGCCCAAATATCAAAATTGTGATGGATCAAACCATTTCAAATGAATAAATTTATTCATAATGTTACATGTGATATGAATTTATATTTTGTCTAACTCTCTTGACAAATATTTTTTGGGTGTTATTTTCAATCTTATTATTTTCCATAATATCATGTAATCCTTCTAATGACAACTCTATGTTTCAAATATGTGACCCAATATGACAAAATGAGTTGTAGGTCACTGATTTAAATATTGTAGATATTAACAGATCCTTAATGTACACAAAATCACCGTTAGTATGATATATCACACATTTCTTTAGCATGGTTTGTGACTCGGCAAAAATGTGAGATCTGAAACTGTGTGATTTTGAGAAAATGGCCTTTTAAAGTCAGAAAGGCACTTTGATTATTTTTTCAAAAAACACACCATTGGATTATAATTAAATAAAATAAAAAAATATTCATCTTGACCCCAATTTTTAAATAGGACTTGTACAGTTCTAAAATTTTGTGAGCAATAACAGTATATGTCAGAGGTTTTGATAATTCGTAATCCGTAATTGCAAAAATATTTGCGTATTTATATATATTGTGACTGTTACCATGGAAACATGTACATAGAAACAAATATGACTGACTGGAATACAAATTTATAACTAAAATTAAAAAAATAAATATATTTAAAATATATTTTTAAATGATGTACATCTATTTCTATGCCTTAAACCATTTTAAAAAACACATTTCACTTTATGTAATTCAAATTCAAAGTTCCATGTATTATTATGCCTGACTAATAGTGTTACCGTATCCCCGCGCATAAACGTGCATGCACTTATAAGTGAAAATCGCTTGTTTTAGGGATGTTTTAAAATTGTTTTGTGTTCGACTATAAGTGCATGCCCTTGTTGTCGAAAACTAAGTGCACCCCTCTAAATAGGAATTGTGTCACCAAATCTGACACCTTAAACGACAAGAGGAAATTAGTCTATTAAATCACATTATAAGAATCACCCCCGTAACACCCGCCTCCATTCAGCCGATTATTGTTAAGACGCCAGAATTATTAAAATAAACTTTGCACTCATCTAAACAGATTCTTGTGGAGTACTAAATCCGCGAAGAAAAAATAATACACAAGTGGGCGACAGCAGTTCACGAAGGGCGGGAGAGTGGGGAGGCGTCATGCCAGTGGGGAGAGACTCCGTGGTTGGACAAGTCTTTAATCTCATTCAATGAGAATGTTATGTTTTTACAACAATGATCATGTCTTGAGCCCTGCTGGACAGAGGTGTGGACGCCACTGTTGACGATAGCTGTGGCAATGCAAACATGCATAGCCTATATGGAATGGCTGTTGAAACAGTGAAGATTTTTTTTGCGCCTGACAACAAGACTTATATTTATAAAATAAATGCAAATGTTTTGTTCTTTTCTTCAAATGAGGTAATATAATGCACATCTCGATGCTAAGATGGTGTAAAAATAAGGGTTATACGTACTATAAATAGCATTAAAAAAAAAAAAGTTTGCACATTTGCATTTCTATGTCAAAATATTTATCATTTGTTTATCATCAAGGTCATTTCAAGTTCGAATATAAGTGCTTGTATTTTTCTTAAAAATTTTTTGTGTTAGAATATGCACGTGCATGCACGTGTTTTTGAAAACTAAGTACATCTTCAAATATAAGTGCATGCACGTTTATGCGCGGGGATACGGTACATTTATCAACTGCGAAACATTCTTCCCTATTAAAAAAAGTCATAGAGAAAAATATGAACAACTTAAACTCAGTTTAAATGTCACATTACAGTGGTTTACTTACAACCATGACCGGTGATGCACAAGCGACCAAAAACTTGACTGACAAATATAACTGAGCATGATGTGTCATTTTTGATAGACTTATGAATATTTTCCAAACATCTCCATAAATCCTCAATAATGAGGGGTATGTAGTTTCTTGGATAAAATATTTCACTGGAGAAAATAGAAGAAATATAGATATATTATATAAACATCCAAACAGAGAAAAAATGACATGTATTACAACATTGCAACCTTAGCCCATGGACCTATAGCCCGACCATAATAATTATATAAAACGTTGTAAAACATGACAACGTAATTTGTTAACTGCAGTCCATCCCTTTTATGATCCCTACAACTACACACACTATGGCATGCTCTATTACTTAAAAAGATTTTTTGACTAATTTGAGGACACTGAGTTATGTTGTAATTTAAAGGTGAAAGGAATGCTGAAATTCAAAATGGTCACAAAATTTTTTTTCCCTAGAAACATAAATTGTAATGTTTAAATGGTATGTTGTAAATGTTGTTGTAAAATCAATTTGTGGCAATCAAGTCTTTAAAATATTATCTTTATATATTTATATAATTAATTGTACTGCACAAATTATGCAAATATTCACATTGTTCTGTTTAAAAAAAAAATTATATGGGTTTCTGATATATTCCTAAATTACAGCAGCACCATTTATGCTAAACAATAACGAAATTGCGGGAATAAATTTCACTTCACATATACCAAAGTTTTTTATTTTGCATAGTATCTATAAAAAAATGCTCAATACATCATATATTTTAAACAATGTTTAAACTACAGAAAGTGTAACATATTGTTTCCTGTAGGTGTTTTGCAGGTGTAGGTGATCAAATCTGATATTTTAGAAAAGTTTGTATCTCTATTTATCAAGATGAACTCCCTGAAAAATACATTGTCTGGAGAGAAGTTGATTTTTTTTTGTAGCTTCTGGAAGAAGTCTTGAAGTTGTCCATATGTAAATGTGAATGTCATATACTCACATGAAGAACATTTTAACTATTATAATGGTAAATATGTACTTTGGCCTACATTTAATTTCCTTACAAAACAAATTTATGGCATTCAGTAAATTTATTCCGAGGCGCTCTGAGGAATATTCATACTGTTTAGTATGTAAATTGATTCCATAAACATAAAGAAAAGAGAAATCTTGCTAATAGCATGAGCAGGTTCTTAATCTACATTGATATTAGTAATGGTGGTGTACCCTGACCCATTAAAAAAGTTCTCAGCAAACACGATTTTGAGCAATATTTATCCATGACTTGGGATATTCACCTGAACAATTACCACCAAAAACAGTCTGTTATGGGAAAAGTCCAAGTTCTTTATTCATTATGTCAATTTCTACCCGATTATATAGATCAAATTATCTAATAAGACCTAGTCAACCTTTCATAACACTGTCTTCAGTTGCTAAATGCAAGGGACACACATAGTTTGTTGCAATACATTAAACTTCAGTTGGTAACATAATCAAACTAAATCAAATGCCACAAACCTAGTTTCTGTGTGCAAGCGAGCAAATACTCGGTCAGGTAAAGAAACAATCTGTGTTGGCAATTGTGACCACAAGTGAGTTTGCGCATGTTCAGGAAGACCTTGTGTTTTATCCAAGAGACACTGTTCCCACATCACTTCCGATACAGCATGTTTTCTGAGAATTGCTTCGAGAAATCCAACACATTTTTGAAGTTGATACGCCCCTCTGGTAATGATATGTAAGGATTGAGTTTAATAAAAGGTACACAGAATTGTTTTTCAGCAAAAACACAAACATTAGTACATTACTACAGGTAGGTATATATTTTAATTACATGAAGTCTTCTTATGCCAAATGTATACATTATTACATCCAGATACAGTGAAAGCAAGTTTACAGTGGAATTGTTCTAAAGTAGTCCCATTATAAAGGTAGTCTCCAAGTGAAACTAGAAATATACTTTTGTATAAATTCTAGAGAAAACGAAAATGTTTCCTGATATAAAGCGTTCAAAAAATATACTGTTGTTGTCTTTAAATCATTGAAACTAAAATAAAAAATATTCATTTCACAGTCAGGCAGTAAGTGCCTACATTCAAAATCAAAAGTGACTCAGACTAAAATGCTTCTTGAGATAATGCATTCACAAGAACTCAAAAAGGATGTTTAACTCAGATTATGATAAATGACAATGGCTCCTTTACAAATAAGCCATATGTAGAGTGTCATGGCCATTGAGAGCATGGAAGCGTGAAAATGTGACTTAAAACTAATTATACCATGTGAAACATTCTAAAACAAACTTGTATATTATTAAAATTTTTGAATTTACTTAAAATACTGGCCTGGAAAAATTTATAGCATCAGCTATCACTGTTAGACATTGAGTTGGTGGTCCATCTAGGAAAAACTGATCTAGCAACAGTTTACATGATGTAGAAAGGTTTGTTATAAATTCAATTGATAAGCATCCAAGAATATCCCATAGAACTTGAATATAATGTTCACTGATGAAAATTTTCTGAGCACAATGTCGATTGCAGTCTAGTGGGAAATCATCTTTGTCATTGATTGAGAGAAGTTTGAAAATGTCAGGAATAACTGCTTCTATTTCTTGAGAGTCACCGCTATGCAATATTGTTGCTCTGGCCTGATTCACAAATTCTCTTACCAAACTTCCGACATCTTGACCTGCCATTTGCTTCTAGATACTTACATACGTAGTAGATATAATCTGGAAAAAGAAGTAAAATATTAACTACTAGCTATTTCATTATCACATAATTATGTAGGAGCATGAAGTTTACGATTATAAAAATTGGTTTAAGCAAAAGAAACACAGAAATATGTTTTCGAATGCATCTCCTACATCAATTGTTTTTATTTAGTCTGCACTATGAAATATAAAATGTAGGCAGTTGTGCAAAATTATTGCATTTAAAAGAATGGCTAAATTTCACCTATTAATAGTAATTAAAATGACTCATGGGATAACTCATGGGATAACTGGGTAATTAGCAAAATAACACTTTACTTGCCCCCTTTTTCCAGTAATCACTATAAATGCTAAATAAGGTACTTGAGAAGGTGAAAAGGTGGGAGGAGGGTGTTAGGGTTAGGATTTAAAAAAAATGTAATCTTATGTTATTTAAAGAACAGCAAAATATGTTAACATCTAAGACCAGGGCCTTGAAATATAATTAGTGTAAAACAGTAGTGTATTTACTATCTCACAAAAAATTTAATTTTGCATATTTTGCGTCAATGCCTATCTTTATTAATTTAAAGTGGCACTACTGTATGAATAGTAGTAATATAGTAGGCCTACATGTCAACCTTGATGATGGACAGAACTTTGTATTTTCAAACTTATTAGCTGCCTAGGTACAAAAATATTGTTTAAAAATTTTAAAGAGTGACTGAGCAAATCGGAACAAGACTACATAAGTCTAGGAGCTTCCGCTCCGAATTAGAATTTGATTTAAGCAATTTTGTGTAGGGTTATTAATGTAGTCCTTGGCTAGGTCAAAAATCAAGACGCAAGACAACTAGGTCTAAGAGGCTCAGTCTAAGAGTAAGATAAGAGCTAGACAGTCTGTCAGAGATTGCAAACCTCCATTGAAATTAATGATCCTAATCAGTATCCCAGTAATGGTCTACCTATCTGGCATGGTTTAACCGATATCAGGCAAATCGAGGTAAATACAGGCGAACATCGCTATAACACGATCGTTGGGGTCCAATAACTCAAATCGTGTTGTAAGTGAATCGTGTTATACAGGACTGAATAGATCGTATAGCGATAACAAATAATCATGGTCATATTTGAATGTTTCTAAGACGTACTAAGGTTATCATGGTTATATTAATACCCTATTTATAGTATGTCTTTATTAAAATACTGGTAATAAAAACAACTTATAAAACAAAAAGGGAACAGTTATTGATTACTTAATGACAAAAACGTGTGTGTTTATCGTAACAGGTGCGTTATGACAGCACTACCACGTCTTAAGCAAACTGAAGACCCCGACTCGATGTTCTGATGTTGGCCCAACGTCTGCGTATTGGCTGATTTAGAGTCATTTCGAATTCGACGTAGACTAGTTGAAAAATTTCAGGGTGCATCCTCCCCCAGAACCTCACATTTTGTTTTATGGTAATTATTTGTTTTTTTTAGTAATGGTCTAGCTATCTAGCACAGTTTACCTGATATCAGGCCTATCGAGGTAAATAATGCCGATTGTTGGCCATTTTGAATTCGAAAAAAGTTAAAATTTCCAGGGTGCATCCTCCCCCAAAAAATCACTTTTTTTTTATAGTAATGGTCTAGCCATCTAGCAGGGTTTACCAAATATCGGCCATGTGAAAGTGAATAATGGCCGATAGGCGACCATTTTGAATTTGATCGAGTCTTATTTTTTCAAGATGCATCCTCTCCTGAAATCTCACATTTTGTTTTATAGTAATGTTCTCGCCATCTAGCACGGTTTACCAAATAACGGCCATGTGAAAGTGAATAATGGCCTAAAGGCGGCCATTTTTAATTTGATTAAGTCAAATTTTTTTCAGGATGCTCCCTCTCCTGAAATCTCACATTCTGTTTTATACTAATGGTCTAGCCATCTAGTACGGTTTACCAAATAACGGCCATGCGAAAGAGAATAATGGCTGGTAGGCGGCCATTTTATATTTGATCGAGTCAAATTTTTCAAGATGCATCCTCTCCTGAAATCTCACATTTTGTTTTATAGTAATGGTCTCGCTATCTAACACGGTTCACCAAATATCAGCAATGTCAAAGTGAATAGTGGCCGAAAGGCGGCCATTTTGAATTTGATTAAGTCAAAAGTTTTTAAAAGGCATCCTCTCCGGAAACGTCGGATTTTGTTTTTTAGTGATGGTCTAGCTATCTAGCACGGTTTACATGATATCAGGCCTATCAAGGTAAATAATGCCGATTGTCTGCCATTTTTAATTTGATAGTTAAAAAATTTCAGGGTGCATCATCCCCCGAGAACTCCTATTTTGTTTTATAGTAATGGTCTAGCCATCTGGCATCCATGGTTTATAAAAATATAGGCCATGTGAAAGTGAATAATGTCCGATAAGCGGCCATTTTGAATTTGATCAAGTCAATTTTTTTCAAATGCATCCTCTTCTGAAATCTCACATTTTGTTTTATAGTAATGGTTTAGCTATCTAGCACAGTTTACCCAAATCAGGCCTGTCAAGGTGAATAATGGCGGATAGGCGGCCATTTTGAATTTGATCGAGTTGAATTTTTTCAAAATGCATCCTCTCCTGAAAGCTTACAATTTGTTTTATAGTAATGGTGTAGCTATCTTGAGCGGTTTTCATGATATTCCGCAATATCAGGCCTGTCGAGGTGAATAATGGCCGATAGGCGGCCATTTAGAATTTTATCGATTTAAATTTTTTCAAGATACATCCTCTCCTGAAACCTTACAATTTGTTTTATAGTAATGGTGTAGCTATCTTGAGCGGTTTTCATGATATTCCGCAAAATATTTCAGTCAGATTTACCGATGTCATAAATTAGGTCAAAGTACTGGTTCAACTTCAAGGTCAACTTCAACCTGAAATGGCACAACTAGGGACCTTAGAGAACATGTATGTGCAATATGACCGTAATCGGCCCAGTACTTTTCGAGATATGCTCCGGAAACGAAGTGTGCGTCAAAACACCTAAATAGGTCATAGTTCTGAACCAAAAGTAGGTCAAAGTTTATATACCCGAAAAGGCACAACTAGACCCCGTAGGGGTGTTGTGTGTAAAATTTGAAGATAATCGGACAAGTACTTTCAGAGATATATGCTCCGGAAACGAAATGTTAACGGACGGCCCAACGCCGTAACATCATCCTTTTCTCCTCTGCGACCTTGCGTAATGAATTCAGATTAAAAATCTTTTAACCTGTCTATTATCCACCTGGAAGTAACCCACATATCAAAAATTGTTATCCTAGCTTATTATCTTACAAAATTATAGGTAAAAAAAAAGAGGTCAAAACCAGAACTGAGGTGGAATCCATAGCTCCCTCCGTCTCACCTACGGTGAAGGTGGGAGCTAAAAAGGCTACTCCCAGGATCTGGGGCCGTATTCTCGTGAAGATCACCTAACTTTAGGATTTTTCCGCAACTTTAAAATGCGGAACTCCCTAACTGCGGAATTCCGTAAATCGCTATTCTCAAACTATTTGCGGAAAACTGTAGTTGCAGAGTTTCGCATCCTAATTTTTATGCAAAACACGCCATTTTTTCCTAGAATTTAGGTCACCCAAATTCTTTCCGTAACTTTTACCTAAAACTTAGGTGAGTTCCGCATCGTAAAATTAACGAGAATAGCACTTACGGAAAAAAACCAAAGATGCGGAAATATTTGAGGAAATTCCAAAAATCTACGATGCGGAACTCCGTAAATGGTCACGAGATATACGGCCACTGGTGAAACAAACTTAGTGGGCTGCATATATGGTTTGATCCTGAAAAAATTGCTACAAAAGTTTTCTCAACGGTTTATTGTAGTATAAGGCGTGCTTAATAAAATACCGAAAGTTTATCAAAATCTGACAATGCAAAAAGTATTACTTTCAAGATGGCGTTCAAGACGGCCGCCAAATCTTTAAAATTCACATTGTTTGCCCATTAATCATCCAAAATGACTCATTTTGATCTTACATCATTTCTTATCTAATATATATTACTGCAGGAGCTACCTCAGGTTGAGTAGGACTGTCGAAGTTCATTAGGCTTGACTTTAAAATTTGATTATATAAGAACTGCCTGGATACAAGAAATGGCAGATTGACCTCAATGCAGGTGAACATTGTTATAACATGAATCGTTACGACAGGGATCGGTTATAACACGGTAAGGTTATGGACCCCAAAATTTAGGCCCCCCTTATCTAGCTTTTTTCCAGAATACCGTGTAAAAATTTCCAAATCTACAAGATTTATTGAAAGAGTAAACAGTATGTGCATCGCATATACTAATCGCTATCGCCGACAATGCCAACACGCATCATGTTAACTCAGCTAATGCTAGACGTTATGCCAAGCGTTGAAACAATGTTTGGCCAATGCTGGGTCTACACATGTAAACGCGGAACAGTGTGCTGCGTTATGTCATAATGCCGGGCAGTGAGGCGAGAATAAGTGGCCCGCTGGAGACGCTTTGATATTGTTGTATAGTATGATACCGTATAATATAATTAATTCATGGAAATTGTGTTATAAAATTGTAAAGAAGGTATTGTATTTGAATAGATAAGTATTCTAAAGTCTAATATTCATGTTATAAATTTCTGAAGATCGTGTTATAAATTTATTGAAGATCTTGTTATAATTAATTCAGATTATAGGAAATTTGTTAAGATCGTATTGTATTCGAACAGATAATTAATATAATTAGTCTAAAGATAATGTTATAAATTTCTGAAGATCATGTTATAAATTTAATCATGTTATAAATTTAACGAACATCATGTTTTTACTATGTCATAATGCCCGGCAGTGAAGCGAGAATTAGTGGCTAAGCGGAGACGTTTTGATAATATCTTTGTATATTATAATACTGCATAATAATATTTCATAGAAATTGTGTTATAAATTTGTAAAGAACGTATTGTATTCGAACAAATATTTATCTGTCTAAAATCGTGTTATAAATTTCTGAAGATCTTGTTATAAATTTAATGAAAATCTTGTTATAATTATAATTCAGATTATAGCACAAAAAATGATTATATTTTTGTGCACAATTTACATTGTGTTATATACACAAAGTAAAGAATGTTATGTATTTAAGAAAGATCTTGATATATTATGCTTACAGATAAAGATTATATCACGAAAAATAATCCATCTATAGATCATGCTATATATTTAATAATGATGGTATCGTATTATATATCTAGAAAAAATCGTATTATATTTATATATAAGTTTGTGGACATAATACGTCTTGTTAGGCCTACAAATCAGAGGAAAGGGTTTATCCCCCACGGAGACTACGTACTGAGTGTTGTACAAACGTCACCTGAAAAAGTGTTGACACCGCCTATCAACTGAAGCAAATCTCACAAGCTCTCGTCAAGTATTTTCAAACGAAATTCTGTGAGAGTGCGCAAGCTGTCAATCACCTGTACATGACCTTGGAGACCAACCTCTTGACATAGGAGGAGTCAGAAAGAGAGGGGGTATCTGAACCAATCATCAACTGCAGAGGTTTTAGCAGTGACAGACGCGGCCACTGCCAAATTGTCATACACATTTATTATATTGTGTGCAATTAAGTAATAATAATGCTCGCGTAGCATTACATGCAGTAGTTAATGAGGGCATTAAATTGTGCTACATTGTGCTACACACTGCCACACAATGATATGTAGTATGTAATATACATGTACAACTAAAATATAACAAATTCGCTACTCCTCTGCTGCATAAAGATGTGTAATTTATTGTTATTTTTATAGTGTTCATTCTGTATACATTTGTACGATAGAATAGTTATAAAACATAACAATTGTTACGCCGCAAAAAAAATATGATAATTAGAAATATACTAAATCATTGTCTAAATGTGAGATTTCAGTTATTTTGAAAAATGATTTAAACAAGTCCTTTCAACACCTTCAATGTAAACTGTTAAACGTTCGCGTGTCTTGAACATGTTATACATGACCAGTGGCGGATTCCCTCCTTGTTAAAACATCGCGAACCTACTTGTTGTTCCTGTGGTGTTAATTGCAATTTAATGTGCCTTAATTAGTATAAGTAGCTCCCGCAAAGAAAATGAATATCATGTTCTTGCTTGATGCTCTTCACGTCACATGTCAATCAATAATAATCATGCTGCCGGAACGTAAGGTTTACAGTTTTAAGGAGAAATTTCATTTAGTGGATAGAGTTAAAAATAGTGAAACGCACGGCCACAGTGTGCCATGACACAGGTGTGAATGAGGCAACACTCAAACACTCAACACGCAAACGTGCCAGAAAGGCCAATGACTTAGGCCTTGATTTTGCTGTGTATAGCTGGTTCGTACAGGAACGAGAGAGTGACACACTTTCGTCAGGAGAATTTGCGCGCACACAGGCAGAGAAGATAAGCCATGCTATACATGGCCCCCAGAGAGACAGTGCATCATCAAGAGGCTGGATGTGGCGTTGGCAAAAACATCACGGTATTTGGCCAAGTGAAAATATGTTGTGAGGTAAAGTCGGCCAATTTGGTGGCAGCACCTGCTTTTCCTATCCAATTCGGCCAATACATACAAGAAGAACAGTTACAAGAGGAGCAGATCTACAACTGTGACGAAACAGAGCGTAACTGGAGAATGCTACCCGACAAGACGTTAGCAGTTAAGACTTACAAGATCATCAAAGACAGAGTGACATTTTTTTTGTGTACAATTGCAACTGGATCACACAAGATTAAACACCTTGCTATTGGACGCTATAGATCACCACGCTGCTTCCACCACATCAATATGTCCAACCTCCCCATTGAGTATGTTTCCAGTGCCAATACTGGATGACAGGACAACTGTTCAAAGACTGGTTCCACAAGACATTCCTTCCTGCTGCGAAAAAACACCTGCGACGACAAAAGCTGGAAGAGTGAGCTGTGCTGCTGCTGGATAACTGTCCAGCTCACCCCCCGGCAGACCAACTGGTGTCACGTGATGATAAAATCAAAGTCCATTACATGCCCAGGAACACAACATCAAAGATTCAACCATTGGACCAGGGGATTATTGCTAACTTCAAGGTGCACGTGAGATAGTCAAGGGGATAGTGAGTGACGACAAACCAGTTCCAGACTACTTAAAAGCTCTGACACTTAAAGACTCCTTCTATATGGCTGGTACTGCTTGGGGCGAAGTTACGCCTAAAACTATCAACAACTGCTGGATGCAGCAGCATTCCTTAGGTCCAGCATTTCAGAAACCAGACAACATAGATCCCCCCTGCCTGCTCTGATGCAAATGACGATGAATTCTTTGGATTCACCTAACCAGAGATAGAGAGAGCAGAAAAAAAAACGAAAGACATTCTGCACAGAAATCGACTTCTTGATTTCCTGGCAACAGAAGGTGCATATATGGAAGAGGATTGCCCAACATCAAAAGAGTTGACAGTCAATGAGCTGGCACGTGAAGCTGTACGTCTAGAAGAGGAAGAAGACGAGCCGCAACCACAATAACCGATTGAATCAAATTGTCAAAAATTTAATACTGATTACTAATACATATATACTTTAAATTGCCAAAAACTGATATAAACAAAAAAATGTAATGCAAATATATGGGGTCAAAGGTCACAAAAAAATAGAAATTTAGTACTGATTACTAGTACATATAACTTATTTGGTCAAAAAATGATATACCGGGTAAACAAAATATAACGCAAATATATTGGGTCAAAGGTAAAAAAAGGTGAAGGTGCAGGTTTATAATCTGATATAAAGTATTTCATTAGCCTACATATTTACCCCCTGGTCACTAGACCTGTTCATTCGTCTGCCATCTCAAAGCCACGGAGAGCATACAGTCCTGCAGCCATTTTGGCGCATTGAACCCAACAACGAAACAATGTCAAAATATCAAGAGGGGAGAAACATGATATTTCTCTGAAAATCCTGCACCAAGCAGGATTCGAAACCGCATGGCAGGCTTTATAAAAGGCGATGAGGAGGCTGTAAATGGCGATGGGGAGGTTCAATGGGCGACACAGGGGCGGTAAATAGAAGGCAAAAAGAAGGTAAAAGGCGACAGATGGCAATTAAAGGGTGACAGAAATATAAGCTTTAAAAGATGACGGGGAGACGGTAAAGAGGGACAAGAGGCGACAAAAACCACATTGAAGGGCCATAGAGAGGCGACAAAACATGACTGAAAGACATTAAACGGCAATTGGGAAGTGCTAAAGGGCAGCATAGAGTCATTGAAGGGAGAAGAGAGGCTTTAAAAGGTGATGGAGAGGCGTTTAAAATTAAAAATTTTCGATGGCAATGGAAAAACTTTAAAGGGCGACAATTGATATTTTCCTATAAATGCCTTGATCTTGTTATTGAAAACAATACCCCCTAAACAGATTGTTTGTGTTAAAGCTATCCAAAAAAAGTGGTATTACTTAATAAATACATTGCCGGTAGACCTGAGTATAGTTATTGGCACCAATCTCAGAAGACATTTTATGTCTTTGGCCTTTAAAAATACTCCCGAGATTTTTGTCTTGATATCAGCCTTATGGGCATCACATAGGCCTACATGTAGGTGTAATATAGGGGCAGAAACCGTCAAGGAATAATGTTGAAGTTCAGGGCAGGGCATAAGGTCAAAATCAACATCGGCAAACTTTTAGACTGCCTGGTCAATGATTTTTATACTATGTAGTTTGGAATAAAGTTAACAAGTATGTGTTGCAAACTATAGTTCTTTTAAAATTTACCATAGCTTTTGGCTCCGATACATGAGGTCATGGATATATATCAAGCTAGTCAGATATATCAACATTCATAAGGGAAGAATAAAATTCTCAAAACCGGTTTTAGAGATGTTACAATTTTACAATTTGGGTTTTCCCTGCAAAATAGGGGTAAATTTCAAAGAGACGTGCTGAGAGAATAACAATTTTGGAGACAGCGAGTGTTACCAGACCAGGAGAAGAATACTTGATGCTTACAGTCGGTGGTTAAAAATATAACAATATTGATCATAATTTATTAGTTTTGCTGTTTTTGTGCATAATTTGACGATAAATATGACCTTGGCCTTTGATTTTTACCCCAAATCGTGTTGTATGCCTATTTTATAAATATATAAAAATAGACACCATCATTATCAAATATACCAAGGGGTTCTAGAGATATTTTAATTTTTAGTTCCCACGGCTCATTTTGGGCTAAATTGGGATGAACTGAACAGTTAGAGGTAACATTTCGAAAATGGGCCTATAGTGACTAATCGCCCCAGACTTAAAATTTAGGACCACTGGTTTCATATGCCCTAGAATATACTACAAAAGGATACAAGGTCACAATTAGGCATACACTTTTGCAGGTATAAACATGATAAAAAATAGTGCTCGGAAATCAGGCAACATCAATCTTTTTTAGGTCTCAGTCACGTTATTGAAAGCCTTGACCGCAAAATAAATGATGTCATAGCGGTCATGTCTATTAATGACGATCGTCAAAATCGTTTTAAAGGCGCTTTTTCCAACATTCTGGAATTCAATTAGCGATTAGTGTGACCATAATGTGGAGAACATTAAAATGTTGCAGCTCTTGAGGCAAAATGACTGCGATATTAATTTTCATACCGACATTGCGGTAATTTGAAAGGGGTGGTCCTGGGTAGTGGGTATAATGTTATTTTTTCCGAAATCATTAAATAATGTTTATCCTAATTTCTTGGCCCAATTAGTCTATACATTTCATTGAATATTCCTGGAACCGACTAACACATGTTTTAGAATCTGTGTATGTATACAACAGTGTTAAATAATGTGTTAAAACACATATGTAGCCCATATGCTGCCTAACACAAGTTTTGAAAAAAACCTGTGTATATGTCCATCGAACATATAATTTTAAATGAATTCAATGATTTTTTCGCTCCACATTTTTGCTTGTGTAAGCAATGTACTCACCATTTTGCATCACTCTGAAATCTCTACCATATCTGCATTTCGCTGATGGCACGTATAAGTTTCAACATGGATGAACATCAGTTGAATTGGGTCACATCAGTATTTTTTTTAAATGAAAAACCCTAAATTTTAGGTAAATACTCATATTCAAGTGTAAACCGATATAAGTCAAGATTTCGATTTTTACAACAAAAAATAGCATGTCTTTTTTTATAATATTTTGGATTTATAATGTATTATATTTTAACCAGCTTTAAATTTCGGACAATTTGAGTATACATATGACAATTATATAAAGCAAAGTTCTCATTTTTATTGATTTTTGTGACCTTTGACCCCATATATTTGTGGTACAGTGGTACCCCTGTCCAGCGTTGCCCCTCAAGAACGACTGCTCCCCTTAAACGACTGTTTTTCTGTGCACGTATGCCTTTTACACTGTTAAGGACCCCTGAAGAACGACGACCCCTCTAACACGTTATACGACGGCAAAAATTTGGCTGACGGCCGTCACTTACCTCCCCAGAAACGACCGTTGGGTGTTATTACTATAAAAAAAAAGACTGACAAATTAGCATGTGAGACGTCACTCAACTGGCAAGTAGGCTTTGTTATATAAACAATGACGTGCGATCTTAGACACTTGATACAATATTATTGTGAGACGATCCGTTTTCGGCTGTGTGTGTATAAATGAGCTCCCATATATCTGGCCATTGTGTATGCGATGTTGGTTCGGCAATGATCCAGGACCAGTGTTGGCTGTAAAAGCCTACATTTTGCTATTACAACACAGCAAACACGAGACGATCAACCTGCACTAAAACAACGTTGGATCAGCGTCTGGAATTCGCTGAGAAGTCACGCCGAGATGCACTCTAACTGCTGAGACACTGGGGGAACGAGGGTGTTGATAGAATGATTATCGCAAAAATTGACACCCTTGTGAGCCAGCGGGTGCTATAATGACAGCACTTGCGTTAATTCAAAAATGGTATTACCCTATATTGCCGGTTAGTAACCGCGGTTTATAACTTGAAAAATGTTTGGTAAAATATCTAAAAAAAATTGATACTTTTAAGAGGCGGTTTATAACCAGGAATTCTGAGTGAGCCATGACGATTTCTGGTTGAAATAGGAGTGTTTGCCGGGACTGGCAACCAACTGACAGACCGGGTATCGTCACCTGCGTTGGTGTGAGCTTTGTCCCCCGATTATGAAGTCAATTACCCATCTGCGTCCCAATGTGAATAATAATGTGAGCTAAATTAAAGCTCAAGTAAATTGCAACATCTTTGTCGGCTGAAAGCAGAAAGAATTAGTTATGTTGATGAAATTTCACGATGGTAGATGATTTTAAACATCACTGTATATCACCGTATTGTTATTGTCTGTAGGGCTGAGATTGTCGTCATAACAGTCTTAACTAGAGCAGTAGGAGTTCAGAGCGAAGGGCGGTAATGGTGCCGTGGAAAGCTAATAGGCATTAACTGTTCACTTGTAATTACTTGTAGTTACTGCCTCTTGGCTTTGTAAGACGTTATATTACAGTTTTCTACCAGGTGTTGTCCTCTCGGTAGACACAGCCGGCCGGTATTGATTTGATGTTAGATTAATAGCTTTGGGCTAACCTTTTTTATGCGCATCTAAACCAGATGCATGAAAGCCAAACTCAAATATACTAATACATTTATTAATCATGCTAATTGAGTGTTGAATTATAACGATTAAAACAGATTTTCGATGTCACGGGAATAATATATATGACGATATTTTGATCCCCTGTAGAACTAAAAGTGTCAGCCTAATTACCGTCACGAGAAGAACAAAGGGACTGGCAGCGATTTAACAATCAGACCAACAGCATTTCGCCAACAATTTATTGTTGGTCCACCGTCTGCGACGCTGGACCAACAATAAAATAACAGGAAGCAGACGTCTCGTGTATTTACCAGGAAGTGCCCATCAAACACGACACATCGACCCAGTGCTTGTTTGTCTGCTGCAACGACGCTGGCCTAACATTAATCTGACACAGGATCATCCTATCGTTTTTTGCTGTGTAATCAGGTTTGGCGGGAATATGTCGCCTGCTCACAGCAATGTTGTAACAGCCGACTGCACCAATGGCCCAACATTAAGCCAACACTTTCTTAATGCTGGCACACCATCCACAACGATGCCCCGGCATATATTGAGTCTCCCGTGAGAAACACGCTGACTGTACTAATGCCGCAAGGCGTTGACTGCGATAATGATGAAATATCGCTCTAGAGCTAAGCTGTCTGGCTAAACTGCGGGAGTTACCGGGAAGAATTACGGCTGCCTGTTGTACCCAAAGTAGGGATGCGGTTTGTAAGGGGGCCACCATTCATTCTCCAGAAGTAAACAAAAAGACATTTTGCCTCTAAACCTAAGTGCAATAAATAATTTGAGCTAAGTCAATGAAAAGTCACTTACTAAATAAAAACGTTTTTTTACACAGCGAATGTGTTTTGCTCATTTTTTTCTGGTGTTCAAAATAATTCATGCCCCTGACAAACGACCACTCCTCTCATATGACCGTTTTTATGTGGCAGTAACTGGGGTCGCATAACAGGGGTACCACTGTATATTTTGTTTATATCATTTTTTTGCAATATAATGTATATATTAGTAATCAGTATTTAATTTTGAAGATTTGAGTATAAATATGACTATATAACAACAATCTAATTTGCATTGATTTTTATGACCTTTGACCACATCTTGGGGTCTATTGAGCATATGCCGTTTTTTATGTCCAGACAGTATATGGGCAAAGCCCGCCACTTCAAGACTTTTCTACAAGCTAATATCAAAAAATCAACTTCTCACTAGACCTCTTTTTACAACTTTAGACCTCTTTTTACAACTTTATTTTAAAATATAAAAAATATTTTTCCTTGTCCTAAAAAATTGAGATACCAAGTATAAAACATCAATTTTAATCATTTTTTTAATGAACAATTAAAATCATCAAAAAACACACACAGAATATCTGATATGTATTGGGCATTTTGGTACAAATATGCAAAATAAAAACATGCACAATTAAATATAATAATGTAATTTCAATGTTTCTACGTGTCAATGGTCTTGATACATTGCAGTATACGAGATATAAAGGTTTTTCTAGTAGTAGTGTATTTTTATTTTAGTTTTTTCCTGATAAGAACAGTGGTGTGTACATGTTCAATACCCTTTCAATATTGTTTTAAATAAACCTAGGCAATACAATAAATTGTTTGTGTCATTGTCACCAGAATTATTGTATCTACTATTTCACTATACTTCACCAGACACAAAATCATTATCAGAATTAAAAGTAACGTATTCTGTATTTGTGTGTATAATGGACGTTATTACACAATGCCACATTGAATAATCGAGGTGTTTTTTTGTTTAAGCACATTTTTGATTATTTCTATAACGATATATACTGAGTTTCTGTCATTTCGTGCCTGTTAATTAATATTTCCAATAAAAATGCAAAATACGTTACCAAAATACGTTACATAACTAGCATAATTCATGTTATGATAAAGTAATGATACTAAATGTCACTATATCCAGTAAATAGTTGTATCATGCAAAGTGTGAGTGCTTTGTACTTTTGTTACGAAACAGAATGCATTATTACAACATTGTTTAGTAAAGAGCAATCTTAGAATTGTTGGCAGATAAAAACAACTAACCAACTCAAATGTAACGTATTCTGTTATTTTGTGGCGACATGAACATTAATTCAATTTTGCAAGGGACAATATACTACTTTTGGGAATTATCTTTAAAAATACAATTACTACTATATGTTCGTCAAATTCAAACAATTTATCTTCCAAAAACTGCACCCACTCATGAGCAGTTACCTGTCTAAGACAAAAATTCAAGCTGGCGACATGCCAAAAATGTCATTTTTATGGCATTACAGTGGTCAAAAGCACATTTTTTCTAGTCTAGGCTATGGATAACTATACATTTTCTGAAAGGTCTATGCATGACTTCAATGATAAAACTGCTTAAACATAAGTGGAGGTCACTACAAACGAGAACACTGCTGGGGTCACATGATTCTTGAAGTCGTTTTCCCCCAAATTCCCCCGAAATTCACCAATTTTCCCCGAATTTCCTCTGATTTCCCAATGATTCCTACTGATTCCTTGGCAGTTTCCTGTGCAGTTTTCACTTCACAAGTGTAGCCTACAGCGTCTCTGAGCATTAGGCCTATTTTATGAATATTGCATTCAGACTATCTTTGATAATGCGGATTCCACATTATGTATGCCAGTAAATTCTGGAGAAATTCCAGGGGATTCTGGTGAATTATGGGGAAAGTCCTGGGAATTCTGGGGAAATTCAGGGGAATTCTGGGGAAATCAGACCAAAAGTTTTTCACTAGTTTTCACTCGTTTTCATTCGTTTTCCCAAGTGAGAAATACAATTCCCTCTTGGGGAAATCTAATTCCCCTGATTTTTCCAGTGGCTACCGTGAAAACTGGTGAAAATTCCGGGGAAAAAAAGTGTAAGAGAATTCGCAGGGAAACGTGAATTCCCTTTCCATTTCATTTTATTTCCCCTTCCCGCCCGACCAGTCTTAATTGCACAGTACTGTAGGTAGATTCAATAAATTTTAAAACTGTCCAATAAATTATGTTGAGCCTTTTTTCGTAACTGCCTCCATGCTAAAAAAAATATTTGCCCACATTCCACATTCTGTTCGTTTTTCGCGATCGCAGAAAATCATTGGCCCTAGACCAGCAAACCAGTGGTAGGTACGTCCGAAGATGCCATTTTGGTGTTTTTTCGTGTTTTTTTCAAGATTTATGTGAACTTGTGATACATTGCAATAAAAGACATATTTTTCTTTCTTTGTTTGTTCTTTTTGCTCACTATTACTGGTAGATATGAAGCCATCATTGTAGAATTAAAACAGTTATTTGTTTTGAATGGCATTTTTATCACCTTTTCTGGGGGTTCCCATCATTAGATTTCTTGCAATTACGAAAAATGATGCCAGCTCTCGCCTTTAATTTCATGATAGCTGCAACAAATGCTTGAATAGGTGAGTGGAACAGACATGCTGTGGCCCATTCTGATAACTTTTTTTAAACAGGTGCCATTTTTTATTTTTTTGTAAAAAAATGCAAGAAATGAAAATAGACTATGTCCACTGCCCTGTGAGGAAGTTCTGGAGGACATCATTAAGACCGTTTGGACAGAACAATGTGGGAATCTCAAAGAGATGAGATACCTGGGGAAGGCTGCACTAGTTTACCCAGGGTAAAACCTGGGTGAAGTTTTGGTTGCCTACCCTGCACTTCTTCATGAGGCGCACCGAGGGTAAAAATGGAAGTTTTATAGCTATAAGGATGAGAATCCATCAAAAGTTATGTTCTTCCTTGACCCCCTCGTGGACTAGCCGGAGGCTATGCCCAAATTTCTGATTGTTATGTGCATAATTATATGGTGTATTTGCTACGGCAGTTAGCAATTACAAAAAAAGGCTCAGCATAATTTTATTGGACAATTTAAAAAATTATTGAATCTACCCATTCATGGCCATGGCCATGGCCATGGCTTTGCCTGTTTCAGTGTTTGCGGACTACTAAACAAAAAAGTCTAACATAGATAGATAGATAGATTTATTCAGCATTCACATAAAATAGGGTTAACAATCAGTATGATAAATACATTAAGTATTCAAAATACAATGTGACCACCATTCTGGAACACCAGGGATAAAAACACTGAAAAGTATCCTGGTGCGGGTCACTTATTTCCGCAGGCGCAGACGCAGTGGTAAAGTTTTGTCATTACCAGCTGATTACTAACGTTAGTCCTGTAGGCTAGTTAAAAAATTCACAAAGTTCTCTCTTTGATAATACTACAATAAACCGTTGAGAAACCTTTTGTTACAATTTTTTCAGGGTAAGGTGGGTTTTTTTCATATTCGCAGCCCACTAACTGTAGTAATTTAATTATTTTCTTACATTATCGCCCACATAAACAATGACTAAATACAAGTCTATAAAGATTTTAAGTTACACAAAAATCATATACATTATGGTACATATAGTTAGATTATAGTGCTTTTTATTCAATACATTTACCTAATCACAAGATACATGTATATATATACTTTTAACGTACACGACAATGCATTTTCGCACACTTGGATAAATTTAAAGCAATCAATCAATCACTCAGCCATCCAAATTGCTCTAAGTTTTCGCAACAGAGACGTTTTGCAACCCTAAAATATTACGCTCCGATATTTTTGCGTCCTTTTTATAAAGCATTACTTTTTACATGTTACTTTTTAATATTAGTCGATTAATAAGTCAGTTATGTTGTTATTTCGCCAGACTGTTGTAATAAATAGTTAATAATTCTTGATATATATTTTTATAGGTAACCCGTTAAGTCTTTAGCGCGCCTATGTTACTTTTTAATATTAGCCGATTAATAGGCCTAAGTCAGTTATTGGGAACGAGATTACAATTATTTCCATGTGTTGCAATTATTCAGTTGATGAGCTGCTAAGCGAAAGCAATTGTACTTTGTAGAAGGCCCGGTCAGTAATATTAGTAAAGACTCTAGTAGTGTTTTATAAACTGTCATTCAATTAGAGAGGTGTGGTCGCTAGTTATCTCACCGTTCGATCCACTGTTATACCTAATTGTACTTTACAAACGGCCCCCGCTATAATAGTATATAGTGTTTATAAGCTGTGATTATGAGAACAATTGCCAGCACTAAATTCCTAAATCCCTGCAATGTTGATGCGTTAACAGTGACCCCCACCATCACACCTCCTCCTTTGATTTTTGAGCAGCGCTAAAAAGATATCCGCGCCGTTACCGGGCGACGCATATAACACATCCACTCGAACACTCACGGTTTTCACAAGTCAGCGCTTTCAAGGATTATCACATATACGTAGTATTTTATATTTCTTATAGACTACGGGTTACTTATAATATCAAACATCAGATGTTGCAAGAGATATAGCTGATATTGCTTATAATAATGTTTTTCTTTCTGTTTCCCGTAAATGTGATGTCGGCGGATTAGTTGTTTAAATAAATATACTTTTACTGATATATGGGCCTAGTTACCTTTTTCTTTCTGTTACTCGTAAATATTGTGTAGACGAATCAGTTGTTTAAATAAATTTATATAATAAAATATAATTAAATATAATTGTGATTCTACTGTTTAGGCCTATTGTTCGTCATCAACATTTGTGAAGGGTAGCAGACAGAGTGATATGACATGTATTGCTTATTTGTTAATTAATATCAGATATATACCGGGTATGTCACTTGTTTATTTGCTATACAATTGCAATCGTATCTGACCCTTTGAACGCATTAGATTTTCGATGACATTTGGCGAGTATTAGTGGAGCGAATTAATCAAAGACTCACAACTCATCAAACCCGTTGACATTAAACGAGTGGCTCTCCCTGACAGGTCTGAATTAGCACAAGAATCCTCATCACAACACCGGAGGTGGAAGGGGTAGAGCGGGTGTGTTCCCCAAAACTCAAAACTCATTTGTTTATTTATTTATTTTAATTTCCATGTCAATATAAAGTACAATGAAGTACAATATATTTGATGATCGATTTCATATAATTATTAGTGTAGAAAATTCGGGTTTAAAATGTGATATTTGCGTATTTAGCTACGGAGAAAAGTGAATACTTTAAAGATAACTTCACGCCCGGATCGTAGTGCGGCGGCTTGTCTCTAATAATTTATTTCAACATTCATTGTGCGGCGCTTCAAGATTATCTAGGATAAAATTTAGTCAGCACCCTTGAATCTTGAAATTCAAGGGTCGTTTTCATGTCAGGACGTGAGACAACTAAAAAGCCTTAGTAAATGTATCCTTGGCAACTGTTTATATCGAGTTCATGTCTGTTAATGAATAAATTCCCTTGTACATAACGATTGCGCACAAAAGAACTCGGGGTAAGTTATTTCCAACAGATGTTCCATGGTAAAACAGTCTATGTTTTAGGTGTTAGATATTACGAGACATTGCATTTGTGTATAAATTCGTGTATTTTGGCACATTGCATGTTGAATAAAAAAATATTCGCTACAGATATTGCAATATTTATTTTTCTCAGTTTATCGTATTGCCCATAGGACAACATAAAAACATTTTGGACCCACACAGTCAAAAGACACTATAAGTGACCCTTAAATTGTATATTCACCCCTACATTTTATTTATAGGGCCTAATATTTTTTTAATGAATTATATGTTTTATAATATATTATGTATATTTCATGTTTTATAATCATGAGACCTGGTATTTTTAATTGAATGTTAATATGTCTACATGTCATAATATTTTATAAAAATAAAATATATTGTTTCTAATAATAAATATGTTTTTATTACACTCATCAAATTTTAAGTAATCGCTGCCCGTAGGTCTAACTTTAAAGCTGCATAACTGTTTTCTTTATTTCGACCGAAAAAACCTAAAATGTTCAACACAATCATTCAAATATTTTGAAAGGCTTTATAAATGGACAAAATCGATGTAAATGTAGCTGGATTAGATCACGACGCGATACACCATCAAGTTATATGGTGTGGTAAATCGGTCCGTCTGTGTACAATATGTACGTAATACTAATAGTGGTTAATTGTGGGCCAAAATAATGTTACATTAGCCCAACATCAAACCCCTTAATAACAAACACGAGACGTTGAGCCGCATTGGTCTAACGCTGGGCCAGAGCCGTAGACGATAGCCCCGAATTAGTTTGACATCGGATCAATGCCTCGTGTTGGCTGCGATGCCAAGCTCACACAGACCACGGGTTGGTGTCCTAAGACTGGGTCAGCCCCTATGATAACTCAGCAAGCACGAGTCACTGACCCATTGATGGCTCAATGTCGGTCCAGCTTCTATGACGCTGGTACAACATTGACCCATCAATGGTTGAATGCCTCTTGTTTTCTAGGAACTCAGCTACCGGTACCATAAAGGCTGTTTTTTTAATTATTTTATTTTACCGCATATCGCTATTTATATAACTGTATCATATGTGATGACTAACGATGAAATAAAATAGTCTGATATTTTCAAATAGCATAGTAACTATAGATCGTGTTTCTCTTGTCATTCAAAATTCACTTTGAATTCACTCATAGCATTGCCACTATGTTTTGAAATGCCCGTGAGGTATCAAATAAAAGACTGCGCAAAAAAAGTTGATTTACATCACTGAATTTGGTGTAATTCGGACCGCAATTCCCCACGGTCGGGGGGGGGGGGCGTCTTAATGGCGGGCCAAAGGCTCAGATGCTGGCCCACACTTAAAAGCACCATACTCAAACAGGCTCCTCTTTTTCAAGTGAGTGACATTCTCTATACCTGTACCGAAATTAAACATGACATTATATGCAGATATGACTCATATCACACAAAGTAATGACTTTTAGATATGTCTAACTGATATGAGACAATACACTTTGTACTGTGAAATGTATCTATGATCACTTAAAAAATAAGAATAATTTTAAAAGTCTTTCACTCTTTTCTTAATGATGACCGTTATCTGCAACTTGGTACTTTTAATGTCCTGGTTATACAGACAATGTGTCTTAATCCGCTGTGATCAGGTCTTTGTTTTGGTGGGGCAACAATATCAAAAACCAACAAACTTAAATCCTTAATAAAAAATAAAACACTATTCTACATGGATTGATCTTTTGATTAAAATAAGCAAAACAGTTATGCAGCTTTAAAACAGATCAGATAGCCTACAGTATGGTCATGAGCTGGGTATGAGTTTGTAACATTTGGCCGATGGCTGGGGATGAGTTGGTCAGGTATTGATGCCTGGAGGGGATGAGTTGGTAAAGCCTTCATGGCCGTTGGGGTTGAGTTGGTCTACCCGGGTGTGAACTGGGGTTGAGTTGGTATGGGGGATGAGTTGGTATGGGGGATGAGTTGACTGTCATTCTTTGACATAACCCCTACCAACTCCAATTTGAAAAATTAAAAATTTGTTACGGAATTCCGCTCAAGGAACCGTTCGTTCGAGTTCATATTCCCGCAAAATATTGTTCACCACATTAACTATTTCGTCAACTTTAGGACTGGGTTTGAAAGGGTGTGACTGCCGCTGTGCAGCCGACCGTGGTTATGTGATCTAACTGTGTGATTGTTACGCTAACTTGTGAGAGTTTAAGTCCTAGGATTGATATTAAATGATTGAATGACAATGACAGCATGTGATATATATTGTTATTATGACAAAAAATATAACATAAATTGCTACGATTTTTTTTATTTTATTCCCTTTTTTATTTTAAATCTGCTTGTACAAAGCCTTGATTATATAGTCTGTTTTCACACATATGTGCACAGATATATTTTTTTTCAATATTCCCACGATCAAACAGGTTACAGGTTCGATGAGCTTTCAAAAAAATAAAGCCAAAAATATATAGACATATGTCACTAAAAGGGTAATAAGCAGCGCGTTTCAAGGGATCGATTAGCCCTAATGGTCGGTCACCCCCCCCCTCCCCCCCAGGTAATTGGTGACCATACCGTTATGTGTATCTACGATGTTGCGTCACAGTGATAATGTAGTTGAAAAAGGTGACGACAGTCGAATACGAATACAAAAAGTTTATTTGATAGCCCAACGGCCCGGACAAAACTATACAAATGCAATTTATTCAAGAGTACATGTACAATGTTAAGAGTGATAGTCAGCATTCGTCACAATTTTGTTTCCGGTGTTTAAATGCCTGATTTAAATATGTGCACATTAAACTCTTAATTCAACTTTCATCCACGTACACTACATAACAACAATTGAAATGTATTCACATTTGGTGGACTATCAAACGGAGCAATGTATTTTGAACGTAAATCGTGATACCAGGACAATGAAGAATAAAGTAGATCTCGTCCTCCTCTTCTTCCATATACATAGGACATACAGTGACACTATCCGGAACAATGCTTTATTTATGCGTCATAATATTATAAGACTTACGCACATGCGATAACGAGATGCTACTCTCCTTGAGACACCACTTGAAATGACATTTAAATAATACTCTTCATATTTGAACTGTTTATAAAGTTTATATATATACAGAGTATATGTTGCTACTATTTAAGTTCATCAACGAGTTATTGTCACTTTTCTGTATCATTCTTTGTTTTAAAGTCCTAAGAAATAATTGAAGGTCATCCGCAGACAGGGCTGCCCCCTGAACTATCAGATTTTAAAAATTGGTCATGCTGTCTTCTATGGTCAAACCGATTCCTGGTGTCCAAAAACATCAGTTATAATTACCTAGTTTTTGCAAAATAGAAAAAACTTTCTATTTTCTTTAGGGATCGTGATATTGGAAAATCGTTTTAGGCAATTTCTGGAAAAATAAATCATAAAACCTTTATTACAAATTTGGCGAGATATCCATGGTTTTACTGCCAAAATAACTCCACTGCTTAGGTTGTCACTAAAAAAATTAGGTCTACTCCTGCCACTGGTTTAAATAGGTGTTTATTTCATACCAAGGTGCAACCGCCAAAATGACTACACTGCTTAGGTTGCCACTGAAAAGATTAGGTCTACTCCTGCCACTGGCTTAAATAGGTGGTTATTTTATACCAAGGTGCATATCATTTTTTTTTTTATACAACATGGTGCCTGAATACCCGTGTGGTGTTTATATAATATGCTGAAGTGCGGGGGTAGTAAAATTTTGTTGGTGCTGCACCAAACGGCCCAGTGGAATACTGGTAGTGCATTGCCAAACCTTTGCAAGTGCCCACCTGCTCCAAACTCACAGTCGCCTCTATATTTCAAAGTGACTTAAATTATAAGACTATTGGGCTGGGTGTTGAAATATGTACTATAATATTGATGTTTTATGTAACAATTGTAACACAAGTTACTATGCCGGGGTAATAAAAATATCGTTATCGTTACCGGTATGTGAAAAGCTAAATATTGAAAAATACTCCCCACACAGGCTTTTTATTAGCATGTTTAGGGGCGGACCAGATGATACATGGAGGGGCCGGTAAGGCTATGATATGAATAAAGGAAAAGTTTGCTTCCACACCATAAAAATAGAATTCCAAGTTGATGGAAAACATGTTTGTTCAGTGACCAAGATGTAAATTTTGACTGTCGAAAAACGCGTCAAAATTTATCAAGAAGAAACCCCCGAACACCTCTTAAAATCCAAGCATCAACACAATATCATTCTATTAGTGTGTTATTGAAAAAAAATGTTTGTTTCACTTTGTCAATCTAAAAAAAAAAGTTTCTTCAATGTATTGAGTTAAGAGCATAAAAAATTGTTGTTGGGTGAAAACTCTTAGCCCACCCCCAACGTATCATCCGGTGCGCCCCTAATTAGTAGAAGCAAAGAACTTAAAAAAATTTTAGTGGAAGGGTCACTTTTATAAGTGCAATCCAGACAGTTCAGTTTAGTTCAGTTCAGTTGCGACGTTTCCTGTGGGAAACATCAGCATCCCGCAGCCAAAAAAGTTCCAGGATCAATATAATGGGAGGCCAAGTCGTCAGCTGGGCGAGCCCACGAGAGTCCTACAGCCTGACGTGTGATCCAGCCTTTGGTGCATGTTGTATTACAGCAGGATTAGTGGTCATTAGCCGAACCTGCCAGCTCCAGGAAAGTCTTTCAGCCCAGCCCGTAAACAGTGCTTAGCCAAGTCGTTAGTCAGAGACTGAAATCCCAGGAAAGTTCCGAACTATGCCGATCCGCACTGCCCTCCCCATTACTTTAGGATTACGGCTACCCATGCTGGCCCTCCATTGGGTTTAGTCCCTGTGCCGAGTGTGTGCGAACAGTATTGTCGGCTCATGTGACCAGACGATTTATGCTCGCTCCTGATATCGTAATTATGTTCCTACGAGTAGGAAGTCAAAGGTTAGACACCCAGTTGTGGGCGGGATGAGCTCTATAGTAGTCCTTGTGCCTCTATGGGATTGCGAGCGTGTTTCTTTGAACGGATTCAGATGGCGTGTTAATTGTCCCTGCAGGGTTTTGTAGGGTTCAGTGTCCTCTAGTCTATGGTGTTCTTCATAAGCTTTTTTTGACAGGAAGCCTAGGTTTCGGGGCTCAGTCGTTCTCCAAAAGAGTTCCGGAAAAGTTCTCGGGTCATGCCATTCCAAAGCCCCTATGTGCTCTTCATGATTCACGTGTTATGTCCAGACTGTTAGCTTAGTGTGTTTAGTGTTCTCAAAGCTGTTCTTCAGAATTTTGACTGCTAATAAAATATAGTGGCGTTATCCAGAGATATATCTTTGGGATGATGCTGATCTCAGAGATTATATCTCTGACACCACACGCTCTACCCTGATGACATCGCAAGGCTCTGAAACAGTGACGGCCATGTTTTGGCAAAATGGCATTACTGTGATCACCAGAGCGCGCTAGCTGAATATAGTCTTATACCACTCTCGGTCTTATCGCTAGGCGGAGTCAGTGTCTGTTTTACACGGCCAGCCGTGGAAAAATGGAGGTCACTGCAACCAGGCTCAGCGCAATGTGAGTAGCCTGGTTTAGCCGGGTACACACGCTCATGGCCCCGCTCAAATCGCCGTATGTACGCATGACGATTGACCCGATTTATCAGTCGTTGGTGGGCATTACCACACGAGTTAATAACCATTCCTATAACCACCGAACTATTTAGGTGCTGACTACTCATTATTTATCTTTTTTTACTATTTCATTTGCCCTAAGAGTTTGCTGCAGATAAGAGCTATTTATTCTGTCTAGTAATGGATAAATTGAGCCAGCACAATTCGCATTTAATGCAGTAATTTATATTTGCCAGTGTCTTGAAGGCAATTGTAAATCCTGTCAAAAAAAAACCATAAACATAAACCGTCTCACAGCAGCGCATAGCCAGAAAAAGTAATTCTTTGATTGTTTTCTATTTCTCTGTGGCGGAGTACTGATGTTTTATATTTGCCATTATGCCATTCAGAACACTCAAGCGTATTCATAAGCCTATATATAGTTGTTATATCAACAAAACTGCTCAAAAAGAGCAAGTTCAAGTTCAATAAAGCAGCTCCCAGGGGAGTGCCCGGTCCCGTCTTTAAAATGACGCCCGAAATGCTGGGGTTCACTAAAATGAACCCTCCTCGACTCCCTACAGGCAGTTTCTGCCAAAACATAGCGTGTACGTGGTTACAGAGAGAGAGAGCGGGAGCTGACCTGAGCGACATCTATGTGGAGAATTTTATGGCAAGAGATCATTACATTAGCTGACTGGTTGATTGATTAATTACTATTTTTGTTGTTTTTCCGAAAAACACATGTCATTCAGCACAGGCCAATAATACTGTTTAAGGCTTACAATGTCTGAAGTTGAAGTATGTCAACTGGCGTACGAGGGAAAGATTGGAATACTGAAGTATAAAATAGATTTAGATAACAGTGTTTCCAGTAAAACAGATCAGGTAAGAACGTTGTTTGAGAAAGTTCCAGTCATGGGTGAGCGATAATATGTGAAAATTATGCTGAGCCTTTTTTCGTAACTGCACACATGCTAGAATAAATAATTGACCACATTCCACAGTTTTCACTGAGCAAGAAAAATGCTGTGCCGGATCAAAATCTGAGCTAATGATAAAAACATTCAAAAGCTGTGACCTTAATTTTGCAAATTCCGGCAGGGAAACATCACCCAGACACTTGAACTTTTTGAAGCAGCTGACTAAAACTACTGAGATGTTGTATCCTTATATATCAGATTTTAAGATACATCAGGGCACCCAATGAGTGCCCCGCAATACTGTAACAGAGCAAATAGGTCACACAACAATCAGAAATTTGGGCATAGCCTCCGGCCCCAGTTTTTTTTTTTTTAAGTTTACAAGGGGGTCATGGAAGAAGAAAAATTTTGATGGATTCTCATCCTTATAGCCATGAAACTTCCATTTTTACCCTCGGTGCGCCCCATGAGGAAGTGCAGGGTAGGCAAACAAAACCTCACCCAGGTTTTACCATAGGCAAACTAGTGCAGCCTTCCCCAGGCATCTCAATTCTTTGAGATGCCCACATTGTTCTGTCCAACCGGTCTTAATGATGTCCTCCAGAACTTCCTCATAGGGCAGTGGACATAGTCTATTTTCATTTTTTGCATTTTTTTACAAAAATTTTAAAATGGCACCTGCATAAAAAAAATTATCAGAAGGGACCACAGCATGCCTGTTCCACTTACCTCTTCAAGCACTTGTTGCAACAATTATGGAATTAAAGGTGAGAGCTGTCACCATTTTTCATAATTGCGAGAAATCTAATGATGGGAACCCTGGAAAAAGGTGATAAAAGTGTCATTCAAAGAAAATTACTTTTTTAATTCTACAATACTTCATTTCTACCAGTAATAGTGAGCAAGAAGAACAAACAAACAGAGAAAAATATGTCTTTTATTGCAGTGTATCACAAATTCACATAAATCCTGAAAAAACACGAAAAACCCCATCATAATGACTGTTTGAATGTACCTACTATAGTATAGCCTATAGTATTATGCTCATGCCACGGTCTGGACTTGCAGTGTCGTCTTCTCCGAGGCCGTGGATGGATGTATTTGCTTTACCCGAAAAATCCAACATTGTGGTGACTGAGAGCGATCCCGACCGCGAGGTCTGAAAAATGTCCATAACTTTTAAATGACTGTGCGACCTCTGAGCTGAGCATGCGGGCATGGAACTGAAATGTTACTGATTCTAAAAAAAACTATTTTTGACCTGATTGCTCCCTGATATTTTCCGATATGACAGTCCAAAGAAATGTCCCACGATTTTGTACGCGGTCAATCTGTGGCTGAAACCTGTTTTAGCCACTGAGGCTAGGTCTTGACCACATCTTTGCACAGAACTGGACAGTTCTTGCCATCTTTGCTTTAGCCTTTCACCTCTGCCTTGGCTAGGTACGTCTGAAGAAGTCATTTTTATTTTTTTTTCATGTTTTTTTTTTAGGATTAATGTGAATTTGTGAAACACTGTAATAAAAAGCATATTTTTCTTATTTATTTATTTTTTTTTCTCCATTATTAGTATTACTGGTGTCCGGTCATGTCGGATCTATGCCATGTCGGACCCTCTATATTACATACCAAGTTGGACTGCATTGGTCAACCCTATGCCCTAATGCCCTAATACTGAGACACAACCATGTTGGACCTCTCATTGGTTACCAAGTCGGACCTACTAGACTGTGGATGGAATTTGATGATAGGCGGCCGTAATCTAACATGTTTAATATAATATTAATTTGAATGCACAAAATTATTATTTGTAATCTTTTTGATAATTTTTATTGTTTTCATTTTAGCTTCAAAAGTTGAAGGAAAGTGAGACGACCGATAGATTTAGCATTGGCCACATGATCCCCTCAGAATTCAACTGAAGATATCAATTTGAAATAATTTAATTTGAATGCACGAAATAATTATTTGTGATGATCAAGTTTTTCTATAATTTTAATTTCATTTTCTTTTAACCTTGAAGAAAAGTAAGATGACCGCTAGATTTAGCATTGATGACCCGATCCCCTCAAGAGTTCAACTGATGATATCAATTTAATTTGAATGCACAAAATAATTTTTGTGATGTTTTTGATAGGCTAAGTTTAATTTCATTTTTACCTGTTCCAAAGTTAAAAAAAATTGAAGCTGCAAATGACAATCACCACGAATGTGATTTCTGGAAATGTAAAGAGTTGTTAGCTCAGATTGTGCTTCATTTTTCAGCAATCAAAATAATTGGGTGAACTGTGATAACGCGACGACAATCACGCTAATGTCGCTAATTGCACCATGAGTTGTAATGTTTATATAATTATATAAAAGTGCTATCATTGTAGCCTATCGTATTATGTGTATCCTGTATATTTATATTATGTTATATAGGCCTCATGATTATAAATATTCTATGTATATTTATGTATATATATTTATTCCAACTAAAATAGTTAGAATAGGCAAAAAATTATCAAATAATCAGCCATTTCCTCCCGATTGAGATCCGCCATAATTATGTCTGTCCAAGCAGCATGGTAATATCATCAAGCTTGAGCATAAGATTAGCGGGAATTTTGACATTGCCGCGATTATCATCATTTCATAATTATCATTTTTAAACCAGTAATTTTGAATATAACCGTACATTCTTACGGTATATTATAACAAAAGATAAAATAGAGTTGAAATACTGAGTTTGTCGCAAGTTCACAGCTTACCAATCCATCACTTACAGTTTCACTGCAAGCTTTCTCTCCTGCCTTCACAACTCGATCACCAGTCGTCATCTGCTCGTAGCAACACTCACTTTCTCCGAGGTATCGCTCTGTTAACAACTCAACTTGTGTCATCTGCTCCAGAGTAATGCTCAGCTTCTCTGAAGTGCAACTCCCTTCACAACTCACCTTGTGTAAACTGCTCCAGAGTAATGCTCACCTTCTCTGAAGTGTAACTTCCTTCACAACTCATTGTATGTCATCAAATCGAATTAAGTTACTTATTACATTTTATGTCAGTAAATTTATTTCGGGTCCCTGTTATTTAATCAATTTAAAACATACTTGGCTATGTTTTCAATATTCACAAATTTTGTTCACTGATTTTAAAATGAACTGAATGCCTCGAACATTGACAATGTAATTATTATGATAATAGTCGTTCACATGGTTGTATGTTCAATATTTTTATTTTGTAAAATATTTTATAAACGCTGCAGTGAGTTTATTCTAAAACATTTAATATTTGGGTAATGTGACTAAATTATTTCTTGTCATCGCCATCATGGATAAATATCAAGGGACCGCCTTGGAAATAATTCTCAATAGGAAACTTTTTGTGTTTTTAATATTTATGTATTTATATTATAGACGATGTTCTGTGTCTATGTCAATGGTTAACTGAATAAATATATCTATCATGGGTTATACTTCCTAGCAATAAAATAAGCATTAAATTAAGTTGTACTTTACACCTACACCTCTAAGCAATCCAATGTCACAGCTGATGAAATCGCATCTCACACCATATAACACATCCTGCTCAGGAACAATACTAATGTTAAGGGATTAGCAGTTAGAGCGGGCCTCGAATCCCGACTTTGTCCGATGGTGTGATACACGTTATTTCAAACAATGCTGAGTTCCTGTATATAAAGAGCCACCATCTAGACACAAATCATTCTACCTTGAAACTCAAAGCAATACAAGTATAATTTTTATATGGATTATCTCAGTATTCAGTGCACTATGCCGGTTAAGGATCGCCAGCAAGGCATCCAGTGTGATCGTTGTGAGAACTGGCAAGAACAGTCAAGAAAAGATGGGCCAGTGGAGACGTCACAGGATGATGTTCCTTTTTGTTGCCATTCCCCCTATCAAACGTTGATTATCAAGACATACCTGCAAGTCTAACACACAAGTCATAATGACATGGAAGGGGAGGGAAGACGATAAAGTAAACAGCCCCAGGAAATGGAAACTTTACGATTCGCCACTTACTAGAGGAATCTGTGTAGGCACTGCGATATCAATGAATACAAGTTTACATGTGGCTTCAGCACTGCATGATTCATTGCAAATGTCACATGTTATGCTTTTTTCAAAAAAAACTAATTGTTCTGTTTAGTCCTAAAATTTAAATTGTTTCTACCACACGATTCAAGTTAACTCTGTCTCTGATATGATGCCACTCTGCCGTGTGCCGCGTGTCACGGTGTGGCGTATGTCAGCGTGTTCAGTGACAAAACCCCTATTACGAACCCTGATAATATTAATTAATGACACTAATTAGCTGCACAAACAAAAAGATATGTAATAAAAATTAGCTCAAAGTCTGTTAACGCTGCCAAATTTTGAACGTCGTAAGAAAGTTGGTTGCACGGGTATAACAATATAATAGGCCTAAGCACTAAAGCTGACCCGTACATAAAAGTAGTCTGTTGATGGCAAAATATCACTCTTTTAGGCTTAGCTAGGAGCCGCCCTAAGCAAAGGCATGCGGACAACCAGAAAACCGGGTGGACAACCACATTTTGGGAATGTGGTTGTTCGTTGGACAACCAGACTTTCAGCCCTTATCAGCTTATTACAACAACCCTGCTTCCCAAACTAGCCATGTGAAAAAAAATTGTCTGGTAGGCCAAGCCATTTAATCACATTTGCTTATTGTCGCTACTTCTGTCAGATTGAGATGTCGGTCTACTTCGTGCATGTTTCTTTTCGTCAGAGTTAAACATCATCATAAATTACACTAATTTTGGTCCGAAGGAAAAGAAATGTACTGAAACTTCATTTATTATACACAAAAATGTAAATACAAATCAATTTGACTCGTCGGTAGCCCCCCGCTAAGTTACCAAGACACAAAATATAGCATGGATTAATTTTATATATGCCTACCGATGTCTCAGTTCTCCCTTGCCCCTTTCCTCCTGTTCTCTTCTACTGTCTGTACCGGTAGTCTCTATTTTTTTTAATACTGTAGACCCTATTTTTAGTATTTAATTTGGAAGTTAGGGTGGCCATCCAAATTGCACAGTTGTCTGATCAAGTTACAAATAAGCTCAAAAGAAGTGTCTTGTGCCCCTGATGCCACTGCTTTTTATTTTGTAAGGATCAATTACAAATAGTTTTTGAGTTTTCAGTTTATAATCATTTTTATAGCTTAAAATGGAGGGTGTTTTATGATAGCAGTCAGGATCAGAGCCCTAAGATATACATTCATCATAAGACATATAACAGCTCCCTGCTGATTTTTGTAACCTTTTTTTAAATTATACACTATCGTTAAATAATGACTATCCCAGATTCAGATAATATGATCTTATAAATTCCCATATATACATAACTAACGCTGATCATTGTATTATATGATCATTTTTATTTTATTCTAGAGTGGTAGAACAGCACTACATTGGGCCTGTACAGGTGGACACACAAATATTGTTGAATATTTGATAATACAATGTGGCTTAGGAGTGGACATTCGAGACCAGGTACTGAAATTTATTTACTAATGCTCAGAAACATTTTGTGCTGGTTAATATACTTGTACATATACCAGTATATATACTACAATTAAGCCGTGTTTTTGGGTAGTGGTGACATTATCTCGTCAAACATAGTATCTACCCTCCCAACAAACAAGATGCTGAGCCCATGTTGCTGTAATGTTGGGCCGTGCTAGCTGAATGTTTATAAACCAGGCATCTTAACCACTAAAGCACCATGCAAGGAGAAGATGACGATTAATAATAAGAATAGTAACTAAGCAACATATCATCAGATAGTAAAATTAAATTAAACCTCCATCAGTATTTATTTTCCTGATTTTATGAGGTGAAATATGTGTTGTTTTTCACAGCATCTATGTCATAATTACGCATCGTAATCTGGTAAAATTATACTGGATAGAGTAGCAGAGCATTCGTTCAGACCCGGACCAACACTGGGGAGCACCACTGACAGTGATTTCACATTTTGGGAAAGTCGACTATCTTATTGTACACTATCTTTGATGTTAGTTTAATGTTGGGTAAAAACTAACATAAAAATGGGATTGAATGCCTAATATTTTTCTGGTGCTTTGTGGAGACAGTGACAGGTGCCACTGTCTCTGCATGGCTCCCTCCTGTGCCAGTGGTGACGCGGTGTGGCACTGTGCTGGGGTCGGGATTGTTTTGGCATTGCAGACGGTGGGTTAACATTTGTTTGATTGGCGCCAGGTGTTTGCTGAATTGGTGCTGCTCCTCACCATTTAACCGTGAAGCCTTTTTTACCCCTCGGCCCAACTGGGGTATTGTCGTCCCCTTCGTGCGCCGCCGCACGCACTCTTTTGGCTACTACACCAACATGGTGCAACAGAATAAATTCATAATTCATACAAACATTCAACCCCTCCCGGCATTTTTTTTTACCCAAGGTGAAGGTCATAGGTCAAGGTCAAAGATTTAAAACAATTCTTGTTAACGCGATAACTTGAAAAATAATTATTGGATCTCCATACTGATTTTCAGCTTTCCAACGATTATCAAAATGGCCGCCACCTGGCGACAATTTTTTTTTTCCTACTTAATTTTTTTTTTATAATTCCATTGAAACCTGGTACGGTGTATAGGTTTTCAGGGTCTGTGGCATTGTCCGTTTTCCGAAAACGAGGTTATGGCAGCCATCTTTTTGTTTAATTACAAAATTTCTTGTTAACGCGATAACTTGAAAAAAAATTATTGGATCTCTCGAATTTTTTATGTGATGTTGCCCATGAGTATGGAAATGTCCTGATTAGATTTTCAGCTTTCAACCGATAATCAAAATGGCCGCCTCCTGTTGATTAATTTTTTTTTTCAGATTCACCTGAAAACGTGGTATATATACCGGTAGGTTTTTGGGGTCCGCGAGTCTATTGGCATTGCCTGTTTTCGTGTGCGAATGAATACGAGGCTATGGCGACCATCTTGATTTTTCAATTTATTAATTCCTCGCTAACACGATAACTTGAAAAATAATTATTGGATCTTTCCAATTTTATATGTGAAGTTACCCATGAGTATGGAGATGACCTGATTAGAATTTCAGCTTTCCAGACCACCGATAATCAAAATTGCACCATGTGGTGACTAATTTTTTTTAAATTTTTTTTTCAGAATTCCCTCGAAATCTGGTATATATATAGTTTTTCAGGGTCTGCGAGTCTATTAGTATTGTTCGTTTTCATGTGAGACTGAAAACGAGGCTGTGACGGCCATTTTGGTTTTATCAATTTTAATAAATCGTTCTTATTTTCAATTTATTGCCTGAGTGCTTGCACAGTATTTTTATACATTTCTTATACTTTATACTTATGTTTTCAGTCCAATTGGACACCATTGATGATAGCTACATCCGCTGGCAGAGATGACATTGTAAAATTTCTAGTGGGCAATGGTGCTCAAATTAATGCAGTTAACTCTACTGGTCAGTGTCCATTACATTATGCAGCATCAAAAGACAGATATGAGGTGAGGATGCCTTACTTGGTTGTTTCTATCAAATTGTTCTGAAACTTGTCCAATTTGCTCATCATTGAAACCTACTGGACAAATTTGAAAATGGCATGCCTACCGCTCGGACAAACACATGATTGACTAACGGGTTTTTAGGTCTCAGCCAATTGACTAACGGGTTTTTAGGTCTCAGCCAAATTTTGCTGATGCTTATTGTCGTCATGCAGCACGTCCATCTGTGCGCCACTTTTCGTACTATGTTAAATCTTGATTGAGTTCACATTTAAATTATCTGTGACCTCTATGACCATGATTTTTTCCCGATAGGCAAATTTTCTCGTTAACGTGATTCACTCAACATTGTAACTCTCCAAAAATGATACCCTGCCAGATAGCTAGAAAATTACTACAGAACGAAATATGCGATTTCTAGGAGGGGTATGTCCTGAAAATTTTCAGCTTCATCATATTCAAAATGCTCGTGGCCATTATTGTCCATAATATGGGTAGTATCTGGGAAACCATGCCAGATAGCTAGACCATTCCTATAAAACAAAATATGCCGCTTCAGAGAGGGGTATGACCTGAAAAATTTCAACTCAATAAAACAAAACATGGTCGATTTGCGGCCATTATTGACTTTAATGTCTTTAATGTGTGTAATACTGTATCTGAAAAACTGTGCCAGATAGCTAGACCATTATTATTTCATTGTTCTGAAACTTGGCCCAAATGTTCACCATACAAAATGGCCGTTGCTCTAATATTATTTTCTTTGTAAGTGTGATTGAGTCGTTTACAATTTTCAATAAATTAATAAAACAAGACGCTCACCTAATCATGCTGAACTAATGTTGGACCAATGTCGCAGACAGTTAGCAAACATTAAACCATTATCGGGTAAACATCTAATGTTTGCTGGACACCTGGTGACATCACTGGACAGTATCTATATGCATTTGTGTGGGTCCTTAACAAGCAAAAGTAAATGCTGTGACATAGAAATCACACAAGTTGTTATGCTACATATAGTCATTAAAAAATTACAAAATAACTTTATTGAGATGATACTGAAATGTAAGAAATTAGAACAAAATAACTTTGCATCTCATTTTGTATTGCATTTCTGTAACAGGGTAACTGGAGCAATCCCTCCCTGTCTATGCGAGGGGGTTCTGGTTTATCCAGTCTATCCATGTCAACTAGCTGGCAAGTAATACAGCAGCCAATCAGTGGCGCTCTATTAAAAACAGGGTGCGTGCGTGTGGTTGGTTACACTGAGCTTGAGAGTCATGTTGACAATTTTGTGACAGGTACTGCGAACTAGTATTTCAGCCTGGTCGGCTGGTCCACCTGGTGGGGACAGGACCGATCTCCCAGCAAGCGGGGGGACGTTGAGCCGATGTTGGATTGTTGTTGGGCCAGTGCTAGAGGCATTGACACTAATATACAGTCGAAAAGACTTTTTAAACTGCTTCTCTTATCAATCAATCAATTATGGAACTTTTAACTCATCTGAAGAACCGAGCTCAGAGGTGCACTAAAACCAATTCATAACCTATGTCATGTCCAAGTTCAGAGCATATAGTCGTGAATAAGTTACCAGTTCATCGAGGAGCTAGGCGGAAACGCCAGACCGAGTTTTTACTAGCTTCCGGAAATATATCATGGTTTTAACAGTCCGAATTACAGAAGGAAAAGAGTTCCATAGTGTGGGTGCAGCGACAGAGAAGGACCTTGATCCCGTCCTCGTTTTCACATATGGGATAAAAAGTTGTTTGGTAACAGTGGAACGAAGCTGCCTAGAACTGATAGCCGGCAGTAAGATATTACTAAGATACGTTAAAGAAGCGAGTTACAGTAATCAAGTGTACTACCTATTAATGCAACAGCAATCGTCTTAGCAGTATCACGAGAAAGATGTCTGCGAATGCGACGCAAATCACGGATATGGTAGAAGCAGGATCTGCAAATCTTAGAGAGATGCTGACGAAATTTTAAATCACAATCAAACATGACACCTACATTTCTGGCTGAGGTACTTGGTGACATTTCATGATCCATAAAATAGGCCACAATGTAGACAATTTGTCCTGTTGAATCTTAGATCCAATGATAAGAAATGCTGGTTTAGCAGTGTTCAATTTCAGTTTATATTTGACCATCCACATGGAAACACTTCGTGGGACCTTGTGGGACGTCGTGTGAGGTAACAACTGGGTCCGAAGAAACATTTTGAATATTAACGCTTTGCCTCCGGTCAGTTATACGTACATGTAAGATGAAAACAATTTAACGGCAAATCCATACATTCCATATCAAGATGATAGGCAATTTGAAGTGTACAATGACCAATGGTATCAGAAGCTGCCAAAAAGTCTAGGAGAGTCAATAGAGTTACTTCTCCTCTGTCCATATCTAGATATACTTCTTCAAGCAGCACATAAGGACCGTTTAGTGTCACATGCATGTCCAAAATAAGAAATACAGGAATATCGTCTTTATATCTCGCTTAACTGATAAATGCGCAACACAAAAAATATATAAACTTTTGCATTTCTAGTCTATGGACATGTTTACATCATATAATCCTATTAGGGGCCAAAATAAATATACAGATTTTTTGGTGATTTTGGTCTGATTGTGTCGCTTTAAACCTGACATGACTTGTGAATATTTACATTGTACTGAGGCGGGGGCCCTTGTGCAGTAGTTAAAGCTGCCTGCTTGGAAAGTCGGAGATCGCGGGATCGAACCCCACTCTGGCCTTCAAATTTCAATGAAACAAAATGTTTGTTCCCCGCTCACTCATAAAGATTCAGACCGCCAGGGCTTGAATTTAAATCCTGTGTCTGGACGGCAGTGTCATCCCATTCATCTCACCATCATCAGTAGGTTCTCCTTAGGTCCTGGCCCAGTTTAGCCTATATGTGCGCAAAGGTTGCCTAAAACCCCATTCTTTTCATTTATACGTCGCATGTTGTGCAGAATCTTCTAGCACACGGAAACATATCTGAGTCTGAGAACTACCATGCACCATGTGCACAGGTGGTAACATTGAAGATTAAGTGTGTACTGTCCTGGTGCTTAATAGGTTGGCGGATAATGACCTGCTGTGCCATTGTACATCATTTTCAGTGAGGAAGTACTAGACGCTGGCTTGCGCTGGTCTATCATTGTTCTAAATGTCGTGGAGCAATACCACGACACGCTCTCTAGCATACTCGATCAACACGCTCCACTCATCACCAAGACCATCAGGGTGCGGCCGAATACTCCCTGGTTCAATGAGGACATTCAGCAGGCCAAAGGTAGTAAGTCTTTGTTCAGAAAAATGAAACGATTCGGGCTTTAGGCCACCTTTGTGCACATATAGGCTAAACTGGGCCAGGAGAACCTCCTGAGGATGATGAGATGATTGAGACGACACTGTCATCCCCACAATACTGACTTTCCCACATGGATGGGGAAGAAACATTTTTTGTTTCTTTCAAACCGCCGAGACCGGGAACCAAACCCCGAACTCTGGCGTGAAAGGCAGCGGTGCTAACCACTACCCTAGGGCCCCCGCCCAAGTCTTTGTTCAGGCTCATGGATAATATCCTTGAACGTGGGCACGAGACACACCTACCTGATATATGCATTCAACAACTGATATAGTGAATGCCTTCAGCAACTTTTTTAATGATAAAGTTATCAAAATATCGCGAGAGCTTGGATGTAAGGGCTGCCTTTGGCTCATTTGTGGTAGCTGATTCACAAATCTTGTCAACACATAATTTGTCAACGTTCAAAGAGGCCACAGAAGATGAAGTACGTCAGGTGATCATGAAATCAGCAACCAAGTCGTGCAGGCTGGATCCGATCCCGACGCATGTACTCAAGGGTCATGTCAGCTCTCTTGTACCTATCATCACGAAAATGGTCAATATGTCTATGAGTAGTGAGACTGTGCCACATCTTTCAATGTGGCTCTTGTAACTCCTTTACTGAAAAAAGCTACACTAGACCCAAGCACATTGAAGAAGTACAAACCAGTGTCAAATCTTCCATATCTGTCAAAAGTCCTCAAGCGCATTGTTCTTCGAAGATTGTTAGATTATCTAAACATCACAAACCAGCATGAACCTCATCAATCGGCATATCGCCCTCTACACAGCACAGAAACAGCACTCTTGTAGGAGTGAGAAATGATATTTTGACGACCTTAGATCAACATAAGGCTGCCATGTTGTTGTTATTAGACTTATCAGCAGCCTTTGATACGATAGACCATGGTATGCTTCTAAACAGACTGTCAGATATTGGGATTCAGGACACCGTTCATGACTGGCTTAGGTCATATTTACACAACCGTTTTCAGTCCATTAACATTAATGGCTGTAAGTTACAGAGTATACCCTTGAGAAATGGAGTCCGACAAGGCTCGGTCCTTGGTCCATTCCTCTTCACGCAAAACACTGTGCCGATAGGTGCCATATGTAGGAAACACGGGGTCAGCTATTGATCAGCTATAAGCCGACGACACCCAGATCTACATCACGTTTCACATTAGCAATAATGCAGATAGGAAAGCTGCACTTGCCAAAATTGAAGCTTGTGTAGCGGAAATTCCTGCATGGATGGTAATGCACAGACTAAAACTCAATGATGATAAGACTGAATTTGTCTATATAATCTGGTGTCATTGAACAATAACAAATCTATCAGCATCGAACCCATAACAATTGGGGACATCAGCTTTCCACCAACGTCTTCCGCGCGGAATATTGGTGTTATCTTCGATGGCACGTTTTAAATGGAAGCGCAAATCGGTAAAGTGTGTCAAGCTTGCTATTTTTGGCTAAGAACATTCGTCGCACAAGGTCGCACCTAGCACTGACGGCAACCCGCCAGATCGTCCAGTCACTGGTTATCTCAAGACTAGACTACTGAAACTCACTTTTACAAGGTCTGCCAAAGTATCAGCTCGCAAGGCTACAGCGTGTTCAAAATGCGGCCGCAAGATTAATTGCATGCATCTCACACCATGAACACATCTCTGAAATACGGACGCAGTTTCACTGGCTACTGATACAGCAAAGAGTCTCATACAAGATATTGCTGCTGACATTCCTTGTGGCACACGAAAATGCTCCTGAATATTTATCTGAGCTACTGTTGCTGCATAAACAAAGCCGAGCCCTGTCATCGGCTAATCAACCTATTCACACAGCCGCATTCATTCACCAAGACATTTGGAAATCGAGCGTTTGCAATCGCTGCTCCAAACCTGTGGAACTCTCTCCCCACATCACCACTGATCACTGAGGGATATTCACGACCCCAACATATCCAAGCGGTCCCTAAAGACATGTTTGTTTGAAGAAGCTTATCATAGTCTAATGGTATAAAGCATATCAGTGACACTTTGTTTTCCATGGCGCCCATGAATCACATGAGATATGTGGCGCGTTATAAATGATTTAGTACTTAAATACTTAATGACGAGGGTCTGCTCGACCATGTGCGTCCGGAAGGTGGAATCCACCAGGGCTGAGGGGTGCAGAACTTATTTCATTTTACCGAACATTGATCATTCTTAATTCGAGCTCTGACTTTCTAACTGCTACAGGGGTCTTGGTAGAGATTCCATGATATTGCGAGGCTTTACCGATCCTTATTGGCTGATGAGATGGGCAGAAAACTTTAACCCCTAGAGCACTGAGGTATTCAATTTAATTTTTCAGTCACTTGAAGTTGTGTCTCGCTACAGCGATCCACAACTTCAAGTGACTGAAAATGTGTGTGATTTGCGAAATTTAAATCCCAAAATATATCAGTGTTTCAAGATTGGAGGTATATTTTACTAAATTAACAACTAGTTATCAGGGGTTATACAGGTTCTAATAAAAACACAATGTCTACTGTAGTCGACATCAGTGTTCTAGGGGTTAATATAGCTGGCTGCTGCCTTGTAACTTCACTCTCATGATAAGTTCACGTCGAGTCACCACACACAACATGAAAGATTGAGAAAATGGTGATAAAACTTTGTGCTTAATTACTGCTGATTTGTATCACTTCTGCCCCGGAACTTTTGATATCGTCCGTTCACATGTTGGTTTTTGGAACGCTCCCTCAGAACGATTTATTGTACATTGAATACGCTTGATTAAAAATGTTGAAATATAATTTTAATTTATAAATAATGATAGGTTTAAAAAGGTTGCTTTACATTTAATGTCAAATGTGCATATATGCATACCATGTACCTGGCAGCTAAAATATTGGGTAAGTGTGGCAATAATTATTCCAGGGCAACAATGTTGAAAAAGTACACTGCAATGGACTCATTGTCGCATACATGTATGGGTTTTTTTACACTTAATTTATTTCATTCAGTATAATTTACAATCCCTATTAAAAGCTGACAAGCAATTATTTAAAATTATAGTTGTACCGCTGCTATTTGAGCTATGACACTCTTCTGTGGGCATTATTTGGTGAGGGGGACAATTTAACTTGTATGTGCATAATGTAGGTCTAGGTAATTTACCTCTCCATTCACTGTGCAACAAATTATTCTATACCCTGTTACCCAGTTGTGAAGCAGATTTTTCCATCCATTTAGTAAGTGTATATTTCAGATTGCAGAGTTATTACTAGAGAACGGAGCAGCAACAACAGTTGGCGATTGGGTAAACAATGCACCTTTGCACAGAGCCGCATGTAAGGGACATACTAAAATGGCCAAGTTGTTACTCTCCTATAATGCTGATCCCAATCATCAAGACTCCGCAGGAAACTCACCACTGTAAGGAGCTTTGTATTTTTTATCAATTTTAGCCGCCAGTTAAACTTTGACTGAATGCTATAGTCATGATCATGTACATGTAGTTAAAACGCTAATCTCTAAAAAAAATTAATGGGTGATAATATAAATGCAGAAAATAATAGCAGCTGTTATGAAGGTCAATATAAAGGTCAAAATGTAATGACGCATTGATAATAGCAAATCTTTTGTCATCACACTATCTGTACTGCATAGTCTACATATATCTGGGGATATATCGCATGGCATAGTCTGACCTAGCCATGGACGACACCACATCGTAAATATGCAGGCTGTGGAGGCTATATTAATTTTACCTGGGAGAATCAACCTTTTTATCCCCCGCCCCACGAAGTGGGGGCAGGGGGGTATCGGCGTCGCCTCTAATGTCCGTACATCCCTCCATCTGTCCGCATTTCGTTTCCTGAGCAGATCTCGGAAACCAATAACCCATGGGAAATTTCTTTCATATTGCACACACACATACCTTAGTAGTAGCAGATGTGCTTTTGTGGGGTTTATGAATTTTGACTTACTTAAATGGCTGACCATCAGCCACAATTAACTTTAATATGCCTGCTGTGGCAGCGTTTTGTTTCTAGAGCAGATCTCTGAAAACCTTTCATATTGCACACACAACCCTTAAGGGGAGTATATGTGCCTTTTGTGATTGATGAGCTTTGACCTACATGTACTTGAATGGCAGACCATAGGCCATAATTAACTGATATGCATGATATCTGGCAGACCATGCCAGATAGCTAGACCATTACCATAAAATAAATGTGTTGTTTCAAATCTATCAAATTCAATATGGCCGACTATCGGCCATAATTATCGTTATTGTGGATGATATCTGGCAAACGAAGCCAGATAGCTAGACCATTAAGTATAGAACAAAATGTGTGGTTTCAGGGAGGGATATGCCCTGAAAAATCTCAATTCCATCAAATTTTAGGTTTAAGGCCATTATTAATATTATATATGTTTCAAATCGATCAAATTCAAAATGGCCGTTTATCGACCATAATTATCTTTAATGTGGCTGATATCTGGCAATCCGAGCCAGATAGCTAGACCATTAAGTATAGAACAAAATGTGTGGTTTCAGGGAGGGATATGCCCTGAAGAATCTTTAAGAAGGTTTAAGGCCATTATTAATTTTATATATTGCCAGATAGATAGACCATTACTATTAAACAAAATGTGTGGTTTCAAGGAGGCATATTCCCTGAAAAATGTCCAACTCGGTCAAATAGTGGCCGGTTTGTGATCATCATTGACTTTGATGCACCCTGAATTTTTTTTATCACACTGCCGGGGCGGGGGATTATGGTGCTCAACATCGCGGTGACTAAACGCGATCTCCACCCCAAGGTCCGAAAAATGTGCATAACTTTTTAATGATGTTGCGACAAATGAGCTGATTGGGCGATGTGGTAGGTGAAATGTTGCCATGTCTAATAAACCTTTATTCACCTTTTAAGATTTATCTAACTAAATCTCATATGTCCGTCCAACGGATATGAATGTCTGCTATTGAAAACCTTACATTTTGATGTCAAATTATTTTTGATTAAAAAAAAATTGTGGATCCTAATTGTGCTGCTCGAATAATGCTAATGATATGTGCAACAACACATGTCTAGTTTATATATAACTATATAGTATAATACAGCAAGTGTTTATTACCTATTGTAGGCATGCTGCCATTGAGGAAGAACGTATGACAGAGGTGAAACTTATCATACAGCATGGAGGTAGCTTGACACTTCGAAATAAGGTTTCTATATTTTTACTAAAATTTATAGTGATGACACATGCCTCACAATATGGGGATCCTCACTACAGCAGCAACTGTGTACACCACCCAAATTGATTTAACTTGGACTCAAAAGTGAATTAATGAATTTAAGTATCCAAATTCTATTGGGATGTTTATAGTTTTTGACAATTTTTTCAACAGGGGTTCGTCGCCACGGCCTTATCTGTGTGTATATATGTTTTATGTTATATGTTTATTTTGTCACAGATATATGCCTAGGGAATTCATCCTATCTATTTTGGGGATGAATTCCTAAGATGTCCGCCGTGAAAGCTTGTGAATGCAGTATCTTATGAACCGTTGGTTGGATTGCATTACAATTTGATGTGATTGTTTATCATGATCTAATTAAAGGACGACTGTAGTTACATTTACACATATCTGTAGAACATTAAAACGTGCGCCACAATCAGAGAGCCTAAATCATGTAAATAATTACTGAGGCTAACGAGATGTTACTAATGCTAGTTAAAAATTTTCATTAAAAAAATAGGTAATAATTGAATAGACTGATGCTGTTAACTCAATGTAACTGATTGGATTCATGCTTAATATAAAATAGCGCATTTTTAGCCCTCCCTATATTTATTTATTCTTAAAGTGGGCTATTGCGATTGAAGTTCAGCGTCGTCGGTGTCAGTGTGGACATCGTTGTCTGCATTAATATTTAGCTGTTAGCACTTTAATTTGCAAAGTTTCTCATGTATCTTGGCTAATCTTGCCGAATTTGTTCTGCATGTTTCAATAATGGAAGAAAAAAATCAAAATTGCCAATTTATTGTGATTTATCACGGTTCTCGGACAAGTTCAATAATGGTGGTGGTCTATCGTCGAATGTGATCTTGTTGTTTTGTGCTTTTGTTGGTTATTTTTATACATTCCTCTATTTTACAGGAAGAAAAAACGCCAATAATGATGGCGAATCCTCAACACAGAATTCAACTTCAGCAACTCTCTGAGCAGATTATTAGCACCACGTAGCATGTAATAGTGTTTCATCGAGCAACACATGTCTGTCAAATAGTATACATGTAAATACTTGAACTAATACATGCTATTTGACACAAGAGATTCTAATTTGAAAGCACATATAAAACACATACAGGTAGACATGATTTCACTTGACATTTACTGATTGTGTTTCTCCTTTTCTCGACCATGTCAGGCATAGATGTGAGATTATTTGAACATTATGATAATTAAAATGAATAACAACTGATTTTGACGAAAGTGGATTCAGTGACGTGACATTAGTGATAATGTGATGTAATATCTGACCTTAAATTCGACAGGGAATGGAGTAATAGAATTGGTCGCGACATTTTTTATCTTCAAGGATATATATTTATTCTAATATGGTGGCCAAATTTTCTTAAAAATATATATATATATATATATATATATATATATATATATATATATATATATATATATATATATGCAGGGTCCAGTTACACATCGGGTCACTCAGGGACACTGTGTGTAAACGCAGATACTTCAACAAGTTAACTTAATTGGATCTAGAGAAATTTAGAATTTCGTGGATTAGCCTACTAAAATTGGACTGTACTACTCTTTTCAGCATCTATGAACATCCTCCGATGAGATTTATGACACGTTGCCCTGGTTAAACACGCAATTTATTCCAGACAAACATGAATGGGGACATTCCCATTGATAAATTGTTTGTTTCTATTTTTCATTTATTTGAAGCTGGAATTGCTAACGCAACTTCCGGCTTCAAATGACGAAAAATATTTCCTTCTGAAGTGAGTTATTTGACTAATCGAGCATCTACCACAAACTATATTATCCATTTCAGTGAAACCTTATTCGACTTAAAATATGCTGAAAACTGTGTATATAAGGGCATAGCAGAACAAGCCTGCTGACACCTCGTTTATCATTAGAAAACCGCCAAAATTTGGAAATGTAGAACAGAAGCACCAACGTTATATATTAGACATAATCTTAGTTAAACAGGGACTGGTGTGATTCTAACTCTGACATAGATATAATTTTATGTATGAAGTAGGATTTTGGTTATTGTAATATAGAAACACACTTAGCTAAAGTTTATATATTGCGCAACTGTTAATGCCTCTGCTGCGGAGCAAGCGAATACATTATGTTTTCGGGTTGTCCATCCATCTGCTCGTCCGACCGGTCATTCTTGTCATCACAGTAATTAAATAACTACTGAAGCTAACAGTTTGATATTATGATAGACCTCATGAAGGTCGATAGACCTTATGAAGGTCTATGTCAAGTTCAAAGATGGGTGACCTTGACCTATATCCCATGGTCATAAAGGCTAATAAAGAAAAACGTTTGTCGTCGCGATATCTCCAAACCTACCATTTGTATTACTTCCATATTAATACAAGTGGCCCAAATGATAAAACTCCAAGGTCAAATTCAACGATTGGTGACCTTGACCTATTTGTCAGGGTCACAGAGACCAGTTATAGAGAAAAAAGTGTCATGAATATATCTCCACACCTACATTTTGTATTGTTTCTATACTAATACGAGTGAGCCATATGATGACACGCAAGGTCCCCAGTAAACACAAAACATAACGTCGGCCCAACGTCTTCCACGTTGGTCTAACATTGCTGTATAAATGTTATTCAAATGTTTTGTGTTTGCTGGGTCATGTTCACGGATGGATGAGCTTGACCTATTTCTTCAATGTCAAGGCTAAGAAATGAAAACAATCGTCATTATGAGACCTCCACACACAGTTATATATGAATCCTCCATTTTATTCCAAAAAAAATGGTGCATCTATTGAAGGTCTTGGTCAAGTTTACGCATTAGGTGGTATGCTAAGATAAGGTATGGCACGCGGTGGAAGCATACTCTTCTAGGATATGAGATATATCTGTAAGCTCAAATTTGTGTCATCTACACAAATACTTATTTAATGTATAGTAGCACGGTCGAAGTTGTCAGTTTTAAAAAGAAGGCCTATATTTCGCTATTTCATAGAAAATAGATAAATCAAATTATAAATAAGAAATGTACAGTAGTTATCGCGATCGTTATTAACCAGGATTGATGGGGTCCAATAGTACGATTCGTGCCACAAGCCGATCACGCAATGCCTGATTAGATCTAGTACTGCTTGGTCGATATGACAGGAGATTCACGGGATACGGTAATTTAAATAGCTGACATGGGACACTATAATAACATAGCGTTATTCACTGGACAAATATCGGAGTTTAGAAGTTATATTGATTAGGCATATTATTTGTAAATAATAAAAATGAGAATTGATTGAATTTGTCAGTCTGATACAAACAGTAGAAGTAAATTAATGGAATCAGAGTGAGGTTGTGTTTAATGACGTAATCATTTTGAGGGTACAGGTGTGCTTGTCGAAATCTCGTGAAATATCACTCAACGAAAAATCATACGAGACCTGTCAATCATACTGACAGCTCCCACGTCATATTCGTCTTATATTATTCTATTACACGATTCGAGTTATAATACTTGAATTCAATTCATGTTCAGATACGGAATGAGATAATTACTGTTGCTCTAAAAGGGTGCCGTCATGTGCCGACGACGTTGCGTGAGCGTTAAACGTGAAGGATTGCCGCTATTTATATAACGATTAACATGTGAAGTTAGCTGAAAATTTCATGCTCAGTTGGATCCTGAAATATTTATAACATGATTTTTCCGGAAGAATAATAAAAAGATAGTGTAGAATTTGGGGAATCGTGGTTACATCGTGATATATCCGATTCTTGTAGTAACGATTCGTACTATAACGGATAACTGCTGTATTCAAGTAGCACCTGATGATTTTATGTATGTACCATTACTGTATTATCATTCGGCCTATGATCTGTTTATCCTTATCTGGTCTCTGTTCTTCACGTAGGATTTTTAGAGGTTCTTTTCCATATGGTGATGTGAAGAGGGTATCCACATACCTACCAAGTATGTGTGTGGAGCCTCTCTCTGTGTCGGTGTGGGGGAGCAAGAGCGTACGGATCAAGTCCAGGACAAATTGTGTACATACTATAGGTCTATGCCCGGCAAGCGCGAGGCATTGGGCCGATGTTGGTTCAATGTTGGGCCGGGTTGTAGATGGTCGGCCAGCATTGATCCGGCATTTGTTTAGTGTTTCGTGTTTGCTGGGTAGCCTGCATAATTTTGCACTATTTTTAACAATATACTATTCAATGCTATGTTTTCTTTATAGTGTCTCATAAGTCAGAACTGACTGGCCGCAATAAATATACCACTGTAATGTTCTTAATATAAATGAATTGTGGGTGACACTTAAATACATTTTACTTGACTTGACTTGACCTGTCATTCATGAGCCATTCTGTTTATTTTACAGCAGTGTTGCTGACCATTACTGTAAAATAAAAGATTCCACCGTGTAGCTGTTAGGCGTTTCAAGAGAGTTGTCCGATGGCTCGGACTCCATATCGGTGTTGGTGCGATGTTAGCTCTGTATCGGGCACATGATGCAACGTGGCCCTGTGCGAAATAACGTCGATACACTGGTTTCACCTTAACTCGATGAGGCTAGTCACATTGAGAAGGGAGAAACAAAGATATTTCTTTGAAAAACCCACGCAGATTTCTGCGGGGTTCGAGCCCGGCACGCATGTAGGACTCAACTATAAAAGGGGGGCATTGCGTGTTTTTGCTATTATATTATATTATTATAGCAGTTTTGCAGTATATATTATATGATTCGCTGCATGCATCGATGCATTATTTAATTTATGTGCTGTTGACAATAAAATAAGAAATACATGCAGTAAAATTATTCTCATCATGACCAGTTAATTTTACAAAAAATGATCCGTTTATTATTGCTAAAAAAGTTGACATTTGTTTGCTTAACCTCACAAAAAGCGATTACACATGGGTTTGTTTTAAAATACATCATCAAGTTCTATTTTTGTACTCTTCGAAATTGTATCCGATAGGCCTACCATAAAATCCCATGACCAAGTGTTTCCAGTATATGGAGAACACTGCACATTTAATATAGAAACAACAGTTAGTCATATAAGTAACTGATATTGATTCTGCCTAAATATCATATATATTTATTAAAAGCCGGTGTCCAAATATGTACCAGTATTTAAACAATGGTATATTATTCAGTCGTGCGCAAATTTAAGTACTAGTATATTGTGTGGTACGTTTGCTTAGTCTTTTCTTGTTTTTTTCACCACCTTCCTGTATAACAGCCTTTTATTGTAGCTTTTGCAGATGCCTTAATTTTAGGATCCAGTGAACCAGACGGTTTTGTCAATTGGTAATTTTGTTGACCATCTAAGTTGCCATTGCTGTAGCCTATTTCTGTAGTAAGTTTACCTGATAAATCAAAACATTAGTCAGTTATTTTTATTATACATTGCTGGTTAATTATCTTCCCAAACGATTTATTCTTTTATCACACATTGACACCACACCTTGGGACAGTGTAACCAATAGCATATCCAGGATTTCAAAATTAACAATATAATCATTAAAATCCGGGTAAAAAGATTCCAGAAGTATCGCAGTGACAACAAAGAACATAGCTGTTTAATATAAATATTTCTTACCCGTCTTTCTCCAATGATCGATCATTCCTAAAATGTCTACTTCTCCTCCAACGTATAATTCCTGTCCTCCTGCAGATATCGATGCCTCGGCTTGACCTGTCAAACTCCAGCCCGGATTGTTAGGATTGTCTGCTCCATATGAACCAAATGGATCAAAACTGTATCCGCCTCCAGCACCAAGTCCTGCTTCGCCACAGACCTTCCACCCGTCTCCGTCCAAGCAAATACTTCCATCCCCACCAGCACCACCACCATAACCTTCCACGCCTAAAATGTGAAAGCAGTATAAACATCCAAAACATTATCTTTCTCCACAAATACATACCCACTGGGCACACGACGTTGATGCTTGAGTCAACGTCGCATCAACGTGTGCCCAGTGGGAAACACCCATCTTTGATCAAATTACAATTTCTGAACGAAATTCAAACACATAATTAGTCATACTTACCAGCACAAAACAATCCCAGTGGATCACGCAGGTTAATTGGGTCATTGAATACATACTGGTAGAGGTTAGGCTGCTGACTGCTGAACAGAGATGGATCTCGGGCAGTCCATTGGCCTAATATGGGGTCATAATCACGAAAGTGAAAACGTATTAAATTAGTCGCCGGATTCCGCAAACCTCCAGCAAACCCGATAGGCAGAAACAAATTAGGAGCTGAATCGTGCAGGATATTTCCAAATGCATCATATATTATCTGCAATAAGCAATATTGTTAAAAATTTATTTTGTTAGTTCTCATTCATAAAAGTGTCAACATGATCAATATATTAATATAATGTTTTTGATAATATAAATCTAATCTTGAATCTAAATCTAAAATCTAGCTTCTTGAATCTAAATCATTTATTTGTGTTATTTATAATCAGCCAATTGTGTAGGGCCTAGCCGTAGTCCAAAAAAAAGGAAATAAGTATATTGTTTAAAAAAAGCACAAAAGTATAGTTATAGTAGGCTTATAAACTACATACCTCTTTCAAAAGTTGTCCTGATATATCAAAAACTGCTAGTGGTGTACCATTATGATCTGTCATGATATAGTTGATATTTCCGTTGGTATCTTCAATAAGTGCAGCAAACCCACGATGGTCGTAATATACAGCATAGTTGATTTTGTTATGGGTATAGTGGGTCAAGCGGATCGGATGTTGAGAATCCCCATAATAGTAATTTGTCAGGTCTTGGTTATATCTTCCCTCGACAAGGCGATGAAGTCCATCATAACGATAATCTACATGTTCTCCACCATATGATTTATGATTCTTATTAAATGTATATTTGATGAGCTCGCCTTTGGTATTATATAATGGCGTGTCCCCTGCTCTATTAGACATATATCCGTCGGTATTATGAAGGTAATTATCACTGTCCAGTTTGGTTAATTTATCTTCTGAGTCATATATGGCTGTATGTGAAATACCATTAGTCGTCCAGCTAACCTTGTTGCTATTCACATCATAATCATACTCCTCTGTCGTATCGCTGCCCTCCTTAACTTGAATCAGCTGTCCATCCAGATCATATTTATAATTTATAATTCTATGTGTGCTTTCTCCAATAGACAGTTCCTGTTGTGTTATTGTTGAAACATTCTGCCCTCTTTGCAAACTGATTCTATAAATTTGTTCACCCAGTATAGAACACGTGTGAGACGACAGCAAACCATTTCCATCCATCGTGTATTCACAATCTAAAATGTTATCCGTAAAGCTGATTTCTCTTTGAGTGCGTGTGTACTGGAAATATCCGTCCTGCATTATTTCGCCGTAATTGTTCCTTACAATAGGCCTTACGAATGTGTCATCAGCGATTTCAGAAATAATACCCCTTGTTAAGAATTGTGAGTTATATTCATAATTAAACTCTGCATCATAATCTGTACTCCTTCTGTGCAATAATACTCCCATTTTCGTCAACAAAGCGCCATCTCTCTCGAAGTGAATTTCATTACTTAATTGTCCATTTTCATATCTCATTATATTCTCTGGATCTGGATGACCGGAAAGAGACTTATATTCAAACACCGTTTCACTGTTATCAAATTTAAGAGATGTCGGACGGTAGCCTTCGTCATACGTGTGTCGTATGCCTTTCGAGGATGAAAATAACTCTTTCCTCAATTCTCCATCGAAGTTAGAAAGAGACCGAACTGAATATGGGGAGGACAGTGGAGATTTATAAACGTCATTGATTTGACCGGCGTCACTACCAGATCTGAGTATATGGGTTGCACCATTCGGCATTCGTACATTCACTAGTGTTGAGCAATTATCAAAAGAAAATGTATAAAATCGCCCACTCGGAAGAATCATTTTTATTTCCTGTAAAATCACAAAAAAATCAAACCACGAGATGGTCACATAAAAAACATGACACACTGTCGCTCTCATATTGTAGCAAAGCTGGCTTTGCCACAATATGAAAGCGGCATAATTGCACCATATCGTGTCATACCATTATGAGAAGTTAAAATCTATGTTTTTATTTAAACTGTAAATATGTGTTATTTACATATTACTATTCAAATCGGGGCTGATATTGTCATGATAAATAATGTAAACCTATAATTATGTAAACCACAATGTATAAATATCGTGGAGTTATATAGACTGGGATAGTATATATATTTAATATATAAAACCAGCACATTATTGGCTTATAACTTTGTGATGTTTTTTGTATCGTGCACATGATTTCGTATTTAAAACCTAGTCTCACCCTTTCATAGTCACCGTAGTCATATTCTAGCGCAATGCCATCATACCCTCTTTGCAGGATTACGTTATCATTCTCGTCCTTTATAAAAAAAAAAATTAGAATAAACAAATTAGAAACAAACAGAAAAGTTTATTAATTTATATAACACATTATAGTTGTATAGCTGGGAACGTTTTCGATTTTTTCAGATTTTAAAAGGTGTGTTTTATAAAAAAAAAATCGATATCCATGCAATTGAAAATTGGTCTATTCTTTGATATGTTTAAGCATTGATAAGGTTTGCAAAAACAAGTTTAAAAGATAATCAGGGCTAAATCTTAGTTACATTTTAAAAGTTTAATTTAGAAAAACGATATTGTCCAAATGTCACGATTTTTTACGTTGACCACCTTGTTGGCTACTTAACTCTGGACAGATATTAGAGTCTAAGAAGAATAACAGAAGATAATTTTCGTATTATTTTCTAATCTAGCTGAACATAAATATTAGCCTCTACTGTTCTATATCTATATGTTGTAGAAATGTTGGCAAATAATAACTATGAAAAATGTGCAAACCTGAATTGTTTCTTTCGTTAAACGTCCTTGAAGTGTATCAACAATAGTTTCCTGTTGCTTATCTGTGTAGTTGATGGTTATGTCGTCGATGCCGTGATATGGTTGACTCACCCGTATCAGTCGTCCATGATCGTCAAAATATTTAATCAGACTCCTTCAACATCAGTTATAAAAAGATTAGATTGGAGATAATTTTATAACATATTTTAAAAAATAAGTCAATTGACAAATATAAAAATAAACACGATTATTTACAATATTTTGGTAGAATCGTCATGGATGTAGATTTCCACGCGTTTTTCCTTGTAATCTTCATGAGTGGTCTGAACAGGTTTCCCGTTAATCTGAAACAAAAATTCAGTGGTAGTATATAATTTGCAATTATTTTAGGCTACATAGATATCTCCTGTATTGATGGAACTTACAATCGATGATTTTTACAAACCAAAATTATGTTCTCGTATCCATTTATCGTCAGAGGATTTGTCGGGTTCTCAAATGTAGCTTTATTATCCATATCAATTCTTTTGGTCTTGCCGTTTGGAGTTGACAGCATGTAATATGTTGGCACTGTGATCGAGTTGGACCAAATTGGACTGGGACCATGGCCTGCTTCTAGCTGTTAAAAGAAACAAAATCATTACAGTCGCGCAACTCATGTCTCTATGGATTTCTAATATACGGACATATTTTGAATGTAATATATATCTGAAGCTATATCATAACGTTACGGGATAGATGGGATGTCAAAAAATCGAATACAAATATTGCACACATATTTATATACAACATGTGGGCCTATATAATAATCTGAATACATTTGTTTTACGAATGCGCTGGACCGTGCTAGTCAAGCTGAAAGATGGATAAATTTTTTTAATATATTTTCCGTAATTTGACCAAGCACATAGAAAGGTGCATATGGGCGGCATTGTTAAAAAATTATGACGTCATATACATTTTAATGATTGTAGGTACATTATCTGAAATTAAAAAGTTTAAATCTCATAAAATTAAAGGTTATACATATTTTTCAAAAATTAGTTCAGTTTATGAAACAATTTTGAAAATTTGCCCCCATATGCATGTACTGTCCATATTGTGTGTCGGGTCATTTGCATTGTTCAATAAATACCATCTACCATAAAGTTGTTAGGGCTACTTATTACGCATACCCCATAACAGCCTGATGTAGAATGGTAGATGGATTTGTCGTGAGTTATCCTGTAAATCCGCGAAATAATTACGCTATATAAATGATCTGGATTATCAGCTTCATACTGTAGGCCTATAGACATAATTTAATACTTAAGCTCTTCTCCGTTGTTGTATTTTTATTATTATCTAAAAGATAAGTGTCATAAACAATTATTATTTTACCGTCATTTCATTTGGATGGATAGTGTAAATGATGCCTGTATCCTGATCATATCTGGTGATCATTCTAACAGCACCAACTGTTGAAGTGGTTGTCAACAAAGATCCAGTAACGGAGCGATCTATTGTTCCTTGTCGACCCGTTAGACTAGTTGAAACCTTGATAGTGTTCTTTGTGGAATCCGATATTTCCCAGAAATGTTGATAAATATCATCACCATTTCGTATATATGTTAATCGTCCATATTCGTCATATCTGCAGACAAATTGAAACAATTAACCTAACATTTAACCTGTTTTGTCGTTTAATGCATTATGATTGATTCTATCCAATATTGCTATTGTATCCAATACAGAACTAGTTAATAGATAGATATTTAAATAACCGAAACAAACAAACTATTCATTATGACAGCATACAGTAACTAAAACTATGACTATAATATTTATACTATATTTTATACAATAGACCCCTTGATATTGTGAAGGGCAATATAAATCTATACTATAATAGGATACAGTTCTCGTCAGACAAATCGTTATTTTATGTCCATCCGATATATACCTCCCACACAGCAGTAACATTTGTATTTTTTCGTGAGCATGATATGTTGCAAATTCCTGATAGCCCAGCTGACACAAGACATTGACGGGTCACCCAATAAAACCCAATATCAGGGCTTTGTATCCAAATAATAATTTATTACAAAAATTGCTTTCGTATATCTATAATTATAGGCCACATAAATTGAATATCAATTTTGACCTTGTTATCGCATTTGAGATACAAATTAACTTATCCTCAAAAATGGATTCCTCGCACCAAAATGAGCGGGGAGACTTGCATCACTCATTATTCTAAACCTAATAGTTAAAACGTAATTATTCACTATTGTCTTTGGCGACCATTTTGGATTTTGACATTTTTATCAGAACGCTTCGAGGATATTTTCTTGATATCTGATGATTTATAATCAACCAAGAACTACAACAGCCGATGCTGGATGAGGCGTAAAAATAGCTTTAGACGGATCCAGGCCATCCATTGACCAGCAATGATATATATAATTATGTCAGGTCTGTTGGCGCAGTTCATACTGCAGTATCGTGCATGGTGCTACTGTATCTGCCTTACAGGGCGATATGCAAATATACATTTCTGTTATACATTTCTGTTTACATGACATTTACATGTATCATAGAAAAGAAATACTTTCGTGCTTTCAATTTAATCACCAAATCAGATGTAACCATTTATCCCCCGCCCACGAAGTAGGGGAGGGGGATATTGATATCACCATGTTTGGTCGTGCGTCCGTGCTTCGTTTCCGGACGATATCTCGGAAACCGTTAGCCGGATTGCTTTCATATTGCATACACACATCCCTTAGGGGCTGTAGATTTGCCTTTTGGGGGTTATGACCTATTTTTGACCTTTGATTTTGAAGCGATTATTGACTTTAAAGAGACTGGCTCAGGCTGAAATCATAAAAAAATCGGTGATTTTTTTTTGGCTTTTTAATATGACCATATGATGTAAACATGTGCATAGACTAGAACTGCAAAAGTTTTGTAATTTTTGTGCTGCGCATTTACTAGATAGACTAGATATGGAGACGAAATTCCTGATTTCTTATTTTTGACAACCATGTAAAAAAAAGAAATGCGAGAATTTCGTCTTTATAACTAGTCTAACTAGTAAATGCGCAGCACAAAAATTTAAAAACTTTGCAGTTCTAGTTTATGGACATGTTCAGGCCTACATCATAATATAGTCATATTTTAAGGCTAAAATAAAATCAACGATTTTTTTATAATTTCAGCCTGTGCTAGTCCCTTTGATTGATGGCGGATGATAAGTTCAGTTTCCGGACGATATCTCGGAAAGGGTTTGCTGGATTGTTTTCATATTGCGCACACACACCCCTTAAAAGTGTAGATGTGCCTTTTGGCGGTTATGACCTTTCGATTTTGAGGCCATTATTGACTTTAATTGATGGCGGATGATAAGTTTAGTTCCATGCGATACCTCGGAAAGCGTTTGCTGGATTGTTTTCATATTGCACACAGATATCCCTTAGGGCGTGTAGATGTGTCTTTTTTAGAGGTTATGACCTTTGATCTAATTTTTAAGCTTTGACTTGGAGGCCATTAATGGTGGGAGATATCGTTTGCGTCAGCGCTCTTGTTATATTTTCCATGCAGCTTCATATAATAATATCAGGTGTCTCATTAATTAGGAGGAACTAATAACAACACTCTGTTATTAGTTCATCCTCCTATTAGTTCTTGATACTCACTCATATTGCTGATTACATCCTGAGGGTGGCTGATGTTCAATCATTAGACCTTGGTCGTCATACATATAAACAGCTGATTGTCCCATCTCACTGGTCATGCTTTGAAGTCGCCCATTAGTATCAAGCGTTACAACGGATCTTTCACCTCCAGGTGCAACAAAAGCATGCAAATCACCATTTGATCTTCTATCCAAGGTCAAAGTTCTGTTGAATTTGTCAATTACTCTCTCAAGGTTCTCGTCGTCGTCATATAAGAATTCAAACTCTACCTGTCCAGTCACTAGATCAACTGTACGCTGGTGTAGACCTCTCGGGTTGAACACGTGGACCTTAGTTTGAGAAGTATCAGGCACTACATATTCCTGTAGGCCTACAGTTTCAACACTATTCTGGTCATATATCTTCGTTGAACGAATTCGCCGATTACCTGCGAACAATTTCATAATATCGTCATATTTATTTATTCATATTTCTTATATTCAACCGAGAACAGACGCCTTCTTATAGAAATTAGGCCTACTATTGCTACTGTTACTTCTGCAAGTATATGTCATAACACTTTCGCGCGCAGTTTTCAGCTGGGGAGCTATATAGCTTCAGTGACCTTAACTTTTTCTGTCAGGCATGTTTTGTCTTTATCATGCTTTGAACATTATCACAAACACGTGTAAAATAATTAGTTACTTCATTGAAATAGAACTGTTGTTAAACTAAGGCAGCCAAAGGTGTAGCTGCTTTAACGACTTACCGAGAGTCAGTCTACTTGCAACAAACTCATGAGTGTGTAACAGTGCTGTGTATAATTATAGCTATCCCAGCAAAAACAAAACATTTTGTATAACATTTATACAATGTTGGACCAACGTCGAAGTCGTTGGGGCGACGTTGTATAAATGTTATACATATTGCGATAAGTTCTATAAAAGTATTTTTTGACTATTTGCTGAACCAGTTGCATCTTTTAATGTAAATTAACAGTTTTTAAAAACATTTGGTAAATAATGACTTCATGACTCACCCATGTCAGCGAAAACAATTTGTCCAGATGACGATACTGAAATAGAGGAAGGATAATGGAATCTAGTTTCTTTAAGCAAACTGCCATCCTTCCCAAAACAGTCACAATTCCTTTGCCGACATTGGCACTTCGTCTCTGTACCCGCGATGTGCTCTATGCTGTTTGTCCCAGGATCAATTCTATATATTCGATTGACACTTGAATATTGTGACTCTGCTATGTATATTTTGCCATTGGGACTCAATGTAACTGTATTCTGCAATCAAAACACAAATGTATATTAGGCCTACCATTATTATGTATGTTGAAAGATAACCACTAACCAGAAATACCTCGGTCGCAGCATTCTCGATCATCAGATCCACTATCCTACCACTAGCGTCAGCTAGTGGATCTGATTGATTGCGCTGTAGAATGTGTTCTGTAGAAATATTCATGAATTTGACCTGATTTTTTATCTGGCCAATCAGGCAATATCTAACAAAAATGGTGTCCTTGACATTCTGAGCCACATGGCCAGGCCAAGGAATACACATAGCGAGGCAGGTGACTATCTTCATGAAATTAACAGCTTCTTTCAACATATTTAAGAGAGGGTGGGGTGGACCAGGGAGGGGTTTGACTACATCATTACATCTAAAATTATATTTTTCGTGTCCAACTTGGCCTGACATCTTGTGGATATTTAAGCCTGACATTATGTGCTCCTGTCAGTATTGTCTGGTGAGATATAGACTTACATCTGTACATGTACCATCTACATCTGTACATGTATCATGTGTATTAACTATCATAATATAGTTGTATTATATAAGTCAGAACATACATTCTAAATACATGGTCAATGTTGATTGTATGTTGGGCCAGCGGCGTAGACGATTGACATACATAAATTCACCGTTGGCAATCCAACAGCGTAAACAAAATAGGTCTACACGGCCCAATGTTTTCCTAATGTTGGGCCTATGTCGCAAACAATGGTCCAACGTTAAACCAATATTGTGTCAGTGTATCGTGCTGACAGAGACTGTACACCAGTAAGAATGATGACCCAGCGATGGGTTCATGTTAATCCACGATCTGAGATGATGTCCCAACATCAAACAAAGAGTGGTTGTTACAATCACTGTGCAAATACTGCTGGTATCTTGGTCTTACACAAAAGCAAGTCTACAATAACACAGAAACGCAGATCTAATGTTGCTTTTGTGCTGGGCCGACATTGTATAGGATGTACCAGTGTTTCATCTAGCTCTTTCTAACATGGCGCAGCGCCATGTTGCCTTTTGTGAGCGCCATGTTGCCCTTCATGAGCGCCATGTTGCCCTTCTTGAGTGCCATGTTGCCCTTCATGTGCGCCATGTTGCCCTTCTTATATTCAGACAGTGACATGCATCTTTTAAGTGTTGTTATGTCATATTCAACACACCCAGGCCATTGTGACTGTGAAAAACACCCCAGTCGCGCGCTCACACCTATGACGCACTACCTGATAACGGCCTGTGTAGATAGTGGTAATAGCTGGCGATGTTTATATACTTGACTGATTCTGTTTATACCCTTAAAGTGGGGAGGGAGGGGGTTGGAAACGCCTAACTGGGTGCCCGGCGTGCATGAGAAGGTGCCCCTAATGATAGGTGGCGCCATGCCCCTTTTGAATCCTAGATGAAACACTGTGTACCAACCATAGTACAAGACAGGTTGATTGCATGTACCGGTCACAATAATACTAGGCATATAATGCCGATCATATAGCCCAGTATAGAGGAGACAATTAGAAAATTGTCTCTGCAAGGAAACCTCGAACTTGAGATAGTTTCAGGGTCAGGTGTGGGTCACGAAACACCAGTTTTTGAGGCCTTATCAGAACGCAGCAATTACAAGAAAGATTCTCAAAGCACTGCAGCAGGGCCACCTAGCTGTGCTAGTATATATGGCCCTGAGAAAGAGGCTGCAGTCGCACTGTCAATAATTATTTAGGAATCGTTAAAAGTCACGTGTGAATGTGAGATTTTGACACCTGACTGTCTAAATACGCGTAGTAGTCCTACTGAAAAAACTATAGGACACGATCGTGATAAACAGCTAATAGGATCTGATAGGGGCTACTGATATAATCAGTATTGATTTTCAACCATAAAATAGGTTCTAAGATCCAGTAAACATTAAAAATCATCAATTGTCATCACATCTTGGGTGAATGTGCACAAAACTCCATACGAAAGAAAAAAAAGTGCAGCATAAGAAATGTCAACAGTAGGCTAACCCACCAAACACGAGACGTTGAAACATAGATGTTTTAACGTTGAGCCGGCCGTCCAGACACATTATTACTGGGGCGCTGCCGCATCACGCTACCTTTTTGTCACTGAGGCTCCCCACCAGGGTTGGGGTCTATTATAATTGAGCCATTTTACCGCATTTCGCGATTTACATGACTGCGTGCGACGACTTACGATAAAAAAATTGAGTCTGATAATGTCTAATAGCATTTTGAATATATTTTGAAATGACCATGAGTTATCGAGTAAAAACCTGCAAATGTTTTTCAAGAAAATCACGAAAGTCAGAAGAGTGAAAAATACGGTTTACGCTGACTGTTTTTGGCGGTAATTTTCTCACGGTCGGAATAGACCGTCTAAGTGGCGGGCCAAAGGCTCAGATGCTGGCTCACACTCAAACATGTTAAAAGCACCAAAGAGGAAAGTTATATTTTCAAGTCAGTGACATTCTCCACCCAGGGTCCGTAAATTAAACATGACATTATATGCCTATTTCATCCTTATCGCACAAAGTAAGAACAGATATGCCTATTAAAATGACATGACAAAATAAACAGTGCATTGTGAAATGAATCTATCATCACTTCAAAAATAAAAATAATTTTGAATCTGTTCCATTCTCTTTAATGATTCTTGTTATCTGCCACTTGGTACTTTCAATGTCCTGTTTATACACACGGTGTGGATTACTCCCCTGTAATTGGGTTTGTTTTGGTGGGGCAACAATATTAAAAAACAACAAACTTAAATCCTTAATAACTCAGTAACCGGACCAGTAAAATAAAAAATTAAAACACCATTCTCCATGGATTAATCTTTTTAACAAAATAAACAAAACAGTTATGCAGCTTTAACAAGGGTCGCTGTTGGCCAAATATTGCCTTAGTGCCGTTTAGGCTCCGACGATGCTGGTACAGTGTTGTACCAGCGTTGGACCGGCAATCACTCTCAGGAGATATAGCCCAACTATACCTCGGCATTGTAAGCAGCTGAGGGGGTAGCTCTCCATCACAGGGGTATGTCTCATCGATGACCACTCACAATTAAACTATCCCCCCTCCGAGTAACATAATTGTATGCCACACTTCACCTACCAAGCACGAGACGTTGACACAACACCAATTCAATGTTGGATCAACACTGGTACAACATCAAGCCAGCATTGACTGAACGTCTCATGTTTGCTGACAGTTTTTTTCTAGTGAGGTGAACTTAACCAGGGGTCTGGCCGGACGAATGGTTGCCAACTGGTGGCTTCGTCACTCTCAGACCAGGCACACTGATCCATCATTTCAGTCATTTTTTTTTCAAACCATTGGCAATACAATGACAGCGTATTTAAAGTATTATCATAACCCTAATCACACATAATACATATTTTACTTTACCTTCGTACAACTTGATGGTATAATAATGACATTATTAGCCGTGAAAACACTTTTAAATTCGAAACACCCGTGTTTCTGTAAGATGTTGTGGCCAGCGTCTCCCATTCGTGACCCGTTGAATTCTGGGTAGACCAGATCAACTAATTTTAATGAGGCCCCGGTGTGGGGTGTTCAACGCAAAACCGTACAACCTTACCAAACGGAACGGCCACCCTTAGTCAGGTATAAGCAGGCAGTAGGCCGGCGGGCCAGGCAGGCCTAGGCCGGCTGGCCAGAGGTGTGAGACCCCCCTCCATAGGTGTGATATCCTCCCGCTAGCACTGAGTGGGAGGGGTACTAGGCTGAACCCTACCCCTCCGCTCCACGGGCGTAGTACTGGCACCCAGCGCCTACTACAGGAGGGGGGAGGGGTAGCACATCGGCTTGTTCAACACCAGGCCTCAGTTCTCCTTATCCAATCGAGGAACATGCATGAATTAAAACATAATTATCGTTATCCGATAGGCCCAGTTCTATAGCGGTGGTCCGAGTGGGCATGATCAGCATAATTATGGGCGTGGTTATCAACTCTGAATATCAACATGTGGTAAAAAACAGCAAACACTTTATTATGACTAAATATTTTATTTGACGGATATGATAAAACAACAATACATTCGTTCCACACAGTAAAATATATGGTATATAATTCAATCTCCACAGACAATTATTGTAAAGTAATACCCTCGAATCACTATCTAATTTATTTACAGATTATATTTAGCTAATTTATTTTTTTTATAATAATTACCCGTCATTTGTGCAGGCAATTATAAAGACATTATTTTGTTGAAACTACTAACTAGTAATAATGAGGTTCCAAATATATAAATGTGCTTCATATTGACTTATAAAAATGATTAATTCTTGTTATGGGACTCAGCGACATGGCTGTCTAATTTAATTTTTGAGCTGAATTTGATAAAAGTACCCAGTTCGCTGAAACATAAACCACATATAAATGTTGCATGCGCCCTAGAAATATGATCATTAAGCATTTTCTGTGAACTTGCTATAAATGGGTTCCCAATCCCTTCTTGAATACAATGACTGCAGACCATAGTAGCCTCAGTCGAATTTACTTTTTTATTAGTCGCTACACGTCTGCGTTTCAACTTAGGTTCATTTTCTGTACCCTCCCCTGCTTCATTCATTTTATTTTCCAGTTTATTAATAGCCTGTTCTTGTAGTTTACATATATTTGTACCGCGTGTGGCCGTTCTAGTTCGCTTTCTGCCACAATGACGCCCTCGTGCATTAGATGGAAACTCTACCTTAGGGACGTAAGGGTCAGCGCAGTTAAAATTTTGTTGTGTGAGTTAGTACCTAATCCTATTCTCTAGCGATGGACCCCCCACCCGTCTCTTGCCGGCGTTGTGTGGAGCTCGTTTTGGAGGTGTCCCATTAAATGTTGTGGATTGAAAAGGTCCGCTGTGTCTAACGGTCATCAAAAGAAATGTGTTGTTATGTTTAATCGGTACGTTACGTCACGATGATTGCGATGGTGCGAGGCAATCATGTGACCATTTAGCACCTGGGAATTGAAGAGAATATTATTAAAGTGTTAATAATTCATATAGTTTCAAATACATGTACTCTTTCCTTGTGAAAGAAGATACAATAACAGTGATTCAGATTAATGTAGTTTACAGGCGAATTACAAGTGCTTGACTCTGTGTGCCGGCGCTCTGGTACTTACAATGTCAAAAGTGATTAAAGATAAGCGCTGTTATATGTACATAGCACGCTACGTCATTTAAAAAATATAAAAATGTTCTTCACATCACCTACTTTGAGGGCATATCTCGCCATATCTGAAATTTGTATACTTCTCGAAATTAACACACAGCCTAATTGTGATCAAAATTAACTTATAATTCTACAAGGTTGTACACTCTATGTTAAATAACAAGATTTTTCCAATAAAATTATTAGTTATAACTATGACAATATAACACCCGTCTGCACAAACGTTGGATATGGACGAGTACAATTGGCCTAAGAAAAATGTTTGTTTGTTATCAAAACATGTGGGACCGCAATTTATTTTATGGATTTCCCCCCCCCCCCCCAAAAAAAAAGTTACGGGATGAGTTACCGACTGTAATCAAAGTAACTATAAAAATGTTACAAGAAAGATATATCTTTATAATATACTGTAGATCTGGTAATTTTCGCGTTTTAAAATTTCCCCGCATTTCTGATTTTGGGCCTTTTCATGAAGTTTAGAATTCACGAATTTACATTTTCATTTAGCAGCGCTATATTATAATAATAACTTTCGTGAGATTCGCGAAAATTGCAAATCCACAAATATTACCAGATTTACAGTAATACCGTATTGCGAACGTATAATAGAGGTGCAACAGATTTCATTTCATTCGCAAATTTTATGAATAATGTTCACATACCTTGGCATCAGCGAATCCATGTTGTATCTCTATATCACTAGAATGTCGAAAATCCGAAAAAGTGTATCCTGAAAAGGCTTGAATGAGCGCATCTTCATCTATCCAGCTGTCTGCCACCGGCAGAACCTGGATAACCCGTATCTGTGCTATGTGTTCAGAACCCCCCTCCTCCCTCCTCCTCCTTGGCCAATTCACAGTTGATTCAGGCGGCCCAAACAATCTGACCTGAGTCTGACCTCCACGCTGCAGTCAGTAAACCGATGACGTCATAATGAATATTCATGTTGCTCGCACCCCTTATTTTCGTACCCGCTTTACACACACCTGTTGTCAAGGTCAGACTGGTAGTCTGACGGTCAGACCTGATACGGCAAGGTGGAATGAGCGGGGCATTCGAGTACCTCCACAAATACTTGCATTGCGAATCACCGACAACGATATTAGACTCCATAGTATCATACAACTGAGAATTGATGTAAGCGAATAGCAGTGAAACTTGCAACGTGTACGTGGCAAATGAGAAATTTGCGTCAAAATACGCCTTCCTTATATATCCTACAATCTTTTGGCCCACCTTTGTCATTATTAACATCTTAACAGTTATGTTTAACGAGCAAAAAATGAACTTCGAGATAGGTTGCATGGCTTCCTAACACTTTGTAACAGGTTCTATGATCAACCAGAACAAACTGTGGTTGTAATAACTTGACATGGGGTATTAATGGTATGGCTTCCTAACACCATGTCTGATCAATTGATCAGAGTGTTGGAGCTACAGCATACTTGATCATCGTCTGTTATTACATTCTGTAATGTGCTACGAGCACATTTAAAAGTGTGATAGTTTACTAAAAGTCCAACATCTATTAACCTCTTAACCGCCGGTGTCGATCATATTCGGGTTCTCATTGTTTTATTAACACATTAATAACCACATTGTAAACACGTTCAAGATGATACGCTACATCAATCGGTAAGACTTGAAAATCGTTGAGCTCCATTTCGTCATATCTGAATAATTTTTCACTCACTTGAAGTTGTGGATCGCTCGCGTCAGCGAGACACAACTTAACTTATAGGCTTAAAATATCTATAGGCTTAAACTTATAGGCTAAACTGGGCCAGGAGAACCTCCATCCTCAGGAGGTTCTCCTGGCCCAGTTTAGCCTATATGTGCACAAAGGTGGCCTAAAGCCCGATTCATTTTATTTTTTGACACAACTTATAGTGGGTGAAAATTTAAAATAAAAAAATGGCGTTTAAAGGGTTAAGGAGTTTGTATATTCAAAGACTTTTCCCCTTTTTCATTACTTCCGAGACTAATGTAATTATCTGTTACAGAACTAGCTCGTATAATACACATATAAACACATTAATTTGTACCAGTGTAGGCCTATATCTAGACCAGGGCGTGGTTAAAACGTTAACGAACTTGCAATCCCTTGACAAATTACCATATTGCAAATATATCTTCTATAATTGGCTGGCCGTAGTATCTTGTGGCCCGTGTGGGCTACCCCCCTCCATAGCCTATGGAGAAGGATGGAGTGGTCAGTGGCTCTGTGCCGGACCCCACCCCGCTAACACCTACCCCCCCCCCCTGCGCCCACGCGTTCACACTTATACTGGTAGCCAGTGGCCGTTCCGTTCCGTAAAGAAAGTGCCTCGTGCGTGTTCAACGGTCCGGCCGTGATGAATGGTCCCCCCCTGCTTTTGCGCATGCGCGTTACCATTGCAACCTTCTAGAAACGAGAATTAGACTAAGAAATTTCCAGATTGCAATCATGACAATTGGTCCCCCCCTGTTCTGCACATGCGCGTTGCTATAGCAGCGTGCAAGTATCAAACCATTTAATTGGATGAGATATGTGATGACGTCACGAGAGCAGGTGCTGGTGTTGTTTGTGTAACACAAAATGTGGCCTTGAACTTGGGCCAGTACATGACCTGTAAACAGATTTGCCTTAGGTCAAGCCGTGGACAACCTGACTGTCCAGTTTCTGGGATGTAGTTCCAGATATTAGTTTCATTCAGTAGTGGCAGGCTATTTGGCATTAAGACGCTACTCAGTCTCTGCAATCATGACACTGGCAGTGGCACGACATTCAGAAGTGAAATATGACAATCAAGGAATCAACGGTGCAATGCCAATGGTAACGACTTCAGGTCAGGATGTGTAAATTGAGGAGAAACGTTTCTGATTCTACTTTTTAAGTAATTTTAAGCGTTAAAGTTAGTCTAATAGTGAGCCGCAAAATAAATCTCAAAAAAGTTACTGGATGTAAACTGTAGCTCAGTTTTAACTGCTTAGACTTTAGTCTAATTGGGCAATTTCGGGACACTTAGGTCCCCACAGCCATTCATTGCAGTCTAACTTTTACAATTTCTTATCTCATACTTACTTTTTGGCAACGTTTAGATTCAGATTTCAGATAAATTATAGACTATAGTTGCAGTCAACTTCCACCAGCGATGGGTGTTTTTCGCCGATTTCTCACTCAATTCTTGATCAATTTACATGACATTTTGCAAGCACTCTTTGCAACTATTCCGGCGCCTACCCAGAAAATTTCGTGAAATTTGAGTCAGTATTTCAAATTCAAAAGTTAGACTATTTGACATGTAGTAGAATTTCGAGATTAAAGCTGAATGAAATTTATGGGTTTATAGAGGAGCGTCATAATCCAAAATTACTACATGTCAAATGGTCTAACTTTTAAACTAGATAATATTTTTTCTTTAAATTTTTAGGGAAATTGCCGTAAGACTAATAAATAATGCTTGCCAAATTTCATGACAAACGGATGGGAATTGCGTGAGTAATTAGCGAAAAACATGCAACGCAAAAGTGACAAATTTATAGTGACTTTTACTATAGACTAATTCATTTTGATAACCAGAATTGCAGGTTTACATTCTACCATGGAGAAAATAGATCTAGATCAATCATTTAATGCCATCAAAACGTACCTGAAAGAAAACAAGTAGATCTATCCTGGCCATTATTAAAAAAATCAGAAGAGGACGCTACGAAAGTCACTATCAAAAGGACAATACCAACTAAAAGGTCAGTGCTCTAGAAACTAGGCCCTATCAGTCACTTTTTTGTCTAGATCTAGGCCCCTAGGCCTAATAACGTTATGCCTACATGTTGTCATGTAGACTATTACTGTATTAGGGGCCTGGCTGTAACGTCTAACCGTTACAGGCTACGCTAGCCTACCTGCCTATATAGTTGCAGTCAACTTCCACCAGCGTTGGGTGTTTTTCGCTGATTTCTCAGTCAATTCTGAATCAATTTTCATGAAATTTTGCAAGCACTCTTTTCAACTACTCCGGCGCCTACCCTGAAAATTTCGTGAAATTTGAATGAGTATGTCAAAAGTTAGACCATTTGACAAGTAGTGGAATTTTGTGAGTGAAGCTGATAGCGTGCAATGGGTTTATAGAGGAGCGTCATAATTCGCAAAAAACACATGTCAAATGGTCTAACTTTCAAACTACATGATATTTTTCCCTGAAATTTCCAGGGAAGTTGCCGTAAGACTAGAAAATCATGCTTGCCAAATTTCATGACAATCGGATGAAAATTGCGTGAGTAATTAGCGAAAAGTATGCAACGCAAAAGTGACAAATTTAAAGTGACTTTTACTATAGTCTGTTTCACCAGATCCTGGGAGTAGCCTTTTTCCAATTTGCTTGGTCGCTCTTCAAATTTTTTAAAAAAAATTTTCTCAGATCATTTTTTCATCTCCCCCTAACATCCCTGAAAATTTGGTGCAATTGGGTTGTGTATTTTGGAAGTTGGACCATTTGGCATGTAATAGAATTCTTGTTTCACGGTAATAGTGTTAAAGAGAGCTGTAATTTTGAAAAAAATATTACATGCCAAATGGTCTAACTTTGCCAATACACACAAAAAATCCACCAAATTTTCAGGGATGTTGGGGGAAGATAAAAAAATGATCCGAGAAAAATTTTGTTAAAATTTTTTAAAGTGCGACCGAGCAAATTGTAAAAAGTTAACTCCCAGGATCTGGTGAAACAGACTGTAGTAGACTACTAGCCTATTCTCAGAAACTGAACGGCCTTGAAGGCGTGACCTTGGGTGCGAACTAGGTGATAGAAAGGCATTTTGGTCTTGATTTTTCACTATGTCAAGTATAAAAAGTAGCGACGCTAAAACACATCTCCCGAAGTAACATTATGCTTTATGTCACTATAAACATGACAGTCTAATAGGAATATTATCTCTGTTCATTCATATTATGTTTTTTTAACTCCGGAGAGATTGTATGTAGGCTAAAAACGACATTTATTCAACACGGGAGCACAACTTTTAGGAGTGTTTTGTGTAAGTTGCCATGGTGGCACGTGTGACCTCGTCTGTTCAAAGCCAATCATGATGCCCTCTTGTTGCGTGTCACACCATGCACTCGGGGTCACGAGGTCAACGCATGATAGGCGCGTGGACATGTAATGTTTAGCACATAAAATCTGTCATGTTCTTAAACTTTGTCTGCAATTTGCGTGCATATAATATAATTTTTTATGGTTTTCAGTGTTTCCATTTGCGGCTAAATATATATTAAAATACACATTGGATTTGAAATGTTATGTTATGACGCGATTCTGGCAAAAACGGGAATTTTCAAGGGGATGTCCCAACTTTTTGACATTATATCAGTACATTGAAGTATAATTCCTTTGACAGCCCAGGCGTTGTTATCACCAAGTAGCTGTCCCGCAGTAAATGCTGACCTGTGATGACGTAACACGGTTTCTGTGTCAACTTCCACCAGCGTTGGATGTTTTTCGCTGATTTCTTAGTCAACTCTAAATCAATTTCCATGAAATTTTGCAAGCACTCTTTTCAACTATTCCGGCGCCTAACCTGAAAATTTCGTGAAATTTGAATGAGTATTTCAAAAGTTAGACCATTTGACATGTAGTGGAATTTCGTGATTCAATCTGATAGCGTTCAATGGGTTTATAGAGGAGCGTCACAATTCGCAAAAACTACATGTCAAATGGTGTAACTTTTAAACTACATAATATTTTTCCCTGAAATTTTCAGGGCAGGTGCCGTAAGAGTGGAAACTAACGCTTGTCAGATTTTATGAGAATCGGATGAAAATTGCTTGAGCAATGAGCGAAAAACATGCAACGCGAAAGTGACAGATTTAAAGTGACTTTTAGTATAGTAATAGTACTAGTAGGCCTATAGTGACTAGTCCTAGACTACATGGACTAGACTATATACCAGGGGCGTGCGCAGGGGGGTCCTGACCCCCCCCCCCCTTGAGCTGCAGATTTTTAAAATTTTCCACGGATTTTTGGGGGCAAGCCCCCAGAACCCCCATATTTTTCTAAATTTTACTAGAGGAGCGTCACAATTCGCAAAAACTACATGTCAAATGGTAGAGGAGCGTCACAATTCGCAAAAACTACATGTCAAATGGTGTAACTTTTAAACTACATAATATTTTTCCCTGAAATTTTCAGGGCAGGTGCCGTAAGAGTGGAAACTAACGCTTGTCAGATTTTATGAGAATCGGATGAAAATTGCTTGAGCAATGAGCGAAAAACATGCAACGCGAAAGTGACAGATTTAAAGTGACTTTTAGTATAGTAATAGTACTAGTAGGCCTATAGTGACTAGTCCTAGACTACATGGACTAGACTATATACCAGGGGCGTGCGCAGGGGGGTCCTGACCCCCCCCCCCTGAGCTGCAGATTTTTAAAATTTTCCACGGATTTTTGGGGGCAAGCCCCCAGAACCCCCATATTTTTCTAAATTTTACTTCTTGACCCCCCTCCTTGACGGAAAGCTGCGCACGCCCCTGTATTGTATACTTAACTAAGACTTGAGTTAATATAGGCTAGCCTTTTTTTCAATTTGCTTGGTCGCTCTTCAAAAAAATTTCACAACATTTTTCTCGGATCATTTTTTCATCTTCCCCTATTTTCTTTTTAATAGGATAGGGTCTAGAGTCTACCAGACTAGACTGTAACATCTCTGAAAATTTGGTGCACATTTGTTGAGTATTTTGGAAATTATTTAGTCTAGTCTAGACCATTTGGCATGTAGAATTCTTGTTTCACGGTAGGCTAGAGTAGATCTAGGCCTAATCAATGTAGTAGACCCTAAGGCTAATGGTGTTAAACAGAGCTGTAATTTTTAAAATTTATTAGATCTCTACATGTCAAATGGTCTGACTTTGCTGATAATTACACCAAAAAAATCCACCATATTTTCAGGAATGTTGGGGAAGATGAAAAAATAATCTGAGAAAAAATTTGTTAAAAAATTTTAAAGAGCGACCGAGCAAATTGGAAAAAGGCTACTCCCAGAATCTGGTGAAACAGACTGTAGGCTGCCCTGTAGGCCTAGCTCTAGACTAGTCTAATTTGACTGCAAGTTTTTTTTATAGGCCCAACTAACAGTTAGTCTAGGCTTAACCTCACTAGTCTACCAGGCTAAGTCTAATAAATTATATAGATCTAATTATATAGACTATCTATATTTTTTTTGTCTTGGCCAGGGGCTTACTCAGCTACTTGGGTAACGTTAGACCTAGTCCTGGGTCAAATCCATAAATAGTCATCAACAGTGACAAAAAATAAATTAAATGCTAAACTTTTTTTGTGTTTTTAGGGGAATAGTACACCCCCTGTGGCATATTATTTTGTATAATTCAATCTGTTCTAAAGGTTAAACACTGTGTAATTTTACGTTTCATCATCTCCTTGAATGAAACTGTGGTGATCAGGTGGTGATGGGACAGAAATCATTTTGTCCCTGCCATTGTTTAATTCCTAATAGAGATCAGGTGAAAAATATACAGTGGAGTTGTGCTTTATGGTGGTAAAACCTGGCATAGTTATAACTTAGAACGGGTCTTGATCATAATATATCTAGACTATTGAGTTTTGGAAAAATAATTCCGTCCCATCACTTTTTTGGTTCATTATTTTAATTTACATGTATATAGAATGGAAAAATATATTTGAGAATTAATATGATAAACCATCCTTTAATATGACTTCAAAAATTATATTCATTAGCCTGATGCACCTGACAGTCTCAAACATTACAGTTGTAATATGAAATTTGGTGATGGGACGGAATTGGGTGATGAGACGGAAAATGAAATGTTATTAAAGTTATCAAACAACTCCTTGTAAAGCAGGGGTCAGTTGAAGTGAGGCTAACACATTCTTAAGGACAGCACGTATTAGGCTGATTGGATCTGCTGATTGGATCTGCGGAAAGGCAGCCATCAGAGACGCAATTAGCCGGGATTGACCAGAAGAGGCGGAGGTGTGGATAATGAAGCCTGTAGGGAGAGTGTGAGCGCAATTCTTACGGGCAGATTAGTATTCACCTCAGTCCCTTCCTGGGCCGCGTTCTATGGTCAATCAACAGTATCAGGCTGATTAAACCTCTTCCCGGTCCCTAGCTTGGCAGCATTTGTGGACGCGGGGTGGTCCTGTATTAATGAGAGCAGCGTCCTGCCCTGAGGATGAGATCTCAAAGAGAGCCTTCAGCGAAAAGTATGAATGGGGGCTGAACAGGACAGATGGCCTGATGGTAGAAGTGTTGTGAGTAGAATATTAAGTGTTTAGAGAAGTTGTTATAAAACAGGACGGTCGACGTCTATGAGTGAGATAGGAGTTAAGTTAGGAAACCAGTTACTAGAGAGAGAGCAGAGTCTTGCTCTGCCGCGATTTATAGTTAAAGACTCAGTTTAGCTATGACTTGTATATATATTGATTGTTGTCTGTCTGCCTAACCATGACATGGTCCTGCACAGAGGAAAGTACAAATAAAGACGTCGCCGACCTGAAAGTGAGTTATGTGTTATGAACCAGGAGTCTTCGTGTTGTAAACCTACCCGCCACTGGTGGCCTAGACGTCTTGGCATTGTCACCAGAGGGGGTAGAGATTTTATATTGGCGAGCTTGCCAGGATTCTGTGCATGATAAAAAAATGTCGCAGACAGACAAAAAGGAACAGATTAATAAAATGTCTCAGACAGACAGCCAGGACAATAAGCAAGTAGAGACCATGATATCCATGGTCAAGTTCGAACAAAAGCCAGTAGCTACCTGGGGCTGTGCGAGCAAAGACTTTAAGGAAGGAGAAAAAAAGGTAACACCCTTGCCACGGACACCATGGACACCTATGTCAGATCGGCAGAAACAGCATGTGCTACGCATTTGCGAGGAGATGGCAACGTTTCAGGAGCTGACGGAGGAGGAAGAGGAGATGGAAGAGGAGATAGAGGCCGCTATGAGGGAGTGGTGCTAAGAGGTAAATACCTTTTGAAAAAGTGTGAGATCTTTAACATAAACTGACTTTAAAATGGATCCCGCACAGTTTAAACTATATACAGATGGCCTAGCCAACCTGGAAACTACCAGGGCTAGGCAGGACAGTCTTCGGAATGTAAAAAGGCGTGAAGAACAAATTGTACAGGCTTTGGTGCGTCAAACGTCGCCCTGCGATGGTACAAGCACGGCGGGCGTTAGGACGTGGTTCAAGGAGATTGAACTAGCAGGTGCCGAGGCAGGCACAGAACATATAATTGAAATCGCTGCCAGGTCAGCCGTTGGTTCCTTGAGGGGGGAACTAGAGCGGTATATAAAAAAGAGGTTGACTGCACCCACAGCACTAAACAGCCGTTTTGAAGTGCCATGGGCCGAGGTGAAAGCTCACCTACGAGGGGCTTTTCTCCATGTGGACGAAGACAGTGCCCTGAGGGATGAGGTAGAAAAAACACGCCAGAGTGCTTACGAGCCGGAGGCCAGTTTTAGTCGTCGCTTCCGCGAGGTCGCTGATGCTGCGTACCCGACGGATGCTCGAAATGAGGATCAAAATAGAATTTTGATCAGAGCATTCGCCCGCGGTTTACGCAGCGATGAGCTAGCTCGCAAGTTGGTGGAAGAGGGTAACCCCACCAGCCTGGAGGACGCGTTCGAGACGTTGGCCGGCTATAGCGCTCGTAAAGACGCTTACGCCCGCCTGAGCCGCCATGAGGAACCAATGGAGGTGGCACCGGTCAACCCCGCACCACCGCGGCCCCAAGTCGCACCAGAGTCAACAACCACGGTGAGCTTATTGAAGAAAGTCTTGCAGAGCCAGGAGCGGTTGCAGACCAAGGTTGCCAAACTTGAGCAGACAGTGCAGGTAGGCGGTCTGAACACCGGTGCGTTGGTGGACACAGGCGCCTCTTGCACGCTCCTACGACTGGACATTTTTCATAAAATAGCTGATCTTGCTCATCGCCAGCGAATAATGGCCGATGCCCCAGCGTTACGAGGTGTTTCCGGCGCAGCATTGGACGTCAGGGGTGCGACTGAAATTAAAATCAAAGGAGTGGCACAGCCAGTCCGGGTTACGATTTTAGGCGACCTACACAATATCATAGGTGGGGCACAGTGGCACATAGGTGGGGCACAGTGGCTCATCTCTGATAATCGGAAAATGAACCACTGTGCCCCGGACCACTGTGCCCCAGACGAATGAGTATCTAGAGGTCAGTGATACTACGTGTATCTAGGGGTTAGTGGTACTACGTGTATCTAGGGGCCAGTGATACTATGTGTATCTAGGGATCGGTGGCACTACGTGTATCTAGGGGCCAGTGATACTACGTGTATCTAGGGGTGAGTGGCACTACGTGTATCTAGGGGCCAGTGATACTATGTGTATCTAGGGATCGGTGGCACTACGTGTATCTAGGGGCCAGTGATACTACGTGTATCTAGGGGTGAGTGGCACTACGTGTATCTAGGGGCCAGTGATACTATGTGTATCTAGGGATCGGTGGCACTACGTGTATCTAGGGGCCAGTGATACTACGTGTATCTAGGGGTGAGTGGCACTACGTGTATCTAGGGGCCAGTGATACTATGTGTATCTAGGGATCGGTGGCACTACGTGTATCTAGGGGCCAGTGATACTACGTGTATCTAGGGGTGAGTGGCACTACGTGTATCTAGGGGCCAGTGATACTATGTGTATCTAGGGATCGGTGGCACTACGTGTATCTAGGGGCCAGTGATACTATGTGTATCTAGGGATCGGTGGCACTACGTGTATCTAGGGGCCAGTGATACTATGTGTATCTAGGGGTGAGTGGCACTACGTGTATCTAGGGGCCAGTGATACTATGTGTATCTAGGGATCGGTGGCACTATGTGTATCTAGAGGTCAGTGATACTACGTGTATCTAGCATTTTCTCAAACAACAACGCGACACGTATCACGGTAATTATAAATAACCGTCCCAATTCCGAAATCCCGCGGCTCGTAGGGAAAAATTGAGAATCACTTTTACAAACATTGAAATATGTAGGGGGAAATTGAGAATTTCAAAGACTTTTTTACAAACATTAAAGTAGCCTACTTCGTTCCTCACCCATACTATTATTTTCTATAAGACGAGTAACCACCAAATAATACCTACCAGTGGGGCTTTGAATGTAGTATCCCTGGCGTTTTGGTTGCTACCAAACGTTGATGATCCTGATCTTGGTAGATGTTCGGGGTTGCCTGAGATACGCTTTATTCTGCCTTCCTTGGTCAGTTTTAAGAGTACATCGTCGTCAGTTATATACATAGTTTCATCAGCAAGGTCCACTGCTATATCTATTGGGTTTCTAAAGTAGGCCTCGTTCATGGTGGTATCATATCTGCTACTAGCTGTATCAGGAAGACATTCAACGGAGTAGTACAAGTAGTACAATTTTACTACTGTACAATAAACGCTGTTCCACCTAACTACAAAATACAGCTTGTCTATCGTGCGATTACGAAAAACTCTAAAGGAACATTTTGTTCTGTTGAATAATTGTAATGAATCTAAATATCATCATCAGGGGACACAATACTTATTGTGAGGGAACGAAATACTATTGTGAGGAACATAATGATTATCGTTAAACAATATTATTGTGTTCCCTTACAGTAATTTAGCTGCTAAAATGTGTCACGCTACATATTAAAACACACGTGTCCCTTCATGTTAGCGAGTCATGTGTTCATGAACAATTTCTGACGTACGCCGGGTGTCGCGTGTAGCACATGTCTACCTATAGAACTTTAATAAACCCATATGAAGCAAAAGAGTTATAGTAAAAAATAGGTAATTTGACACAACGATTGTTATACATTAGGGGTTTAGATATAGGCTTTGCTTAATTAAGTAGTAAGTGATGTAATTTTATTATGCAATCTCAAAATAAATGTGTTGGATGAGAACAAAAGGTCACATATAGATGCCAAATTAAATAACTTACGTCCTTTCGTTGGCGGTGATTCCGGAATATTTGTTCCAACGTATGGAGAAATTATTTGATCATTGCCAATCTGCCGTATTCTCTTGTGGTCCACAACAAATATATTGCCATCCTGGCCTACTGCGATACCTGGTAATTGAGTATTAACCCTTTAACCGACGGTGCCGCTTATATTCGGATTTTCATTTTTTTTATGCACATTATGTACCACCTTTTAAAGGGACTGGCCCACGCTAAAATCATAAACAAATCGGTGATTTTATTTCGGGTTCTTAATATGACCATAGACTAGAACCGCAAATTTTTATATTTTTTGTGCCGCGCATTCACCAGTTAGGCTAGATATAGAGACGAAATTCCTGATTTCTAATTATTGACAACCATGTCAAAAATAGGAAATGCGGGAATTTCGTCTCTATATCTAGTCTAACTGATGAATGCGCAGCACAAAAATTAAAAAAAATTGCAGTTCTAGTCTATGTACATGTTTACATCATATGGTCATATTAAGAACCCGAAATAAAATCACCGATTTTTTGATGATTTTAGCCTGGGCCAGTCCCTTTAAACATGTTAAAGATAAAATGTGACATCATCGAGCAATATTTGAAAACAGTTGACCTCCATATTGTCAAATCTGAATAATTTTCACTCATTTGAAGTTGTGGATCGTGTCAGCGAGACACAACTTAAAGTGGGTGAAAATTCAGATTGGCAGTTAAAAAGTTTAAAACAAAGACATATATATATAATACATAAGCCTTTTTACAACGTTATATGGTTAATCTATGACGAGCGTAAAGACAGCAGCGTCATTTCATTGGCTAAAATGCGCTTATTAAATTGACATGGGACATACCTTTTGGTGCCACAAATGTGGCTTGATTTGCTGGACCATTATCACCGCACTTACTCTGCCAAAACCTCGTACATTTGTCCCCTGTACCAGCTAACACACTGATTACTCCACTGGCTATGTCTATTGTGTACACCTTCAGGGTGTTAGGATCAGACAATAGTAAGGAATTGTCACGTCTGTTTAAAGTCATAAAGTACTGAAATCGGGGTGACCTGTTAAAGAAAGATGCATATAAATAAGCCTACATGAGGTAATATAATGAAAGATAAGATTGCCAAGAAACAATTATCTAACTACAAAAATATAATATAAACCGACAAAGCTAAGATGTTTTAAACATTCGACATCGTTCCAACGTGGAACCAACGTTTATCTTTATATTACCATGATAATTTGGTTATCGTGCTGACAGTTGCAGTCTTGACATGATAGCGTCTGATGTAATCGTTATCCCCGAAATATATGTCGTTATCTGGACCATGAACGACTGCCATTGGCGCGGTTATCCTAGCTTCTGTTCCTGGTCCCTCTCCACATGCCTAAATACAAGAACCACATGTAATACCGTCATCCACTACATCAACTTCATTTATTATAACAATGACCTGTGTTAGAAGGACAATGTGCTGATTTGAAGTTCACTTGGTAAATTTGAGCTTCATCCCACCTGTCATGGTACCCAGTAAACACAAAACATTTGTATAACATTTGTTCAACGTCAGCCCAACGTCGAAGACGTTGGGCCGACGTTGAACAAATGTTATACAAATGTTTTGTGTTTGCTAGGGTAGGACTCAAATTGTACAAAAAAGGCCTCAAATCAATACATTGCCTGACACAGCACACGCTACCACTACCATGACTACAGGGAATACTGTGTCACAGAAACATTCTGTAGCAGTTTAGCAGCCGCGAATGTGCAAAACTACTATTATCCATGCCAAAAACTGCTACACCAACCTATTATTGTGTAGCATATGCCCAAAATTGAGTAGCAAACTGCTCCACTACACCAGAATAATTATAATATTCCCTGGTGCCACTATATAATCTACCTTTTAAAACACTGACATTCACCACATACTTACTATAGGGCTCAAATGTCCATTGCTGCCCTGATCGTGTGTGTGAATATGCCAAAGTGCTCTATACAGTGATACTGATACAAAAGAGCCTAGACCTACTTAAACTAAAGTCTGATTATAGTCACCAAGGCTGCACTGACTTTTTCCAGAGCATGATACCATATAATGTTATTATTGGTTTTATAGAAAATAGCCGTAGGAGTTTTAGAGCGTGTTATAAACGGCACATAGGAATGAGCACACCAAAATACAATCAGGTAGAATCCCAGTAAACACAAACATTTGTATGACATTTATACAACGTCAGCCCAACGTCTCCGACGTTGGTCCACAATCTATAAATGTTATATTATGTTTTATGTTTACTGGGATGTTATCAGATATACCTGACAACCACTTGCATAGGCTCCTGTTCCCACAATTGTGCGTACTGCATTCTCATTCTTCGATTGGTAACTTTCGCCGGTGCCAGTGTAAACTACATCTGTTAAGATATCACATAAATTTGTATAATTAACATGGGCTTTGGTATTGACTTATGTACCCTTTTAGTCAGTCAGTCTCCCATGAACTGAAAGAGTAAAGCTGCTTTTTGATGGTAAATTCACAATATCAATACAATACAACTGTCTGTCGCGAACTATTTCATCTTAAATCATTACCCATTCGCGCAAAAAAAAGAGGTGTTTAAAGATGAAAAACAACTATGTTTGTATGCCAGACTGCATTGTCAAATTCTGCAAACATCTACAAATAACTATATAACACTGATCTGGAAAAAAATGTTATCAAACGAATTTGATGCACGCATGCGATCCTACTATATAGCTTTGGGCTATAAATGTTTAATTTTCAGTGACCTGAAATTGTGTATCGCTACTGCGATTCACAATATCAAGTGACCCCCCCTCCCACAGCCTGGATACGTACCAGTCGACTGCTAAGAAAATATAAAAAAATATAAAATCAGGATAAAATGACTGCAGTGACGACAATACCGTTGCAAGGATGTATATGTTTTGGCCCTAAGAATTAATTATAATGGTAATTATTGCTTTAATGTTAAACATTGATCCAATTAAAAAACATTAAAACGAAAAAATATGAGCTGAATAAACCAGCGTAATCAAAGAAGAAAAATGACTGATAAAAATATAACCATTAACGGCATCGTATGTATGTTGTATAGCGAGTGTCCATCCGCCTAATCCCATGTCAGATAGAGTGTTCCCATTCAGCTGCACTTCGCGGTTCACCCAAAATAAGGCAGATTGGGAAGATCTTGAGACACGCACGTTGAGATCAGCAGAGCTGAATCGATTAAAGCTGGCTCCAAAATCGGTTCGTGATGCATAATAAACCAATCCGTATTCATAACCAATTCGTACTGAAACAATGGATATGGTTATCATGATTTTTGTACTATACCAATAAATAAAACTAAATTTTAAATTTTGTAAGCGTTATTACTCTCACCTGATGCGTATGTGTTGCCTGTTATAAATCGGCCGTACGCATCACGTCTGTCCCATACAAACGTGTACACCTGGTTCTTCTTTACTGGTAATGTCTTGCTATGAAGTACTCCAGCGATCTAAACAACATAACTAAACTGTTAGAATTACAACCGCATTTATTTATTATAATATTATCAAACTACTGTTCTTATTTATGAGGTACCAGAAACATACATCTTATACAAAGGGTCGAACGGTAGATAGTGGAAGATATATTTTTTAATCCATCTCCACTTTAGGCTTACTTCCATATCTAGTATTCGTTATGAAGCATAATGCACAGCATTATATGTCTCCATACGAAATTATATCTAGAATTGTTGTGTCTTGTTGTGCGTCATTGTACGAAATTAAGCCGATGGGGGGGGGGAGGGGACTAAATTAGTAAAAAAGCCGTTTTTAGCCCGCCTTTTAATTAAAAAAATGTGGGCTATTGCAATAGAAGTCCGGCGTCGTCGGCGTTGGCGTTAAAGGTATAGTCAACTGTCAAAATAAATTAGACAAGGGTGTCCCCAGAATGCAACAGTGGCCCCTGGACATTCAACAAGGACATATCACCCCACATCCAGTTATCAGCCAAGATAATAATACTATATGCATTTCATACACATCGCCGCATTAAGAGCAAATTCCCAAATCATATAAACTCTATACACTTGAGTGAAATCTGAGGAAATATTTCACCAATTCTCTTATGTGGGCTTTGTGTTGAGACACAAACGGTTATGTTACCATGGGGGTCTGGAAACAGTTGACTCACAGCATATTGACACTGAGAGCTTTCCCAGCCAACACGGCACACTCACCAAATGTTGGTTTAATGTCGGCCAACATTAAAACAATATTGGGCCAATTTTTCGTTGGAGTAGTATCTTGTAATCAGTTCAGTCGCTGATATTAATGCCGTGAAAGTGTACTCTATAGGCTAATGTATAGGCCTATACCTGACCGTCCCACGCATGCCCATTTCGCAGTTGTAAGAATCTTTAACATTTACTTGTGGGCGCGATAACTTGAAAAGTTTTTCATGTATCCTTCCCAAATTTATTATTCATTTTACTAATGACCAGTTCTCGGACAAGTTCAATAATGGCTGAAAAAAAATCAAAATGGCCGATTTATTGCGATTTTTCGCATTTTACGTCTATAATTTGACCTTGTGTGCTCGATAATTTAAAAAGTTTTTATCCTCTTAAAATTTGTTATGCATGCTACTAATAAGCAGTTCTCGGAAAACTTCAATAATGGCTGAAAAAAATTCAAAAGCGGCGATTTATTGCGATTTTTCGCATTTTACGTCAATAATTTGACCTTGTGGGCGTGATAACTTGAAAAGTCTTCGATGTATCTTCTTCAAATTTGTTTTGCATGCTACTAATAAGCAGTTCTCGGGCAAGTTCAATAATGGCTGAAAGAAATTAAAAATAGCGATTTATTGCGATTTTTCGCATTTTACGTCAATAATTTGACCTTGTGGGCGCGATAACATTAAAAGTTTTTTGTGTATCCTTCCCAAAATTGTTCTGCATGTTACTAATGACCAGTTCTCGGACTATTTCGATAATGGCTGTAAACAAAAATTAAATGGCTGATTTATTGCGATTTTTTGCATTTTACGTCAATAATTTGACCTTGTTGGCTCGATAACTTGAAACGTTTTTCATATAACTTTTCGAAATTTGTTATGCATGTTACAAATGACCAGTTCTCTGACAAGTTTAATGATGGTTGAAAAAAAATCAAAATGGCTGATTTATTTTACGCATTTTACATCAATAATTTGACCTTGTTGGCGCGATAACATGAAAAGTTTTTCATTTATCCTGCTCAAATTTGTTATGCTTGTTACTAATAAGCAGTTCTCGGACAAGTTCGATAACGGCTGAAAGAAAAAATCCAAAATGGCCGATTTATTGTGTGTTTTGCATTTTACGTCAATAATTTGACCTTGTGGGCGCAATAACTTTAAGTTCAATAATGGCGGCGGGCTAATGTCGAGTGTGCTCTTGTTGCTATATGTCATAGCAGTAACGGGTGCTAAATTAGACCTCAGTGTTATTTTTGAGAATAAATAAATATGTGCTTGTAATGAAGTTGAGTGAACTTAATGTTATGTCTATTATGAATTTCAACAAAAGCCAAATTATCCAAGTTCACGTAAATGTGTTTTCTTCACTGCAAAATTCCTTTAACTCCTATAATGTTAGTGTTTATATGAGCACGATAAGTTTCTAATAAGTAATAATAATTTATACTGTTTTACAATAATAACATAGCATAATTATCACTCTTTGTTGCTCAATCTGTTTTGGCATCAATGTCGTGTCGCCTATTTGGTTCCCATTTTAGTGAGTTGTTCCTAAAAACAATAACGAAAATCAGCGAAAAGTCGACATATTACCAGTATGTCTAGTCGGCCTAGTTAATTATACTCCAGCGGCGCCTATCAAGCGACTATGCATGATCACGTGAAAACCCGTAAGACAGCTGTAGTTTCTTGTCTCCACATAAAATACACCGTAGAGTGTGACCGTGTAAATTCAGAGGCGGTCGCATATTATAATTGATAATCATCAGTTAATTCGACGTCTGATATAATCGTTGTACTATAAGACGCATGACATTGGTAAACTTACCATAACTTCAACTTGGATACTTTCTATAAGTTCCTCTGGTAGATTTGGACCTGATATTGGTATACACAATATTGATTTGTATCCCGGTTGTTTGAAATAGGTATATATAATATCGAGGGATGTGCCTTCTATACCAAGTGTCATCAAAGATGGAGTCTGTAAATCGGAGAAGAATATATTAGTTGTCATTGGAAACTAAAAACACACTGATTTTAGCTCATTACAATAGATACTGTGCCTTTTCATAAAATAAAAAAATAACTTGCAAGTAGAGGTGTTTTTTCAAATTCTACCTGATCATGATTTGGTGTGTCGTACATTCTTCCACACGTTGCCCCGCGTACAGCACACGTTCCGCTGTCCGTATCTGCATACATGGTCACGGTATTTTATAAACATCCCATCAAACGCAAGACGATAACATCATGAACCCTCTAAGCGATAAGCACGACTATAGGCCTAGTCGTTTTATTGTCAGATCAACCCTTTAACCGCCGGTGCCGCATATATTCGGGGTTTTCATTTTTTTAGCAGATTAGGTACCACATTTTAAATATGGTAAAGATAAAATGTGATACCAACCAGCAAGATTTGAAAAGAGTTGACCTCTATTTTGGCAAATATGAATAATTTTCACTCACTTGAAGTTGTGGATCGCGTCAGCGAGACACAACTTTAAGTGGGTGAAAATTCAAATTGGATAATTTGGCGGTTAAAGGGTTAAATCACAGTTATTTCGGACGAAAGGAGTGTTGAAACATCAAGATTGGCACATGTTTGCTTTCAAATTAAACAAATATGAATAATTTCCACCAACTTGAAGTTGTGGGTCGCGGTAGCGATCCACAACTTCAAGTGGGTGAAAATTTAAATTAAATAACTTAGCGAGGAAAGGGTTAAACAGACAAAATGTCAGTGTCTCGTGTTTTTTGAGCTTTGTTATCACGGAGGCCGTATTCATTATAAAAACTGCCATTTCCACAATCATTGTGTATAAAAGTAGAAATAGTGCTAAGTCATAATGATTATACTGTACACAAAATGAATCAAAGAAACTAACGATATGCATAATTATTCTACCAAAATCGACACATTATACTCTATAATGCCAATGATGATATTATCACCTGATTCTTTGTAATTTCCTTCCCAGCTTTGGTACCTTACAGGTGGTGTCAGATCCCCTCCATGTTCAGTTATCATTTCTGAATAGCTTTCATCTCTGAATTCAGTTTCGTCATTGTTGTTTTGAAGCTTCCTCATAGTAGATTTTCTGAAGAGAAAAATAGTCTTTATCCTAATCAAGCTCAACAACTAGACGCTATGTAGGCCTGGCGGTACTTGCTAATACTATGCGCGTACATGGCGGGGATTTGTTCGCAAATCGAGACCCCGTTGATTGAATCCATTATGAGGCTAGTTGAACTATACAAAATCTTTGGTGTTTCCTTTGGAGAAATGCAAAGAAAGTGACATAATAGAGAGCGGCTTGATTCTTTGGCAACTCGGTAGATGCTGCATCAAGTAATTTTCATGAACAGACATCGGGTCTATGATTGAATGAGCGGAATTGATCATAAACAGCTCGAAATAATGGACAAACCATACATAATAACGAGCAAGTTACGAACACAATGCGAGCCAGAACAATACGTGGATTAAAATAAATCTGATCATCCGAAGAAAAATTATGATCGCTAGATAAAATAGAAATGACTAAAACCTGTCTCTTAACTGAGCACACATGATAATATTACTGCTAATTACGACTACAGTTTTTATTCCGTTTTATCAACTGTACAAAGCACTGTTATTGGGAAAGAAATTCGTGTTTAACATCAAGATTTGCAAATGTTCTATGGATATGAGTATTCATTTTTGTAAAATTATTCCTTTTAATAAAGCGTCTTCGCTGGTGTCCTCTAAACTAACTAGTTAGTTTTTTTCAAATAACAACAGCCGCTTTATTTATCTGATATTGCTCTATCATTACAAAAGCCGCACACGGCAGATTTCATTCCTCGTTTAGGCTGATTAACTGGCCTAAAGTGTACACTAAGAATAACATGGGCTCTATGAGTCTGCGTTATATTTTTGAAATGTAGGCTACCAAAAAATTTGGAATATTTAAAAAAAAAAAAAAACTATGATCTTCCTTTATATTAGTTTTGCACAGCTGCAGACACAATTCACATAAAAATAGGGAGTAGGGATCTAAAACAAGAGATGGACTTTCGATGTCAGTAATGTATGACAATACTATCATTTTGAAGACGGTTATCGATGTACATCACCTGTCTATGTTTAAATTGAAAACACCAGTTGATTCAGGGACATTGCCCTGCTCGGCATAGTTGGCATGCTGCTGCAGTGATCGTCTACGTCGACCAGAACCAGATCCACCTTGTTTACAGGGACCATCCTCAGGTTCTGTAATTCAATTGGAAACATGAGTTTTAACCCTTTAAAGCCTCACGATGCAAAGCATCATTTTACATCCCTGAAAACAGTCTTACTTTCCCTACAACCAAGGGTTTTAGAACGAAAATTCCCATGAAACTGGTTTACCAATACATGACAATTTTCTTTAATTTTTAAACCACATCAAGTCATCTTCATCCTCTACAAGTCGAGAATTGCGGCAGCAATTCAGGCTTGAAAGGGTTTAAAAGAATAATTTGGAAATGAATTGTATTTAATATATAGTAGAATACCTGATCAAGTACAAATTGATAAGTTGCAAAGTTATTACAGAAACAATAAACATATACGTATTCAGAATAGTGTAACAAATATTTATTAAACACCAAACATAAATTCAAGCATGTGCATACAAGAGAGAGCTAAAAGCTAGAAAAATGATTGATGAGGAAAACGTAGATACAAGGTGATAATTATGTGATATTAGGTATAGTGATAAATACATCATACACAGTTACATGGTGATGTGTAATAAGGTATCTTACATAGATACTTGGTGATATGATTGGGATAAGCTATCTTACATAAATACATAATGATGTGTGATTAGGTATCATACATAGATACATGGTGCTATGTAATAAGGTATCTTACATATACATGGTGATATGTGGTTAGCTATCATGCATTATGTCGTGTGATACATGGAGATATATCACACATAGATACATGGCGATATGTGGTTGGCTATCATACATAGATACAGTGATATCAAGAATTTATTGATATGTAATAAGCTATCACACTTAGATACATGGTGATGTGTTATTATGTATCATGCATATACATGGTGATGTGTGATAAGGTATTATACATGGATACATGGTGATGTGTGACTAGGAGGTTTTATATACATGGTGATGTGTGGGTAGATATCATACGTAGATACGACATGTTAAAACAATGTTGTTCTGAAGCTGGACCACCGTCTGCGACGGTGGCCAAGCTTCAGAACAACATTGCTTCAACGTGTCACGGCACATACCCGGCAAATAATCGCATTCGCTTGGAGAACAGCCACCTGGTGGTGGACCATAGGGGAAGTTACAATCATAGGGCGTCAAGTGGGTTATTGTGGCAAACCATAACGTGTGGTTAACATCATATACCATCAGTTGCTCTAATACTTCATCGCTGATTCCTGTAATGAATTTACAAACATAAACACTTATAACAATCATGATACCTAACATCAAAATGTGATAGAAACATTATATTATATTATATTTATTATGTAATAATTGTACACAAATTTATCTACCAGGCACCGAATATATACTTACATGGGCCTACTATTTCCTTTTTGCAGCTTTTATTTGCATAAGATTGAAGAAAATAAATATTTTGATTGTACATTGCTACAACAATGTTTACATCAATGCAGCACTGCAGATAATAATGCGGATAATTACAAGTTCGTCATGCATCATAACTTCAGGTGTTAACATCTTAACATATGCATGTATATATTAATATATATTGTATTACCGGAGATCCCTTCGACTATAGTTGTATAAGGCTATATTTGGAAAACCAGATGGAAATAAATAAGCCTATAATAGAATGTACCTAGTGCCATGCGCTCCTGTTCTATTGCAGGTATGTAATATCCATTCACGTCAACTTGACGCTGTGTTGCAGTGCCTTCTAAAACACGAATAACTCGTCCATCTGGTGCTGTGACCCACTCTCCAAGTTTACGATCATAGAACCCTGTCAAAAGTAGTATATATTTATCAGCATTTTTATCAGCATGCAGAACATATGTCAATAACAGCTGTAACTTTGAATCTAAAAATAGACCAGCAAACCCCTACACATCGAACTGCAGGCATCTCCTCAGTCTATTTTAACCCTTTAAGCCCTCACGATGCATTGAAGCATTATTTTAAATCCCTGAAAACAGACTTAATTTTCCTATAACTAGGGGGTTTAGAATGAATATTTACATGAAACTGGTTTACCAGTACATGGCAATTTTCTTTAATTTTCAAACCACTTCAAATCATCTTCATCCACTACAAGTCGAGAATTGCGACAGCAATTCGCGGCTTGTAGTGGATGAAGATGATAAGGGTGAATTCAGGCTTAAAAGACTTAACAGAAACCGCTCTATTAAAACATGATGTGCCGCATGTTGTTCGTTAACCTTGATATTTTGACCCAATATCATCAAAACGTCTATTTCGAAAAGCAATCATTGTGGCGACGGCTGTGGCGGAAGACATGCGGACGCCATACATGACAACAATAATACTCGCAGGTATATTGTTGATACACCTTATAATAGCGATTGCAATACTTGACACATTTAAACCAATATGTTATGCATGCATTGGTGATAATATAAAAATGATTAGAATTTTAAAAACATGTCTCTATAATTACCGACAGGGACAGCTGAACCAACTGGAAAAGTCAAATAATTGTCAAGATAGAAAGGCACTCTCTGATTGAACGTCACCTCAGTACTCCCGTCTACACTGGCCTCGTCTATGCTGCAGAATTAAGTATCAATAATTATGTTATGGTAATTGTCGTTAGGCCTAACGTTACAAGTCGATAAATTATCTAGCTGATTTTCAGTAGCTGAGTTTCAGATTACGTTATCAGGTTATAGTAAGGTAGGAGCGCCGAGCTCAATTACTTACATAACATAGTAATGATGTAGATGGCGCACAGGCTACATAATTTGTACCTTATTTCGAGGCAATAGGTATATGCTACATTTGGTGGAAGTACTGCAGGCATCGAGTTTAATCCATTGCGACCCTCAGTGTATTCTGTCATTCTCACTGTGGGGGTTTCTATGTCCTACAGACAGTAATATAATGATTTATTACATTATATAGGCATATTTCAAAGAGTGTAAACAGTATTGAGTCACAAATGCATTGAATACGAATGATTTAAACATATTTCATCTCACCATGGTACGTCCATTTTCATTAAGGACGGTAACAGTTGTATTAGGTGGGAATAACAACCTGGCGGTTCTTTCACCATCTACATCCTTGGTAACACTGCTTGTAACGACGGTTGCCTCATTCGCCGTCAAGTTGACTTGAGTGGCCTGGGATTCAAATAAATCAGCCAGTATAACATTTAACGTAATCATAGCAATGTATCTCATAATAAACATTCCTTCTTCCATATAAAATGTTTAATTGTTGATCAATTATTTTTGTTGGTAAATAATATTAACATAATGGTGCTAAGGATAGGCTCTTCATACCGATGTATTTTGTAAGGACCTAAAAGATTGGAAGGCCTATGTTTGGCTGGCTCGGAGGAGGACAAATCTGAACGGTAACCTGTTGTAACGGATGGTGACTTTCTACCTGCATAATGCCATTTGAAACGATTGCTAACCTGAATATAATGTTTTCCGCGGTTTTGACATAACTGAAGCCACAAAGGGTAGTGAAATAGGTTTTCTAATCCCACATTGTTTTACACTATTTTTTGTCGGTTCCGCTCATAAGTAAAACTAGAGAAGGTTTTACCCCTGTTCACATGTGAGGGAAATAACTTATTCATCTAACAACTACTAACGGGAAACATTTCGAAATTTATATTGTGCTAACTAACGCTAGGTTTGATGGTTGGTCACTACTTAATTACCAAGTGCCTCAAATGCGGCAGCGGATCTAATTCAAAAACACAATCATTCAAGACTCTGTCTCAAGTCATATGACATAAATCAAATCGACAATACAACCACTTTGGTGAGCTCATATCAAATGTCATGTCTTCTTTGCTATCCACAGAAAAATTGACCGTTCGTCGCTGGGTATTAAGCCGCTGGTGGCCCTCACAAGCAGGGATCTCACCAAACCGCAATAAATTGGCGAATTTTTTGCAACAACAAATCGGCGAAGTTTTGGCGACAAATTTGTTACCAACTATTCGCTGATTGAAGAAATTTGGTGTGAGTGCAATATACGAGCATTTTATGACTAGCTATACTCATGATACCAGCACCATAATAATAAATACTAACTAATTAGGGGGATTTCACCGGGCTGGCCACTATTTGGCGACATTAGCAAATCTCAAATTTGTGAAATTCTCCAAATCTTCTCCAAACATTCCCCGACGTTCTCCGTGTTCGTCGAACGTTTTCTCGAGTTCTAAAATGCGACTATCCTGAGAGCCTGACATTTGACCCAAAATCCCCAAACCGTTCCAAAATGTAGGCTGAACCCTTGATATGCCAGCCCACGTCATCCAATATAGTCATGTGTCCGAGTTTCTGCTGGCTGTGTTGTGTACACGTCTCTATCTAGTTGTGCGCCATACCTGTTGTTAGTTTTTGCTCAAGCCTGGACGTAAAGGCTGAGGACGTTTTACGTAAGCTGATGTTAGTTAAACTTTTGTATAAACCCATTATAATTACCTTGTTGTCAAGTGAGCGAAGGGCAACTTGGTCAACAGTTCTTATTTGATTTGTCACGGTGTCCACCCTTCTTTGTGAACTTATAAATTGGTGACGTGCAATGTTCAGTGTATTGCGACCTCCACAATTCAATATTATATCATATCTGCAAATCAAATGTTTTGATCCTAATCCAATTACCAATTGGTTTAGCATACCCCATGGATTTAATGGACGATATGCCAGTTTTAAAATGGATGTAACTTCTAAAGACCTAATTTAAAAGACCTAATTTAAAACTCTCATCATATATGATAAAATGCCGTAATATTGAAAAAACCCCAGATTATTTAGGTATAGCAGGTAAAATTCAACTTCACAGAATATTGAACACTATAAACTGCTCACTTTCCTTTGTTTCTAGTTAAAATCGAGCCCAGATGGGGTTTACCAATCACAGTCACGTTAACACCCGGTAATCCAATCCGCTGATGTGTGACAACTTCTCCCCGCAATACGCATATCAACCTGCCAACACAAAGTCCCGATTATCATTCTGAAATCACCGTAAATGTCTTAGTTAGCTCTTTCTGATTCATTTGAATACCTATGTTATGGGTCTACGGCCATTATAAATATTTCTTTTACTGTAGACGTCAGATTATGACGACTAAAGTCGCTCCCCGCGCTGTAAGGGTTAAAGCGCTATAAGCACGACTACAGTCGTTTTTAATCAGTTTGATTAGTCGATAAAATCACTGATATTGGGAATGAAATGGGTGTTTAGACATCGAGATTTGCAAATGTTTGGTGTCAAATTAAACAAATATGAGTAATTTTCACCGAATTGAAGTTGTGGGTCGCGGTAGCGAGACACAACTTCAAGTGGGTGAAAATTTTAATTATATAACTCAGCGCTTTAAGGGTTGACATACCCAGCAAACACAAACCATTTGCATAACATTTATACAACGTCGGCCCAACGTCTTAGACGTTGGTCCAACATTGTATGAATGTTATACAAATGTTTTGTGTTTACTGGGTAGTGCTGTCATCGTTATCAAAATGATCAGCAAAATCTAAGTTGACGTATCGGCGCCTTACTCGTCATCAAGTTTGCTCTCGTCGATTCCAAGTTGCAGTCCTTGATCAAGAATAAATCGGACCTTGTCAGAAAATGTCTGTGTAGCGCTGTTGTTTTGTGGTGGTACGAGTAGGTCGTCCTCATCAGCGCATGATATGGATTCTTTACAATATGACTCTACGCAGCAATCTGGATCATCACAGTCCGTGAGCTGATCTGTAAGGATAAGCAACCATACAAGTATAGGGCGCACCGCGTATTGACAGGGATTTTACCCAATGCATGGCCTTCGTGGGGGCATTTTGTCTAATTTATGTAAATCTTTAGGATTAATAATCTGGCTTCATATTTTATTATATATTATAAAACATCTTTTGCGTCGGTTGCAAGGTCTACTGCTTTCTGGGTGATGCACAAATTTAGCCCCACCCTACCCTAGGAAAGCCTTAGGCATATGTACAGTTTCACGTTATTTAATTAAGCTATTGTTAAGCCGATCATAGCTGTATATCCAGCTCTACGATCATGTCGATAAACAAATATGATTACGTTAATCTGTCTACAGTAAGAATAAATTTCTGTTAATGAACTTTGACTTTTTAGCATGTTTTTATTTACGATAGATGTCCACCTTCTAATTAGTGTTTAGATATCCTTATTAAAGCAGTTGTTTTCTCACCTTTATCGTTGTCTATGTCGTCATCACAGGTAGACTCCGTACCTAAAATCATAGTAGTTCAATGGTCAGCAATACATAATGCTTGTTGTAGATACACTATTAATATATCTACTAATCTTGCAAATCTGAAATATTATAATTATTACCGCCTTTTATATATAAAACGTAGTACAAGTGGGAACTTATTAGGCCTACCCTTTTGCATGTGTGCATGGATGCATTTTTTACATTTGTAGATAATTATGAAAGGATTTTTAAAATTATTTCTTATCCACATGATTATCTCATACCAACGATACAATCGTCTCCGCGAAATCCGCTGAAGCATTCGCAGGACCAGACTACGCCGTCACTCTCACATTCACCATTCCCGCTGCAATTGTCAGGACAGCCGTCTGTAAATCAACACATGAGACGTTCACCCAATGGTGATTCAATGTTGGGCCGACGTCGTAGACGGTGGACCAACATTGGATGAACGTCTTGTGACCGCTGGAATGCCGCGGATTACTAAACAATTTGCACTGTTTTATATGTTAGCATGCCTAGGTGGTTTGATTTATTTAACATGTAAACTAATAAGGAATATATTAGAATTCGATGTACATTAACAATAGGCAATTTTACCAAATAAAAAATGCAGCACTAAAGTATCAAATTAAAGTACTTATATTACATTAATATAAAGTTTTTTGAATGGATGCCTACCTTTTTTGCATGACACACTAGTCCAGCCTCGGTCACATCGGCACACCCCATTATCACAGGTACCATGTATGTCACAACCCGCGCTACACGCCTCTGTCACATAAAAAACGCAACTTTTGAGTAGGGAGAATAGTATATGTGTCACTGTACGCATGGCAAGTATGTATGTATTATTACATACACCTTAAAAAATATCTACAAACCCAGGTCTTTAAATAAAAAAATACGTGATGGATAGCCAATAAAAGTAAAATATATTTATGGGATTAATTGTATCACAACACTCAATGTTTTAACATTTAATACTTCACATCCTAACAACACATATTTTAGAAGCTAACAACCAACAACACATGTCATTGAAAGTAAAGCTTAGAACCCACAAAAGTTAAACTTCGCATCAGAATTTAACCCTTCACTCTCCAGACGCGAATATATTCGGGATAGGAATCTCTGTCAACTTCATGGGCGAGGTTGAGAGAGACTTTGTCAAGACCTACATATAGATTGACAAAACCTGCATGAGTTTTGAGGCTACGTGAACATTTGTGCTGACCCCCTAACTTTACATACAGTAGTGTTGTGCTCCAATCTATAGAAAACACCACGCCAAAACACCACTTCCAGTCCGCTTTCAAAACAACACCTGATGACTACAATGTTGTAATAAACACGACCCAGATTCTTTAAAAGGTTCACATTTAGTATTTTAAATTTTTTTTTTTCGTCACAACTATGAACAAACACTAATACACATACTGAATTATAACATCGGTTGATTATTACATTTTTAAAGGAGAATAAAGTACCTAGATTGCATTCGTCTCCATACCAGCCTTCATCACAATCACATGTACCGTTATTACAGTCACCATTTACACACGAATCACATATTCCTGCGAAAAAAGAAAATAGTGACAATTCTCTTCAATTTATATTACTTGTTTAAATTATGTGAATATGTGATAACAATTACTTGTGGTGGTAACCTTACTTACTTATGTTACAATTAGCTCCTTCCCAATTCAAATCACATGCGCAAAATCCCGTAATATTATTGCATTGGCCGTGCAGTATGCATTCCTTAGGGCAGTCAATAAATGCTGTGAAAATAAATGATACATATGCATATTCAATCATGTGACATGAATTGCAGTACCCCAGAAAGCACGCAACTTTGGCCCAACGTCTTTGACGTTGGTCCTACATTGTACAAATGTTATACAAATGGTGCGTGTTTGCTGGGACAATATATTAATTAAATACATTATTACAAATTGAAGTGCTTTTATCCTGTTAATAAAGCCAATTATGTAAATTTAAATAGTCTTTTAGATGATAACTGACTGATATTGCAGACATCTCCTTGCCAATTCCCATCACATTTGCATTCCGCTTCTATACAGGTTCCATGATCATTGCAGTTTCTTGGAATACAGTCGCCTGTGGACACGTGATATTATTATAGCAATGGTAATTGAGTATTTTACTAGATAAGTCTGTCATTTACAAGGCATCCAGTCAAGTCAGTTCAAATCAAGACTTAGTTTATACATTATACTATATTAGAAATTCAATGATCGGTGGTTACTAAGGTAGACCTAACAACTTGGATGATCATGCCAGGAAAAGAATAGCATGTGTATGGATATAGCCCACATGGGCAGTCATGGGGTTATCTTTCTATAGGCTAGAGAATAGTTTTGCTTTCAAATTATATTCATCAGTACTTTTCTGCAAATTATCAAGCATAGCTATACAAATTTCTTATTTCACATTTAATAACTTACATTTGTCGTCCAAATTTAGCCACCGAACTAAATAACGTAGTAATTAGACCTACCCAGCCAAAAATTGAACACGTTTAACATATGTCGATTTGATGCTGGGCTACTGTCTTCGATGCTGGCCAACATTAACCCAACATGGTGTCACCGTCTTGTGCTTGCTGCCCAGCGAACACGAGACGCTGGCCCAATGTTGGGCTGACGTTGGCCCATCGTCAACGACGCTGGCCCAACATCAGCCCACCATTGGGCCAACGCCTCGTGTTTTCTGGGTACTTACGTTGTCCACAGATTTCTCCTTTCCAGCCAACACCACATATACACTGACCACTCTGACAAACACCATTTCCTGAGCAACTCGGATCCAGACATAACTCTAAACATACAAGAAATGTCATGCGTTTTGTTTGAAACAGTGGGCAATCAGTAAATCTGTTGGATTTGTGAATTGTTATGTGTATACTAATTTAATGATCACTATGCACCAATGGGTTTGTATATGACTTGAATAATTGGAATTTCAAATTTTAGAAAATCCATATATTATTCTCAATTCAAACATACACTAATACCATATAGTAGGGCGGATTATGGCCCAAAATAGGTGAAAGCGTGACCAGCTGGACAAAAGTATGAAACTTGGCACAGTTACTCCTTAGACACTACTGAACAATTTTAGAAGGGTAGCCCAAAAATCGTAGTCAATTCTCTTAGTGAAAATCATGTTTTACGTAACCATGGCAACACTAAAAGCCTAAATTAGTAATATCTATACTATCTGTGATTTCAAGTGAGCTGAATAAATAAATCTCCTATAAAACTGATATCCCGACGATATACAATACCACCTAGAAAATAACGGCAGTAAAACACATGGTTACCGCGTAATTTCCGGTTACCATAGCAACCAGGCATACATAAATACAGAAATTTAATTATACCTGTCTTTATTCTCCAAATATACCAACTTTATATTACCACCCCCGGCCCTTCTTTAGAACGTTATAGACAATCTCAGATAAGATAACATAAGCAAGTGAGGATATACAGTAATGATCATGTTCCCATGGATACCTAGGAGATATCCTCTGACAGATAGGCCTATTCGTATATTTTTTACAAAATATTTTTTTATCATATAAATATATATAGATGTTTCAAATATTATTTGTGAAAAAAATAATTACCCTCGTGATTGTCTCGACTTTTAAAATTTTATGACGTCATGATTTTATGACGCCACACCGTGCTTATTACCGCTGCGTACTTTTTTTTAATGCCAGTAGCGCATTTTTTTCAGCCGTTTTTTTCTGAAAATTTGCGAGGGTTATTTTCTAACAAGAAGCCCACAAGCACTGAACATTTACTTTGTCATCGTTTATACATAATTAAAAGAGTTTTGTTGAAAATGTATATTCCAAAGTATGCTTTTGTCCATGTATTCTTTGTATGGTCAAGGGCCTTTTTACCCCACATTGTATATTAAAGGATGTCATTTCAGTAAAAACTATGTTCAAAAGCGTGTTTTTGGTCAATGCATTACATGCACGGACAAGGGTTTGGGCAATCAGTCTGCCTGTTTTATATATTAACGTTTTATATATTTCCGCCCCCCCCCCCCCATCCAACCCCCACCCAGAATATGTGTACATGCATTCCGTACAACATGAATTGACATTATTGTATCACAAGTGGAGGAGGTGACTTATTCAAATGTCCCGCTGACAGCAAGGCAGCCGATGGAATCCATGTGACGGTTACACGCACACCAACTTCTAAGACACATCATTATTGCCGTGATTTTAAACGAATCTGAGTATCAATTAAGTTTGGCAGCATTCAGAAACCACCACAAAGGTTTATATTGAGCAGACGGATTAGTATACCGTTATAACGAGTTAGTAGTCTGGTGGAGGACCGTTACAATCAATTAGTAGACCGTTATAACAAAATACTACACCACTATAACGGGATAGTAGATCGTTATAACGAAATACTACACCGCTATAACGGAATAGTTGACCGTGATAAAAATACTAGACCGTTATAACGAAATACTAGACCGTTAAAAGAATACTATCCGCTATAACGAAATAATAGACCGTTATAAAGGATTATGAGACCGTAATAACGGATTATGAGAGCGTTATGACGGATTAGAAAGAACACCGTTATGTTCTAAATACACTCTCGTACTTATGGCATCACTAGAGGCTTTTGTATTATGTTTTTGTGCACTGGACCATGTGGACTATGCACGCTGGTTTCCGATACATAATAGACATGAATACACTTTTACTGGAATTCAGAAAATACTTTCAACACTGCTGGGCGCTGCCTAAGTCGCACAATACATTTGTATGTATTATATGTATTAATATATGCGACAGGACAAAAAACAACGATTCCATCAAAACCTATTGTAACGCTGTGGCCCTCACTGACAATTTTGTACTCGTGAGGTGGTTAGTAGGCGCGAGGGAACAAGTGAGAATATTGATTTTAACAATTAAATTCGACCCGAACTATACGAAAAAGTTGCCTTGTCTATTTCCCACAAACTAACTGTTTAGCAGTTATAAATACCAGAAATATGTAACAAACGTCACTACTGAACAAAAATCTCCCATTAAAATATAAAATAAAACAAATAGTTTCTGTCTGTTCAAAACAAGCAAATCCAATGCAAAATATACGAACAGAATGTAAATGTGGGCCCCAAAACGACTGCAATCTCTTTGGACGACTTTACATAGCAAGTCAATGTCGTGGTGAAGACATAGATGATTTTTCTCTCACAAAAATATTCCCTGGCCACTATGAATATCAGAAATACTTGCTTACATACATCAGTATCATGATATAAATAACATTTTAGTATGGTATGTGAAAATATCACACGAGCCCAAATGGAAAGATTATTACAGTTTTATTTGTAAAATTGTATGGCTCACGGAACATTCAAACACAATGAGCTGATGATGGGTTGTCACGGTATAAATGCATGTATATTAGAAATGAAATGTATTTCTGTTTATGCAATTGATGTAAATATATATATATATATATACATACAATAACTGAATCTAATATTTATGATATGTAATACGTATTAATTGTTCACCGTTGTTGCTATGGTTACGGAATCACTAATAAAACAAGTACAGTTACTAGAATTGTTGGGCTACCCTTTACCCAGGGGCCAGGCTGGTTTATCAGACACGACCTGTCGTAAGAGGTTTGATTCTGAAAATCATATCTATATGTGCCCAGGAACACAACCTAGAGGGACTCACGCGTTAACAAGCAACTGAAAATAAGTGAGAAAAAAAAAAAAATGGATGAAGTAGTAAGAAGGAACATTTCGTCACAATAATGCTTTATTTTCCAAGGCTCCCAAAAAACTTAAGCAGCTTGTTTACGATGAAATTTGTGTTTGAAATGCGATGAATAAACTGGATTGAAAATGGCCGCTATCTTGGATTTGATAATCCGTAGAGAATCTTGAAACATAAAACATATTGTTATTGAGTTTGTCCTCATTGATTTTGTCGAAAAGGTGTGTTACATGGAAGATGGAAGCTTTTTTTTAATGTTGAGAACAACATGGATCCTAAATGACCGCCATCTTGGATTTCATCGTCAGCTGACCTTCAATAAACATTTTAATGAATTTGTCAAGATTGATTTAGTCGAAAATGAGGTGTTGCACAATAAGATTGGATTTGTATTCCAAAAGTTAGAAAATAATCAGATCCAAAATTGGCCACCGGCGATCATTTTGCATTTTAACTTCTTACACATTTTTAGCAGCTTATTCACGAGGTTGTCCCCCTTAGATAAAAATATCATTTGCTGACCTTTTTAAAACCAGGCGTGTCTATTTGCCAGAAAAAATCGTTCAAATGGGTCAAGTAAGACCATGATCTAACAGACCATGCATGATCTTCAGTCGTTTACAATGAAACATATTATTAATTATTGAGAGATAGTCAAAAGTTTGTCCGATCTGAGTAACGATAACGATAACGATAACGAACTTTTTTATTATAGTGACCTGTGTTACAATGATTTTGTTACATCAAGCATAAATTGAACAGTTTTAACACCCAGCCCAATGGGCTTATAAGTCACTTTAAAATATAATTATAACTTTGTGTACTTGTAAAAAATACAGATTTGGCAACACACTGAGACGCAGTAGCAATACCCCGCGCCTCAGCGTATTGATATAATATTTCATATAGACATATATATAGTATATATATATACAATATTACATTGCTATTATAAATTTTATAAACATGAAAATTCGTAATCAATATAATCTGTTGAACATTTTATGAAACATACAGTGCTTCTCGGCGTTTTTGAAATGCTTTATGTATATATTTAGCCAGTGGACGGACGGCCTGCTGCATAAGAGCATTTAGCTTTGTTACATTATCACCTACTAAATTGGACAAATATATCTCTAATAAATTCTGCCTCTCTATATTGTATTTCGGGCAATGTAAAATAAAATGAAACTCATCTTCTACAGACTCTTGGTCACAAAACATACATTTTCTCTCACTGAGTGGCTCATTTTTGAACCGACCTGTCTCGACTCTTAGAGGAAGAATACCACACCTAAATTGGGCTAAATAAGATCTTTCCTGACGTGAAAGATTAAAAGCTATGTAATTCTCAAGCCCGTAATTAGTTTTAAATTCTCTGTAAATACGTAGTTTTGGTTTACTCATTACACTTGCATGCCAGGTTTCTGCATAATTATTAAACAGAATATTCCTAGCGTAACTAATATCACACACTTGAACATTATTATAAATATCGAGCTCCCCCATAGATTCAAATATAAGGCGAACCTGTGTGGGCCAATCATTTCCCTTGGGATTTGAATAATTGCACAAAAATATTTTCTTTGCCAGTCTGCTATTATCCATTAAAATTAGACGGTTCCACAGTCGAATGATTTCCAATTTATGACGATAATATGTTGGCAACCATCCAACATCACCTTCTATGGCGGGAATAGGCGCAAACTTATGCACCCCCATATAGAATCGCAGAGCACGTTTTTGAACAGCTTCCGTTTTTTGGTATAGTTTATGGCCCCATACTCCAGCGCAATAATCAGTCACTGGTATAACCCCTGCATTATACAGAGAACTGAAGGTACTGAATCCCATATTTTTAATCGATTTAAATTTGCTGATAACCGAGCCTAAAGCTCTGCCTCCTGCAGCACCTAAAGTCTCAGCACAGGTATTGAAATCTAAATGTTCTTCAAGTATAACTCCAAGATACTTATAATGATCTTCATAAGTTAACGGTGTTTCACCAAGATGAAATACATATTGTGACCTACACAAGTTTTTCTTCCTAAAATGCATGACTTTAGTTTTACTACAATTCACTTCCAGGCGCCATTTCCTACACCATTCATATACAATATTTAACATATTCTGCATATCATCTTCAGACTCTGATAACAGTGCTATATCATCTGCATACAATAGTATCGGAACTTTATCATTACCCACAGATATACCATAACCAGCAGCCTTTATTTCTTTAGCTAAATCATTTATAAAAAGAGAGAAAAGTGTGGGAGAGAGTGTATCCCCCTGTCTCACTCCACTATTAATGGAAAACCAGTCAGTGTGCAACTTATTTACTTTTACATTACTAATAGTGTCAGAGTACATTGATTTAACAGACCAATACATTTTGCCATCTATACCATTCTGTAGAAGTTTATAAAAAAGTGCTTCACGGTCTATCAAGTCGAAAGCTTTCTTAAAGTCAATAAATGTAGTGAAAGTCCCAGATTTTTTATATGCGTTTGTTTGCAGAATTGAAGTAAGAGAAAAAACATGGTCTATACAGGCTCGGTTTCTTCTGAACCCATTCTGTTCTTCAACTAATAAATTATTATTCTCCAAATATGCCATTACTCTGCTATTTAGAATAGATGAATAAATTTTTGCACTTGTGCAAAGTAAACTAATTCCTCTGTAATTTAAAGGTTCACATTTATCAAGTTGAGCGGATTTTGGTATTGGTGAGATAGTAGCTCTCAGCCATTCCCCGGGTACCTTTCCCGTGGAAAAACATAAAAGATATAACTTATGCAAAGCTTTAATTATAGTATCATTCTTCAAAACTTCATAAGGCAATTTATCAGGACCTGCAGACTTACCATTTTTGCTGCTCATAATAGCTTTTTCAACCTCCTGAGTTGTTATACTTGCATTAAGATTTTTATTATAATTATACAGTGGATCAGCAATTTTACTTTCTAATATTTCTTTATTTCGAAGCATAGTTTTATAAAAATTATCATCAACAAATGCCCTGACATCATTATTATATAATTGAGAAAAATCTGACAGCCACTTCTTTAACACATTTTCATTATCAGTATATTGGACATTATTAATCTTTACTTCCATTGGTATATGACTTTTTCTCTTAGGGCCTAGCTTTTTGACATGATCCCAAAAATTCCTTGGATTGGATGTATCAGTGCATAATTCTTCAATATTTAACATTATGGATCTCTTATGAGCTCTGTCATATTGCCTAAGAGTTTTATCAAACTTTGATCTTGACATCTTAAAATCAGTAAGAAGTTTTGTTTTCTCTCTTCTAGCTCCTCTAAATTTACTAAACAATTTCTCTTTAAGACACATCTCATTCCATAAACTGCTAAGTTCTTCATTCCAATATGAACGGCATTTCCTCCCTCTTCTCTGAACATTTCTGCCCGGAGAGTAGGTAGGAATTTTTTCTTTCATCTCAGAGTAAATACATTCACACATTTTTTTATACATATCATCAATATCAAGCTGTGACTGTCTACTACTCTGAATAGATGAAATAATATTTGAAATACATTTTCGACAACTATCAGATGTCATAAAATCAGGTGGTATCTGACGGATTTTAAATCTGGTTTCATCCTGCCCCGCATAGTTAGTGTCACCTGGATGATCTGCTGTTGGCTCATTAAGAAATACACGCCTGTGGCTAATTATACCAACTGTGACAGTAACAATCGCATGATCAGGTATTTTACTAGTCTCATGAAGGAGACTTTCAAGATGGTTTCTAGACATAAAAGACTGACATGTTTCAATATTAAAATCACTTATAGACTGCAACATATCGTGCGGAATAATTACATAATCCACTACACTTCTCCCTCTCGGTGAAATGAAAGTAAAATCATTATTTCCAGTCCTGCCATTTAGAATACACATTTTAGAATCATTCAGAGTAATCAGCGATAATAAGCAAGGTGTGACGTCATAAAATGATGACGTCATAAAATTTTCGATGTCGAGTATCAGGCAAACACGGGGGGATTAAGTTTTTTATCCAAATAATGAACTGGTGGTTCATTTAAAGCATTTATGTAATGTATATTTATATATTTTGTGAAGAAATGTGTCATAGGATATCTCGTCGGTATCCATGGCAACATGATAATTTCTATATCATCACTTGTTTATGTAATCACTGTTATCTGAGATTGTCGATAATGTTTTACAGAAGTGCTGTTAGTGTTGATATAACTCTCTGTAACACTATAATCCGTTTATTTAAAGAATAATGACAAGTAAAATTAATTTTCTGTAATAATGCATACCTGGTTGCTATGGTAACCGGAATATTCTAACAAAACCAAGGTTTTACTGCCACTCTATTTAAGAAGATGATGTATTTTCCGTGTATATCAGTTTTCAAAAGGGTTTATTTATTTTTTATGCATTGAATCACCGATTTTAATTGTTCAAGTTTCTTGTGTTGCCATGGTTACGTAAAATGCAATTTTTACAAAGAAAAGTCACTCCGATTTTGAGATTGATCAGTAATATCGCAGGAGTAACTGTGTCAAATTTCATACTTTTGTCCAGCCGGTCACGGTTCGACCCTTGATCCGCCCTACTAATACAATGTACATTACTCACTAGGTTCAATAATAACCTTTTCCAATCGCTAAAGTTGTAGCCAACAGTATTGAGAGCTGTTGCATTGAAAATGATTGAAGTACTGAGCTATAAATGATGAACGGAAGTTATATCATACCTTCTTCGCAATATTCACCCGTCCAACCGGAATCACATAAACACTGTCCGTCTGTGAAATGCCCATATTCAGCACAGTTGTTAGGAATGCAAACCACAGGAGCAACTAAACAGAAATAGAGTACTGTTATTGTGGGGCCATAGGAACTTAAGTTATTTCTCAATCTGCCAAATTGATATAGTCAATGTACATTTTCTACTTGTATCCTTATGCGCATGACGAAATGATCTTATCATTATTGATAATATAGGGCTTATCTAAAATTGTGTGTATACCATGTATACCATAAGTAATCTTGTATTATTTTCTTATGAAAACACGTGAATAAAAACTTTCATCATTTATGCATAGATAGTAACACGTTATTATTCGTTGATATATCCGGTGACAATCAAAGAGAAAGGTATAGCTTACAATGAATTAGTTAATATGGTCATTATGAACGAGATGCTTTCGATTGTTATATTGCCCAATAATGCATAAGGTTGCATACATAATATATGTCAGACAATAAAATGCTGAAGAAATAGTTTAATGTCAGAAACAAACCAGTCAGACACTCTTCCCCAGTCCATCCATCTTCACAAATACATGATCCATCCCTGCATAATCCCCGATTTGAACAATCACTGGGGCAACGTGGTGGGGATGCTGTGAAAGAGAAACACAATTCTAACCCAGAATATCTACATTCAGAATCAAACATGTCACCAACGAAACTATTCATGCTAGATAATGGATGGTGTAAATGTGAAGTGTTTATTTTTGTTTCAAAGTATTGTTATAAAAATATAATGTTATGATCATTATCTACTATAAACGCTTCGTTGAATACCTGATGTTAAAAATGTAATAGTGAGTGATACATTCACAATGCCTCCATTTGTTACTCCAAATATCCACCGTCCTTGTTTTAAGAAGATCAATTTGTATTCATGATCGCTCAACTGGGGTCCTTCTAATTTCTCAACATGAACATAATCAGCAAATGTTTTCGCATCTGATATATTTGTAGCAAACAATGCAGCAACAGCGTCATCGGCCACATGAGAGGTTATCTCCATGGTGACATCTGAAGTCTCGTTCATCAACATTGAGAATCTCTCTGTCTTATCAGGTTTAATAAATATATCAAAGGTTGATCCGGGGGCAACTGTTAAACATAATACACACAGTGTGTTTGCAAATTGTGTTGTTTTAGATAAGGTCAGATTGCATCTAATAAATGTCACAATATACATATATAACTTACTGATTCTCGGAGTCTTGTTCTCTTTGTCAACTGGAGAATCAACTTGTTCCATCCCGATATCTACAATATGATTAAAAACCCTTAAAGCGCTGAATATTTTGATAGAGATCAAACGGTTTTTCACTTAGAAATCATTTATAAATGTTTTACTTCAGCGATTAAAGGGACTGGCCCAGGCTGAAATCATAAAAAAATTGGTGATTTTATTTCGGCTTCTTAATATGACCATATGATGTAAACATGCCCATAGACTAGAACTGCAAAAGTTTTTAAATTTTTCTGCTGCGCATTCACCAGTTTTCTGTATTTTTTATTTGTGACATACTTGTACATAATTCGAATGTTGTCATATTAAGAAGCCAAAATGAAATCATCGATTTTTTGATGAATTTAGTCTGGGCAAGTCTCTTTAAGTTGAATACCTATATTATTGAATACCTACGGCCATAAAGAAATATTTTTACTCTTACAGTGCGTGGATCGACTTTAGACATCAGAATCTGACGTCTACACAGACGTCAGGTTCTGACGTCTAAAGTCAATCCCCGCGCTGTAAGGGTTCATAAAAATAATGTTTTCGTACAGATTTCATTTTGCTGCGGATGAATCTGAGGTCTTTGTTTTATCTCACACGGTTTGAACAAGATGGGGATCACAATTAATCTAATTTATTAAACACAAGACAGTCGTCAATCGTCAACATCTATTGCTATTATGACAGGACGAGATAATTTAGACATTTAAACGTTTAGACACGCCTTCTCGCTGTATGTCAGCAGTTGAAACTCAAATTTATGTTTACCATTTTGACATTGGACCATCGTTGTGACAGAGTCTAGTATTTTTTAGTTGTAGCCAATGTATGCATAAGCCTACATGTATATTAAAGCCTATATTACAGTCAGCTGAGTGGCATCAGGAATAGGGCCTACACGAAGCCGCAAGAGGGCGGGTTTATTAATTGTAATAATCATGTCCATGACGTAATGTATGATGAGTTAAACTTGGCAGGTATTGGATTATGATATAATTATAACTAATAGATAGCCATGTTATAATATACTCAATGCACTTTGTACGATAGTGCACAAATGATATTTGTTCTAACTACAAAGGTGAGGAATTAGGGTATACCCCTGTTTTTCCAAAATGGCGTTACATGGTGGCGGCCATCTTGAATTAAAAAAAAATGCACAAGGGGGATTTTTGGGGCCTCATCAGAATTCGTCTGGGGAGATGTCCATGTATCATTCCTGAAAAAATCAGCTTTCTGCAATTTTATTCCAGGTTCAACCCTAATGCTCTTGCACTATAACGTATAGCCTATTATACATCGTTGGAAAAAGCCGATTATGCAACTTTTCACATGTAAGTTCTTTTTTCAGGTAAACTATGACATTTTACAACAGTTAACTTATAACTACAGTCTGATTTATATATATAATATAATTAATACCTGTGCACATGATCTTAATATTGAAAAACATGTTTGATAAAATTATAACCTTCTGAACAATCTGTTCCTTTCCATCCATTTTCACAGTAACAATTTCCACTAGAACATAAACCATGTTCACTACATTCTGGGTCGCATGAAGTTACCAGCTCTACGGACACAGAGAAATGAAGATTTAAATAATTTTCTATGTAGTGGCAATCTACAATGCGATACTTTTTATATCGTCTTGGCATATTACAGTAGTCCCAATCATGCGATATAATTGAGCAAACTCGTAGACCATCTGTGATGTGGGCGTTAAAATTATGGTTTAGTCGAAAATGAAAATTGTAACATATGGTAGAGCGAAAAATCAGAGAGCATTTTGTGGAAAACAACATTTTACAATTTATAAATATAAAGGCACCAATAACAGTAAATAATATAAGGAGGAATACGCGTATATAATAGCGAGCATAACAAAATGTAATAATTATTTGATGCTAACGTTATAAAGAATATTTATGTAACACAGCACCTGTTCATTTTGTAACAAAAATCGTCACTTTTATTACCATTTTCACAGTATAATCCAGTAAATCCCGCTTCACATAGACATGAGTTGTCTGGCTGTAAACTACCATGTGTTGAGCACGATGTAACTTCACATTTGTCTATCTCTGTTAATAACAGGACAAGAACATAATAATTATATAAGGACAGTAATTACATGTAGATATAATAGCTTAAGTAGACTCAATCGGTTTAAATATAATAGGCCTATTAATATTATATCCCAATTGATAGCATATCAACCTTTATAGTGCTAGGTATAGAGTTGAAATGTTCACCCATTTGAAGTGGTGTTTTCGTGACCCACAACTTCAAGTGAGTAATAATTATTTGCATCTGGGAAATTTGAATCGAAACAAATGCAAATCTAGCAAATTCAATGTACATTTATTAAGCAGCCCTCACGGAGGCGGGCTGCTTACTGTATTCCACACGGTCCGACACCTCCGCCGCCGCAGTTATTTGTTCTCAAGATAGCTACTAACCTATCAACTTCTGCTTCCTCATACTTCACATAGCCATCACATACCACTGGGGAATTGTTTTGGTGACATTTTGATCCCCATATCATCAACCCTTTAATTACTATATCCACTAACGAAGAAAAGCTCGTTAGCGCGTTTCAGGAAAAAGTTTCCATCAGATCCTTTTTTAATTTGGCAAATATGCTCAGCTATGTCAGCCAATGACGGGAGAAAATTTTGGGAGCAAACAATTTCAAAATAGCCGTTTAGTGGCCATTTTGAATTTTAATAATTTTGTGATATTTACTTTAAAAAAAGCAAAATAGCTGGACCATAAATATAAAACAAAATGTAATGTCTCACACAAGGATAATCCATGACAAATGTCGCAGTTATAAAATCCAAAATGGACGCCGTTCGGCCATTTTAATATTTTTTTCTCATTATTTCGGAAATCTTGCATGATAGCTGATCTATGAACTTCTGCTTCCTCATACTTCACATAGCCATCAGATAACACCAGGGGAGTTTTGGTGACATTTTGATTCCCATATTATCACCCATTTAATTACTAGGGTCACTAAGAAGGAAATACTAGTTGCACATTTCAGGAAAAAAATTCCAACAGATTTTCTTTTTATTTGGCAAATATGGACAGCAATGTCAGTCAATGACCTGATTAACTTTTGGGAGCAAACAAATTTAAAATTGCTGTCTAGCGGCCATTTTGGATTTGAGAAATTTTGTAATATTTACACAACTCGAAATCAAAGCAAAATAGCTGGACCATGCATATAGAACAAAATGTAAGGACTCACACAAGGATAACCAATGATAAGTTTTGCAGAAATAAAATCCAAAATGGCCAACTGACGCTCATTTTTAATTGTTTTTTCTCATTATCTCGGAAATGTTGCATAATAGCTGAAGCGGTAATATAAAATAAACCTTGAGAAAATTTGCTAATCTATATAAATTTGAAATGGCCGACTGGCGATAACGGAGGGCTGCATTCGTGTTCGTTTTCGGACAACTCTTTCTAGTTTATACTTTAAATTTGGTATGACGAGTGACAATCAAAAAGGCTAAAAACGGCTGACGTGATTACTACTTTAAGGGAGTGTATCAATAGCCTACCTTCTGAGCAAGTTGTTCCCTTCCATCCATTCTCACAGTGACATGCTCCACCAGAACATATCCCGTGTTCACCACATTCTGGGGTGCAAGGTGTTACCAACTCTGTAGAGACATATTGATATAATTCAACATAGTGTTATATTTTATAGAAATGTTTTCTAAATCACTACAATGTTATGTGGCTGTCTCACCATTTTCACAGAATACTCCAGTGAACCCGTCGTCACACTGACATGACATGTCCTGCTGTATATCACCATGACTCGAACATACTTTAACATCACACGCCGTTGTCTCTATTAAAGTATTACAAAAGTAATATCACATTAACATCTAGAAAAAATATGGGTCTCCAGATGATAACGTACCAGCAACACGACACGAATATTTAAATGCTGCATAATATATAACAAATCAGACCTCCTGCGAACAATACGCTAGATAACGAGTTCCAACTAATAATTCACTTGTAAGCAATCTAGGTGATTATGAATGAAACGGATATTTAAACATCATCAAGATTTGCAAATATTTGGTATCAAATTAGACAAATATGAGTCATTTTCACCCACTTGAAGTTGTGGGTTGCGCTAGCGAGTCACAACTAACAAGTGGGTGAAAATTTAAAACAACATATCGGGTAAAAGGTTTAGCGGGTAAAGGGTTGATATATGTGTGATACAAAGTATACAATTATGTGCGAATTGTGGGGGAATTCTACTTATTTTTTTCCTGCTTTTACACATACGATGAATCTTAAGTCGTATACATAGTAGTAACGTTACATGAAATATACAGGGAGTTCATATCTTGAACTAGACTTGCCTGAGGGGCAAAGCTTGCGTCTCCACCCGCCCCACATAGTACATTAATTATGAAGAAATACAGTACTGGCACCAAATTTTTATGTAAACCACGTGAAAATGTGATTTCAGAATCACACCAAAATCTAATCAGCATATGACCAGGGTAAGTTGCTTCCTTGGAACAAATCGGTGAAGCAGTTGAAGCTCTTCAGAGTAACATGTGATTCGTCGGCCATCTTGAATTTTGTTGAAAAAATGAAAAAAGGGAACAATTCTCCTGACATTTTTCTCAGGGCTACTGAGCATACACAAAAGATTAAATTTGAGTTGTATAACAATATTACCAAATTTTGATAATAGCCAAAAGAACAAAACTGAAAAATCAGCTAAAATCCTAAAAAGTAAACAAATATAAGTTTTTAATATCATAATCACACAAAAAACTAATCAGCACACATCCAGGGTAGGGTTATTCCTTTGAACTAAACATGAAACAAATCCATGAAGCAGTTCAAGCTCTAGAGAGTGACATAGGATATTGGCGGCCATCTTGGATTTTGTTGAAGAAGCTGAAAAACGCAAAAAAAATTACCGGCAAATTCCCTAGGGCGAATATGCATACTGCAAATATTTAGAAATAATCCGATCAGGGGTGTATAGCTATATTACCAAATTTTGATGATAGCCAAAATGAACAAAACTGAAATATCCGCTAAAATTCTGAAACGTGAAAAAATCAAAGTTTTTATTATCGGAATCACACCAAAAACAAATCAGTACATTTGCAGGGTAAGGTCTTTCCGTTAAACCAAACATAAAGCAAATCCAGGAAGCGGTTCAAGCTCTAGAGAGCGACATATGATTTTGGCGGCCATCTTGGATTTTGCTGAAGAAGCTGAAAAACGCACAAAAAATTATCGGGCAATTCTTTAGGGCCAATATGCATACTGCAAATATTTAGAAATACTCTGAGCAGGGGTGTATAGCTAATTAAAAAAAATTGATTGGGTAAGGTCTTTCCGTTAAACCAAACATAAAGCAAATCCAGGAAGCGGTTCAAGCTCTAGAGAGCGACATATGATTTTGGCGGCCATCTTGGATTTTGCTGAAGAAGCTGAAAAACGCACAAAAAATTATCGGGCAATTCTTTAGGGCCAATATGCATACTGCAAATATTTAGAAATACTCTGAGCAGGGGTGTATAGCTAATTAAAAAAAATTGATGATAACCAAAACGAACAAAACTGAAAAATCCGCTAAAATTCTGAAGCGTAAAAAAATCATAGTTTTTATTATCAGAATCACACTAAAAACTAATGAGCACATGTGCAGAGTAGAGTCTTTCCTTTAAACCAAACATGAAACAAATCCATAAAGCGGTTCAAGCTCTAGAGAGCGACATAGGATTTTGGGGGCCATCTTGGATTTTGTTGAAGAAGCTGAAAAACGACGAAAAAATTTACAGGGCAAACTTCCTAGGGCCAATATGCATACTGCAAATATTTAGAAAAAATCCGAGTAGGGTTGTATGGCTATATTACCAAATTTTGATGATGACCAAAATGAGCAAAACAGAAATATCCGCTAAAATACTAAAACGTGAAAAAAGCAAAGTTTTTATTATCAGAATCACACCAAAAGCTTTTCAGCTCACGGCAAGAGTAAGGTCTTTCCTTTAAACCAAACATGAAACAAATCGATGAAGCGGTTCTAGCTCTAGCGTGCGCCATAGGATTTTGGCGGCCATCTTGGATTTTGTTGAAAAAACTAAAAAACGCAAAAAAAAATTACCAGACAAATTCCCCAGGGCCAGTATGCATGCTGCAAATATTTGACAATAATCCGAGTAGGGGTTTTCGAGTGAGAGCAGAAACAAGTGGCGGCGGCGGGCGGACTAACGACTGTATGTTCTTCAAGTGACAATCAGAGTGTTATTATCAAATCAATTTTTCCTTTATGTTAGATATTATATAGTTTTATTCGCAATATAAAGATATAACATTAAGAAAAATTCGAACCTTCTGAGCAATCTGTTCCCTTCCATCCATTTTCGCAATGACATGTACCACCAGAGCATATACCATGTTCACCACATTCTGGGGTACATGGTGTCACCAACTCTGTCAACATAAACCCATTTAAAAATACATTTTACCTTCGCCTATATCAGAAAGGTAATAATAGTAATAATAACAATATTTGTATTCTAAAAATGTCAGCGATTTAAAACAAACTATTAATAAAAACGTGAATACATTACCATTTTCACAAAATAGACCAGTGTAACCATCGTCACATCTGCAAGTGTTATCTTCTTGAAGACTGCCATAACTTGAACATACCTTGGTCTCACATGATTTGATTTCTAGCCCAATGAACACAATATTAACATAAGATATCTTCAGCGTATCATAAAAAATAGAATGATTATAATGTTCACTGAAAACTACCGCATTTTATTTCTATCAATACGCCATTCAGTCTGATACTTTCTAACGAATGTTACTTAACCCTTCAACAGCCAAGATTTGAATTTTTTCTCACTTATAGTTGTGTCTCGTTGACGCGGATCCACAACTTCAAGTAAGTGTGGATTAAATTAATACCTAATAATGTACTCACCTGTTTCGCATAAATTGCCAGTGTAGTTTTCCTCGCAAACACAAACATCTTTTTCCATGATTCCGTGACTTGAGCATATTTTCGTTTCGCACAGCTTAAATTCTGGATTTTAATTAAACATTGAATGAGTGAAAATGTTGTATATCATATTAGTGACGTTTACTCACATTATGAATGAATAAATATAGATCCTATCTATTTTTCACTTTAAATTATGCCGTCGTGTTAGCGCCAAAGAACTTAAATGTTTGACAATTAAGAAGTAATCTATGCATTGTTACCGTTGTACGTGGTACACCATTTAAAACGCACCACTACATTATTTTCTTTGTCCGACCACTACATTCTAAGCCGGGAATAGAGAGTTATTGTTCACCTTGTATCATGGTTGGTATAATCAGGCAGGTGTGACCGAGCTGTTGATTATGAAGGATCCTCATTATTGTCGGATGTGTTTTAAGTCAGTTAAAACCCTCGGAGCTCTACATTCTTAGCTGTGTAAACGGCCTCGACCTTCGGCCTCGGCCTTTTTCACAGCTAAGAATGTAGAGCTCCTCGTGCTTTATCCTATACAGAAAAGACCCACCTGAGCAATCTTCACCTTGCCATCTTCACACACACATGCGCCGTGCACACATTTACCGTACTGAGAACACACAGGCTCGCATAATTCTGTACCTAACCCTGAAAAAAGCCATACGTCTACTTCAAAATATATTCGTCACCTTGGATATGAAAGGGTGTATCTGCCACATTACAAAGTGGCATACACCCTTTCATATCCAAGGCGACGATATGTCGTACCTAAATCATCACATCACAGGAAAATTAAAAGGTGTTAGAAGGTGCTAAACTGCCACTTAGTAAAGTGGCAGTCTAGCACCTTCTAGCTCCAAGGGGACGGATATTTTGCAAGCATTGACATATATTACCGTTCATTTCAATGTTTACCGATGCTACAATAGACGATTTGTTGTCGTCATTAAAAAAGGCAAATTGCCAGCTGCCTTTTTCCAGTTCCTGAAACACTGCACTGACCAGAGCACGCTTCCTGCGAGAGGAATCCCTGTAACAAGTATAGAATAATACATACAAATAAACATAACACACACATAAATGATGTACGTTTCAAGATTTTGCCAGAACGGTATGGTAATTATTAAAGGTTTCTTTAAAAAATCCACGATAAAATC